>OX460918.1:0-600000 GCA_949788335.1 Salpingus planirostris
GCTCTGTATTGATCGTTGTTGTTGTTGTCATGAGTATTTTTTTATGCTTGAAATGAAAAATGAGGTTTTAATGAGGATTGCGCTGGGAAGCGCCCGACCACTTTCGGATCACGTTTATTCATGATACACTCGCGATTTTTTGATCTCTATGTTCTTTCCGTGATATTCTTTCTTAACTCATCAGTTTGTGGTTGTGCATTATCAGGTGCTGCGATCAATTTGAATTTATCCGGATTGATATTAAACCGCACATGTTTTTTCTAAGAACGTCCTCAGCCTTATTGGTGTGATTTTTCCAGGATGCAGTGCGTAAAATGGACCAATTTTAATCTTAATTTCATGAGATTGACCGATTTTTATGCGGATTCCACTGGGAAACGTCCGGTCACTTTCGGTTCACGTTTATTCACGATACACTCGCGATTTCATAATCTCTATGTTCTCTCCTTGTTATTCTTTCTTTACTCATCAGTTTGTGGTTGTGCATTATCAGGTGCTGCGATCAATCTGAATTTATCGGGATTGATATTGAATCGCAAATGTTTTTTTCAGAACGTATGTCCTCGATCGGTAGAGGACTGAAATGCTGGTCGCCGTATCGCTGCTTCATCGACCCCATTCAGGTGCTGCGATCAATTTGAATTTATCTGGATTGATATTGAACCGCGCATGTTTTTTCTAAGAACGTTCTCAGCCTTATTGGCGTGATTTTTCCAGGATGCAGTGTGTAAAATGGACCAATTTTAATCTTAACTTCATGAGATTGACCGATTTTTATGCGGGTTCCACTGGGAAACGTCCGGTCACTTTCGGTTCACGTTTATTCACGATACACTCGCGATTTCATAATCTCTCTATGTTCTCTCCTTGTTATTCTTTCTTTACTCATCAGTTTGTGGTTGTGCATTATCAGGTGCTGCGATCAATCTGAATTTATCGGGATTGATATTGAATCGCAAATGTTTTTTTCAGAACGTATGTCCTCGATCGGTAGAGGGCTGAAATGCTGGTCGCCGTATCGCTGCTGCATCGACCCCATTCAGGTGCTGCGATCAATTTGAATTTATCTGGATTGATATTGAACCACGCATGTTTTTTCTAAGAACGTCCTCAGCCTTATTGGCGTGATTTTTCCAGGATGCAGTGTGTAAAATGGACCAATTTTAATCTTAACTTCATGAGATTGACCGATTTTTATGCGGGTTCCACTGGGAGACGTCCGGTCACTTTCGGTTCACGTTTATTCACGATACACTCGCGATCGTCTATGGTGTAAGACATGTTGTTGTATCTTGTGAGCACCACCGAACCGAACTGAAAGTCGCCCATTCTCAAAACTTCCGCAGCATGGCGACGCAGAACATAATCGGATGTTTTTTTCAGAACGTATGTCCTCGATCGGTAGAGGGCTGAAATGTTGGTCGCCGTATCGCTGCTGCATCGACCCCATTCAGGTGCTGCGATCAATTTGAATTTATCTGGATTGATATTGAACCGCGCATGTTTTTTCTAAGAACGTTCTCAGCCTTATTGGCGTGATTTTTCCAGGATGCAGTGTGTAAAATGGACCAATTTTAATCTTAATTTCATGAGATTGACCGATTTTTATGTGGATTCCACTGGGAAACGTCCGGTCACTTTCGGTTCACGTTTATTCACGATACACTCGCGATTTCATAATCTCTCTATGTTCTCTCCTTGTTATTCTTTCTTTACTCATCAGTTTGTGGTTGTGCATTATCAGGTGCTGCGATCAATCTGAATTTATCGGGATTGATATTGAATCGCAAATGTTTTTTTCAGAACGTATGTCCTCGATCGGTAGAGGGCTGAAATGCTGGTCGCCGTATCGCTGCTGCATCGACCCCATTCAGGTGCTGCGATCAATTTGAATTTATCTGGATTGATATTGAACCGCGCATGTTTTTTCTAAGAACGTCCTCAGCCTTATTGGCGTGATTTTTCCAGGATGCAGTGTGTAAAATGGACCAATTTTAATCTTAACTTCATGAGATTGACCGATTTTTATGCGGGTTCCACTGGGAAACGTCCGGTCACTTTCGGTTCACGTTTATTCACGATACACTCGCGATTTCATAATCTCTCTATGTTCTCTCCTTGTTATTCTTTCTTTACTCATCAGTTTGTGGTTGTGCATTATCAGGTGCTGCGATCAATCTGAATTTATCGGGATTGATATTGAATCGCAAATGTTTTTTTCAGAACGTATGTCCTCGATCGGTAGAGGGCTGAAATGCTGGTCGCCGTATCGCTGCTGCATCGACCCCATTCAGGTGCTGCGATCAATTTGAATTTATCTGGATTGATATTGAACCGCGCATGTTTTTTCTAAGAACGTCCTCAGCCTTATTGGCGTGATTTTTCCAGGATGCAGTGTGTAAAATGGACCAATTTTAATCTTAACTTCATGAGATTGACCGATTTTTATGCGGGTTCCACTGGGAAACGTCCGGTCACTTTCGGTTCACGTTTATTCACGATACACTCGCGATTTCATAATCTCTCTATGTTCTCTCCTTGTTATTCCTTCTTAACTCATCAGTTTGTGGTTGTGCATTATCAGGTGCTGCGATCAATCTGAATTTATCGGGATTGATATTGAATCGCAAATGTTTTTTTCAGAACGTTCTCAGGCTTATTGGCGTGATTCTGTATTTTTCCTCTCTGTCTTCATTTACCAAGTTTCAATTTTTATCTTCATTTGACGAGATTGATCGATTATTATGTGGATCCCACTGTTCGTGTTCGATATGGTGTAATTGTTTCTAAAATATCTAATTAGGAAAATTGTCTCGGGGCCATTATGCTACTATGAGATGAAACTAGTCACGGATGTTACTCTATGTTTATATCATTCAAATAATATGCGCAGTTTAAGAAATTGTCTTAGAATATATGATTATTTTACCAATAAATTACCATGTATCGGTAGGAGTGATGACGATAATGATGATGATTTCTAGATATTTGATGAATAATTTTATCGGAAAGGGGTTATCATTAATACTAATATAGTTGAGAATATTATACATCTCTCCATGCAAATAAAAGAAAAGCTTTAAAATTTTATCAGTCGCACTCATTTCAAACGCCCTCTCTAATTTCGCCATTGTAGAGGTATTCGCTGCTAGCTCATTGTAATTTGAAGAAACTACTAAGGCCATAAGTTATGCGTCTAATTTCGCACATATGTTTTTTTATTCATTCGTGTATTGCTCAGTCTAGGGTAAAGTTTACCGAAAATGGAGTGTTACGTTTGTGGCGAAACTGTTACGGGCCGATTTGAATTGCATGAGTTGTCACATATCAAGAGAAATCGTGGGTACTCTCGCCAGGATGGCAAAATATTCGAATGGTTTTGCCTCATTTTGGCGAGGAGGTGGATGCGTGAAACTTACCCCTATATCTGGGGTAAGACACAGGCAACAGTGTACTGGCAACAAACCCTAATCGAGAACGCCGAGTTGAGTCCGGCGTTCTTAGGGCGGGTGGACGACGGCATGGGGAAAACGGCAGTTGTCGCCTATGACAGCTGCCACCATATCATAAAGGTGATATGGGAAAATTCGCCTGAACCTGTTTGGATTAGCAGTTTTGATGTCGAATTATAGTGGTATGTATATTGAGCGAAAATATGCTTCAATTTTTTATCGATATACCTTTTCCATTTCTAGAACATCATATGGAATCCTCACCATTATCATCGTCATCAGTGCTATTACCACGTTTACCATTGGAATGAGAAAATCCCCCGTTGCTACTGTGCTTGTTTTTTCAACCCCAACTCCAATTTCGACTGCGTATTTATCGAATTTAAATGTATCGCATTCGCCGAGTTGAGTCCGGCGTTCTTAGGGCGGGCGGACGACGGCATGGGGAAAACGGCAGTTGTTGTCTATGACAGCTACTACCATATCATAAAGGTGATATGGGAGAATTCGCCTGAACCTGTTTGGATTAGCAGTTTTGAAGTCGAATTATAGTGGTATGTATATTGAGCGAAAATATGCTTCAATTTTTTATCGATATACCTTTTCCATTTCTAGAACATCATATGGAATCCTCACCATTATCATCGTCATCAGTGCTATTACCACGTTTACCATTGGAATGAGAAAATCTCCCGTTGCTACTGTGCTTGTTTTTCAACCCCATCTCCAATTTCGACTGCGTATTTATCGAATTTAAATGTATCGCATTTTATAACTAGAAATTTCTTAATTTTTTCATTCAAATATTCCGCATTTTTTCATTTGAATATCTCACATTTTTTAATTCGAAAATCTCCATTTCAAAAATCCAAATTCGTCGCCATGCGGTAGGAGTGATATCATTACAATTATTAAGGGAATTGTTATCATTATTCGTATTATGCATAGAAATAATTTTTTTTTAAATAATGAATTTATTGAATTTACCCACCTCTAATTTCGACTACGTATTTATCGAATTTAAATATACCGCATATTATAACTCGAAATTTCTTAATTTTTCCAATTCAAATATCCCGCATTTTTTAATTTGAATATGTCGCATTTTTTTATTCGAAAATCCCCATTTCAAAATTCAAATTGGCCGCCATAATTTTTTAATGGGAAAATTCGATTTCTCACAAATTCAAATACCCCGCCATTTTGAAATTATTATTTTTCAATTTCACTCAGAACGCCTGGAATTTATACTATTAATTATACATCTTACATCTGAAACGTAAACCGCCGGAATGTAGACAACTTGTTCGGCTGAGGCACCAGAACCTACCTCCTTACTCTACTCGTTTATTTCTTTATTATCTATTTAATATTATAATGACCCCATGCATAGGTCGACACACCGTCCTCCCTAATATATCTCTTATCATCCGAATAACTTAAGGAGATTTTATTAATCTGTTGGGTATAAATATTATGTATGTGGCTTCTGAAAACTAGGATACTACTATGAAAAATTTTCTTCTTATATAAACAGTCTCGGTAATCGTTCAAAGACAATTCATCTACAGCTGTTTTTTTTATTCCTTTAGCTTTTTTCGTAACTTCCTTATCTTCTACATCTATCGAATACATTTTACATCTTAATCCTATAAATTCAAACATAATTTTCCCACAGTTCTCGTCTTTCATTAGTCCTATAACTTTTTTATTAACTAATGGAATACCATAAGGATTATCAATCTGATAGTCTGAAGTATCGAAGTGAGTTAGAACATCGTTTCTAATATCAGCGTAAAAGTCATCTGTTATAACAGCAGATACAAAAGCATCTGTATCCATATAAAGAACATGCACATTTTCACCGTATTTAGGCTTCATGTACTTATAATAAAAGTCGTACATAAGTAATTTTGATAATTCTAATATGGCAAACCCTAGGTATATAGGTTTATCATTATGAGTAATCGCACGGTCTAATTGAATAGCTGCCATGTCTGAGGTAAATAGACTTATACTATGAAAATTAGGTTTTGCGATAAGACAACGAGCCCCGAAGTTTTGTGTAGCGGATGACTCCCACCCTGTAACAATCCTAACGTCTCTTCGTTTATCTACATTCTCCATCGTTTTCCCGTAAACAGCATTGTTTTTCAATTTGAAATGATTTTTTTCGAAATCATTTTTAGCTTGCGTTCTGTGAAAAGTATTTAAATCTATATATTTTTTTAGCCAGCATGATTGTTTAAATTGGACTACTCTATGTATTTTAATCAACTTTAAACCGAATCGTAAACACTGTTGAATGTTTCTACAGGGTGTCTTTGAAATACGTGTACAACGCGCTACCACATACTCCTGAGGTCAAAATAGAACGATTTAACCACAATGACCTTAGTCCAAAAGTTGAAAATAAAAAAGTTACAGGGTGTTGAAATGAAAATTTTCATTTCCATTTTTTTGAATAATTTGTCAAGTTTTGTGAATAATAATTCAAAAATTGGTACACGAGGGTTTTTTGATACGGGGAATACTTATTTGGACTCAGTTTTGCTGTATTTCCTAGGGGGCGCTACGTACGCCACAAGCATTTGCAAATGACAGTCTCAACTTTTTCCCTCTTAAAATTACCGATGTTCCAATAAATGGAATCGACTGCTTCATGATTTTGCTCAATAAAAGTTCTCTTGTTTGATGTCGCTACGGTCCACCGTTTTGGAATTATTCACTCTCGAATGGTGGATTTCACCCGAAAATCGCACCAATTTTTGGGTAAATTTTTCAAGAAAAACAAATAAACCCTCCAAAAAGGAAGTTTAATTACTTCTTTCATCAGGTGATTTGTTCTTAGCAAAGCAGTCATGGAATTAACTTTTTGTCAGGCTAATGTGTTTTTCTTGAAAAATTACCCCAAAAATTGGTGCGATTTTTGGATGAAATCCACCATTCGAGAGTGAATAATTCCAAAACGGTGGACCGTAGCGACATCAAACAGGAGAACTTTTATTGAGCAAAATCATGAAGCAGTCGATTCCATTTATTGGAACATCGGTAATTTGAAGAGAGAAAAAGTTGAGACTGTCATTTGCAAATGCTTGTAGCGTACGTAGCGCCCCCTAAGAAATACAGCAAAACTGAGTCCAAATAAGTATTCCCCGTACCAAAAAACCCTCGTGTACCAATTTTTGATTTATTATTCACAAAACTTGACAAATTATTCAAGAAAATGGAAATAAAAAATTTCATTTCAACACCCTGTAACTTTTTTATCATCAACTTTTGGACTAAGGTCATTGTGGTTGAATCGTTCTATTTTGACCTCAGGAGTATGTGGTAGCGCGTTGTACACGTATTTCAAAGACACCCCGTATAATGTATAATATAATTTTTTTTATCAGTCAAATCTGTTATCAATTTAGGAAATTTAGAGTTTGGTGCGCATTTATTCTCCGCACAAAAAGGTATATCATTATGTTCATCGTGTAATGAAACAGGATATTCAAGATCAACCTCAAATATATATCCTATGTCTGACGTTTCAGAAATAGACATGATGTCTCCAATTCCATCAATATTTTCAACCCATTCGAATTCACCATAAGGTAATGGTTGGGTCATAGCCCAGCCATAAAGATTATTAACGTCTAAATATGTTAAATACTTGGAGGGTTTAGTTTTATCGTAATTACTCATGTATTTATTGTTCGCTACGGCATGTCGATGTGAACACTGTGTAATACCGCCTCGTATACCTCTCTTAATGAAGGTATGCATATTGATGTCCGTCAATAAATGTAATAAAAGTCATATCTGTGTACTTCATCATAGCATCCCAAAAAAAACCTGGGATCGTAAAATAATGACATGGATCAAGTTTATGTATTTTATAACACAAGTTACGAAAACTTTCAAATATATCAGTCAATAATAAAACATCTGTGATAAGATAAATTTCGAGGTAATCTGCTAGGTTTTTACATTTAAAAGTGTTCCATACTCTTTTAGCATGTTCATAATCTGAATCCGAACATTAAGTATTAGTTAAATCATTATTGAAATTAGCTTGTGTCGGAAGGTCGGTTTCGTTTAAACGTGTGTACGAATCTAAATATGAATAAGGTTGTAACGACGCTCCCCGAGCGCCGTCACTTAAAGTCCGCTCCCGTCTTGTTTTCCCGCCAATTCCTTATCACCTCTGTCGTCACTGTTTGTTCTAGAATGTTCGATTCCCTCTCCCGCCTCCGAGGCTATAAAAGGCCGCCCCCGTTTCGGTTTCGCTAGTCTATGTTATGCCGGTGGAATAGCACGGTCATAGACGTTTGAGTTAACCTACCCCGTTTTTCGCTGCAGGTAAATTAACCGCGGCAGTCCAGTGCGAACCCCCGTATTTTAGGGGATAAGCAAGTCCTGTTTTCTCCAGTCCGGTACCCAATTTTACTAACAGACCCAGGTCAATTAACCGGGTCACAGTCCTTTTCTACTAACACCGATCCTGCGTTTGGCGTCGAGGACCTCTAACCCGACGCATCCCACACCGCTTTAGTCCGCCACCTCCGGGTGTATCCCGAACGGCCGTAACAAGCCTCCTGTGACACCGTTCCGGCGTTCCCGCCCGGTGTCTTAACTCGCCCCCGGCGAGCTCCGTTCCACATCTCTGTTACGTTACGTCTTTAGTTTTTAAGTCTAGATTAAGCCGGCTAGGGTAGTTTAAGTTTCCGTCCGTTTTCGTCTGTGTCGTCCGCACTGGCCGCTATTGCGTAATAAAGATAGTTCACAGACCCCTGGTGTTTCCGTTTCTCCGGCTTAAGTTTGCTACCCCGGTAAGAGTGCTTCCTCTTTAAACGAAGCTGGCGCCCGAGACTTCCGCCCGACCGGAAGGGCGTCACAAATTGGCGCCCGAGCAGGGACCGTGAAGGAAGTCCGCCCCGTCCGATCCGTTCATCACCGAGAGGGACTATTGTGGACTTTGACGGACAGGGATGTCAAAGCCCACGAAGATGGATCCGCCGCCGCTCGATTTTGAGCTCGATGCCGCCGGTCCCGTGCCACCCGTTTCCGAGATCCGGAGAGCCGCCCCCGGCTCGCCCGTTGGCCTGGAGGCCGCCGATATCCGCGTCGGCTGGGTCTACACCCTCCGCAAGGAGGACCTAGTGCAGGAAGCCGGGAAATTCGGCCTGCCCACCGTCGGCACCGTCGACGACCTCCGGCGCCGTATCGTCCGTTTCCTCAGGGAGGGAACCACGTCGGTCGGCACCGTTCCCCGGGAGAACCCCGGGATTGCCACGTTCGCGGCCGACGCTCAACCGGCCGCCATTCCGCGTTGTGTCGAACCACTTCCGACCCCCCGCGCCGTCGAGCCCCTGGACACCGCTCGATGGAACGTCCGCTTCAACGGGAAAACCGACCCCGTTGCGTTCCTGGAACGTTTGTCCGACGTTCAAACCCGTTACCGGATCACCGACGACCGTTTGCTCCTCGTCCTGCCCGATTTGTTGACCGAATCCGCTCTTTTGTGGTACCGGAACAATGTGTCCGAATGGGAGACGTGGACCGCGTTTCTGGCAGACTTTTCCGCGTTTTACCTGCCGCCAGATTACCGCATCCACCTGCAGGAGCAAATCACGAAAAGGCTCCAGTATCCGCATGAATCCGGCGCTGATTACGTCACCGCCATCCGCACCCTGGTACGCCGCCTAGGGGACGTCCCGCTCGAAGAGGAGCTATTCTGGCTCCACCGTAATCTCCGACAAGAATATCGCCTGTATATTCGCCGGTCCGATGTTGCTAGCGTACGCGATTTGGTCAGTCGTATCAAGGAGTATGAGGCCGTTATCGGAGATAGCGGGACAACAAAAACTCGGCCGCCGATAAGCGCGGATAACGCGAGCCTCCGACCGGTGACCTTCACTCCGACGCGCGTCCAGACGCCGGCCGACGCGGTCCCGTCACCGTCCTTGTCACCTCCCACCGGCACCGACTCGCGCGTCGGGAACCTGCGCGAGGCATGTTGGCGATGTGGTAGTACTGCACACCGCCGGGCCGACTGCCAATCCAGTCCGGTCCTGTTTTGTTCCCGGTGTGGGAGAAAAGGGGTTTTCTCGCGGGATTGCCCCTGCCCCCGGTCGGAAAACTGAAGATGAGTCCGGTCCCCAGGAGACCCACCGGACTCTCCTCCAACACCGCTTTGGTCTCCAAATCCGTCGAGGACATCCGCCCCGAGTTAAAAATCCGGGTGAGCGACCGTCAATTTACGGCCCTGCTAGACACCGGAGCTACACGCTCTTATGTCAGTGCAGAGGTGATGTTATGGTGCAAAGAGCACGGGGTTGGAACCGTTTTCACCCCTGATGAGACGACCGTTACACTCGCCGACGGCCGGTGCCGGGAAATTCATTCCGGTATCCGCCTAGTGTGTGTAGTCGCCGAAGGCTCCGTCGATTTCCAATTTCACCACCTGCCCGGATTACCGCACGATTTTCTGTTGGGGAGCGATTACCTAAAGCACACGGGGTGTGTGATCGACTTCGCACAGGAAAAGATCCGTCACCTCCGAGTACCGGCCGGAACGACCGTCCCGTCCCCAGTGCCTATCCCGGAAATCGCCAGTATCGCCACCCCGGTTAGTGAGAACAGGCCGCTCTTGTTTGGTCCCGACCTCACCGACACCGAACGGAAATACTCGGCCGAAGTTTCCGGCAAGGATGGTACCCGACGCTACACGACGCCGCCACGGCGACCAGTGACGTCGGCACGGGACCCGAGGAATTCCTCTCGCGGTCGCCGGACGCCGAAACGCCGCCGCCGGCACCGGAAAAATGCCGCACGTCCGAAATTGGCCGCGCCACCGGAGCCAGTCCAGCCTGGATCCGGGAGCCCGTTTACGTCACCACCGGTGACGTCATGGGATGCAGCGAAGGCGCTATCTCTCCGAGATCGCCGCCAGCCACGCGCGCGTGGATTTGTGTTACCGCCCGGATTTGCGCCCCCGATGGATCCTCTCGTTGGCGTACCGGGAGAACCACCCCATCCGGCCCTTCGGCACCGAACCCCGTCAGCTCCGTCACCGGAAACGACAGCCACCGGCCAGAGTCGCATCGCCGGGCCCGTGAGGACGGCGTGCTGGCGGTGTGCGAAGCAGGGGCACGACCGGACCACCTGCAAGCGACCCCGGGTCCTGTTCTGTTCCCGGTGTGGAGTACTCCACGTTCTCTCGCGGGACTGCCCGTGCCACTACGTGCCCCGACTGCCCGGAAGTACCCCCGACCACCGGAAACGTGAGAAGTGCCGTCCGGAAAGTTCAGTCCGGTTGTTGTCCGTAAAATCTGCCGTGTTGTGATCCGCGTTAAAACTGAAGTGCTTGTGCCGTCTTCGTCGAAGCGCCGGCCATCCTTGTTCAACGCGCCGGTCATCTTTGTTCGACGCATAGACTGTTCCCCGTTGCGTTCTGCGATCACAGCGTTCGTCGAAGCCGATACTGCAGATCGTCCGTCTGTTTTGTTTACGTTGTAGTTTTTGCAGTCCAGTCCTGTCCGACTACCGGCCCCGATCCGGTCTCGACCGTCAGATTCGTTGTCGCGCTTCGCCCGGCGAACTTAATTTTGATTTTCCGAAATTGTTTAAACTGTCTGTTTTTTTTTCTTGAACCTTGGGGTTCTACCTTGTAATTTTGTTTTTAATTTCCAAATTTAATTATTTTCAATTTTTCTTAATTTAGCTCCGGGTTGTAGTTTTATTCCGGCTTGTCCGGAAACTAAATGTTCAGTCGAGGGTAAACGTTCTGACGCTGTGATGTCCATGTGATAACCCGCTCTCTTTCAGGAAATTTTGTAAACAAAATTTTAGTAACGAAGGAGGGGTGTGTAACGACGCTCCCCGAGCGCCGTCACTTAAAGTCCGCTCCCGTCTTGTTTTCCCGCCAATTCCTTATCACCTCTGTCGTCACTGTTTGTTCTAGAATGTTCGATTCCCTCTCCAGCCTCCGAGGCTATAAAAGGCCGCCCCCGTTCCGGTTTCGCTAGTCTATGTTATGCCGGTGGAATAGCACGGTCATAGACGTTTGAGTTAACCTACCCCGTTTTTCGCTGCAGGTAAATTAACCGCGGCAGTCCAGTGCGAACCCCCGTTTTTTAGGGGATAAGCAAGTCCTGTTTTCTCCAGTCCGGTACCCAATTTTACTAACAGACCCAGGTCAATTAACCGGGTCACAGTCCTTTTCTACTAACACCGATCCTGCGTTTGGCGTCGAGGACCTCTAACCCGACGCATCCCACACCGCTTTAGTCCGCCACCTCCGGGTGTATCCCGAACGGCCGTAACAAGCCTCCTGTGACAGCGTTCCGGCGTTCCCGCCCGGTGTCTTAACTCGCCCCCGGCGAGCTCCGTTCCACATCTCTGTTACGTTACGTCTTTAGTTTTTAAGTCTAGATTAAGCCGGCTAGGGTAGTTTAAGTTTCTGTCCGTTTTCGTCTGTGTCGTCCGCACTGGCCGCTATTGCGTAATAAAGATAGTTCACAGACCCCTGGTGTTTCCGTTTCTCCGGCTTAAGTTTGCTACCCCGGTAAGAGTGCTTCCTCTTTAAACGAAGCTGGCGCCCGAGACTTCCGCCCGACCGGAAGGGCGTCACAAGGTAGAACTCCTTTTCTTATTAACAAATCAAATTCTGTATCGTTCGGGAAAAAAGACCTCACAGTTACAAAATCATTACGAGAAAGATTTTTGGTTAGTTTTTCTATACTAGATTGCATGAATCGAAATGAATCTAGAAAACGTAACTCTATCGTTAGATCACGGGTGTCAACAGGAATTCTTTTAGATAGTGATACATACAATTCTTTATTCAACGGAATCATTTTAATTTTTCCTTCTATCACGTTGAGCACTTTGATAAATGAATGACAATCATACCCTGAGAAATTATGAAAAAATACTGGAAAGAATTTAGGTGTACAATATTTCAGATTACATTTGTTATGACTCGGACCTCGATATTCGCCTGTAAAATGATTGTGGTCTGCTACTCCATCATCATACGCTAAAGGTTTTTCACAAATATGACATTGTGGTGAATTTTTTTGAAATAAGGTTTGTTAATGATAATAATAATAATGCAACTTTATTCCCAATAAAATAGTACATACAAGCTGAAGAAAAAATTTAATAACAGTGAAAATAGAGTAAATGAATGACTACTTATGGGAACCTCAAGGCGGGGTTCAGTGCACGGCACACCAATCTGCCACCCAAAACCTTGTTAGGTAGAATAATAATAAACAAAAATAAGAATGAAAGCAATAAATGATAAACAACGATAAGCACAACAGAGCGGCAACAGACAGCTGGAAAGAATTACAGCTAGTAAACAATAAAAATGAAGAATACAATGAAACAGAACAAAACAAATCATCACTGTTTTCCGAGTAACAAAGACAGTAAACATTTTTTGAATATACGCAATGAGGTTAGGCTAAAAAGCTCGCGGAACCTATTGTAAATCACAACAATCTGGAACCGAAAAGATCTCTGAAAAAAGGTGGTGACATGGCGAGGCATCGATAGCATATTTTTAAAGCGCGTGTTCCTGTTATGGACTCCCGTTCTGAAGCGTATTTTGTCATAGAGATACTTGAGTTTCTTCGTATGCATGAGTTTGTGGAAAAAACAAGCAGAATGCAAAATTCTACGATTCTTCATGTTCAACCAACGAAGCTGAGCGAGCCTGTGCGAGACACGATCAGACCTACGCATGCCGAAGATGAACCGAATACAAGAATTCTGCAATTTCTGAATCTGGCGAATCGATATACAGTCTAAAGAAGGGCCTGTTACAGGCTTTTGGGGAACCACCCGGAGGTGGCGGCGATTCGGTGTGGGAAGTCCGGGGAAAAAGTCGACGGACGGAACGCAGGTGGTTTGTTAGTCGAAGGGTTTTGACCGGGAAAACGCCGACGGTCGATTAACTGAGGGGGTTGTTGACAGGAGTTGACCGGGACAGCCGACGGTCGGTTAACGGGTGCGTACATGACAAGATCGGAGTTCTAGTAACGGCGCTCGGGGAGCGTCGTTACAACGTGCCGGGCCTGGGCGAGGTGATGCGCGCTCGCGTGCGGATCCGAGATCGGTCCCGTGCCTTGGCCTCCCGCGGAACCGTCTTGCTGCGAGGCTCCGGGTGCGCCTGTAACCGGGCGTCCGGAAGTCCTCTTCGGCCGCCATTCAACGGTCAGCTCAGAACTGGCACGGACCGGGAGAATCCGACTGTCTAATTAAAACAAAGCATTGCGATGGCCCCAGCGGGTGTTGACGCAATGTGATTTCTGCCCAGTGCTCTGAATGTCAACGTGAAGAAATTCAAGCAAGCGCGGGTAAACGGCGGGAGTAACTATGACTCTCTGGGGCCACAGATTTCAGTCCTGGTCTGTGTAGGCGTTACTGTTTGTGTGCGATACTTGGTAGCGTCTATTTGTCCTGTCTTTGTCTTCACGTGGCGAGAGTTGGTAACGTACGCTACAGGAATGGAGCGTACGGCTAAAAATTCAAAGGTTGTGGTAGGCACGAGTACCACGAGTCGAACGTCAAGCGAGAGCATTCTTCCACCTAGACGTAAAACTCCTCTCGCATCGCGGAAGAACGGCAACGGGGCCAAGTATAGTAATTTGTTTGCTTCTAACAGGGTGTATTCTGTTGAATTACACAGACTCTACTTTGCCTTGTTCTACCTCCCCGTGGTGTTGCTGATAACGCTCAAAGTGTTGAACTGTCTTTCGATATTCTCCTTTGTGTCGGCCAAAAGTACTAAACTCGATACAGCAATGCGGCGTAACAACGTGATCCCGCAAGGTCCCCGGAAGCCGGGGGGATCATCGACGACGGCTATGGGTTCAAAAACTAAATCCGGGACCAAGTTGCAAAATTCTGGTTCCCGACGGCCGTCGAACAGCTTGGCCGGCGCAAGCGCGGCGAGCTCTGTGTGCGACTCCGGCAGGTCGTACCTCTCTAAGGCGACGATCGCCCGGCACAAAAAAGACTGTGGTAAGCGTGACACCTCCGGGTGTTAGTGCTGCGGGGTGAATTCCCCCCCCTACGCAGGAGTACGGCAGCACGAGCGGCTGAAGCATCCGGAACAGTACTATGCTGAACTGGAAGCTAAAATGCCTGCCTCGGACGTGGAGCTTTTTACGAAAATCGCAGATATGATGCCATGGTGGCCGCAACAAACCTGTCTCGCAATCAGGTTAGGTATCTGCGAGAACGTCCAGAGTACGTCAAATACCTGGACCGAGCGAGACGACTGTTGCCCCCAAAGGCAGCAGCCGTTACAACGCGTCGCTCGACGACCTCCACTAAGCCTTCTCAAGAGGTGTTAAGTAGGAACGCGCAACGCCAACAACCCTCTAGGCGGAATACCTTGGAGACCCCGCAACCCGGTCCTTCGACCAGACCGGCGAAACGCACCACACGTCAAAACTCGAACGTCAGAGTTGTTCGCGATACTGAAGGAAGGGGGAATACATCGCCTCCTAGTCCTGAGTGGTCCCATCCTAGAGTCGGCAGGGAGGTACGGGCAGAGTTGGATTCACCAAGTCACCCGGTTGAGTTGTTATCAACACAAATTTCCTTGACCGAGCCCAGAATTACCCACCCCCAACCCCCCCGTGACTTTGTAACTGTAAGTCCCAGGCCCGCACAGCAGGGTTCGCTGAACCGCCGCCTCAGCTGCAGTGTCCCAACACTAGCTGTGGCGAGTGAACGCGAGGACCTGGGCGATGTAGATCAGTCGCTGGCGGCTATCAGAGAACACTTGTCCAATTTCTCATTACAGCCGCCAGCCAATATCCACCTAATAGTCACGGAGTGTGTGGATAAGAGCCTAGGTGATTCCAGCGATCGTTTATTAACCTCCGTGGATCGCTGGCTAAACAACATCAAAGCCGATAATGGCCTTAAACGGGGGAAACGGGGATTCAAACGGCCTGCAAACAAGCATTACGGGCAAACTAACAGTGAACAGGGGGCGCGAGCCTCCTCGTTCGAACAATTGCAGGACCTATACGCCAAGGACCGTCGAGGTTTGGCGGCATCCATCCTCGACGGAGCTAGCATTGGTGACAACGCAGCCAAACCGGGGTTAGAGGAGGTGGAGACACTCTACGGGGGGTTGTTTAAACGCAGCTCCCCACCCGATAACATGCCTTTTGCGCCTTCTGACAATTGGGACGAGAATGTCCTCAGCCCGATAACCGTCGAGGAAGTCGCGGCGGCCAAAGCCTCCTGGTCGATGTCGGCTCCTGGAGCCGACGGTATATCGGTCAGGTCGGTGAAAGCCCTTTCTAATCTGGACTTGTCCATCCTCTTCAACATCCTGTTGTTGAGGAATGTACAGCCCACACAATAGAGGAGACTCAAAACCATTCTCGTTCCCAAGGGGGGTGACCTGTCTCAGGCCACTAATTGGCGCCCCATTACGATCGGATCTGCTGTGCAGAGACTGTTGCACAGGGTGCTGGTAGGTCGTATCAAGTCCGGCATAACTCTCTCACAACATCAGAGGGGGTTCACGGACTGCGACGGCACCCTGGCGAATGCAATGATACTGCATCAGTACATCCAGGGAAGGTCGCTAATGGGGAAATGTTACAACGTCATTTCCCTGGATATCAGTGAAGCGTTTGACACCGTGTCCCATCGCTCTATTGAAAGGGCACTCAGGCGCTTTTGCGTTCCACACGGGCTGTCTAAGTACATCATGGCAACCTTTGACGCCACAACTAACATACATGTCGGCGGTCTGACATCACGACCGTTGAACATCACGTGCGGGGTAAAGCAAGGCGATCCTATCAGCCCATTACTGTTCAATATGGTAATGGATGAGCTTCTGGGAGAGCTGGACAACAACTTTGCAGGTGGATCCCTTCCAAACGACGCGCGGTGTTCGGCTATAGCGTTTGCTAACGACTTAATCCTGATGACCGATAACGATCTCGAGGTCACCCTGGTGCTGGATGAAGTCGTAGACTTCCTAAGGCACAGGGGAATGTCAGTGAACACCGGTAAGAGTCGGGAACTCCTTGCGGGTGCGCGAGAAGGCGTCTCGGTTGTGCGATCCAGGGCTATCCACATGGTTGGGAGCCAACCGATACTGGTCACCAGTTCGGGCATTCGGGTGTGGAGAAACCCGGCCTGTACAAGTTGCCAGACTGGCTGTCGAATATTCGGAAGGCACCCCTTAAGCCAGACCAGAAGCTCGTGCTGATCATAGAGTCCGCTTTGCCGCGCCTCCTATACGTGTTAAAAAATCCGAAAATAACATCACGAGTTCTCAGGGATGCCGATAGGTTGGTCAGGAAAGACGTAAAGACGACACTACACCTTAACGCCCACACGCCCGACGCCTCCATTCACGCTAGTGTGCGTGACGGGGGGCTAGGGGTCATGGAGCTTCGCACCTCCATACCACGTTTATTCCTGGGTCGCCTGACTACGCTTCTAGAGAACTCATCGGATCCGGTCGTGAGTGCTGTCCTTCAATCCGACTACACCTTGGGCCTGCTAGGCAAGTTAGATCAGATGGCGGGCGAAATACCGGGTCAGACGGCACTTGGGCAGAAGATCGCCCAAGGAGTCCTCACTAAAGGCCTAGAGCAGGCTGCAAGTCGGGCCTGGGTCGGCGAGAGACCGGCGGGCTGGAGTGGCCGCGATTTCGTTAGGGCGGTGCAATTACGCACCGCGAACCTTTCGACCAAAGCCATTCCGTCAAACCCGCCGGAGGAACGTCGATGTCGAGGCGGCTGCCCTTGTGATGAGAACTCATGTGCTGCAGACTTGCCCTGTCACGCATTTTGAGAGAATAAGTCGTCACAATGAAGAAGCCGTTAAGATTGCCCGCCATTGTAGGTCCAAGCGATGGACAGTTGAGGAAGAACCACACGTACGACATCCACGTGGCCAACTGTTCAAACCAGACCTGGCAGTACATCAGCCAGGCGGTGTCATTGTGATTGCAGATGTGCAGATAGCCTGGGACGCAACTGACTTGGGACGAGCCTATGAGCGTAAGCGCGTCGTATATGACAACCCGACCTTCAGGGAGGCGGGGGCAAAACGGTGGCCGGGGAAGACTTTGTTGTTTGCTCCTATCATCGGGGGCGCCCGAGGCATTTGGCCTAGGGTTAATAACGACAAGTCTTCTTCATTGCACATACCACCGGTTGTACGGCGTAGCTGCGTCCATTCCGTCCTAAAGTGGGGCTCTTCTATCCACCACGCCTTCATGAAGGCAGTGTGGCGGAAACACGATAGAGGCCCTCGTCTGATTCCACCTGCCCAATCTTGAGCTTTGGGCGCGTTAAAGTGCTGGGCGGTCCTGACACGGAGACCGACCTGTTGAGCGACCCGCAATGCACGGTCACCTGGTGCAATTTGCTCAGCTCTTCGGGGCACATGTCGCGCATGCGTGATTTACCCATAGCCAAATGCCTCGTCATCTAATTAGTGACGCGCATGAATGGATTAACGAGATTCTCACAGTCCCTATCTACTCAGTCTCTGTCTAGAGTCGGAGAGCTCCCGTGGCGTGTCTTTACCTGTGCCTAGTAACGAGTTTTTCGTCCCTGACGATAGTGGAGCAGCCCGACATTCCACAGCGTAGAAGCGAATTTGGTGAGTTCTTTCCATTTTTTACGCGTTCTTTTTGTGGCATCGCGAGCGGACAGAGCTTTGGGGTGATGTCCCAACCGCCGTCTAAGCGGACGAGGGGTAATAGCCTGTCGTCCGCCGAATCCGTCGAGTCGATGAAGTCGATAGCGTCGATTTTGGGAAAGCAGCCGCCGTCGAAAATTCCGGTTGTGGTTTTGAGCTCGGGGAAGAATATCGCGGTTCAGGGTGGTTCAGGGGGCACGAATTTGGTGGTGTCGAGGTCGGCTGGTCCAAGTACGGGCGCGGAATCGGTGGGAATAAAGTTGCGGGGGGATTTAATGGAGTTGGCGGTTAACTCTATAAAGGTTAGTGTGGACAAAATTAAATCGGCGACAACTCGGGAGCTTAACTCCAAGATTTTGTTTAATTGAGAGGATCAGGCCGATGTAAGGAACGCGTTAGACGCGATCAACGCCGGTACGCTTGACTCGCTTGTGCAAGTTCAAGCGCTTTTGCGTGCGAACCACGCACTCGAAAGTCGGGCGGAAAGTCGAGGTCGCGTCGAGACGCCGGAGGTTACGCCGGCTACATACGCACGTGTCGCGGTCGGTGATGGGGAGGGCGCTCGGCCCTCGGGCAGTGTGGTTGCGCCAACACCGGTGGTGGCCAAGACAACGGCGCACGGGCAGAGGTTGGCGGCGTCGTATGCGGCGGCTGCACAAAAACCGCGGTTCGAGACGACAATCAAGGTGAACGGTAAATCGGCCGACGAGACAGTCGGTTTAGTTGGGTCAGCTTTGGTAGGGGAAGATATCGGAGGTCTCGCCGGTTTCACGAAATTGCCGTCCGGCTTGGTTATTATCCGTTCCTTGGACGAACGACAAAAGGCCAAGGTCGACGCGGCGATTTCGGAGAAATCGACAAATCTCGAGGGCGTGGTGGTACGTACGAGTTCGTCTCTGGATCCCACGATAACCGTTACCGGTGTCGAGGCAGGTATAGATTCGGCGGAAGCAATTAAGCTTATCTTTGAGGAGAATCCCACGGTCGTTGGCGAGCGGTCTTCCGAGGAATTCTCCGCCCAATTTCGTTTCTTAGCGAAGAGGGCGTGTAGGAATCCGGTTAGAAATAATTTAGTTTTTTCGGTTTCACAGGATCTACATTCCAGATTCGTTAGAGGGGAAAAAATCAGCGTTGGTTTCGTCTAGTCACAGATTTCGGTAGAATATAGGGTAACTCGGTGTTTCAAGTGTTGCGGTTTTGGTCACAAATCGCCGGATTGTAGGTCGAAAAACACGTGTGCGCGTTGCGCGGGCGAACACGACCTGACCTTCTGCCCTGCAGAGAACAGGGTGCGCCAATTGTAAGCGCGTAGGTTTGCCGGACGTTCATCATCGTTCGGACAGTTTGAAGGATTGTCCCGTATTTCGTAGGAGAATTGCGGAGAAACAGGCTAGAGTAGGAACGTCTTCTAATACGGTCGGATAATGGACTTACGTCTTCTGCAATTTAATGCAGGTCGGGGTCGTGAGGCGATGGATATACTTTTTCGCTCGGCGGAAGAGTCGAAAGCGGCGGTGCTGCTTGTGCAAGAACCGTACTTTAGGTCGATGGCTCGACGGGGCTGGCCTAAATACGAGGAAGGCAAAGTGGCGATCTTCGTTAGAAAGACGGTCGGTTCAATCGGTTTAGCGCAATTTTCGAATAAAAATCTATTCGCGGTTCGGATCGAATTATCTCGAGGCGTGGCACGGTCACGCCCAATGCGTACGTAGAGCCGAACGGCCCGCTGCAAAACTCTTTGTCAGTGATTACGCACGCGCTGGTCAAGGTCAAAGGTTCGATGATCGTGGCAGGTGATTTTAACGCGAAAAATGCACTGTGGGGCGGTGACATTACGGACATCCGGGGTGAAATGATCGCGGATCTCGTGGGCGTGTCGAATCTGCAGATTTGTAACGAATTCGACTCCATTCCTACCTTCGAGACGGTGAATGGGCGGAGTTGGGTGGACGTTACGCTCGTCCGCGGAGGAGACGCTGTCCGATGGAAGGTGCACTCTGAAGAATCGCTTAGCGATCATCGGCTCATTTCCTCCGGGGTTGGGCTAAGGATTTCGAACGTGGTGTACGCGACCGAGCAAGTGGCGAGGTTTGCCGTTCACAGGGCGGACTGGGACCGATTTTCGAGTAGGTTAGAGGACGAGGTGAAGTCGCGGTGCCCAGGATCGGAATCTTTCGCGAACGCGGAGGAGGAAGCGTCGGCCCTTCAGGCAGCGGTAATGGCGGCGTGCGAAAAGGCAATCCCAAGGGCGTAAAAGCGGGCGACCGTTTCCAAGCCTTGGTGGAACGCCAATTTGACCCGCAGGCGCCGGCAAGTTCGTAAAGCGCGAAAACGGGCGAAGAATGAAAGAGATGCGGATGGGAGGGAAGGCTTGACTGCGGATTTTTTGCGCTTGCGGGCTACCTACAAGCGCGAAATCCGCAGGGCTAAGTTGGACTCTATCACGAGGATGTTGGAGGAGGGAAGCCCGGACGACCCCTGGGGACTAGCCCACAGGATCATGTCGTACGGGCGAAAGTCGAGGGAAGACGCGGCGTGGATGACCGGATGATCTCGGATTTTTTAAAAGATTTTTTAAAAAGCAAAAACTTTTTTATTGAGTTTACTGCGTCTCGTGGCTACAATAGAACTAACTAAGATATTCTTTACAAGTTTGAATCTACTCTACAAAAGTATAAAAAGCTAAATAAGCAATATCTCATATTATATGGTTATGAAGCATTATTGATATGATTCCCATATGAGAGGTAAAATATATAACTCCTCCCAACGCAAAAAGCGAGCATAATGTAAAATTAGCGAGTTTTAAATAACAATTCCAGGGTCTTCGTTAACTGGACTCTTCCTTTGGGGGTCGCTACTCCTGTTTACATAATATTTTATTACAACATAAATAGCTGCAGAAAATACAAGTACATATAATAAGATTGTCCAAACACTGGTCTTGTTGTAATGTATCGGGCCATCTGGGATTTCTTCGATTTTGTTCGATTGCAAAGTTAAAGCACTCTGAAGATTTTGAACATCATTCAAATTGACGTAATCTAATTTAATAGGTTGAAATTGAATTGATTTAGTATTAAAAGTTTGATTCGAAATGATTTTAGGCAAATTGATATTCTTGAAGTGAATTTTGTTACTTTGATATTTTATGATGCGAGAATTGTTGATGATGACTTCGCAGTTTGGGTCGATTTCAAGGATATAAGTCCCTTGTAATGGTACCTTTTCCGTATTGGTACCACAGTGCTGTATAGCGATGATTTCGGTGGGAACAATCACAACGTATTGTTCTTCTTCTAGTTTACTGATCCGAATGCCGTTCACTTCGATCGATATTTGGTTACATTGGTCAATGTCCTTGTTGAAATTCAACATTTGGACTTCACATGGTGAATTTTCAGTAATTGATGTTGGATTGTCTTCGTGACAGAGGAAACTTTCAGTGGTTATTTCCTGGCATTTCTTTTCGAACGACATGTAAAATTGCTCACTCAGGAGAAGGTATTTCGATTGGGGCAAAATTATTTTAAAGTGGTGATCGGTTGTAGATGGAGTGGGTAACGGGTACAATCGATAAAGAACGTAATTTTCTGGTTCCACGATTGGTACTTGAATAATGAAAATAATTTTATTGTCCTTTGAGTAGCTTTTGATTTCTAGAATTTTCTCGAAATATAAAATATTTTCCAATATAGGTTCAAAAGGTAGTTTATTTTTTGTAAGTTCTGTACTGATTGTTTTGATTTCTTTAAGTAATTCTGTGGGTTCGGTCATCGAATTATGGAAGGTATTTAATTTTGAAAAGGTGGTAGCGACTTCTAGTTTTTCCAGGATATCATAGATTGATTGAAATGCAGCAGTTATCTGACCAATTAATGTTTGTATTAGGAAGAATTTTAAAAAAGGTGTATTCTTCTCATTCAATTGTTTGATAGAATTTTGTAGTTGTGTAATGTGAGCTTCCAAAAGTTGTTGGTTGTGAGTTAAATTGCGTGTTACAACATCGAAATTTGTTATTGATTTATGAAGGATCGTAATCTGTTCTTTAACTAAGGTTTTAATTTTATTTTGATTTTCAGAGAGAGTAGTGATTGCCTTATCGTATTTTTCGGCATCTTCCTGGGCTAGATTTCCAGTAATGGCTTTTACGATAGATCGTAATCCATTTATCAAACCTCTTTTAGTTCTTTTGAATATGGTGGGATTAATTTGAGATATTTGACTGGAGATTTTATTTTCGAGTAGTGAGGCCAAATGATATGAATTATAAAACTCGGATTCTAGTTCTTCTTCGGTGTCGTTTTTATGGATAACTTTAAGGTGATGAAAATTAATTTGGAGATTAGCGAATTCTTCAATTATTCGACTAATGTCGAAGATCTGGATGAATGACCAATAGTTTACCACGTTTTTCGCATTACCAATTTTGAAGGGTAAGAGTCCGGGATTTTGATCAAGCTTGTGAAATTTCGGAGAACTCAGTTCGGTTCCGGCGTAGACAAAGAGTCTGTAACAACAGGGGTTTTTAGTTCTTTCAGGTGTATGGTTTCAACTTTTTGATTTAATTTATTTTTTATTTTTGCTTTGTTATGATCTAACAATTCCAATAACTCGAAGGGACCTTTAAATTTATTATCTTTTTTATTTCGTGATGGGTTTTGTTTATATACTGTCTGACCAATTTTGAACTGTTTCTGTTCGTCTCCTTTAGTATTAATTTTTTCATTTACAATCATTTTCTTTATTTTAATTTTCTCGGCTAAACTCCGATAAAGATGTTTAACTTTTTCGTTATGGTTTGAAACGTAATCTACATAAAAAGCGGTGTCGATTAATTCGGATGGGTCTCGGGAATTTGTATGACCAAAGGTAATTTCGTATGGTGTGAAGTTGGTTGACGTATGAATTGAATTATTGTAAGCAATTAAGGCATAAGGCATTAGCATTTCAGTTGTTTCGGATTTAAATGTTTGTCGTAAAAGTCTGAGGTGTTCGATTATTGTCGAATGAAATCGCTCAACAGGCTGTTACGGTTCGATTTTCACCATAGGCAAATCTCGCATCACGTAATCGACGGAAGCACTAAATCACGCTTTCTTCCGAATTAGATATACAATTACCCATACACCTCTTCGATTTCGAGAACCTTATCTAGCGCT
This sequence comes from Salpingus planirostris, assembly GCA_949788335.1. Lineage (NCBI taxonomy): Eukaryota > Metazoa > Arthropoda > Insecta > Coleoptera > Salpingidae > Salpingus > Salpingus planirostris. The sequence continues at coordinate 23,309 of OX460918.1, forward strand.
CGCCTACGGGTGGACAGCGGGGTTGTCACATGACCTAGCGAGATCGTCTTCTCCCTACACGCACCTCTCTGATGGTACCTAGAATAATTCACTTCACTTGGTGGTTCGATCGCCTATTGATCTATTACCTTCGTTTTCCTGCTGTGGTTTCACCGTCTCAGTTAGTGCCTTCTGGTATAGGAATTATCTTGTCTAAGACTCCATAATTTTATGGGATTCATCCTGCCAGACGACTAGCCCTTCGAAGGTTCCTTGTTCAACTTCGGGGCTGTTTCCCGCATCTGGGGATTCCCGCACGAGACACAAAAAGTGAGTCGCCATCTTGGGAAAAATTAGATTTCGGTCTCTATTTCGCCGTTCCCTTTACAGCTCCGGCCTATTTTCAACCACCTGGGTATCACCCCTCAACTACTGCCAATTCCTTCACGGATTACGCTGCCCTCGAGACTTGCTTGAGGTATTCTAGTGCGCCACGGAAGCCAGAGCCGTTACGTAAACCGATCGCTTTGCAGGGTTCCACTTAGGGCTCGCTTTTGGACGCCCTTTTGCCGATCTAGCCCTCCTTCCGGAGATCGAGATCCGGTACTGCTCCTCTGGAGCCCATCGGCTGCCGGACCACACCGGGGCCTAAGTCCACGACGTCTAAGGTCAGATCTGTCTCGCCCCAAAATCGATCGCGGATCCGCTGCTATTTGCGCCCTACGACGGCGGAATCAGCTAACTGCTCTGTAACGAATCTCACCCCGTAAGGGTGATCGACTACCTTAATTATCTGACATATCTATACGCATTGACTGTTTCGCGTTCATGTAAAATCTTACCGACGCTTGGCCAAGAACCGGATTGATTACTATACTTAATAATTCTTTTATAACTTCGCTAATATTTGATACGTTACTCGGGGTGTAGGTTTAGTATCTTTTCCTATTGCCTCACTGTTGAGTGGGAGTTTGCTGGGTTTTAATAAAAACTTACTTGGCGCCCTAACATTACTACTTTGTTCTTGACCTGCAGCCGTCTCCACTGAGCTGGTCGGCAAACTCCTGTGGTGAAATTGACCGCGTAACAAGGCGAATTGGATTCGTGGTGAAATGGTGTTGTGAAGTGTAAGTCAATCTTATGACATTTCAGGAGTTCCTTTATGGTTTCATTTTTGAATTCAGGACCGTTGTCCATAGTAATTCTTTCAGGTAGACCGTAGTATGAGAAATAGTGCAAAAGAGCGTTGCATACTTCGATAGCCGTTTTTCCTTGTAATGGAAGGGCTTGACCTAACTTTGAGAATGCGTCAATTATCGTTAAAAAATTTTGATTATCAAATTTAAACACATCTACGTGAAGTAGTTGAAAGGGTTTTCCAATTGTTTCCGTTAATACGAGTGGAACGTATGGGGGTTTTAGGCAATATTTACTTTTGTGACAAATTTCACAATCGTTAATGTATTTAGTGACGTCAAGTTTTACTGAGGGCCAGTAATAATTTCTTTTGAGTTTTTCAAGAGTTTCGTTAATACCTCGATGATTGGTTTTTCCTTCGTGTTGATGTTTTATTAACATAATGCGTTCGTCAGCAGTTTTGATTGAATTAACTAATTTTGTACATTTTATTAATTTTAAACCGGAGGCGTGGAAGTATTCCATATAGACTTCATTAAACTCGTTATACATTGAGTCGTCGTGAAAGTAGAGGTAAAACGTTTTTCTTTCGGTTGTATAAGTCTTAAACAATTCTAAAATTAATTTAGGATTGGATTTTGGTAGTTTTACATTCCAAATATTATTGTTTTCGAATTTGTCCCATGAAACGACGAGTTTGTTATGAGGGTGTTTTGAAATAATTATCTGATAGGGTTTATTGTTGATGATTTCGTCTAAAATTTGTATACCGGTGTTAAGTGATTGGTCGTTACTAACTGAATGTGGAGTGTTTAAAGTGGGATCCAAATTTGGGGCTTTTATTTGAATGTTCTCTAAAATTTTGATTTTTGGTTTTCCTTGATTTGTTGAAGATAAAGATTGCATTTGAGTGACGTCACGACTTGTTGAAGGTCGTTGTTCATCATATGGCATATTTTCTGAAATTCGGCGTAAATATTCAACGATGTCGTTGTCGATATCTCCCGGGTTATTCGCGACACTTTCTGTCTCCAAAGCATTTAGTTGTATTCTTGATAGGGCGTCTGCATTTGTATTTTGCTTTCCTTTTTTGTAAATAATTTCGTAGTCAAATTCCTCTAATTTTAACCGCCATCTTATTAATTTACTATTGGGCTCTTTGAGATTGAATAGCCATACTAGAGGTCGGTGGTCAGTAAAAATTTTGAATTTTCTTCCAAAAAGGTATGGGCGGAAGTGTTTGCACGCCCAAACGATTGCGAGTAGTTCCTTCTCGATGGTTGAGTATCTACATTCGCTTTCATTTAAGGTTCTTGAGGCGTAAGCCACAGGTTTATCATGAGGGATGTTGCCTTGGGATAAAACGGCGCCTACTGCAAAATTGCTTGCGTCTGTGGTTAGAGTAAACTGTCTTGTGAAATCGGGGTATTGCAGGATCGGAGAGTTCATTAAAATATTTTTGCAAAGTTCGAAAGATTTAATAAATTCATTTGAATGGACTACTTTGGCGTCTTTCTTTAGACATGAGGTTAGGGGTTTTGTAATTTTGGCAAAGTCCTTCACGAAGCGTCGATAGTAACCTAATAAGCCTAAAAACGATTTTATTTCTTTTTGAGTTTTGGGTATTGGAAAATTTTTAATTGCTGAAATTTTCTCCGGGTTTGGTTTTACACCTTCGGGAGTCACTATATGGCCTAAATATTGAACTTCTTTTCTTAAAAATTCCGATTTATCCATTTGAATTTTGAAATTCGACTCTCGAAGTCGATCGAAAACTTTCTTGAGTCGAGTGAGATGTTCCTGAAGTGAGGTGCTAAAGATGACAATATCGTCAAGATAAACAAGGCAAATTTCATTGTGTAATCCTCTTAAGATGTTATCCATCACACGTTGGAATGTTGATGGTGCATTTTTTAGCCCGAATGGCATTCGCTTGAATTCATAGTGACCGTTCTCAGTCGAAAATGCTGTTTTTCCTACATCGTTTGGGTGCATTTCGATTTGGTGGAAACCGTTCGCTAAATCGAGAGTTGTAAAGTATTGACTGCGGCCTAATTTGTCAAGGATATCTGAGATGTTTGGTAATGGATATTTGTCATCTATTGTTTTTTCATTTAATTTCCTGTAGTCGATCACCATTCTCCACTTGCGTTTCCCTGAGGCGTCTAATTTTTGGGGACAATCCAAATTGGACTTGACCACGGCGAGGTTGAGTGTTGTATGATATTTTGATCGAGCATCTTTGAAATTTGATCTTTTACTTCTTGTTTGTGTACCTCGGGATAACGATAACTTTTTGTAAAAACTGGAGATTCATTTGAGAGATTGATTCTATGACGAATTTTGTTAGTAAAGGTCAATGGTACTTTATCGCAATAAAAGATGTCTCTATACTCGAAACATAAATTTTGGATAGCTTGGCGTTCTTCCTGATTACAATGTTCTAGTCGTAGATTTAATAAGTTTTGTTTTTGTAAGTCATCCTGAGTTTCGTCTAATGGGTCATCTATTTCCATTTTTTCGCAAAAATTTATTTCATGAGTGTTTATTTCTTCAACATCTAAAGGTTGGTTGAATTTAATTTTCACGGGGTTTTGACCGAGATTTGTTAAGGTTGTAAAGGCAAAATTATTCGAAATATTTACGAGAGCTTCCGGCATCTCTACTTTGTTTTCAAAATTTGTATATTCTAGTATTCCTATTCCGTCAGGTAAATTCACTGGTATTTTAGTTATTTGTTGTGTTCGAGGTGAGATCACGACTGTGTATTCTTGGAAATTTGAGTTAATTTGCTGGGTAGTATTAGAGTTAGTACCTTCGTATATAATTGGGATCTCAGTTGATGGTATTCTTAGATTGAGGGTTTTTAAATCGATTGAAGCGCCTAATTGGTTTAATAAATCGGCTCCTATTAATCCGTCGTATTTAGGGGAAAAATCAAAAAGATAGAATTTGTGGAGGCCGTTTATTTGGAAAATTTCGAAAATTGGCATATTTGCGACTTCGTCATGATGGGTCATCGCATGAGCAGTTTGGATATTGAATATTTCGTTAGGAATGTATGGTTTATAAAATGTATGGGCCAAAGTCGGGTTTATTAGACTTCTAGAGCTACCGGTGTCAATTAGAAAATAGGCTTCAATTTCGGGGATGAAAATATAAGGTAAATCCGATCGTATGTTATTTAAAAGAATTAGGTCAGGTTTTGGTTGAGCTCGGCTTCGCGAAAATTCTTTTCTTCGTGAGAAGAGCAACTCGGAAGATTTTCTGCTAGGATATGAGTTGTGTCGTCGTATTCGTAATTCACGGTGTCGTATTCGTTTGGTTGGTGCAAATAGTCGTATTGTTCGTTATAGTTATATGATTCTGTATTATTCGGGTCATTGAATTCTTCGTAACAAGGTATTTCTGTGACGATATTTTCTTGGGGAATATTAATTTCCTGGGTGAACAGTTCCTGTGAGACGAAATTCGGCTTGGAATTCTTCGCGGTGTTAATGGTTCTAGCATTTCCGGAACTTGTGTCCATAGGAGTCACTTGATTTCTTAAAATGGCACTTGTTCTTTGATTGGCAAAATAAGGGCTTTGAACAGTTGGAAAACGATTATTCGGAGTCCAATTTAATTTTTGGGGGTAATTTTGAAATGGTTGTCTCATTTGTGAGGTATTTTGAGAAAATGGTCTTTGTCCTGAAGTAGTGGGTCTAGGCACGAAATTTTGAGGCACGAATCTTTGCGCAAAATTTGGTGGGTTTGTTCTTGGTACAAAATTATTAAGTAGTGGTCTCACGAAATTCTGGAAATTTGGTGTATAATTATTTTGAGAAGGATTCTGGTAAAAGTTTGGCTGATAGTTAGCACTTGTATTCTGAGTTTTTGTGTAATTAGGATTTAAACGAGGTTGGGGTCTATAATTGGCATGTTGTAGATTTTGATTACGTCCGGTATTGAAGTAGATAAAGTTTTCTTCTTCTGTTACATGGGCTAAAGCCGCTTCGAGAGAGTTTGGGTTTCTTAGTCTGACAACTAATTGCATATGATATGGCAAACCATTAATAAATGTTTTCAGTGCAAAACTGTTGTAATGTTCGGTTTTAATTCGTTTTTCATTATCGTCATGAATGGTAGTATTTAATTTAGAAAAAAGCAAACTTCTTGCGTCTTGGATTCTATTTCCGAATTGTATTGGAGTTTCATTCTTTTGGGGTCTTATAGTGATGAGGTCTTGAATAAGACAATCTATACTTCTCTGATCGGAAAATGTAAGATTTAATGCCTCTTTGATTAATTGCCATGAGTTAAGCTCAGATCTCGATCCAATTAGATCTGCTGCACGATTACGCAATTTACTCAAAACAGTGTCGAGTAGGCAAACATTCAAAGGGTCGTGAATTTGTGCTGTATTTTGAAAAGCTACCAGAAAATTTTCGCATGCGGTAATGAACCGATTGAGTTGTTTTGGGTTTCCATCGAATAGTGGAATATTATCTGCCTGGTATCTTAAAAGTTGGATATCGGGTCTATTTTGTCCCGCTGGATTCATTGTGTTGTTTTGATTAGTTTCGAGATTATTTGCCAATTGTAATTGGGCAATTTCAGATGTAAGTCTGTCGATTTCACTTTCGGACTCGGACATAAAATTATTGTTTTATTAAATTTAAAAATTACGAGAGAATTACGTTTTTCGATTAAAATTAATGGGAAAAATGAGGGGATGAGCACTTACAATGCGAAGTGAAGGTAGAACGAATTCTTCATTTTCCAATTTCTTGTTTCTTTTTCTTCTTAACTCTAATGCCTTTAGGATCCGGTGAGGGTTTCCCAGGACTTCCTAGACTAAGGTTCCAATAGGTTTTATCGCGATGATTGAACCCTGGAGGTCTTTTCTTGAATCCTCGATCGTTTTTCGATGTCGTGGAACTTAGGACGATTTTTGTTCCAATCAATAGTTCACTTCACCGAAAGTCAATTTTTTGGATGGTTTCGCCAAATAAACCGTTAAAACAGACCGGAATCGCGATTTTTGTCGTCCGTTTTGGCAAATCCTACCGACTGCGCCAGTTTTGATCTCGGATTTTTGAAAAGATTTTTTAAAAAGCAAAAACTTTTTATTGAGTTTACTGCGTCTTGTGGCTACAATAGAACTAACTAAGATATTTTTTACAAGTTGAATCTACTCTACAAAAGTATAAAAAGCTAAATAAGCAATATCTCATATTATATGGTTATGAAGCATTATTAATATGATTCCCATATGAGAGGTAAAATATAACTGGGGTACCTCAGTGCAAATGTGAGTAGTTTCCGAGATATTCGTTATTTTATGATCTTTTGCACGTAGGGTGTCGGTAGCCGGAGCGGCCGACAAGAATGAGACCAACAATCGTTTCTAAATAAACAGAAATATTAAAAATTTTGTACATTCGTCGTCAAAAAAAAATTACTTTTGATTTTGGGAAGTTCGAAAATAACAGAGGGCCTTCCATGTAATCAGTATGTGGGGTTCGAAGGACCATTGAAACATCACCACATTTGATACTATGCAGTTTATTTCAAACTTGATGACTCGTCAATTATAACATGTGTATAATTATTGTACATTTCATGACGAATTCGTGCAGGCAACTGGTCCTTTATTTCGCGTCGAGGCGATAAGAATTAACAAAAACGTCTTATCTACAAATACCTATAAAATCTACTTGTGCGTTGTAAATATACGCAAATAAATCGGACAATAAATACAAATACTCATCAATACATAACAATGATCAAACGCGTTAAAAAATAGAATAATATTCAAAACTGTTGAAGACTCAACATGATCCCCCCCTTGAAGCGACCTAGACTTCAATAGTCAAACACAAATTATAACATAAAATCTTACACAAAAGATATACATTTAAAATGATTAAATAACATTTTGCGTCATGTATCAGGAAATCAAAGCAATCATTAAGAACCTGAAATCAAACAAAGTGAACAGATTATATGTCCATCACTTCTATAATATTCCTATTCTAACGGAAGCACCGAGACCTTTCGAACCGAGCGCTTTAGTTCACCGTTTTTAGTTTTTAATGAAACGACACGGACCACACCATCACTTCCAGGATGGAGATGTATAACTCGACCAAGAGCCCAACGCAGAGGTGGAAGATTTTCATCATGGATGAGAACCAAATCTCCAATCTTGATTGGAGCTGTCTGTACCTTCCACTTCGGTCGTTGCTGAAGTTGATGTAGATACTCAAGGCTCCAGCGTTTCCAAAAATGCTGTCGCATTTGCTCAATTCTTTGCCAACGCGAGAGTCTGTTCAGGTTTAGGGATGTCAAGTCAGGTTCGTTCTGTGCAGTCATTGCGGAACCAATCAGAAAATGACCCGGGGTGAGAGGTTCCATATCATTTGGGTCCGCGCTCAAAGAAGTTAATGGTCTTGAGTTCAAAATTGATTCAACTACTGTTAATAACGTGTACAATTCTTCATAATTAAGAATTGTATCGCCGACAACTCGTTTAATGTGTGTTTTAGTTGATTTTATTCCAGCTTCCCAGATACCGCCAAAGTTCGGGGATCTGGGTGGGATAAATTTCCAATTTATACCGTCTGTTGCTAATTCGTTGACAACCCTATTTTGGAATTGCTCTGTTTTGAATAGAATGTGGAGATCTTCAAGCTCGCGCTTTGCTCCTATAAATGTTGAAGCGTTATCTGAAAACATGTTTAAAACTTTGCCGCGGCGAGCCGTAAATCGCCTCAGAACACTCAAAAAAGCTTCCGAGGTGCAGTCGGATACGAGATCCAAATGGATAGCCTTAGTGGCAAAACAGATGAACAACACGATGTAAACCTTTGTCGTCCTTTTCCCCCTTCCGCGACCCTCCTTTATCAGAAGAGGCCCCGCGTAGTCCAACCCGCAATTTATGAAAGGGCGGGCTGGTTCGATTCTTTCAGGTGGTAGGTTACCCATCAATTGATCGTAAGAAGTAGGTTTCGTTTTAAAACACTGAATGCATTTTGAGAGAATTTGACGAATTTTTCGTCTTCCACCTAGTGGCCAATATCTTTGTCTAAGTGAAGATAGGGTCGCTTGAGGTCCCGCATGACATAGCCTTTGATGTTCGCTTCTAATTAGAAGGTCTGTTAATTTGTGAGATTTTGACAAAATTATCGGATATTTCGTTTCATAACTAACTGAAATGGCGTTACCCAATCGGCCGCCTACTCTCAAGACTCCTCCCTTATCCAAAAATGGGTTTAGCTCCACTAACTTATTTTCTTTCGGCAAAGTCTTGCCCTCAGATAGGATTTTAATTTCAGATCGAAATTCCACCCCCTGCATGAGCTTTATGAGCCACACCGACGCTTGATGATACTCAGCTGCTGAAACCGATCCAGTGATCCGATTAGTTTTATTTTTTAAATTATGAAAATATCGCAGACAATATGCCGCAATTCGAGTAAGAGTCTTCAATGATGAAGGCTTATCAAAAATATGGGAAAAGTTCCATTTTGACTTTGTGCAAATGTTGACCTGAATTCTTGTCTTACGCATTTCCGGAATTTCTGCATCTAAATTTTGTTTTTTACATACCGGCCACTCAGAAACCGACTTTGCCAGCCACTCGGGACCCAACCACCATATTTCTGCGTTTCTGAGTTCAGTGGGGGTGCACCCTCGTGATAAAATGTCCGCTGGATTTTGTTTTGTTGAAACGTGATTCCACGTTGCGTTTTTTGTTAGACTCTGAATCTCCGAAGTTCTGTTCGCAACAAATGTATTCCAATTGCTAGAATCAGCAGCCAACCATGCCAACACGATTGTGGAATCGGTCCACAAGTACTGTCTATCTAAAGGCAACTCCAATGAGTCTGACACGCACTTTGACAGTCTTGCTCCTAACAATGCGGCGCTTAATTCGAGGCGAGGAAGTGAAATCACTTTTAAAGGTGCGACTCGCGTTTTTGCGCCAATCAACCGGACTGATACCCTTCCGCTGTTATTTTGACTTCGCAAATAAACACACGCACCATATGCGTGAGTGGATGCATCTGAAAATGTGTGCAACTCGAAGCTTGATGATGATTCAATCGCAATGATCTGTCTTGGAATTTTAATCAGTTTTAAATCTGGAATGTTTATTATAAATTTGTGCCACAGCCCGCTCAACTCAAGTGGAACAACCTCGTCCCATGCTAGGCTTAAAGTCCATAATTTCTGAAGAATTATCTTCGCGGTGATTAAAGTTGGCGACACCAATCCGAGAGGATCAAACAGCTGAGAAATCACAGAGAGTATTGTTCTCTTTGTGATTTTCGCTGGTGGGTCTATATTTATGGAATAGCTCAAATTATCTGACTTGCAATTCCACAGCTGACCTAAGGTCTTGTTGTCTTTGTCAAAGTTTAATATTATTTCGCTGTCATCGCAGACCTTTGGCAAGACTGCTGGACTGTTTGACGCCCATTTTTTCAATTCGAACCCGCCCCGTTTCAAAGCTGCAGTTAACTGTTCGCGTAAGACGATTGCTTGTTCCTCGGTGTGTGTACCGGTCAACAAGTCGTCGACATAAAAGTCCTTCAAAATTACAGGATGAGCCAATGGAAATTCATCCTTCTCATCAATCGCCAATTGCTGCAAACATTTTATAGCCAAATACGGAGACGACTTCATACCGAATGTTACCCTGGTCAAGCGATAAATCTCTATTTCGTTTGTAGATTGATTTTGCCACAAAATCCTCTGCAGATCTTGATGCTTTTCTTTAACTTTAATTTGCCTATACATTTTTTCTATATCAGCAATTAATGCAACATTGTGTGTTCTGAACCTAATCAAAATTGAAACCAAATCTTGTTGTAATTTCGGTCCGTTCAATTGAATATCATTGATGCTCACGCCAGTTGAGGACTTTGCCGATCCATCAAACACTATCCTAAGTTTTGTAGTTAGTCGGTCGTTTTTTATGACTGCATGATGTGGCAAATAAAATTCTTCATTTGTTCCTGTAACCGAATCGCGCACTAGCTCGGCGTGCCCTAGCTCTACATATTCTTGTATGACCTTCGCGTATGTTTCTCTCAAACTCTCACTCTGACGAAACCGATTTTCCAGAGACTCAAGTCGTCTCAATGCCATTGACTTTGATGACCCTAACCTTTTGGCTTGACTGCTCAACGGGATGCTCACACAAAATCTACCATCTTTGTCGCGAATATACGATTCAGAAAATTGTTCCTCGCATTGTTTTTCTTCCATTGATAAGATTCGTTTATTTTCATATTCCTCAATTTCCCAAAATTTGCTAACCTGTTGTTCCAGAGATATGTTACATGACTGAGGCGCCCGTGCCGCTTTACTTTGTTTACATGAAGGGCCTGCTACCACCCAACCAAGTTTGGTCTCGCGAAGAGATGGCTGACGTGGACCGAGAGTTATTTGTTCTGTGCCCAATATTTCCCAAAACAACTCGGAACCTATCAGGAGATCGACACTCTTACTAATGTGAAATTCGGGATCTGACAGCTCGATGCCCTGAGGGATGCAAATTTTATCTATTCTGAAACTGAATAGTGGAAGATCCTGCGTGATCTGCGGAACCACGAGACAATGCAATGAAGTCTCGAATGTCTTGTCGTAGTCCGAAGATATATTTATCCGTACGGATTTTTTGATGCGCGAAATTGCCTGTGTTATTCCAATTATCGGCACATCTGCTTGACTACAAGTTAAATTTAAAAGTTGTGTTGCGTTTGTTGTAATAAAATTGGATTGGGATCCCGAGTCCAAAAGCGCTCTCAATTTGACTACATTGCCGCAGTTATCTCGGACCCCTATTAATGCTGTGGGCAATATGACATTGTCTGCATTTGAATTTGACATGCTGACTATTGTGTTTGTTTCTACTCTTGTCTCTGTTTTCTGAGAATTTGACCCATGATCTTCGTGTAATAATGTGTTATGTCTCTTAGAACATACTTTACATTTATACGGAGACGTACATTCGCTAACCGTGTGAAATCTAAAACAATTGCGACACATGCCAAGTTTGTCGACTTGTTTGATTCGTTCGCTAATCGGTTGTCTTAAAAACTCTTGACAATGGAACATATAATGGCCCTTTTGGCATACATGACATTTGAAGTTTGAATTTGTTGCTACATTATTAGATCTTGCGAACACCTTTTGTCTGCTGGCTGCATTGAATGGCGGCGCGGTATTGTTTCTACTACCACCCTGAACTACTGACTTGTTCGAGAAATGAATTGACTCCAAAAACTGACATTGCTTTTCTAGAAACTCCAAAAGTTGTTTCATTTCTGGCAACTCCGCTGACAATTTGCTTTGCCACTCTCTTTTTAAATAGAAATCGAGCTTTTCCGTGATAATCGGAATTAGTATTGCATCCCAGTGATCAACTTCCACCTTCAGTACTCTCAAAGCTGCGGTATTTATTATGATGTTATCGATTAAAACTCTTAAACTGGATGCACTGCCCTTGACAACTTGAGGTGAATTTATTAACGCGAATACATGTTCCTGAACTATGAGCCTTTTATTTTGAAACCTACTTGTTAACAACTTTAATGCCGAATCATAATTGGCACTTGACACCGCAAGAGACTCAATTGTGCGTAAACCCTCACCTTCCAGACATGATTTTAAATAATGAAATTTTTGACAATTGTTCAAAAGATTATTATCATTAACTAGCGTGTTGAATGTATCATGAAAACACAACCAATCGCTGTAATTTCCAGTGAATTTTGGCAATTCTAAAGGCGGCAATCTTATGGGGTTGACTAGTGATTGACTTCTAGTACTTCTGGGTTCAGGGGTCGCGGAAGTTGAAGCAGAAGTTGTCGCGGTTGGAGGCGGCGGAGTGAGAAACTCCAAAATGTCCTCGATTTTACCCTGAACTGAAAAAATACGATTCTCTACCTCGACCCGACCGGCCTTGGCTTCCCCCGACTCATCCGCAAATTCGAGTTCGAACTGAATTTCCTCAAACTCATCGGACGCTTTCTGAAGCGACCTACTGCGCGACTTGAGCTCTCCCAATTCCGTTTTTTTTGCAGTTGTGACATCGAATTCAGCAATGTATTCTTCAATTCGCTTGATTCTATCTGATAAAACCTCGCGCTGTTTTAATAGGTACGGTATGTCAGGTGTCTTTGTCGTTTTAGGTGGCATTTTGGATTTTTTATTATTAAAGAATGGGATGGACAGACTCACGGTTTCGTTGATCGGCTCTATTCTTATCTTATCTCGGCTTTTTGCTGTGCGACGATGGTCCGCGTCGCTCCTGATGACGCTGCGCTGCGCCCGGACTGATTCGGATGGGCTCCCGACTTCCTGTCCTGACGGAAATTTGTTCCTATTTTAACTGGGAATTGGTCCTCCAGTTAAAATTTGTATTTTGTTACGTGCCTTGTTGTCTTGACACTTTTTTGTGTGTGTCTTGTTGTCTTGACACGTTGTTGTGTGTGTCTTGTTGTCTTGACACGTTGTTGTGTGTCTTGTTGTCTTGACACGTTGTTTTTGTTGCCTGCACTTGCACTAATTGGATCACCGGTGACAATTCGTTTCTTTTGCTGTGAAAGTAGCGGATTGCCGGTTGACTCCCTTTTCTTTCACTTGGACGTGGAAATCCGACTCGAAGATTGACCAATTTTGTGGGGTTCGAAGGACCATTGAAACATCACCACATTTGATACTATGCAGTTTATTTCAAACTTGATGACTCGTCAATTATAACATGTGTATAATTATTGTACATTTCATGACGAATTCGTGCAGGCAACTGGTCCTTTATTTCGCGTCGAGGCGATAAGAATTAACAAAAACGTCTTATCTACAAATACCTATAAAATCTACTTGTGCGTTGTAAATATACGCAAATAAATCGGACAATAAATACAAATACTCATCAATACATAACAATGATCAAACGCGTTAAAAAATAGAATAATATTCAAAACTGTTGAAGACTCAACACAGTATTTGTTTTGATGTAAAAACTCAACGTGGACCTAATTTTCAAATTTATAGTTACCTCCGATTTTCGGTTCTGTGGCATTTTTCTCTATGCGGTCGTTTAATAATTTGAGCTTTTTACGATGAATGTACAAAAATTTAAATAAGGTTTGTTTATTTAGAAACGATTGTTGGTCTCATTCTTGTCGGCCGCTCCGGCTACCGACACCCTACATGCAAAAGCTCATAAAATAACGAATATCTCGAAAACTACTTACATTTGCGCTGAGGTACCCCTACATTTTTAGAATTCAAAAAGTACACTGATGCTGGAAAATCATTAAAAACAGTCAAAACACTTTCTGCCACAAAATAATCCTGATTTTTATTAGCCGACGACCTTTTTTTTGGTTCGTTTAATCACTTACCACGGTATTCATGGATCACCAAAGGATTCATCGTTTAGTTTTTCAATTGTTTTCCTCATATACCAAATCTGAAAGTTCTAAACCATAAATTAAGCGAGTTATAAGCGAAAATAAATTGGCCACCAGCAGACTTTGAGGCCTAATAACTCCCTTATTGACCATTTGCGGACCCCCCTTTATAAGAACTTTTATTACTATTTTGACGAGAGGAATCTGCCCTGAAGCGTTGGTCCAACAATTTTGAATCACCCTGTATAGGCACTCCCAAAACTTGTCATTCGATCCTTCGTCAGTATAGGAATTCCCGGAATGAATCTGGAAAAATCTTCAAGCTGCCTTAAGGAATTGCTCATGAAGTTATGATATCAGTTTTGGCTTTTGGATGGACAGTACCACTAGCAGTACGATTATGTATGGTAGGGTTTTAAAGATATGACTTTTTTGAAGTTTCACATGCATTTAAAAATTAGCCTTTTGATTAAAAAACTGGTTTGTTCGTTCATAACAGTTCTCTCAACAATTTTTGTAATGCACTTCAAACATTATCATCTCGACGCCTCTATTTGTTGGCGCAGGGGTACCACAAAGGCGTCATGATCACTATTCGAAAGACGGTGCTTGTCTTATTACACAACTTACAATTTTATTAAAATATAGAGATAAATACAGAGATAAGAAATATTAAAGCGAGCGGTATTTGAAGGTGGCGAACGTATTCCAATGGGGTGAGAACCGCTGCGGCTGCAGCAAAGGGTGCCGTCCTAGTTTCAGGCATTTGTGATTTCTTTCGGTAATCGCACTATAACTTATGAGTTGCCAAATCAGGATAAGTAAATACGGATCTTCATTTCTAGTAACACCACTGTACTAATGATGATGAATCAATGACAAGTTTTGAGGGTATACATTTTAGAATTACTGTAATCGATATTTTTTGGAGACTACCATAAAGCCAGGTACTGAACGGAGGAGACAATGAAATGTAACGGCGGGGCTTCTGTAAGCTAAAATGACCTGAAATGTCTCGATGGCCCTCGTAAGTGCAAGTCGCATTCGTGGTATACGGCGTTATAACATTGTGATTTTCTAGTGGGTGATTGAGCAGTATGTGATAATAGTACTTGGTAAATGAAGCTAGCGTGCTTTCAGGAATAAAATTGATCATAATCATGCTGCGGTACGATTGAGCTTGATCAAGGAAAATTGAACCAATGTTATGTGATCGCTCTAGGTGAATACAGCCAAGGTGGTATAAATTTCAATCACTGAAATCCTTCTTCGTTACTATGGTATGTACATGAGGCGAACGATGTAATTGTGGTTAAGGCAAAGCGTACTCTTGACACTACCAGGATGTGCTAACGCACATGCTGTACAGCCATTGCTCGGTTGTGTATCGGACCGTCTGGGGCTCGTGGAGAGCAATATCTCATAGATTCCTATGTCTTAGTGGTTAAAAAGGTTAGCCAAAATCTCAACTTATGGCATCTGAGATCCATGACTCAGGCATTGTCTACGTGAAAGGGTTGAAAACTGGCCTGAGCAGGCTTTAGGTGCTCGAATTATTTAACTTGTTAGGTACTAATATCCTCTTCTAGCTATTTCTACGAAAATAGGATGATACAAATACACCCTCACTAGGCAAGGACCCTTGATGAACCCGACGAACCGTTACGGCAAAAGCAAGGGGGGAATGAAGACACCCGGATGAGTGACCTATCTCTCTTTCTCTTTGAGCTCCTCGGTATGTGAACTGTTTTACTTTCATGTTCGATGACCGTTGCACGTGACACAATGTGGCTTACAATAGACAAAGATAACGTGACGTCATCGGTACTCAGTCCTTTGGGTAAATAATAGTCGCAGGTGTTTTGCATTAACGTCCTATTTGGTAAACCCAGGTAAAATGTGCGTGTACATTAGGCACTTAAAATTTCATTGTATTATGGAGAGATTATATCAATTATGCGGTTTTACACATACGTATTTTATGGAATCATAATGTGCATCCTCGAAATAGATCTCTTGTCGCAAAATCAAATTGCTCACATTTTACTCCTTCAAATAGGTATGCGTATATAAAATATTACGATAATACACGGTAGTTTTGAAAGTCTAATCTGAGAAGGATTCCAAAAGTATGCAACCCTTCACAATTGTAGCGTCACCTTGAGTGAAGTAAATAATTTACCTAACAGAGAAGTGGGGCAAGGACTCCTATGGTACTCCTATAGGGTGTAATTAGAGGGTAGTAAAAGAAGAGTGGGGGGCAATGACCCATATGGTAAAGCCAATAGGGTGCAAGGAGTGCGAGGAGGGGGGCAATGACCCATATGGTAAAGACAATAGGGTGCAAGGAGTGGGGACAATAGTAAGCCAATAGGGTGCAAGGGGGCGTGGCCTAAAAAAGAGGAGTGGGGGAAGCGGCCCATATTCTACTGAAGTCGACTGGCGGACCATAGGAGCAGGCTTCGCTTTCTCCTCCACGCCCTCCAATAAAGCGAACAACCTCATGCGGAACTGGCCGATGGTTGCGAGTTTTTCCGGGGTGTCCGCCTCGATGCGGGCCACGCGTCCCAAACAATGGGCCACCTTGGACCGGATCTTTTTAATACCACCACTGGAGGGATTTTCCGTTAGATCGGCCACCAGGGCCTGAACTTCCGCGACGGTGGCTGTAACCGCGTCTATATCGGCTTCGAAACTGTAAGGGTAGGTAAAAGATGAGTTCATCGACTCTTCCGCGTATTGAATGGCTGCCCGCAAAGCCTTTCGCATGTCTTCAACAGTAGCGTCCGCGCTACCCGCACAATTCCAAATCGCCAGTTCATATTCAAGTTCCGATTTGCCCAAGCGATTGATATCGTACTTCAGACTAGCTGAAGACGACCTCTTGTCGCCCATATTCAACCGAGAATCCGGAGCAACGTAATCAAAGTAACGCAAAAATACAACAAAAAAATTCACGTCACAAGTTGCAATTTAATTCTACACCGTATTTTCCTCACTCGAATTCCACTTCCTTATTTATCTGGTAAGCTTTTGATTCTTTATTTATATATTTGCTTTGAAACTGAGGGCCCTACGTTGGGCGCCAAATTTGTTACCTAATATCAGTCTTACACATGAAATGCTGAGGCTCCGGCCGGCTTCAGTGAAGAAGAGGCGGGTTAATAAATTTACTAAAAGATGGTAGGTTTGGGCGCCAAGTAAGTTTACTTTATTCTAGTCATTTCATAAGGACAGCTAAGAGTCATTCAAACTTACTAAAAAAATGTCTCACTATTGCAATTAAATTATCAGGCCACAAAAATATACGATCGTACCAGCTTTGCGCAAAATTGGTCTGATTTCACAGTTGTTATACAAAATCAGAAGTCAAAATTATGCTAGATGTAAATGGTTCAGAAAAATTGAATAATAAAAAGAAAGGTCTAGGTAGTTCTTGAAGCTTCGAGTAATTTAAATTCTTGAGTGCGGAAAATACCGATAATAATTCTAAAACCCGCACGGGGTGATTGTGTTAAATTAACGAGTTCGTGTCGTCCTCGGATTCTAGGATATCGTTCTCTATCCGCGTGAGGTTCGGGCGAGTTCAATCAAAGTGGAAAGATCTGACCTGTGGTGGAGAAGTGATCGGTGGTGGCCGGTAAACCTAGGCGGAAAGTCCTCCCCTAAACCCCCACGGGAAACGCTCGTACAGGAACTCGACTAGAAACCGGTACCAAAAACCTCGACGAGAAACCGGTACTAAAAACCCTGGATAAAACCGTTCCGTGTTAATATACATTCGAAAGAAACGAGTACCATTTTACCTCTAGGTATTGGAGGGTTGAATTCGACGGAAGATTCTTCAAAAAGGGGTCCGGTCCGATATACCCAACGGATCTAAAGAAAGAATAATGAAAATTCGGCCAAAAGAGGGCCTCTATGATGAAATCTTACCCCTTACAAAAACGTGCCTGGAAAGGCTCTCGGCAATTCGTGTGTCAAAAGTGGAAATATCCCCCACGGGGTATGTCTACAAGTCACCAAAATATGCACCAAAATTGTAGACAATTCCACCTGATGAAAGAAAATCCCAACTCGGCTTGATTTACATCAAATACCTTTCAAACAGGGCCACAAAACTGAACACGACGCCAAGATGACGGACCGTGCGATAAAGACCAGAAGAAAAACGGCCGAACGGCGACTAATCTTCGCCGGAAGACAAGAACTGACCAATGGAAATCCAGAATCAGGGAAGAATACATCAAGAAGGAACTACTATCGAACCAAAATACGAGAAAAAGTCATGGAAACATGATTCCAGTGACATAACTAATCACACTAATAATTAATAAAGAGTTTAAAGAGGAAGGGAATATGTATTGTCTATTATTTCGACTAACAAGCGTGCTACCGACTCCTTATCAAGATTGGCCTTAAAATCTCTCCGGTAGATATCGCCAGCGGAACATTCGCGAAAAATTTTGGGTAGCTTTAAAAGCGAATTCGTAATGTAACAGGCAGAAAGACTTGTTTAGAGATCCTCTTGCTTTTGACGTTGAAGGCGCCAATGATATTCACTGACCTCAGTGGAAGCGTGGGTACCGTCGGTAGAGAGGGGCGTATTCGCGTCCACGTTTCTTCGCGAAGGCAGGTGATTTCACTACCAGTGTCCAATAGCGCCGTCAACCGGTGCTCCATGACGGCGACGACGACTTCGGGAAGCTGGCGACGTCCGTCCTGGTGAATTGATGCGGTAATGACGGTATTATTGTGATCCGAGGTTTCTGGAATGCCGGCGCGGCAATGCCCTGGTTGACCTCGAGCTTGAATGGGGTCCGTAATCTCTTGGAGGCTGCGGCCTTAGTCCTTTTCCGGGCTCCCATCCGTAGGCACGCATGATGCCCCAGGCCGCGTCGGGTCTCTTCGACGGGTTTTGCGTGGGCCTCGCCTCGTCCGTCGTCGGATTGATTGCCCTTATCAATCCGACCGCCGGAAGTTTCCCGAATGGCGTGTGGGGTTTGCAGTCGGCCCGTTGCGCGGATTGCCGGGCTCGGGGCCGCGATTGGTGCGATTAGTGTTCGGGGCTGTGATCGCTGGTGGAGGTTCGCGATAAGGCGGCCGTTGTTTGTTTTCCCAACGATATGGGTGGTGATTTTTGACGTTGGCCGAATGACTTGCTTTCAGCGTGTATGGCTTTGCTATCGCGGGTAGCGCGTGGGAGGTGTCAATTTTCTCCTGCTGTCTGAGGAATTCTGCGGCGGACTGTAGAGTCTTGCGCTCTTTCAGGTGCCACAGTGACTGAATATGGGGCGGAAAATGGCGCATCAGCGTGTTCACTAGTGTGACCTCCGGGATCGGGTTTGTAAGCATCTGCGCTTGGCCCACAAATTTTCCAAAATGTTCGGACATACTCTCCACGGCGGTCCATTGCTCTGTACTGATGCGGTGTCGTAGGTGGTCTTGCTCTGTTTCTGATCAAAAGTGGCGCAACACTCCTACGCGAAAGTCTTCGTAGGTGTGCCAAGATGTCTGATAAATAGACATCCATGAGGCGGCAGTCCCTTGAACGCCTTGCTTGGCGATGGCGAGTCGTCCGGCTTCGGGCGTTTGCATTTGTCCAAAATATGCCTCCAATTCGCCCAGAAATTTGATGGGGTGCTTCCCTCCGTCGCCCCGAAATCTAGGGAGAATGGCGGCTGGTTGTGTGAAGATCACAGGCGATGCTCCCGCTGGAGGGTTTGGCGTAATGCTTCCGCGGCTGCCCGAGAGGGTCAAGAGTGGTGTCGATCCTCCGGCGGCGTTTCCTTGCAGGGGTTGTTGGATCGTGTCTTGTAGCGCGGTAAGGCCCTGGCAGACCTCCCCCAGGCGTACATGTGTGAGATCCACGGCGTCGGCGACTCGGCGGAGGTCCGTGGATTGGGTTTGGCATTAGTCCATCAGGAGACCCATCGTTTCCTGCTGCTTTTCCAGTAGGGCTCGCAGCCATTCTGGTGCCTCATTTCCGGAATCTGTCAACAAAGTTTACATTCGTACCTACCACTCTCCTTCTGCTGCACGGGCATCAGAATAAGGCCACAGGACACTCACAGTGGCCTTGGTTTCAGGCCGCACTAATAACGCGCGCGGACTGGCCTTCGAGACGCGACGATTCTCGGGCGCTTTAGCGGTCGAAGTTGCGGTCCAGCTTCTGACAGATTCTCGAACGCTCAAACGTGTGTGATTTAAAAAACTACGTATCCTGGTCACGGCACCACTGTAACACGCCACCCCCGGGCCCTCTAATCATGCGGAAATTACCACGTATTTACCTGTTTACCTTTTGGTGCCGTGCTTAGTCTTTTACCTGGCCAATTAATGTGATCGTCTATTCGAAGATTGGCCCCTAAGTTGTGTTGTCGCTGTACCCCAAATTCCCGTAGTAACACACACGTTGGGTTCGAGAAATTAAGCTTTAAACCATACGTTTATTGAATACACAATTATTGCAATGGAAGTCGGAAGGTTTCAAGTCGGGCATACCGATTCGAATATGATGCAAGTAACCAGAGTTCCGCCCCAGGTGAGAGTCGGGAACAAGAGTCAGACCGATCCCAAGGTCGCGAACATACACAATAAAATACATAACGCAAATATACAACAATCAATGGAATCTCAGCTTGCCATAGTCTCGAGGAGCCTAAGCCCGTGCGACCAAATATTACAACTTAGGTTGGGAGAGGGCCAGTACCGCATACGGTGATGTCACCGAGGTGTACATCCCGTGCAAGTCTTACGATGGGCCCTCTTCTGCTGGCACTTAGTTCCCGATCTATGGATGCTGGATGGTGAGGCAAAATCGATAGCAACATGTTTTAATTTATTCTGAAAACGCCCTGGTTGAAAACGTCTGGTTATACACACACAATATGGCGGGCGGTGATGAGTCGCCGTCTCCCGTTCCTGGTGAGAACTTTGTGAAAATGAAATGTTGTAAAAACGTAAACTTCAAACATGCAGTGTGTGTAAGGTGTGGTGGATCTTACCACCAAAGTTGTGCAGTCAAACTGTCAAAGTGCACTAGCATCGATGCAACTCGCCTTGTCTGCTGTGGCAGAGACACGGAAAAGTCCCCAAGTATACTTGGGCAATTCGGATTTGGTCCTAGTGATCAAGAAATATCAACCCTAAGAAGGGAGAATGATCTTTTGAAGAAACTGTACGAGCAAGCTGAGGAAAAGTCACTAATTCTAAAAGAGAATAATCAGTTGTTGAGGGACAAAATAAAGTATTTGGAGGATTATTACTTAAAATCTCTGAAACCGAGTGTGAGGCCAGTTATCAATGTTTCGGGTGAGAAAAACGTAGCTGATATGAAGGCGCCAGCTCCACTTTTTAGTACAATCGTCACTGCTCACTCTGATTCATCAAATAATATCGTTAAAAATCGTCAACAACAGCGTGAACCACAAAACCAAAATGTGGGAAATATGGAATCAGCTCAGAGGAAGATCATGCAAGATGTAATAAATTTGGGTACTGGGAATCAACGGATACGCAATACAAAAAAAAAGCCCACCAATACTGGTAAGGGCGATGTTGTGCCTAATTTCAATGGCACGCCAAAAAAAGTTTGGATCTTTCTGTCACGTGTCAATAATGATGTTAATCAGGATGTTATACTGGAATACATTAGAAAGAAGCCTGGCACGGAGAACAAAAATATTGAAGTTGAGGAACTCTCTCCCAATGTGGCTTCCTCTACAAGAAATTTCCGTGTTGGAGCGGATATTGAATGCAAGGATAAAATGTACGAAGATAGCTTCTGGCCAAAGAACGTCTGCTTCTCACGATACTACTGGCCGCGAGCTGATAGGAGTAAAGTACCACGTACTGATGAAAATTTTCGAAGGGCTCATCAGGAAAAGGTCATGAAATGAGCTTTTTCTACTCAAACATTCAGTCTTTAAATAATAAGACGACGGAACTTAAAGTTGTTTTAGGTAATAAATATTTGGGAATTTTTCTGGTGGAACATTGGTTGTCTGAGGCTGAAATTGCTGCTATTTATTTGCCCAACTATGTGTTGAAATCGTATTCTTGTAGAGATAAGGGGAAACATGGAGGTACTTGTATATTTTGGAATGTCGCTTTAGCGGACTCGGCTGAAGTTATTAATGTTAAGCGTTATCATGTCGACTTTGTTTTTGAGGTTAGTGCTCTAGTTATGGACGATGTATATCTTATTGCCGTTTATCGCCCACCGTCATCAGACTTTGATGAATTCTTGAATGCTTTGAACTCTTTGCTATTGCGTTTTTATAGACATAGTTTGGTCCTGATCGGGGATTTTAATGTGCATTTTGATGATGTGAAGGATTCTAGAGCCATGAGAGTCGATAATTTATTTCAGTCCTAGAATATGTCTAAAAGTTTATCTTGCCCTACTAGGGGTGCTAGCTGCCTGGATAACGTTTTTACAAACATAACTGACAGTGGAGGCTTTGAGGTCGTGGATTTGTGCCTGTCAGATCATAGTAGCATTATATTCAAGATGGAGCTATTGCCAGTTGCGGATGAACAAGTCAAAAACACTTTTAGACTTATAAACTATGCTGGTTTATTTGGCTTCTATTCTGAAGTTGATGGATATGACTGGAGCTTTATTAAGGACACAGAGCTGTCTATTGATGATAGGTTCTCAATATTTACTAATATGTTGGCTTCGTGTGCTAATCATAATTTCCCGTTAAGAACAGTGAATGGTTACAATAGCAATGGTATTCACTGGTTCAATTCCTACCTTGGGGAGTTGAGATCGCGATTGCATTTTCTTAGAGATCTGTCAAATAATCGACTTATAAACCCTGTTGTAGTAAAGGAGTTTAGGGAGTTCTATAGGAAACAATTGGCCTTAGCGAAAAAACATGCTAATAATAGGTATTTATTGCGATCAAAAACTAAAGTCGGCCTGGAAGCTCATAAATTGCAATGAGCGGTCTAATAGTAAGGTAGTCATCCCGATAACTCCGGAGGTTTTCAATGCTCATTTTACAAGTGTTGCTCAGCATTTTGCTGCAAATAAAGAAAGGAGTAGTGCATTGCCGGTAAAAGGATTGGGTACTTCTTTTCAATTTCGCACAGTCTCTTACAATGAGGTGCGTGATATCATTGGTAAGCTAAAAAATACAAGTGGGTTGGATGCCTATAATCTTAATTTGAAATTGATTAAAACGGTTCTAAATATAATCATTTATCCTTTGACTGATCTTATAAATGTTTGCTTGGAGTTGTCAGTGTTCCCAGATATTCTCAAACTGGCAAAGGTATTTCCTGTTTTTAAAAAGAGAGACCCAGAGGATACCTCAAATTATCGACCGATATCGATACTCCCGGTTTTGGGGAAAGTTTTCGAAACGCTTCTTAAGATACAGATTGTTGATTATTTCGAGGGTGGTGGCTTGTTTGGTTCATATCAGTATGGATTTAGAAAGGGTTCCTCGACGGTTCTAGCAGCCAATGATTTGTGTGAGAACATTTATGAGGCTTTTGAGCTAGGGAGTGCTGTTGGTGCACATTTTTATGATTTGTCTAAAGCGTTTGATTGCGTGTGTCATGATATTCTGATTACCAAGCTGAAAAGTTACGGTTTCCAGCCCTCTGCTCTTTTGCTCATGAGGTCATACCTCAATGATAGGCTGCAATATGTCACTCTGGGTTCGAAAGATTCCAATATTCGTAATATCACGACAGGGGTCCCGCAAGGCTCTGTGTTGGGTCCGGTTTTATTTATTATTTATATTAATGACTTACCGATCCACTGCGGCGAAACAAACTTCATATTGTTCGCTGATGACACAACAACTTATAGAGTGTGTCCTAAGACTGATGAGTTTACCAATGCAAATGCATTAGTCAGGATGACTGACTGGTTCGAGAAAAACTGCCTTAGTCTCAATATTGCAAAAACTAATGGAATTGTATTTTCCACAACCTCGCTTGATCATTACACAGAAGCTAATATATTAAATGAGCCTGTTAAATTTTTGGGTGTAATATTGGATATGGGCCTTACTTGGGAAGCTCATATCAGTGCTTTGTGTACGCGGTTGTCCAGGCAGCTCTACCTTGTGCGGCGACTCAAAAAGACGGTATCTCATGAGGTGACGAGAATGGCTTATTTTGGAGTCTTTCACAGTTTTATTAACTACGCTATCTTGATTTGGGGTCACTCGATCTATAGTGGAAGAGTTTTTGGTATTCAAGGAAAGTGTATCCGATTGTTGGCTGGTCTGGGTTATAGAGATGATTGTCGTGAAACGTTCATTGATCTAAAAATATTAACTTTTTCATGTATGTTTATACTGTCTTCTCTAATGTATGTTAAGTGTAACTTATCAAAATTTGATACTTTCCAACATGATTATGGCACTAGGAACTGCTTCAAGATCGTACCAATGCGCCGCAAATTGAATAGGACGAGAAGCTCAGTTGCATATCATGCAATTAAGTTCTATAACGCGCTACCTTTGGAATTGACCTGTTTGTCAAATGTTGCGTTCAAGACAGTGTTGAAAAACTATTTAACTAGTAAAGCGTTTTATTCTGCAGAGGAATTTCTGGATGATGTTGTGCGATTTACACTGTAATTGTAAACAATCATTCTTTTGACGTGTGTAAACGTTTGTACGTGCTGACACAAAATAAAATTATTATTATTATTATTATTATTATTATTATTATAGTTGAAATTCAAATTCCCGACTTTCGTCTCCCAACGACTGATGAACAATTCATCCTATTCACGAGGCAACCCGAATGTGTGATTAACTCACGATGCGTTCCAAGCGTCGGCTCTCAATTACGTGCAGCATCCCCCATTAAGGATTATTAGGCAAAACGCGGAAATGGTCATTCGATTCGCCACTTCAGGTGGCGCAGCGTGTCGACCTAGCCGGTGGCCAAAAATAACAATTCGGCGAGTAGCAGGCGCAACTATAGGTCACCTGCCCTCGATGTGCCGTGTCCAAATGGATCTTTTTTAGTTAGGGTGGGCTAATAGCCTAAACTGCTCACCCTCACCGAGTAGAAATCGAGAAATCGCGATTGCCCTAGTCCGATGCGATCGGAAGCGCTTTAGGTATAGTCGCCGCAGGCTTCGTTCCCTCATTGGACTTTTAGAGCCGTTCAACCCTCTTATTACTGTATGAAAAGAAAACAAGCAATAAATCCATGGGCGGTCATCACACGCAGGTGTGAAGAAAAATTTCGGAAAGTACTTTTGAGGTACTCTATGTCGTGGAATTAAGAATACGCAGATATAAACCGTCTCATGCTCCCACATAGCTTAAAAATACTTTCCCGAATATCGAAGTTCCAATCGACCAAGATCTCCTGCTGGTTTATTACCTCTCTTCTATTCATTTGAAATTAGAGGGTTGAACGGCTCTAGAAGTCAAATGAGGGAACGAAGGCCGCGGCGACTATACCTGCGCGCACCCAAATACGGTTGAGCGCCGGCAATAAAAATGAATATCAAGAGAGATTACTGCCCATCATTGAGAGGCACCCCGACCGAAAATTGGGTCATCACGTGATACAATGGCGAAGGGAATTCCGGAAGGGCTTTCCCCCTTTACATGCAATGACAATTACGCGAGCTAAAGAAACAGAACAGAATAATGAATACAATCATGTGCGATGTAATATCTCGTGGCTGGACAAAAAGTATCGTGACAATATTGGCGGAGGCGCTGTATTATGAAAGCAAAACCGATGAATAAACGAGACAACACCGTCTTACAGACCTGGTGCAATGGTGGGCACAGATACGCCCTGCGCCGGCGTCGGACTGCGGCGTGTGCGGCCCATCTCCTCGAGGATGGCTTTCAGGTCGCGGACGAAGGCACACACCCGGATTGGGCGAGCCAGCGACTCCCTGGCGGGCGAGGGATCAACAGTTGCCCAGTAGGTCTATTCTGCGTTTCTTCCAGTAGGGCGAGTAACTAGAGGTTACCCAATAGGTCAATGCCTGCGACTTCCTGGCGGGCGAGTGGCTGAGATTTACCCAGAAGGGCGAGCCCGCGACTTCTTGTCGGGCGAGCGATCAAGATTTACCCAGGAGGGCGAACCTGCGACTTCCAGTCGAGCGAGCGGATGAGATTTACCCAGGAGGGCGATCCTGCGACTTCCAGGCGGGCGAGCAACTAAGATTTACCCAGGAGGGCAACCCTGCGACTTCCAGTCGGGCGACCCAGGTGGTTTTCGTCTTGCTGATTCCCAGCGGACACGCGGATTCCCAGTCGGTTTTCCTCTCTCCGATTCTCAGTGGACACGCTGGACTCCCAGTTGGTTTTCGTCTTGATGATTCCCAGCGGACACGCGGATTCGCAGTTGGTTTTCTTCTCTCCGATTCCCAGAGGACACGCTGGATTCCCGGTTGGTTTTCCTCTTATCGATTCCCGGGGGACACGCTGGATTCCCAGTTAGTTTTCCTCTCGCCAATTCCCAGAGGACACGCTGGACTCCCAGTTGGTTTTCTCTCTGCGACTTCCCTTTGGGCCCGCTGGACTCCCAGGAGGGTAGACTGCGACCGCTTCCCAGAGGGCACGCTGGACTCCGAATCGGGGGTAGGCCGGCGTCTTCTCGGTGATGGTATCTTCGAGACGTCAAGATCATCTGCCTTTCCGTGAATTATCGGGTCTTATTTATACTCGCAAATTAGGCCGCGTCTCTTCGCATCTCTTTTTCACAGGGGTGGTTGGCAAGAGGAGTGTATGGCCAACCGGTCGAAGAATCATCGTTTCTTCCTTTTCGGTTTTTCATGCGGCTCTCGTTTTACTCATGGGAGGATTTTTTTCTGGCGGTGTAACGAACGCATCCTAACGGTAAAAATCCAACCCTCGGTCGGTACCGAGCTTTTGTCCTTTTTATGCGTCGAAGGAATTCGCCGATTTCTAGCTTTCTCGGTTTATGGCTCGGCGAGAGAGATCTAGGTTGGGGCATGAGTAGAATGGTCTGGGTGCATTCCTTCGGTTGGGTGGTCGTTGCTGGGCCAATTTCGTCCTTATGTTACTTATTAGGTTAATTGATCTTAGGCGTTAATGTGGCGCAATACTCAATAGCATCGACTGGTCCGTGGTATTGTGGCTATTATTGCGTAGTCCCGACTTTCGGGTTTCGACAGGTAGAACAGCGATATTCCGATTTGCCTAGACTCCTTCTCATTGAGGTAGCCCTCGGTTCGGTCCGGTACGCATCGTTTAATGAGCTTACGGTGTTATCATTAGCGGTGTTTATGATATTGTCGCTTAATAGTGATTGCTTTTTATGTGTGATGACCGGGCCCCGGGCTGCCAGGTTACAATATCAGTTTTGCTCTGGATTCTAAAAGGCTGTCAGATTGCCCGGGGTGCCGTCCCATTTCGATGACACTTTAACTTGTTACTAAGTAGTTCTCACTTATAAATCACACGGAAAACTCATAGTTTTTCTTTCACTAGAACCGAAATAAGCTCCGTGTTACCCCCAAAATTGGGGTGGGAGACATATCTTTACGCGTAACTAGCGATTTTATTGGTCAGTAAAAGTCAATGGTTTGAAGTAAGCTCGGCACCACTCTGCAATTGGGATGGGAGATTTCGTCTAACCCCAAATTTGGGGTGGGATACATACAGACTGTTTGATAAAAACTCCAGAACGCCACAGTTTCTTTGGTTGTGATCCGATTTCAAAAACCCATTAACAAAAAATGACTTATTTTTCATGCTCTACGAATAGGCCTTGTTGCCAAATTTTTTCCCTCAACTTCTTTTTTCAGCATTGGTAAATTTAACATTTTTAATAATGAAACACGACTATTTCCAATTCAAAGTTGAAGTAGAGATTTTTTTCTATACCATCGGTCAATAAAAAAGTTGATTTTTCCTAATAATCATCAGAAAAACGCAAAAAATGATTCGCCAGATTTGGTCTGATTAAACAAAAAACGTCATTTTCACGTTTGCTTTGGAATCCAAAGCACTCCTGAAACTGACATTTTTTAAAATTAAATTCAATTCTGGCGAAACTTTTTATGCGTTTTCTTGGGTAAACATTGAAAAAATGACCACTTTCTACATACCATGGTAAAGAGAAAAATACATACTACAATTTTAAATTAGAAGTAATCGTACATTATTCTTAAAAATTTAAATTTATCAATGTTAAAAAAAGAAGTTGAGGGAAAAAATTTGGTAACAAGCTCTATTCGTAGTGCATGAAAAATAAATCATTTTTTGTTGATGGGTTTTTGAAATCAGATCACAACCAAAGAAACTGTGGCGTTCTGGAGTTTTTATCAAACAGCCTGTATATTTACTCCTTACTAGTGACCTTATTAGCCAGTAGACGTCAATGAAATAGATGGCTCCACCCCGAAATTGGAATGAGGAACTTCGTCTCACTTTCTGGAAGTGACTCCGTTGATCATACAACAGCCTTTTCAAACAAGTGTTTCAATGCTGTTGTCAAAAAATGTTTAGCTTTGATAAAAAATTATGTGTTCACGTCAGCTACGAAAGGTCCTAGAAATTCGTTAGGCTCAGATTGTGAAAACTTGCTTCCGCAACTTACAAGGTGTATGAAAATTTGTGGATTTTCTGGACGATGTGACGTTAATTAGGTTGCAACTCGCTTTTGGCAGGGGGACTACGAATATTAATATTTTTTTTTTCAAATTCTAATAAAAGTAGACTTTTTAACGTCTCTAACAGCTATTGAAAACGTCAAATTTTTTCTGCAGTGGGAAAATTAATAATTCGCATGACCATTTTCATCGTTGTCACCTACTTTCAATAAAGTCTGTAGAAAAACCAGTGTTCGATATTCAAGTGTTTTTCTTTTGTTCGAAGGATTGAGACACTCCACTGAGCGTCGTGTCTCAAATTTCTTCTCACAAAAAAAGCCACTTCCAACACTTATGTCGAAAAAATTATTGATTAGTAGCCGTCACAAATGACAGGAGCATTTTGACATTACAATAATTTTTTTCGTCTGAAAACGCTAGCGCTAAACTTCCTCATAATGTCTTGTAGAGGGTGAATATAACTTCATTTTGATATTCGCGAAAGTTGAATAATTTACCAGCTTCCATTCGAAATGGATGAATCGATTTCCCGTTTAAAAAACCGGCGCGCGGCGTCTTTTGACGTAGAAAAATCATAGTGGTGCCATTTGAAATAGTCAAAATATTGCTGGTTTTCTCAACGGGACTCTTAAACCCTTCACAGGAGTCAGGAAATCCCAGTCATTAGCAGAGACTACCTGAGAAAGAACTATGATTACACAGAAAGGTTTAGACAACCCCCTTGATGTCATTTCGAATAAATAACAAATTAAGTACGATCGTGAAAAATAGAAAGTTATCCCCCATTGTGTCATTTCCTTCTTGTTTAAGTAATGAATGAGCCCCGCACGCCCCATTTGTGTGGCAGATTTTTCCCTATTCAATGGAGTTTGCCAGCGTTTTGGTGACAGAGCAGTCTGTGAGCCCTGCGTTTCCGGCGAAGCAGACATTTGAAATCAATTCAATTAATTCGTCGATATTTCGAAAACTGGAACGGAAAGTGTGGAAGGGTTTTGGAAAGCTCTCGTTTCACTGGACTTTTGTTAGAAGGTTTTCGCTTATAATATCCCTAGACCATTGATAATACGGATGTTGCTTTCAGGTACTCTTACCAACCGACACGCTTTCGAATTATGGTGAAATTTGGCGTATTATCAATGGTCTAGGTATATTATAAGCGATAATTTCACTCATACAGGCTGTTTGATAAAAACTCCAGAACGTCACAGTTTCTTTGTATTCCGATTCCAAAAACCCATTAACAAAAAATGAATTATTTTTCGTGCTCTACGAATAGGCCTTGTTACCAAATTTCTTCCCTCAACTTTTCAATATTGGTAAATTTAACTTTTTTAATAATAAAACGCGATTATTTCCAATTCAAAGATGAAGTAGGTATTTTTTTCTACCCCATCGGTCAAGGAAAAGTTAATTTTTCATGATAATCATCAGAAAAACGCAAAAATTGATTCGCCAGATTTGGTCGGATGAAACAAAAAACGTCATTTTCACGTTTGCTTTGGAATCCAAAGGACTCCTGAAACTGACATTTTTCAAAATTTATCCTTGAAAAATCAAATTTACCAATGTTAAAAAAAGAAGTTGACAACAAGCTCTATTCGTAGTGCATGAAAAATGAATAATTTTTTGTTGATGGGTTTTTGAAATTGGATCACAACCAAAGAAACTGTGGCGTTCTGGAGTTTTTATCAAACAGCCTGTATGTCACATGACACATTTCAATTTTTTATTGAGGGAAATTATCTTATCGAATACAAATTAGGTATTTTTGAATTGAACGTTGTATTGTATCCCTACCTTAGTTGCGTTCAATCCATTGAAGGAAATTACCACAAGTTCAAAAAACACTCAAAACAATAAATAATCATTAATTTTGTGGTAGGAAATCTCATCACCGGTGTATACTGTATCAGTCTTAATCAAAAATGGTTATTTATCATGAACAGATTTCACTATTCGAATTAAATAATCATGGAATACAGCTACAATTGCAGAATGCGAATACGAAATCTACTATACTGATAAGTGATGCATTTCTTAATTCGAGTTGGATTAAAATTTTCAATTATTCAGCGGAAAAAAATTTAATCACTTTAGAGTTATTATGAACCAAAAACAAATCGATAAAGAATTATCGTAGTCTATTACCATCATAATTATTAATATTATTATTCATATAATGATATCAGTGATCCAGTTCAGATATGTCATCATTTTAGTCGGACCAAGCATTGTCTGTTCGAAAGTCGAAATAGAGAAAAACGAGTCTAGAACTTTGGCCGCGAGCTCAACCCTCTCCGCGGGAGGTATCTACCTGTCTCAGTACGCCAAGCCAGGTGAAGCTGTCTCATGGCATATTCGAATAATGACATCACAAGCAAAATATTTAGCCAAGCTTCATACTTACCGAAAGATATACAGTTTACTGTGCCGAGTACCGCTATACGCTACTATGTGGAGCTGATGCCGGATGCCTGCAGTACCACGGGCATCCAAACGCCAGTTTGAAAAGCTGCGATTACTTTAGACCCTTATAGTACCTTTGCGAATTCCGTACTTTGGAGAAAAAATATTTCACTACGGTTGTTGTTTGGAACGTAATATCTTGGACATTGCTACGGGATCCCTAAGTTTAAATTTTCGCGTTTGATTAAGTACAGAATTTACCTCTAGCATAGACCTCTTAGTACATAGAAAATCATAATATCGCGAAAGTCAGACTGATTAATTTGCAAATATTAACCACAAATGCGATTAAGAATCATGAATCATCAATTCAAGTATTATATGGCCATGTTCCTTTGTCATATTTCCCAAAATAATTAATGAAATATTTCGTGACAGTTCATTGCTTGTAAGATATAAATTATAACGGTATCAACCGAAAAGCTACTGCTTGATTAAGTTGGTATATTGGAAGCGGTATCGGGCAGAAACTCCGGGAATATAAGCTGATGATGGGTCTCTGTCATGAGACGATGGAACAGGTACCGTCTTCGCGGTAAATGGCACCGTAGGGTGACAATCCGGAGAGTCCTAGGCACGGTAAGGTCGGCCTTTGGTGCGGTAATTGGCATCGTTACGGGAAAATTCAGGAAGTTCGTATACGGTGGGTCCTAGGCTCGATAAGGTCGGCCTTTTGTGATGGACTGTGAAGTCCCAGCGAAGTCGGTGGTGAACCGAAGTTTCCTAAATCAAAGAAAGGTAAACTACAAAGAACAAAGAGAGAAACGGATCGTCATAATAAACTATACTAAAAGCGGTCACTTCTGACTCACTCGCGAACCAGCTCTTTTAACCTCAAAACTTAGGCACAAAATTCTCGAAAACTAGCGGAAACCGAGATCCGTCATGAATTAAACATGACATTTTTTTATGGAAAATCCGTAATGGACCCATTCGGAACGCTCAAAATTGACGAAAATCGGTCTTATTCTGTATGATCATAGAAACTGTTCAATATTGAACATCGCAAATTAATACAAATTCATTGTGTTCTTCCAAACTTAGTCAGAATAACCATTAAACTGTTGAAAATATTTCTGATACTTAAATTTTCAAATAAAAATCGAATAAAAAAATAACTGTTTCCGTTAAAATTAAAACAAAATAGTTTTTAGCGGTTTGAAAGCATGCAGGCGATTTTGTCAAGAATAATTTTTTCTGTGAAATCAAAGATAAAAAGGTTTTTCCTCTTTGTATATTATAGAATGGGGTGCATATTCACTTTTTAGAGAAGAAAATGAGATGGATTTAGTTGGGTCATTTTCTAGAACAATTCTTAATAAGTCGCAACCATTTTTGCTTATTCGACTGATTTTGAACCCATAATCTTCTGGGTTGAAATCTTGGTATTCCATTTTTTGGTCATAAGGTAGAGCGAAACACAGCTGGACACAATTATTTCTGGAAATAGATGGCCTTCTCTACCATATTTCGAAAATTTAATATCGTGGTAGAATACCTCCACATCACAATTTATCGCTTCACTTGCCATTACAGTTTCCAAATTAGTTCCAGTGTCACTGGTTTCTTTTGTACTACCCATTATTGCGCTATCCTCTTCTATTTTTGATTTCTTGGTCACTGGCTATGAAAATTCGCGAATTAGTAGATTTTAAACTGCATAAAACAAATAATTAAGTAAGTATACTAAGAATTATTTACCAAAGGCGGCATAACTTCGGTTTTTGTACTTATTACCTCATGATCATCCTCATCACCTTAATTGACAATATCCAGTAGGTAATAATATATGCACAGAATTTAACATGAAAAACATATCATTGCACACTTCAGTTTTTAAGTAGAACCTCAAATATTTTAATTTGGTTTCATCCAAAATTTCCGATATTGTTTTGTTTTAGGAAACTTGGTGGCGTTCCCAATATATCAAGTCGAAGTACATATTACGAGCGTGCCCTAAACAGAACACTCCTGGGATAAATAGAGGTATCGCCTCTTCAATAATGTCTTTCTTAGTATAAGTTTTGTCGACAGAAAGTTTCCTTGTCCCACCGCCCTTGTCCACTTCGACTTGCTTTTCCTTTCCATCAATAGTTGTGGAGTGCTTCCATCCAATCTCAATTTGTCGAGTTTTTTTAGGGCCTTCAGTTTACGGTATTTGTTATTGTGACCTTGTGAGTTATGTCCCAATTGTTTCATTTTAAGTTTGTCGCGCATTCTATGGAGGACACTTCCTTCCTTTGGTAAATCTTCTATATTTTCCACTCGTTTTTCGCAAAAATTCTTTATTCGTATGCGATCTCCAATGTTTGGGAACCACTTCATCAAATCGTTCTCCGACATAAGAAGAATGACACTTTCATCTATCTAAAAATTCAATACAATAAGTTTAGTCTGCTATCACCTACCTATTGATCTCTTTGGGAAATTGCTCATCATAGCCATCAGACAGAATCGGACCGAGACGGGTCCCGACCGAGATCTACGTTATTTAGTTCAAACATACACTACCGCAACTTTTTAAAACTTATTATTTATTCAGAACAGTGTAATTTATTTTGATGAAACACTATTCTGATAACAAAATATTTGACAACAATCACATGTTGTAGATATTTCAGTTTTATGAATGATTGGGAAGATTAGATTTATTAAATATGGATGGGTCAAAATTAGAGCAACTCAACGCAGTTTCAAGTTTTCAACAAATTATTCCAATATTTGGTGGCATATCCTTCATTTTTAATAACTGCTAGACATCTGTTCTTCATTGATTTCAAAAGTTTTTCGAAAATTTCCTGAGAGATGCTCTTCCATTGCCTTTGGAGATCTTCATACAATTCGGCGAGATTCGATAGCTTTTTCTCGTGAATTTTTCGATCAAGTTGATCCCATAGGTTCTCAATTGGGTTTGAGTCTGGACTCTGAGCTGGCCAAATCATTACTCTTGTTTCTCTAAAAAGCGAATAAATCTTTCGCCTTCTATAGAGCTGTGCATTAAACTGTGCTAGTAATAGTCAAATTTCATTTCCAATATCACATGGGATATTGTACGTTCCTTTCTACATGGAAGTATCAGGCCCTACCTCCTCGTGGTGAAGGTGGAAGCGACTGGTGACCATAAGGCCTCTCTGCTTGGGACTGTCACGCCGCTCCAGGGCTAGACGTTAGGAATAAGCCCACCAGCGGCTAAAGGCCTTCCTTGAATTTTTCCTCTTGTACGATCCAGTTTTCCACTTCCTGCTCCTGCCCTTCAGGCTTTGTTCTTTTTCAATACCCCTTGGCGGGGGTATCCGAGCTTTCTGCTCTCCCCGGGCTAACTGCCTGGGGTTTTCTGGCCTACGGGCATTAATTTGAAGTCCGCAATTTTACGAAATATTTAATCCTCAATTTTCTTGATTTAATTTCATCTAAGGTGTGCATAACTGCTGGCTGGGATGAGCTCCAGGTCCAAGCGCAAGAAGGTGGCGACACCTCCTGTGTCCAAGAACCCCAAGGATTTGACGAATGGCGATATTCTTAGTAAATTTTCCTCTGATTTCAACGACTGTCTGAATACCCTGCAAGAGCAGATTTCCTCTCTTGATGATGTCTCTGATGAGACTGTTGTCACCATGACCAACCGAGCCGACAAGTTGCATGAAATGTTTAACCAACTAGTGTCTGCCTTCGAGCAATTACGTGACCAGGATACTGTCCTATCTTCTATTAAGGGAGTCCAACAAGCTCTCGAAAACTTGCCTCGTTTACTCCAGCCAACCATGGATTGAGCTGTGTCTAAGGCTGCTCCGCGGACTTGCGCTGAGATAGGTGCCATACCCGCGAGTCAAAGGCCTGACCGGGTGAGAACCCCTGCTGGCAAGAACGCTACGCCAATACCTCGTTCTGTAATAACGATTTTTCCAAAAGACGGCAACGACTCACTCAAGCCCAGCGACGCGGTCAAGGACTTGCTCAAAGCCACAATTAAGCCCTCGAATATAGGTGTCTCCTTCGATAGTGTCACCAAGGTGTCTAATAACGGTGTCCGCTTGTAGTCCAAGCAGTCTGACTTATCTAAGATTCCACTTAATGTGCTTGAGGGAGCTGGGTTGAAAGTCCAGCAGGCTGGTCGTATGATGCCTAGGATGGCTCTCATGAGATTGCCTAATGAATATGACGACAAGTCCATTACGGAATGTCTAATAGTTCAAACTTTTGCCGATTTCACTGAAGAACAACGGAATGTCATGAAAGTGGGATTCCGAGTCGTAGCTCCGTTTGGCCGTAGGGGCATGCCTACGCGCGACTGGATAATTGAACTAAATCCCAAAGCAAGGGCCGAACTCAAGATGAGGGGATCTCATATGTGCACTTCTCTTCGTGCAAAATTTTCGATCATGTCAGGGTCACAAGATGTTTTAAGTGCCAACAACTGGGTCACATTGCCGAGCGTTGCGATGCCGCAAACTCAGCCAAATGCGGTCACTGTGCGGAAGATCACGAGACGAAGGCATGCAAGAATCAGTCCGACGACAATGCCAAGTGCGCCAACTGTGTCCGTTTTGG
This sequence comes from Salpingus planirostris, assembly GCA_949788335.1. Lineage (NCBI taxonomy): Eukaryota > Metazoa > Arthropoda > Insecta > Coleoptera > Salpingidae > Salpingus > Salpingus planirostris. Next base: position 58,439 of record OX460918.1, read on the forward strand.
GTTTAAGGGGGATTGCCATTAAACATGGTGCATCATCTAACAAGTGTCCGATATATGTATCGCAAGCGTGTAGAGCTGAAATACAGAATACGGACTATGGTTGTTGACTCTTTAAGTATCAGCATAGGGCAAATTAATATAAATGGGACAAGGATTCCTACTCAGGAACTTTTGGTGGCAGCAGTTGAGCGACGCTTGGATGTCGTGGCGGTTCAGGAAGCATATACCTACCGATCAGGTGATGGTGCTTACCGTATACCTGGCTTGGGGGCGCGGTGTCGTTTCGCCGGCTTATGTGAGCCCGAAAATTGTATATATTCTTCCATCTTAGTCTTCAATCCGAATATTGACTTGCTATTTATTCGACCACTCTCGAGTGCGCATATCGCGGTAGCCCATCTTGCAGTACTCGGCCTGAAATTCTATATCATGATCGTTTACTGGGCACCCAGTTGCGTGGACGACGATGCCTTTGTGGCCGAGCTGAGCACGACGTTTTCACATTTACGAGGCAGACAGGTCCTCATTTTAGGCGACTTCAATGCCACCTCTCCGTTGTGGCATTCCGTCGATAATAACGAACGTGGCGTCTCTGGCAGCTAACGACCTGCACGTGCTGAATCAGCCTGGCTTTTCCTTCACATTCTCCTCCAATAGGGGCGAGAGCAACATTGATATTAGTATCGCATGCTCGGCGTTGCTTCGCAGGGTTGATGACTGGCGCGTTACGTCTGGTTTGACAGCAAGCGACCACAACCTCATTAAATTCCACCTTTTGTACAGCCATCCCCATAGGACGGACTGCGATGCACGGTACTTGGATACCATCAATTTCAATCCCGACTGGCTGTGTCAGTGCCTGGCTGACGTGCTGGCTCGCTCCGTCCAAGACGCCAGCTCTATTTTTGTCCCTACCGATAAACTTGATTCGGCCAATGAGCATATTGTCGATTCACTAAATAAGGCTTGTCAAAATTGTATGAAATGACGCAGAAGGCGACCTTTTAACGTTCCCTGGTGGACGGATGAGCTTGGCACGACGGGCTTTTCAAAGAACCACTGATCCGCCTCTTAGGCTGCTCAGACTTGAGCTTTTCAGGAACAAATTGAGAATTTATAAGAAGGCTGTCGCTTGTGGGAGGGAGAGTTCCTGGCGTCGGTTTGTTGAGGACGATCTGAAATCGAATCCTTGGGGATTCACATATAAACTGGCATGCAAGAAACTAAAGATTACTCAGACGCAATCGTCGGTGTGTGTTGGCGATGCCTTCACCATCGACCAATCGGAAACCTCAGAGGCCGTCCTGGACAGACTGATGCCGGGGGACGATCCCGCTTCTGACGACGCACATCACATAGAGATCAGGCGAAGGGCTGACCTCGCCACAGGAAATGATGAGGACGATTTTGAATTTACGAGGGGCGACCTCGAGACTTGTCTGGCTCGCTTGTCCGCCAAAAAGCCACCTGGAATTGACGGAATTAGGGGAGGTGTGCTGCGTGTAGCCTCACCCATTTTGATTGATACTTTGATAGACATATGCAATGGTTGTCTATCGTCGGGATACTTTCCTTAAGGCCCCCAGATAAGGACTTTTCAGATCCGAAATCGTCAAGGCCAATCACGTTACTTTCTGAGCTGGGGAAGTTGCTGGAGCGTTCGATGCTCGTCAAGCTCCGCGAGTGCTTGTCCAAGGATGAGCTTTTTCATCCTAATCAAAACGGCTTTAGGACCGGGCGTTCTACGGTGCAGGCCATTCAGGCGCTGATCCGACATGGGACTGGCCCTTCGAAACATAACTTCGCCATTTTCTTGGACATCTCAGGGGCTTTCGACAGCCTCTGGTGGCCTCTTGTGATTTTGATACTGCATAAGAAAGGAGTTCCGGCAAGACTTCTTAATTTAATTCGTAACTACTTGACCGATCGAACAACAGTTCATCATTTACTACCGTCACTAGGCGCTTGTCGAAGGGTTGTCCCCAGGGCGCCGCTCTTGGTCCTGTACTGTGAATCGTCATGATGAGCTCCTTGTTTCGTAGTCCGTTTCTTGAGGGAATTTCTCAATCTTTGAACATTGTGTCTTCTTGAGCATTCAAGTTCAAACTCACGATCTCTACTGGTCTACCGTGGTTCACTTTCGGCCCCTTGATGACCATTTATCGTGGCGCTACTCTTTCTATTATATCCTACGCACTCCCCGTTTGGGGTCATCGGCTTTTTCACTTTCGGATTAAGCGTAAGCTTACCGAGCTACAGGGGCTGTGTGTGGACTATTGTAACGACGCTCCGTCTCTTAAAGTACGCTCCCGTCTTGTTTTTTCGCCAATTCCTTATCACTTCTGTCGTCTCTGTGTGATGGGCTAGTACCATCTACATTTATGACGCCTTACCTGTTTATTTACTTATTCTGCTTAAACTGGATCTCGGACGCCACTTTGTTTTTAGAGGGAAAACAAAGAAACCTAATGCCTATCGGGTGGAGCTCTAAAGCCGTGAAATTCCAGGGATTTTGCAACAGTTATGCGTTTAATGTGATTTATTCAAATTGTCCTAACAGTACAGGGCTAAATATAGGAGAACGCGAACGGTATTGCAACTTTAAAATATGAAACGAAATCCTAACCTAACTTATTGACAATGAAACAATTATTTACAATGGGACAATCAAGAACTAGCTAGCTAATGCGTATTGACGGTCTGCATCAGGAAAATCCGTCCAAGATGGGAGACGGGGACGTTCTTTCGGAATTCGATTTCAAACCGGGACTCGATCCGGATCCAAAATGGCCGTTGACGTGGTCGGTACGCGATGGCAGTTTAGCAACTGAAACAAATTTGGGGGAACAAGATACCGGAGGTTATGCTTACTGTCCCGTGTCAATGTACGCGGCGTTCGGTTAAAATTGTGTATTTTGAAATTGAAACGGCCTTATGGGCGGGAAACTACGACTAAATTACTTTAAAACGCGGTGTACTGTGAACTAACTTCAACTGACGGATAATCAGATAAATTACCGGGGAAAAATCACAGCAGCCCGTGATGTTAAAAAATCTAACCTAAAAACGATAATTTGAATTTTGAGTGCAAAAATGAAACTAATTTCGCGGTCCCAAAATACGGGAATAACGACCTTACTCCTAAGGTGGAGAGATACTCCGTCTAATTCAGGGGAAACTTGGCAGAAGACCAAGAAAAGTAATACTCCTAAGGGAAAAACCCCTCAAAACTTACCGAGGGTAAGCAGGTGGTGGAGAAACTCGGGCAGAACTAGAAGTCGAGAGACGAGCACAGTCTGTTTTGAGGATCAAGTCGGAAAAACCGATACCGGCTGTAAATTTCAAGCGGCCTTATATTTATGATGAATAGCGCATGCGCGCGAGTTATAACTTGTGGCGCCATCCTGCGGATTTCCCATTTTGAGTTGGCAACACTGGAGCGTGTAGCTGGCAGCGTTGGTTCGCATTTCGGCTAAACGTCAGTGTCAAACTGTGAATGTGGGGTTATGTTTGCTCTTCTTCTCTCGGTTTTTTTGATGTTTTGAGTGTTTTAAGCGGTCTCTGGCGTTAAATTAATCTTTGATGGGTTATGCGTGAGTTAATTGGTGTTATTTTATTGTTTTAATACGATTTGTTTTAGGAAAAACAATGTTTGTGACCGAACTATGCTTCGGTTCTCCCAACAAACATTCTCACGAATTTTCAACTCGTCACATATCTCCCTCCCTGGGGAAAAGGGTGAAGCTTACACTCAATTGAAATTTAAAATGGGGTTATTTTTTAGTAAGAAAAGTAAAAGCAAAATTTTATGTACAAGCGTGCATTTGGTTAAGTATTACGGACGCATGCAACAGTTAAACAAATAATCAAAAAATGACGTTTCTTCGTCGGTAACGTTGGGTTGTGAGTAAATATGGTTAATTTCTTCGGGTTATGCTAACTATTACCTAACTATGTTCATGCCTACAAATGCTCAATTCTATGAATAAATATGTAAAAAAAATGAAAAGGTTAAAAACTACTCTACTTAATTACTTGAAAAAAATATTTTGGGAATTTTTACATAGCCCGGTGTTCCGTTTTCCCTTATGGATACGACCTTCACGGGACCTTTGCTACCTGCCGGACGCAGGGCTTGTAGCTGTCGTAGGGTAAGTGCTGCGACCATTGGGAGGGGTTTTTCATACCCCGTTGCGACCTTGTACATTATTGGGAAAATGTCGCTTGGAGTTTCCTTCCCGGTTTCGGCCATGCCCTGAGAATCTTTTGGCTGGGCAGCGGTAGTAGAGAGTGGTTTCGGGAGGTGGGGTTGGGTTAGTGGGGTGACTGAGGGCATGACTATGGCATTGGGGGCTCGGGTTTTTACATGCTTGAATTTGAAATTGTCTTTGGGCATGCGGGGGTGGGCAAGGGGCGGGGTTTGAGGAAGGGGGCTGATAATGCGGACTTTTGGGATTCGCGGAAGCGGTTTTTTTTTCGGGGTTCGAACCTTTCTCGTTTGCTTTCTCAAAAATGATTTCACGAGTTTCTCGTGGCGGCTTTTTGGGGGGATGCAGGTTGCCCTTTTCTTTGCGGGGGATGGGGTGTCAAAAATTGATGGGGGAGGGTTCGGGGGTTTGTTGGTTTTCGTTGGGGAGGAGAAGGTGATTCATCGCACCACCTTTGATGGTACGGCGGGGCGGACTGGAGGAGGTGGGGACTGAATAGGGCTAGGGGTAAGAGGGGTACCGAAACAACGGTACAGCAATTCCTTTTGCCTCTGGGTCCTTGGGGAGGTTTTAGGAACGTCCGGTACCTTCCTTGGTGGTTCGAAAAGCGGGGACTCAATTGACTCAAGCGACGAGGTCGAAAATTCGAGCAGTTCAGGCATGTCGTTTTGATGCGCCATTTTGTTTTCGAAATCTATAACAAAGAACCTTCACCGTGAGCGTCCCTTTACCGCAAAATTCAACCCTTTTTTATCCAACCCAGCAATAAAGAACAATGGGTAGAGAGGGAAACAAGGGGAGGAGAGCAACAAGAGAGTTTAATGGAAAGGTTTCATATCCTTCACATGAACCTCAAGTATCTTGTTCTGAAATTCGTTGGTAAATTCGTAAGTATTATTACCGATCACGCGCGTCACCGTATGTGGACCCGAATATTTTGGGGCTAGTTTCGCAGCAAAGCCCTCTATTCCGCGCGATAACTGATATTCCCTTTTTAAAAGTAGGTCTCCAATCTTTAACGAGACATTCCTGCGCTTTCGGTCAAAATATCTTTGTTGTGCCTGATGGGCTCGTGTCAAACTTCGTCTTGCTGTCTTATGAATTTCGGTCATAATTCCAAGTGCTTTTACTCGTTCTTTTACAAATTCCGGGCATGATTCGTTAATTTGTTGGATTACTCTACACTCGTTCCAAACTGATTTTGGTGCAATTAATTCACGGCCGTAATTAAAAAATGCGGAAGTGAATTACGTCACTTCGCTTTTCGCGGTATTTAAGACGAACATTAATTCATCGAGATGTTCGTCCCATTTGCGGTGATTTTCATCCGAATATTTTGCGATCATGGTTTTGAGTGTCGGTTACATTGTGGACTGTATGGCGGAATTTGTTGATGTTGAATCCCGAAGGTCGTTAAGAAATTTTTAAAATCATTGCTTTCGAATTGCGTACCGTTGTCGGTTATCATTGCTTTCGGACATCCGTTTCGCGAAATGAGTTTCTGGCGTATAGCCTGAATCATCGGTGAAGCCTTAGCTTTCCGGAGGGGTTGACATTCTGTCCATTTCGTGAATTTATCCTGCATAACTAAAAGATACCGATTCTGGCGGACTGACCTAGGGAAAGGTCCCATTATATCGACGCTGACCGTATGCCATGGTCCGCAGATCACGAGGTTGCCCATTTGGCCAGCTGATTTTTGTTGCAATGTTTTAAGCTTTTGACACTGAGTACATTTTTGAACATATTTGCGGATTTCGGTTATCATTCGTGGCCAATGGTCATTCGCGAAATTGTTTTTGCTATGTCTGAATGTCCCACGTGCGGATCGTCGTGATTTTAGCGTAAAATTCGGTTTCGTTCGTCGTCCTTTATGCAAATCTTCCAGGGATTCCCTAACTCTCCTTTCAAATAATTGTGACAGTCAAAAAGTCGGTATAATCTTCCGTTAACTATAGAATAGTCGTCGTACTTCTCCGGGTTGTCGCCCACTAATTTCATCTGACGATCATACCAATTGGTCTTATTGCGTATCACAAATATCTCCTCTGAGTTTCCTGCGTTACTTAGAGAGCTCTCGACAACGTGTCGGCTAAACAGTTAGTTTTCCCTTTCCGAAAAAGGATTTCAAAGTCGTATCCTTGTAATGTTATCGCCCATCACGCGAGCCTACCCGCCAGATTTTTGATTGTTTGGAGCCACCGTAATGAGTGATGTTCGGTTAGTACTTTAAAATGGTACCCTTCTCAGTACGGTCTCATTTTAAGTATTCCCCAAACGATCGCGAGGCATTCTTTTTTCGTAACTGAGTAATTTTTCTCGGCTGATGTCATTGTGCGACTGGCGTATGCAATTACGTGTTCTTCGTCGGTTATGGTTTGTGTTGTAACCTGGCAGCCCGGGGCCAGGTCATCACACACAAAAAGACCGTTCGAATAAAGAATCACACCTCGACACCTGTAGGGATAAGCCATAATATCATTATCGATGATATTACCTGACAAAAGTAATAGCCGAAGAAATGGAAGCGCTACCTGAATTCGGACCGCTCGTAAAATACAAAATGCGAATACCGCCAGTACCTGACGAGCGGCGGACGGTACTCATAATAAAAGTTACCGCACGTACCAGACGGAATTAATACGTACAATCGAATTCACGCTAATCAACCCCTAAGCGTAATTACCGCACGTCCAGTAAACGACGCTCGTCTCTGTACTTAACCACCATAAGAACCAAAATCCCGAAAACCAGTACGCATCGGAATATGCGTATCATCCACACCGCATCGGTCTCGCTCGCACCAGCCCTCGACCCGAGAACGGTCAAGTGCTTCGAACCCGTAGAAAGCGAAAGGAACAAAGAACCGGTACCTGCTAAATGCTCTAATTTCGAACCGAGCTCACATCTGCATAATCTCACCAAACTAAAATCATGCATGTAAAACAAGGGAGGAGATAATGAACGAAAGGGAAGAAACGATGACTTTGCGACCAGATGGCCATCCACTCCTCTTGCCAACCACCCCTGTGAAAAAGAGATGCGAAGAGACGCGGCCTAATTTGCGAGTATAAATAAGACCCGATAATCCACGGAAAGGCAGACGAGCTTGACGTCTCGAAGATACCACCACCGAGAAGACGACCACCAGCTCCAACCCAGCCAGCCAGGACCGACCACCAGCTCCAGCCACTACCCGGGGAAACACCAGCTCCAGCCACCTCGAGGAGGACCACCAGGCCTACCATTGCGGAAGCTGCCCGGATTCACCACCTCCGAAGACGCCGGCCTACGCCCGATTCGGAGTCCAGCGTGCCCTCTGGGAAGCGGTCGCAGTCCACCCTCCTGGGAGTACAGCGGGCCCAAAGGGAAGTCGCAGAGAGAAAACCAACTGGGAGTCCAGCGTGTCCTCTGGGAATTGGCGAGAGGAAAACTAACTGGGAATCCAGCGTGTCCCCCGGGAATCGATAAGAGGAAAACCAACCGGGAATCCAGCGTGTCCTCTGGGAATCAGAGAGAGGAAAACCAACTGGGAATCCGCGTGTCCGCTGGGAATCAGCAAGACGAATACCAACTGGGAGTCCAGCGTGTCCACTGGGAATCGGAGAGAGGAAAACCGACTGGGAATCCGCGTGTCCGCTGGGAATAAGCAAGACGAAAACCACCTGGGAATCCAGCGTGTCCTCTGGGAAGCGGCAGTAATAAATCCTACTGGAATCTAGCGGGCCCTTTCTGGGAAAAACGCACCAGAGACCTCCTGGAGAATTACTAGCCACTCGCCCGACTGGAAAGCGCAGGCTCGCCCGACTGGGTAAATCTTAGTTGCTCGCCCGCCAGGAAGTCGCAGGATCGCCCTCCTGGGTAAATCTCATCCGCTCGCCCGACTGGAAGTCGCAGGCTTGCCCTACTGGGTAAATCTTAGTTGCGCGCCCGCCTGGAAGTCGCAGGATCGCCCTCCTGGGTAAATCTCATCCGCTCGCCCGACTGGAAGTCGCAGGTTCGCCCTCCTGGGTAAATCTTGATCGCTCGCCCGACGGGAAGTCGCAGGCTCGCCCTACTGGGTAAATCTCAGCCACTACTGGGTAACCTCTAGTTACTCGCCCTACTGGGAGAAACGCAGACTAGACCTACTGGGCAACTGTGGATCCCTCGCCCGCCAGGGAGTCGCTGGCTCGCCCAATCCGAGTGTGTGCCTCCTTCCGCGACCTGAAAGCCATCCTCGAGGAGATGGGCCGCACACGCCGCAGTCCGACGCCGTCGCAGGGCGTATCTGTGCCCACCATTGCACCAGGTCCGTAAGACGGGTTTGTCTCGTTTATTCATCGGTTTTGCTTTCATAATACCGCGCCTCCGCCAATATTGTCACGATACTTTTTGTCCAGCCACGAGATATTACATCGCACATGATTGTATTCATTATTCTGTTCTGTTTCTTTAGCTTGCGTAATTGTCATTGTATGTAAAGGGGGAAAGCCCTTCCGGAATTCCCTTCGCCATTGTATCGCGTGATGACCCACTTTGCGGTCGGGGTGCCTCTCAATAATGGGCAGTAATCTCTCTTGCTATTCATTTTTATTGCCGGCGCTTAACCGTATTTGGGTGCGCGCAGGTACCTAAAGCGCTTCCGATCGCATCGGACTAGGGCAATCGCGAATTCTCGATTTCTACTCGGTGAGGGCGAGCAGTTTAGGCTATTAGCCCATCGTAACTAAAAAGATCCATTTGTACACGGCACATCGAGAGTAGGTGACCTATGGTTGCGCCTGCTACTCGCCGAATTGTTGTTTTTTGGCCACCGGCTAGGTCGACACGCTGCGCCACCTGTAGTGGCGAATCGAATGACCGTTTCCGCGTTTTGCCTAATAATCCTTAATCGGAGGGTTACTGCACGTAATTGAGAGCTGACACTTGGAACGCATCGTGAGTTAATCACACATTCGGGTTGCCTCGTGAATAGCATGTTTTCTCATAATGAATTGTTCATCAGTCGTTGGGAGAAGAAAGTCGGGAATTTGAGTTTCACCCATAACCAGACGTTTTCAACCAGGGCGTTTTCAGAACCAACTAAACCCTGTTTCTAACGAATTTGCATCACCCTCCGGCATCCATAGATCGGGTACTAAGTACCAGCCGAAGAGGACCCATCGTAAAACTTGCACGGGATGTTCACCTCGGTGACATCACCGTATGCGGGACTGGCCCTCTCCCAACCTAAGTTGTAATATTTGGTCGCACGGGCTTAGGCTCCTCGAGACTATGGCAAGCTGAGATTCCATTGATTTGTGTATATTTGTGTTACGTATTTTATTGTGTAGGTTCGCGACCTCGGGATCGGTCTGACTCTTGTCTCCGACTCCCACCTTGGGCGTAACTCTGGTTATTTGCATCATAGTTAAATTGGTATGCCCGACTTGAAACCTCCCGACTTCCATTGCGATAACTGTGTATTCAATAAACGTATGGTTTAAAGCTTCTCGTTTAATTTCTCGAACCCAACGTGTGTGGTACTACGTGAATTTGGGGTACAGCGACAACACAACGTAGGGGCTCACCGTCGCTTAAACGATCACCTTAATTGGCCAGGTAAAAGAGTAAGCACGGCACCAAAAGGTAAACAGGTAAAGACGGGAGAATCTACGCGAGATTAGGGGGCCCATGGGTGGCGAGTTACAGTGTTAATGCGGCCCCGAGACCGTAGTCAGATGCGTCAGTTTGTAACACGAAAGGAAAATCGTAATTTGGGCAACTTAACACTGGTGATTCTGTTAGTTTACGTTTAAGGATTTGAAATGCTTTCTCCTGTTCGTGAGTCCACACGAATTTAACATTTTTCTTCAAAAGTGAATTTGAAGGTCCTGCAATTTCTAAAAATTTTGGAATTAAACGACGGTACCATGAAGCTGCGCCAAGGAAACTGCGTAATTGCCGAATGGTTTTCGGAGATGGTATTTTTCGTATCGCATCAACTTTTCCGGGGTCGGTTTCGATTCCAGACTCACTGATGATATGTCCAAAGTACTGAATTTTGGTCTGACTAAATGAACATTTTTCGAGATTGATTCGTAAATTCGCGACTCTGAGGTACTGAGGCGTCTGAACACTTCGCGACAATTTTCTAAATGCTCGTCTAACGTTTTGCCTAATATGATTATGTCGTCGATGTTTTTTCGAAAGCTTTTGGCTCCATTTCCGGTCCTAGTACGGTGTCTTAAAGGCGTTGAAAAGTGGCCTCGGCCGAATGAAGTCCGAAGGGCATGACTTTAAATTGAAAAAGTCCCTTCCCAGGTACGGTAAACGCCGTTATGGGTTTGCTTTCTTCTGACAAGGGTACTTGCTAGTAACCGGATTTTAAATCAACGGTAGTAAAATAGCGCGAGTCTCTGAGTTTTTCGAGTAGCGCGTTGATGTATGGTAACGGATACGCGTCTTTTTCCGTGACTGTGTTGACGGCTCGAAAACCTATACAAAATCTAAAAGCTCCTCCGGGCTTGCGAATCATGACCACTGGAGAACTCCACGAACTATTAGATTTCTCTATTACATCGGCAGCTAACATTTTATCTACTTCCTGATTAATCGCGTTTTGCATGATCGGATTTTGAGGGTAGTGTCTTTGTTTTATCGGGTCCGAATTCTTCAGTTTAATCGTGTGCGTGATTAGAGATGTCCTACCACGAACTTGTGCTAGAGGTTCCGCCTCTTCTTCTAACATTTGGGCGACGCTCAAAGTGTCCGATCGGCTGAACTCGGGATTAATCTTATAATCGGGGTGGTTTAACTCATTCAAATATTCGGTGTTTTCTCCTAAGCTGATTATAATCGACATAAATATGTATGTCAAAATGAAGTTTTATCGCCTCTATTCCAAAAATTACTTCTCGCGAAAGATTCGGCAAACAAAGGAACCAATTCGAGTATTATTTTCCGTTAATGAAGTAAGTGATTAAAAACTTTTTATTTACATGCACATTATGACCATTATGGAATTAATTAAATTTTGGCTAACACATGAAATTGTTGCACCGGGATCAATCAAAGCGTCATAAGGACATTTTTCGATGGTCAAAGCAACTTGCGGCCGTTGTATCACAACAGCATCCGAGCCCAAATCGTTAATACTGGGGTTCTCTAAGCCGTGGTGTTGGCGCTGCCCCTGACAACGGCAACACTCGTTACTAAAATGACCGGCCCGGCCGCAATTCTAGCAACTAAATTGATTGGTTGTTCCAAAGGGTGCTCGCGTTTGATTGGTCGCGGTGTTCGCACGATTATTCGAGTAGGAAGGATAACTGGGTCGCGATTCGTGTTTGAGTTCATCTTGAATCTGTTCGTATTCGTCGATTCCCGATACGATGTCTTGAACGTTGAAAATGTCGCTCTTACGGATGTATTGGCGATACTCCGGTCTGAGATTTGCGTAGATTTGCTTCAACTCGCGGTTTTTAGGAAATCCACCGTGTCTACGTATCATCGTCTGAATGGAGATGACGTACCCGCGTCCTTTTTCGTTTGCGCCTTGTTTGCGTCTTATGATCTTTTGCTCGAGTATGTCTTGAAAATCTTCCGAGAGAAAGTACTGTCTGAATTGATGTAAGAAATCATTCCAATTGCACATGTCGCTTTTGTTATTTCGGAACCATGCAAGCGCGGTTTTAGCTCAAATTTCGGGAATTGCTTTCAACATTTGTTCATCATCTAACTCGTAACTCTCCTGGAGTTCTTCCACGCGTTCGAGACAGGATTCGGGGTCGCCATTGCCATCGAATTTTAAGTCCCACTTTCGGACTTGATTCAAAATCTTCGCGGTCCTTTCGCTGACAGTGGTGTCAGTTCGCGACGCGATCTCTCTAAGCGGTATTTCACGATTTACTCGCGGGTGGGGAGCGTCTACGTTTTGCCGGCGCGCTCCATCTAGGAAGAATTGTATTAACCGAAACCGGGTTTTCTGGTCGTCTAGGCGACCTGTCGTCTCGAGCCCAAATTTGGCTAATTCGATTTCTATCGCGGGTCTCTTTAATTTCAAAATCCATGAAAAACGGGTTGCGTCCGCGGCGCTATCGTCTACGTCAATTTGGTTGTCGTGATCCGCGATTTCAAGATTGGTGTGCTCGATCGTTTGAGTGGCAATTTTTTAATTTAGAGGTTATCTGTCCTAAGTGAAATGTTGTGTACCTACCAAGAGTGTACCTGACGGAAAAGGTGTCGATCCCTGTAAAAACCCGTAGGGGCTTTTGAATGCAGCTCGCAGTACCCAGAGATCCGTCTCGATCTCTGCAAAGGGTCGAGGTGACTTTGACCGGTACTGCTTGCTTTTAATCGGGGGTTGGCTAAGAACTTTACACTGTTGTAGTAATTGTTTAACTCTTGTACTGTGTTCCCTTTAATTGGTTTTTGATTAGCATTTATACATTTCATTATTGCCGAGTAATGAGTATCGGCGAATCTATACAGATCCGTACTATTTATTATTTAGCCTGTCTAAGTATAAGAATGGTGCCTAATCTAAATTTCCGTTCCTGACCTGTACGGATTCTCGCTGACACAGCGCCGTAGGTCGGTCAACGTTCAGTCTAGTCGCGACGATGCGTTTATTGTTTATTGTTTTTTGTTATTTTCTGTCTCCGCGATTTTGGATGTTTTAATCTGTTTTCGGAGATTAAACATTCTGCCGCATCTCAGATGGTTGGGAGTGTGACGGTTGGAGCTGTCATTTCCCTTCCAGGTTGTGGCGGGTCCGCTGGGTGTTGATTGTGGAACTGCGTTCGGCATCTCTTCCAAAATGTGTCTCCTGTAACATAAATGCTTGGAATCGTTAATAGTTTGTAATATTTTGATGTTTTTTCACCAGTTTGTGGTTAGAAAAGTGAAGATTTTCTGACAAACTGGTATTTTCTTTCTTCGAAATTATTCACAGATGGTTTGACTGGTATTTTTATTCTTTGAAATTATTCACAGATTATTTGTTATAAATTAACCAATCAGATATTCGGGATTTTCTAACTAATCACGTTCTTCCTAAAAATAAAGGTTAGGTATTGGTCGAGAGAATTCCAGCCAATGAGGAAATTACCGAATTCAAAAGGACGAATCAGGAGTGGGTCACATGGGATTCCGATCCGGATATAAATACAAGCGCGGAACAGCAGGAATTGAGTCGTGGTTTGACCCCGACCAACTCCAGATCTTGACGGACATTTTCGAAAGCTCTTGGACTTCCACCTAAAGGGACCTTTCTCTCTAGGTAGGACTTTGCCCCAAGTTGTGGACATTTCTCAACAAGGAGGACTTACAGTCTGTGTGACGTTTCACGCTTACTTGTACTTTCCGGTGATTGTGGACGATTTCCAATTACCAGGACTTCTCTTTGTCGTTGGACATTTTCTCGATAAAGTAGACGAATCATTGTTAGGGATTGTTTACTTATAATTTGTATTATTTTCATTTTTGAGTTGTCATATTCAAATAATTAATTGAAATACTGTCAGAATATTTATATTACCATTGTTACCATTTGAATTGTTATAAACTTGTCAATTGATTATTAATACTACATTGTTTGAATAAATCCCCTCTTGTTAAACTTGATCCCGTATTCCGTTTACCTTTTATTCTGAGTTTTAATTGAATCCTGGTACTTTTCTTCACTGTTGCTACTTGTGGTTTCTTTTCCTAGTTTTCTTGTAAAACTAGGTGGCGCCCGAGATATTTTTAAAAGAGAGAAACTGTTTCTGGCGTCACAAATTTTTGGCGCCCGAGCAGGGACTTGATTATTCAAACACGTATTTATCCAAGGACTGTTGATTCATTTCAGGGACTTTATTGTTGATAAAACATTATTCAGAGACTGCATTGTTTACCAACTTGTTTATTCATTCAGGGACAGTTGATTGTTTAGCATCATTATACAGGGACCATTTTTATTGATTTTGAAGTGGTCAAAAATTTTGAATTCATAATTTTCTGGAAAAGAAGGATCAAGTTATCAAGAAAATTATTTAAACAATTGATAAAATATTAAATCAAATTTGACTGATTGCCAAAGAGAATTTAAAAAGAAAAGGAATTCATAGATTCACTAGAAAATTGATAAAATTATTGAGAAGAATTAAAAAAAAAGATTAATTTCAAGGTAACTGGTATATGAAATACAACAAAATAAAGAATAAAAATGGGTAATAAAATTGGTGATGATGCTTCTGGTATCTCGACAGAATCCAATTTCTTATGGGTTGAAAAATTAAATAAAACTCAATTAATTGCCGAATTAACGAAATTTAGACTTACAACGAATGGTTATAGAACAGAATTAATACAAAGATTGATTAACTTCTTTGTAAATGGACCACCTTTGGAGATAATTGAGAAAGATATTCCGAAAAATGATCCACCAATAATCGAACCAAGAACTACTATTTCTCAAACATCATCAAATATTAGCGACCAGAGTACAATTTTAGATAAAATCAGAAATTGGAATTTGAGATTTGATGGATGTTATGATCCAGAAACCTTTTTAGAACGTTTAATAGAACTTCGGAATCACTGTGGTTATTCAGACGAACATATTTTTATCGCATTGCCAGAATTGTTAACGAGAAAAGCATTGATTTGGTATAGAAATACACAACATCTTTTTACTAATTGGGATGGATTTATCAAAGAATTCAATGAGTATTTTCTTCCATTAAATTTCCGCGACAGATTAGTTGAAAGAATTATTGGTAGAAAACAACAATATGGAGAAAAAGAATGTGATTATAGTCAATCAATTCAAACTTTAATCCGACGACATGGTGGCTATACAGATGAACATACAATTAATACCGTTTATAATAATTTGTTACCTGAATATCGCCAACATATTCGTCAATCAGATAAAACTAGTTTGAATAAATTGAATAAATTAATTATTGAATATGAGGATACGGAAGATGAAATATCAAGAAATAAAAGAGGAATAAGAGTATCAGAAAGGAGAGATTATTCAAATAATGAACCAAAATATAATCCGAAATTGTCACAATTCAAATCGACGAACTTTCGACAAAATTCAGGTAACAATAACAATCAAAATGATCATTTCAATCAACCGACGAATTTTCAACAAAACTCTGATAATAATAATATTCAAAATAATCGTTTCAATCAAGGTTATTATAATAGAAATACAGAACGAAGAGGTGTCATTTGTTATAACTGTAATGAACCAGGTCATTTTAGTACGGATTGTACAAAACCGAGAAGAAATAATAATTTTAGATTCGAAAGAAATCCGGTAAACTACCCCAGGGATGGTGCGAAGGAGGAAACGACCACCCCAAAATAAAATATTCCTCCACCAATCAATTAAAAGGTCAGAATCCTTCTGATTTCAGACCTCAAATCAAAATTCGAATTGGAAAGTTAGAACATATTGCATTAATTGATACAGGAGCCACTTTATCTTATATTGGAGATAAGATTTCTAAATTTATTCAAAAAAATGTTAATTGTAAACAAAAAGATTCAAATCAAATTACCACGTTGGCTGATGGAAATCAGGTAGAAATCCAAGGAAAATTTGATGTCATTTATTCTCTTACAGATAAAACAAAGTATACTCATACATTCCTCTATTTACCTGGTTTAACTCAACCAATAATTTTCGGTATGGATCTTATCAAGAAACATTTTAACTTAGTTTTCAGAGAAATTCAGAAATCTGTGGGAATTATAGAAAAAGAAAATAAAACAGTCATGATGATAGATATAAAAGAGAGAGAATCACAAATTTTGAAAAATATTTTAGAAACGGAAGCTAAAGAATTGGCAGAGATAAAAGGGAGAACTACATTTGTGGAACACGAAATTCGTTTGAAGACTGATAAACCAATTAAACAGAGATATTATCCCCAGAACCCCATAATGCAAGGTAAAATAAATGAAGAAGTAGATAAAATGTTGAAAAATGATGTGATAGAACCTTCAAATAGTCCATGGAGTTCACCTATTGTTATGGTAAAGAAACCAGACGGTAGCATTCGTTTTTGTATCGATTTTCGAGTAGTAAATGAAGTCACTGAACGAGACGCCTATCCTTTACCATACATTAGTTCAATTCTCGACAAACTTAAAAATTCTAAATTTTATACAACGTTAGACCTCAAGTCAGGATATTGGCAAATTCCTTTGAAAAAAGAAAGTAAACCAATAACAGCATTCACAGTACCAAATCGTGGATTATATCAATTTAAGGTGATGCCATTTGGATTACATTCTGCTGGTGCAACATTTCAGAGACTTCTGGATAGAATTTTAGGACCAGAATTAGAGTCACGAGCTTTCGCGTACATTGATGATATTATTATTTTAGGGAATACTTTTGATGAACATATTGAAAATTTACGAGAAGTTTTCAAACGATTAAGAGAAGCGAATATGCAGATTAATATTGATAAATGTAGTTTTTGTAAAACCAATATAAAATATTTAGGTCATTACATTTCAGACAAGGGTATCCAGACAGATCCCGAGAAAGTTAAAGCAGTAAAAGCAATTTCACCCCCTCAAAATATTAAGCAATTGAGAAGATTCTTAGGAATGTCATCTTGGTATAGGAGATTTATTGAAAAATTTTCAGATATAGTATTACCTTTGACAAAATTATTAAAGAAAGATCAAAAGTGGATTTGGACAAAAGAGCAGAATGATGCTTTCATAACTCTAAAGGAGAAATTAACTCAGGCACCTATTTTAGCATGTCCTGATTTTTCTTATCAATTCACCCTTCAGACCGACGCTTCTGATGCAGGATTAGGTGTAGCTTTAACACAGGAAATAGAAGGCAATGAACATGTCATTGCGTATGCAAGTCGAACGTTAAATGCTGCAGAGAAAAATTATTCTGTAACAGAAAAAGAATGTCTGGCCATAGTTTGGGGAATTCAGAAAATGAAACAATATCTAGAGGGATACAGTTTCCGAGTTATGACTGATCATCAATCTCTCAAGTGGTTAAAGTCCTTGAAAAATCCATCAGGAAGGTTAGCAAGGTGGGCACTAGCTCTTCAGGGATACGATTTTGATATTATCTACAGAAAAGGGAAAGATAACGTGATAGCTGACGCTTTGTCGAGAGAACCGGTTGATGAATCTATAATGAATAGTAATTTAGAAGAAATACATTCATATACGGAAGAAAATTGGTATACTCGTCAAGTTAGAGAGACTAAAAATATTCCAGAAAAGAATCCAGATTATGTCATAATAAATGATCAATTATATAGGCATTTCTGGGAACCAGCGAATTGGTGTGAAGGAAATTTAAGTTCTCCCTGGAAGCTATGCATTCCTCCCAAAGATAAAATCAAAATTTTGAAAGAAAATCATGATATTCCCGAGGCAGGTCATTTTGGAATTTCTAAAACAATATTAAGAATTTCTCAAAATTATTTTTGGCCGAAAATGGCTAAAGAAATTACTGACTATGTTAGGAAATGTGAAAGTTGTCAAAAATTTAAGGTTTCGCAACAGAAAACGGCTGGTCAAATATACAATCTAGCTATTCACGGTCCATGGCATACAGTCAGTATAGATTTGATAGGTCCTCTACCTCGTTCTGTAAAAGGTAATAAATATGCATTGGTAATGCAAGATCGCTTTACAAAATGGGTTGAATGTCAGCCATTAAAGAAGGCGACTGCAGATTTAGTTTGTACATCTTTGAAACAGAAAATTTTTACAAAATTCGGCTATCCTCGAGCGATAATTACGGATAATGGAACACAATTCGAAAGTCTAACTTTCAAAAGTCTCTTAGAAGAGAACGGGATATTTCATGCCCAAACTGCTCCATATACTCCGCAATCTAATCCAGTAGAGCGTGTAAACCGTGTTTTGAAAACAATGATTGCTCAATTCTGTGAAGAAGATCATCGTTTATGGGACAATCAAATCGATAGCTTTGTTTTCGCGATAAATACTGCGAAAAATCAGTCAACTAAATTTTCACCAGCTTTTCTAAATTTCGGTAGAGAATTAAACACTTCTTCAGATAACAGGGTAAGAAAGGGGGGAAAAGTACCTCTTTCAGAAGAAAATAATTTAAATTCGCGATTGAAAACCATTGAGGAATTACCAAACGTTCTGAATTTAGTAAAATTGAATTTGATAAAGGCACATAATGCCCAACGAAAATATTTTAATAAGAAAAGGAGTCCTTGGATTTGTGTTGTGGGAGATAAAGTCATGAAGCGAGAATATTTTCTTTCTCAAACCGCTCAAGGTTTTGCGGCGAAATTAGCACCAAAGTTTTCAGGTCCATATGAAGTTATAAAAGTTATTTCAAAGAATCTTTATAGTTTAAAGAATGCCGACGGTCTCGAGGTACCAAAAGTTCATATAAAAGATTTAAAACCAGCTCATTAGTACGATTAATAATTTATTTTGTTTTATTCTTTTTTTTTAGAATGGCATCTGAAAAAGAATTAGACGAAATCTTTAGAAATTTAGAATTATCATATTGTCCTGTTTCGTTACCCTTGTCATCTGAAATGAGAGCAGTAATTGACGAATTAGAAGAAGTTTTAACGCCGGAGCCCGTTCCAACAAATCCACCCCAAAATATAAGATCATTTTTCGAAAATTTTGACCCTACAGTTAGGAAGAATACATGTACAAAAAGAAAATTACCTACCCCAAAAGCAAAAATGCCGATTAGAATTCAAAGTGATATCAAATTGAGAACGATTGCTCCCAAACCTATTCAAATACCTCTTGCACCTATAGATATAAATTTTCAACCAAAAGTTTTAACGCCTCCAAGACGAACAACTTTCTTACCAACAGCTTTACCTATAAAGAAAACTAGGAAAGAACAGAAAAAGAAGGAAGTTTCAAATATTACGGCGAATATTGCAAAGGCCATCATAAATAGAAAAGAAAGTCAAAATAAGATTGAATACGTAAAAGTGGATGGGTTTCCAAATAAATTACCATTAATAAAGGATGACATGTCAATGGATGAACTACAAAAACTTCGTCCAAAAGGGAAATCGTTAACTAGAAGATGCCCAGTTTTAGTCTTACTTCCGTCGGGAAGAACTCGTTGGATGAAATTACCGGCCATAAAGAAGTAGATTTTGGTTGTTGATTTGTTAATTGTTGATATTTGATTAATGTTACATATTATATTTTATCTTTCTACAGAATATAATATAAATTTTCCGAAGTAAGGGGGATTTGTAATATTTTACAAGAAAACTAGGAAAAGAAACCACAAGTAGCAACAGTGAAGAAAAGTACCAGGATTCAATTAAAACCATAGAGGAATAAGAGACAGAGAAATCGCGGCGTGTTAAAGTTTGTGACGGGTTAAAAATACCGTATAATAGATGGCCCCCTTAAATCCATCTCTGGTCGGGTATTGGGAACTAAAAATTTCATGTTTCTAATTCCAAACACGAGAGAGCGCGCTCGCTGCTTGGGTATTACATGGGTATTACCTGGAAATTTGGCAAGCGCTCAAGCACAGCGGAAGCGCCAAATACAAAATGCTGATAGATACATATAATTTATATTCAGAACATAATAATTATGATTCGGATTAGCTCTTATAAATAAAGTTGATGATCTCAACATCGTCTTTTACGAATGAAGTTGGGGCGTTAATTACTAAGAGTCTTTATGATTGGTGTCAATCCTGAAATCATCATCAAAACGCCAACGTAAGTTTAGAGAGAATACCAACCAACATTTACAGCGCGAACCGAAGACGGAACGCTTTGTTCGTAAATATCGTTCCGATCACTTACGGGGGCGTGTTCATAAAAATAGACTGGGCATCGCCTTGGATGTAGTTTTATCTCTATCGTATACATATGTATAGTCGAGCTTATCGATGCTTCTTTCTCACACTCACTACGGAGTGACACCCAAAACTAATTATTTTGATGTTATCATGGTTCAAATATCCATTCAGGGTCGGATGGGGTCGTGTTACAGGCCCGGGCACTGCTTCATGGGGGGGGGTTTCCAGGTGATTATCGGCAACTGGCCCACATATTAAAAATATAACGTCGATCTCTACCTTACAGGCCCACAGTCGGCCCGGCCCTTCGGGCATTTGTCCGGATGCCTGATGGACCCATCCGCCCCTGTATCCATTTAAAACGTGATCTATTGTAATTGAGAATAAGACGCATTCTCTCTAGTAGAGTCAAAACCAACTTCTATCGTGTCATCCCGTTTACATTTTCTTGCTAAATTGTAAGACCCCCTTCAAATCATTCCACATCCCTTTATTATAAATTGAAATTATAGACTTGTCAAAAAATCGTGTGGTGCTGAGGGTGGCTAGAGGTGTTTTCAATAAATCCTTAGAAAAAATTTTCACCCTTTTCATGTCGTCTAGCTTTCTTGAACATAAGTCTGCGACCGGACCCCATTTATTAGAATCTGGCCGGAACCGAATATTCGGCGAAGAAGGCCGGATTGGCCGGATACAGTATTGTCATTCTGTATTGTTAGATCTCATTTGAAATATTTGAATTTGGCGCTTGATTTGAGACTGACACATCAAACCAGTGGTACTACACTCGATTGACTCATCCGGCTGTCAAGGTTATACGGGGTGTCTTTGAAATACGTGTACAACGCGCTACCACATACTCATACGATTCAACCAACATGACCTTAGTCCAAAAGATGATTATAATAAAGTTACAGGGTGTTGAAATGAAAATTTTTATTTCAATTTTTTTGAATAACTTGTCAAGTTTTCGAAATAATAATTTAAAAATTGGCACACGAGGGTTTTTTGGTACGGGGAATCTTTATCTGGACTCAGTTTTGCTGTATTTCCTAGGGGCAGCCGCCAGCCACATTCGCTACAAGAATTTCCAAATGACAGTCTTAACTTTTTCTCCCTTCAAATTACCGATGTTCCAATAAATGGAATCGACTGCCTGATGATTTTACTCAATAAAAGTTCTCCTGTTTGATGTCGCTACGGTCCACCGTTTTGGAATTATTCACTCTTGAATGGTCGATTTCATCCAAAAATCGCTTAAATTTTTGGAGTGAGTTTTCAAGAAAAACAAATGAACGCTCTAAAAAGGAAGTTTAATCACTTTTTTCGTTCTTAGCAAAACAGTAATAAAATTAAGTCTTTGCTAGGCTAATGTGTTTTCCATGAAAAATTACCCCAAAAATTGAATGCGATTTTTGGGTGTTATCGAACAGTCAAGAGTGAAACTTCTATAATCTATCGTGTGGTGCATCACAACCCAGACAGCACAAGCATATCCATTGGATGTCCATTGACGTATGTTCACTAATGGACATCCATTGGATATCCAATGGATATCCAGGATATTATGGATGTTGTATGGACCTAATATGGATATCCATTGGATGTCCTGTGCTGTCTGGGAACTATAGTCCTCCGTAATCACAACTAGAAATTTTACAAAAATATGTGAGAGTATAAAAACGGAATTAAATGGAATATGTATACCTGCATCCTGCATATACGCTGAGTTCAAAAAATTCATTCATGAAATTGTGAATTTCGTCATTAGAAACACAAATACTCAATGTCTGTCAAGAAATTATTTTTGCATGTTCACGAGTACGAGTACGAGTACCCAAAAACGAAGCCAAAGCGCGCGGAATTGAGCGACTGTCGCCCTTATATGCACGAAACCAGCGTTGAAATAATAGAGTCGTTTTTCGGCTGCTCGACCACAGTAATATGACCCCTCCTCGCATATCTACGTTCGGCCGACAACACTACGACATGGTTCAACGTTTTGTTATTTTTTGACAAAATCGCTTACCGGATTTCAAAAAGTTATTGATAAAATCTGTTGCGCCTTTTTCGCCCTACAACATTTACTGAATGTTTTTTTTTCGAATAAACGCACGGTTCTTCAGTTAAAACCTGTTAAAGAAAAGCGCAATCACGGGTTTTCAGGACGAGCGTTTATTCATCAAGGCTCTCCATATGAAAGCATTGTGCGCATTGCTTAAGAAATTAATTTAAAAACATGTTCTCAACATACTATCGATGCAAAACTTTCGCAGACTTATGTTCAAGAAAGCTAAACATGGGAAGGGCGAAAACAATTTTTAAGGTTTTTTTGGAAAAACATCCCCAGCCAACCTCTGCACCACACGATTTTTTGACGACAAGTCTAATTTGAATTCGTAGGGGATGTGGAATGATTTGAAGGGGGTCTTACACTTTAGCATTAAAATGTAAACGGGATGACACGATAGAAGTTGGTTTTTACTCTACTACCACCCAAATATGCATGCCTAAACACAAATGCTGTGCCGATGCACAATATGACAACTGCGCACAGGTGTAGGTCTCTAGGCTATATAACAATGAAACATTAGTAATATTATTTTATACTAATAGAGGGAAGCACTTCCTGGGGCAAAATTTCCGTCACAACTCGCCCCATATCATGAACTCTCTGTCTCTTATTCCTCTATGCTACTGGTTAGTTATTACTAAATTGTAATGCGCTATTCTTATAATTATTCACTGAATTTACTGTACTCAACGTATGTTCAATAGATGCGTAAATTCGTTATCCCAAAAACAACATCTCTGATTGAAAACGTACCCACACCAACCCTCCGAAGGAAGCCTTTATAAATTCTCTAATATTCTAATACCCGGATGTGCATATCCTTAAATGTACTGGTGGCAGCGTTACGTTACCGTTACTATAATTTTTTTTCTAAATATCTCCAACCAACCCGCTCGATTTCTACCCGTCTCTCAAAGGTTGTAGAACCGATAGACGAGGAGTTCCAACTTCTAGGAAAATTTAACACCGAGTTCGAATTTCGCCACAACTTATTCTGCTTAAACTGGATCTCGGACGCCACTTTGTTTTTAGAGGGAAAACAGAGAAACCTAATGCCTATCGGGTGAAGCTGTAAAGTCGTGAAATTCCAAGGATTTTGCAACAGTTATGGTTTTAGTGTGATTTATTCAAATTGTCCTAACAGTACAGGGCTAAAAATTGGAGAACGCGAACGGTATTGCAATTTTTAAATATGAAACGAAATCCTAACCTAACTTATTGACAATGGAACAATTATTTACAATGGAACAATCAAGGACTAGCTAGCTAACGCGTATTGACGGTCTGCATCAGGAAAATCCGTCCAAGATGGGAGACGAAGACGTTCTTTCGGAATTCGATTTCAAACCGGAACTCGATCCGGATCCAAAATGTCGGTTGACGTGGTCGGTACGCGATGGCGGTTTAGGAACTGAAACGAATTTGGGCGAGCAAGATACCGGAGGTTATGTTTACTGTCCCGTGTCAGTGTACGCGGCGTTCGGTTAAAATTGTGTATTTTGAAATTGAAACGGCCTTATGGGCGGGAAACTACGACTAAATTACTTTAAAACGCGTTGTAATGTGAACTAACCTCAACTGACGGGTAATCAGATAAATTACCGGGGAAAAATCACAGCAGCCCGTGATTTTGAAAAATCTAACCTAAAAACGATAATTAGAATTTTGAGTGCAAAAATGAAACTAATTTCGCGGTCCCAAAATACGGGAATAACGACCTAACTGCTAAGGTGTAGAGATACTCCGTCTAATTCAGAAGAAACTTGGCAGAAAACCAAGAAAATCAGCAGAAAACCGGCGGAGATATACTTCTAAGGGAAAAACCCCTCAAAACTTACCAAGGGTAAGCAGGTGGTGGAGAAACTCGGGCAGAACTATATGACGAGTTGAAAATTCGTAAGAATGTTTGTTGGGAGTACCGAAGCATAGTTCGGTCACAAACATTGTTTTTCCTAAAACAAATCGTATTAAAACAATTTTCAACTCGTCACAACTGTTTGTTCTAGAATGTTCGTTTTCCTCTCCCGCCTCCAAGGCTATAAAAGGCCGCCCCCGTTCCGGTTTCGCGAATCTTGGCTGAACGCTTGAGTCAGATTTCCCGCCTGTTCTCCGCTCTCGAAAATAGCCCAGTAATCCTGAAATCCAGTCAGTCCAGTCCGGTCTTTAATTTACTAACCGATCGTCGGAAACAACCCGGTCAAAAGCCTTCTCGACTAACCCCATCCTGCGTTTGGCGTCGTCGGAAATAGCCCGGCGCATCCCGCACCGAATAGTCTGCCACCTTCGGGTGTATCCCGAACGGTCGAAACAAGCCTCCCGTGACACCGTTCCGGCATTCCCGCCTGGACCTTAATTCCTACCGCGTGATAACCCCCGGGATAATATTCCGGCGGACTCTGCGCATGTGCGTCGGGATATTTACGCTTATCCCCGGCTTTTAGGTGGAGAAAACGGCCGTGATAATTTATCATCTGAACTGTCAAGTTTCTTGAGTTGCAGACTCAGTGTTGCCAATATGAGAACGCTAAAAATACTATATTTTACTAGTAAAGGTTCTAAAATTTTCTTATTTTGTTCGCGTGTGAACTTGCAATTGTCAGTTGTCAAAAACTTCGATGTTTACATTATGTCACTTTCGAGGTTATCGACTAATTTATAGTGCATAAGGTGGCGATTACAACGAATATTCTCGCAAGAATCACTTTTATACGTGTGTATTGTAATGACGAATCCACTTGTGTAAGTATTAATAACCATAATGTGTTAAGATTTTTATACCGAACTTGATTATTTTAGGTTCACTTCAAGATCGAACACAAGGTTTTACTTCACTCATGGATTTATTGGCGCTCACGTACCAAGTATTCTTGGATTTATTTGAAGACAACCCGTTTTATCATCCAAAAATCAAGTACAGAAATACATACAAGAGTGACAATTGATGTGTGGCATTGTTATAAATGAAAGTGGATACAATATTACACCCATAATTACACCCTTTATTTTCAAATGTTTGAATGTCGGTAACGTAATGTTACGAGGTAATTCTGTACTTCATGTTTCAGCTTCCGAAGCAAAAATTCAATCTCGATTTGTCGCCAGCCAAATCCCCAGATACATTTGTAATAGTCCAAAGGGCGAACCGCATAACGCCGGATTATCTATTTTCATTCCGATTGTATTCAAGAGTTGAACAATTATTGAGGAATGAAATTTCTGACGTCGAGTTTCATGCAGTTCCTGAACGATTACAAAGGAACTCTTAAATTTCGCCGCTAACTGGGATGGATTCAAATTGCCTTTGAAAGATTCAGTGACTGTAATTCATACAAACTGTATTACCTACTCTGTGAATCTGGAATCCAACCGCCTAATCATCCTAAAATCAAGCACTGACGCATCTAAAATCAAGTACCTATAATCAAGGAAGTAGCCTTGACAACACATGACCCGTATTTTGTGGCACTGTTATAATTGAAAGTGGATACAATATTACACCGTTTATTTTCAAAGGTTTGCATATAGGTCTGTAAAGTATGTAACGATTTAATTATTTTTTTCATGTTTCAGCTTCCGAAGCAAAGTTCCGACTTCGATTCGTCTCCGGTCAAAACTCTAAAGACATTTGTAATAGGGCGAATCGAATTATCCATTTCCACTTCGATTGTATCTGAGAGTTGAACAATTATTGTAACTTGGGAATTCAAGCGGTGACGAGTTTCTTACGTACCTAGGTATACTCTGCCCGTAATCAATTTTTTTTTAATAAAAATAAAAATCTTGAATGAAATTCAATATAATTGACCAATAATAATGTATTTTCAAGTCTGTTATTGAATAAAGTTTGTATAAATTCTTACTATTATTAAAGGTCCTTCTAAAGCACTAAATTAATGAGTGTTAACTATTTTCGCCATACGAACATCTTTATAATTTTCGAAACGTCAGCTTCTTTGTCGACATTCAAAAATTGTTGGTCGCCTAAAACTCCCTTGTTTGGAATGCCAATTTTGAACGATCCGTTGCAAAGATCCGCCCACCCGTGATGCGATGAACTTATCCGCTGCTAGGATTAGGCCCCCTGGTGTCGTAACTCGCCTTCGGCGAGCCCCGTTCCGCATTTCTGTTTTGTTACGTCTTTAGTTTTAAAGTCTAGTTTTAGCCGGCTAGGGTAATTTGAGTTTCCGTCCGTTTCCGTCTGTGCCGTTCGCTTTGGCCGCATTTGCGAAATAAATACTGTTCACAGACCCCTGTTGTTTCCGTTTCTCCGACTTAAGTTTGCTACCACGGTAACAGTGCTTCCTCTATAAATGAAGCTGGCGCTAGAGACTTCCGCCCGACCGGAAGTGCGGCTTTACGTGGGAACAACCCGTTCCTACGGACACTCTATGCGTTCTGGCTGAAGTTCCACCATTGGACATCTTGCTGGCTTTTTCCTCCTTTCGCAGTGGCGCGGGTCACTTTGAATTTCTTGATGAGGCATTCGTCAGTACAGACTTTGCCGATTCTTCTTGTTTTAAAGCAGCGATCACTGCTCGCTCTCTTGACGTGTGGCAACACCGTTGGGATGAGTCGAGTAAGGATCGCAATACCTATGCAATAATACCTAACATAAGTTTCTGGCTGGAATTCGAGTGTGATCTTAGTCGCGACACTGTTTCTTTTCTCTCGTCTCATAGCGAGTTTCGAGGCCACTTGTTCCGAATAGGGAAAGTCAATTTTGATCTGTGTACGGTGTGTGGGGTACCCGATACTCCTGCACCTCGCCTTATTTCTTGTCCGTCCTTCAACGCTCCCGGGATGAGCTCCGTGGGAAGTGTGGGGGCCTTCCTGGCGCTGCCAATACAATCGATTGCACATTCACCGGTCACATTGACATGCTGTCGACATTTTGTCAACAGCTTTTAAATTTAAACCTTCGCTTTCAAAGAAACCAGAGTCTTTAAACATACCTTTATTTTCTTCTTTTGGGCACTGCCCTGTCAATAGTTTTACGCTGGATGCATCTCCAAAATATAATTTTCTTCATTTTCTTATAACGTACGGGAGTACCCGGCAATAGGTCGTGTCGGTCAAGGGTGAGTTTGTCCTCTATCGGAGGAGGTATGGCGCAAGCTAGGTACTCCTCCGGTTAAGCGTTATTCATTTTGAATATATTATTTTCTTATTTTTATTCATTCTCGACCCGTTGGGCAAACGGGTAAAATGTCATTTTATGTTGCAGGTTTCTGCGTGGTTCGGACAAAAAGAAAAGAGCGGTGGAGGGCCTCTCATGTCGTAGGTTCCTTCTGAGCCGTCCTTCTTTCCCCAGAATCCGAGGGGCAGCCCGTCTTCAAGACGGTTTTAGGCGGCTTCTTGCCGCTGGAGCGGCGTCCAGGTCCTCGCAGTCATTATTCCATGTTCCGGTCCGTCTCAGGTTTCTCTCCGTCGAGGTTGTTATGGTAGGAGAAAGCACCCGCTCCCCCCTTCGGCTGAGGTCCCCTGGGGTCGCTCTTGGCGGATTCAAGTTGATACCGCGCTCTTTGCTAGGTGACAGATGATCGACATCATCCTGTCACGTCCTTTGTTGGAGATGGAGTCCTGCAATGTTTTTGTGAAAAAAATCGTCGTGGGATACGTCGACGAGCTGCGCCATCGTTTGTGGAGGCCGGGTGTATATCCGGCAGGGTGCTCGACTACAAGGGTGGCCAAGTTTCAGCGGATCTGAAGATTGGGTGGTGGTGGATTGACTACTATTGGAGCGCAGCCTCACACTTGGATTATTGTGGCTTGTGGTAGTTTTTATTGATAGCGAGTTTGATTTCGACTATGATTTGATTCAATTAATCTTTTATACATTTTGTTTTTGCAAGCTAATTAATTTTGATTTTGCCAATGGCATCACAATTAGACTTAAGTATACTCTTTATTTCAATTATTATAATTCTTTTCTACGCTTATGGTGCCGGATCCACCTTTGATACCGCACACTTGCAGTTTGTGCCGCGCGTCTTGCGACATGACCTAGTTCGGGTCGATAGCGTTTGTTATTTTATTTCTTAATTATTAGATACTAATTTTATGGTAAATCTCGATATGTTGAGATTTAACAGCGGGCTTCCCCTGAAGGGCGAGTGCACAGTCTCACCCTTGCCCCGTTGCGGCACAACACCACGTCGCACAGTTTTCTGAACGGTGTAGTATCCCTGCTAGAGGGAAGCATCACATCAAGAGATCTCTTCCCGAGCTCCTCCGTCCTCCCCCCGAGGTCTACGTCGTGCCATTCACGGATGACTTCGTTTTTTTTCTCGTTTTTAGCAACGAACACGACGCTGGAAGGGCCGCTGTTTGTTGCATTCGTTGTTCCGGACTTGACGATGGTGGTGACAGTCGTCAGGTGAGTGACACCCGGCAGTTCCGCTCCGTCGCCGAGCATAGGAAACTTCTCCAAGAGAAGCATCCCTGCACCCTGCGTGCTCGCCGGTGTGAGTCCCAGCATGACCACGGGGTAGCCCCGGAGCCATTCTGCAGCGGAACGGCTGCAAGGACCTCTAATCTGTGTAGGGTCATGGGCCATGGTCGCCCTATGACCGCCATGACGTCCTCGAAAGTTTCCGCGGTGTCGCGGTAACGCTCGACTTTGTCCTGGTGTACCACGTGTTACGTGGTCAATTTCATCACAGGAGTTTGCCGACCAGCTCAGTGGAGACGGCTGTAGGTCAGGAACAAAGTAGTTATTTTAGGGCGGCAAGTAAGTTTTTATTAAAACCCAGCAAACTCCCACTCAACATTGTGGTAATAGGAGAAGATACTAAACCTACATCCCGAGTAACGTATCAAATATTAGCGCATTTATAGAAGATAGTTGAGTATAGTAATCAATCCAGTTATTGGCCACGCGTCGGTTAGATATTACATGAATGCGAAAGAATGGATGAGCTTAGATATATCAGGTAATTGAGGTAGTCGATCACCCTTACGGGGTGAGATTTGTTACAGAGCAGTTAAATGATCCCGCAGTCGCAGGGCGCAAATAGCAGCAGATCCACGATCGGATTTAGGGGCGAGACAGATCTGACCTTGAACGTCGTGGATTTAGGCCCCGGTGTGGTCCGGAAGGCGATGGACTCCAGAGGAGCAGTACCGGATCTCGATCTCCGGAAGGAGCGCTAGCCCGGCAAAAGGGCGTCCAAAAGTAAGCCCTAAGTGGAACCCTGCAAAGCGAACGAATTACGTAACGGCTCTGGCTTCCGTAAAGCAATAGAATACCTCAAGCAAGTCTTGAGGGCAGCGTAATCCGCAGAGAAATTGGGCAATAGTTGAGGGGTGATACTTAGGTGACTTAAAGTAGGCCGTAGCTCTAAAGGAAAGGGCGAAATAGAAACCAAAATCTAATTTTTCCAAAATTGGCGATCAACTTTTTGTGTCTCGTGCGGGAATCCCCAAATGCGGGAAACAGCCCCGAAGTTGTCCAACGGACCTTCAAAGGACTAGTCGTCTGGCCGAATGAATCCCTCAAAATTATGGAGTCTTATGCATGATAATTCCTATACCAAAAGGCACTAATTGAGACGGTGAAACCACAGGCGGAAACGAAGGTAAAAGAGATCAATAGACGATCGAACCACTAAATGATTAATGAGTTATTCTAGGTATAGTCGCCGCGGCCTTCGTTCCCTGATTTGACTTTTAGAGCCGTTCAACCCTCTTATTACTGTATGAAAAGGACACAAGCAATAAATCCATAGGCGGTCATCACAGGCAGGTATGAAGAAAAATTTCGGAAGGTACTTTTGAGGTACTCTATGTCGTGGAATTGAGAATACCCAGGTATAAACCGTCTCATGCTCCCACATAGCTTAAAAATACTTTCCCAAATGTCGAAGTTCCAATCGACCAAAATCTCCTGCTGGTTTATTACCTCTCTCCTATTCATTTGAAATTAGAGTGTTGAACGGCGCTAGAAGTCAAATGAGGGAACGCAGACCGCGTCGACTATACCAGAAGAGAGGTGCGTGTAAGGAGAAGACGATCTCGTTAGGTCATGTGACAACGCCGCTGTCCACCCGTAGGCGAGCGCTAAATTAGCTTCTCGAAATCGAAGATGTGTATGGATAATTGTATATCTAATTAGGAAGAAAGCGTTGTTAGAATATTGGAGGGGCGATTTATTGCTTCCGTCGATTATATGGACGCGCTCAAGCGAGATTTGCGTATGGTGAAAATCGAACCGTAACACACGACCTTAGTCTGCGTGATAGCATTCTCCTTGGACACAGGAGCACGATCGCGCCACATGTCCATTCGGGAGCTGATGGACATTCTACAGGTGGACGGTGCCCATCCTTGTCTCGTCCGGGTGTTCCTCAGACTCCATGTTTGCTCCTTGGTGATCCTCGGCGAGTCCCTGTTTCATGGCCTCTCCGCTCTCGTGCGTGAGATCTCCAGTTGTACGCTCTCGCGTCTCTCCAGTCGTTTCCTTGCCCCCCTCCCAGAATCTGAGGGGCGACCGGGTGGGATTCTCCCCATCGCGGGACCCACCTAGGGTAGTTATGTTTTTGGACCGACATTCCCATTTTTGATTTGCAGCCTTAGTTTCTCCCTGTGCAGGACCGACATCGAGCGAACCCGGCTGGTTCTACGCCCGTCTACTCCTCAAGAAGTTGCATGTATGTTATCTACTCCTACCGAGATAAAACTTGTAACGGGTTGAAATTTGTGAATGTTTGTGTGAAAGACAGAAGTTCAATTCTGTCTCAAACATTGATTTCAAAGAGTGAAAACTGCACGAAGACGCCTACAATCACCGTCACAACACGAATAGACGCGGGGAAATTGATCAAATCCCTGAGAAATTCGTGAAAACCACGAAAAACCGAACGAAACACAAAAAAATCTGAGGAAACGATCCAATCTAACCTCACAAACGCCGAAACTGACAGCAACGATTAGCAAAGACGCGAACCGCTGATACTACCAACCCAAAAGTGGTAGTTCGAGGAAACTCCAACAGATGGCGCCACCAGTTGTACGCCGCCCCCATTGTAATTTCACCCAAAAATAAAGGCGCTGAATTACAGATTTTCGAAAGCTTGGACGGAGCTCGTCTCCGGCTTCGCTCAGCCTGGCTTTGTGCCTGGTTCGTCCGTTATGGCCGATAGGTCCTGGTGACCTGGCTGAAACCGACATTTTCCTTTGGCATCTGCCTCTGGTGATTTAATCTCGAACGGGGTAACGTCCCCTAGGAGGTTTGACCTCTGGCATAGTATTTCCTGCTTTGCCAGATTTGTTCTGAGCCACCATTTTGAATTTAGTTTTTGATACGAAGTTAGGTTAAGTTTGAGAATGACAGTTTGTCTGTCTATTCTGTTTTGGTAACTTCTGTAGTTACTTGTCAGTAAGATTAGAGTTGGGTTTCACACCGCGAAATCATTTTAGGTACACACACTGTACACGATGACACTCACACGGGGACAAATGAGAATTACAGTTTCCTGTAATGGGGTTTGGGCAGGGAAATTGCTAACAACGATGATGTCCGCCATGTTGAGGTCTGTCCCGGAACGTCACAGTATTTTGGGGTTATGTCACGACGATCAGCCGCCATGTACGAGAGTTCCCGCTCCTTCGAAGAAGATTTTTTATGACTTTTATGAAAGTCCCGTAGTTGGATAGTTTTGTTAATTTGTTCAATGTAAAATAGTTAGGTTAGGAATTAACTTTAATTTGAAATACCGCTCGCGATAAACCTATTTAGCCCTGTACTGATAGGTCAGTTTGAATAAACTTGTTAAAAATCCCTGGAATTCACGACTATAGAGTAAACCCGATAGGCATAGTTTTTCTTTGTTTTTTTATAAAAACAAAGTGGCGCCCGAGATCCGGCTTGAAAGAGAGTTAACTAAAGGTAAGGCGTCACAAACTATTTCTGAGCAAATTATCTCCCTCTCTTTCTTCCTTGCGTATTAGTGGGAGCAGTGTCGCGCTTGGTAAAATTGCTATGTGGGGGGGTCAAAAATGGTGAACATGTGCGAGTAGAGCGGCCCCACCCTGAGCCGACGCTCGTGAGTATGAATATATTAGGACATACGAGTGTGAGCACTGGAGAAGACAGACATATGAGGATGGAAAGAGAAGAAGAAGAAGGATACGTTCGGCGCGATATAGGCGGGACGGCGGGATCGAGCGCGCGATCGAACGCCGAGTGTAGAGGGCGGGGGTGCTATAACCTACTGAAGAATTCGAACATATTTTAATAACCAATATCGTTTGCGTTCGATTTGTGTGAGTTTCAATTTACAGTCACTCAAAATGAAACTCGTACACCCCAATACCAACAAATGAATGCAGCTTTATCGCCCAAACTTACACTTTCCGAAATACTTATACATATATATTTAAAGGAGGGGCTTCCTGATAATTGTTCACCTAAAAAGATTTACCAAAAAATTCGGTTTCCGCAAAAAAATTAAGATAACTGTATTTTGATAGTCAAAATGAAACTCGTACAGTCTTCATATGGCATGTGAAGTGACCCTTTTCGAACTAATATCCGCTTAATTTTTGGTCAGTAAGACGTTTGCACTTTCGCTTTAATACTTACTATTATTTAATTAACATTAGGACACAATGGGCCGCCAACGAGGGCAAGTGAGCGCTTCAATACGGGAACTGATAATTAAACATTTTAAAAACCAAAAATCCTATCGCGAAATAGGGCAAATCTTCAACAGAAGCCACTCGACAGTTCAAAGTATCATCGATCGTTACAGGCATGACAACCGAATTAAAAATAAAGTTCGGGTTAGTCCGCGAAAATTTTTTAACTCTTATAACGAACGCTGGATTTTGCGGACAGTTGCAGCGGAACTTAAAATTTCGGCTCCGAAATTGGCAAAGGAAGTGGGGGAACACCTCAAAAAGACGGTCAATCCACAAACGATTCGAAACCTATTAAAAAAACACGACATCCATAGCAGAGTAGCGAGAAAGAAGCCGTGGATAAGTAAGGCTAATAAAATCAAACGCCTGAAGTTTGCAGAGGAATATAGGGTAAAGGATTGCCGCTTCTGAGGCCAAGTTTTATTCACAGATGAAAGTAAATTTAATATTTTTGGGTCAGATGGCCAACAGCGAGTGTGGCGAAAACCCAATGAAGCCTTGAAAGAGAAGAATTTACGCGCGACGGTGAAACATGGTGGCGGCTCGGTAATGGTTTGAAGCTGCATGTCGGCCAAAGGTCCGGGAAATCTTCATTTTATCGAAGGCATCATGGACCAAAACATGTGTTTGGACATTTAAAAAGCAAAGTGCAAGAAAACTGGATATGGCCGACACGTTTCACATTTACCAGGACAACGATCCGAAACATAAAGCCCATAAAGTGAAGAGTTGCTTTACAATTGTCCAAGGGTTATTGAATCACCTCCACAAAGCCCCGACATCCACGCAATCGAAAATGTATGGAGTCATTTAAAGGTAGCAATCAGAAAGCATGTCATCCCTAATAAAAATCAGTTGAGAAGCGCACTTAGCGAAGAATGGGAGAAAGTGCCAACAATAAACATTTACGCCGGTGTACAAGTTTCATTGTGAGTGATGTATGAAAAATACTGTCACGAATGAACTTGTTTGTGTAGGGGGAAGTAGCTAGGTTGATCGCCTAACTCTCCAATAAAACAATCCAGCTCACTTACATGCTCTTTATTCACCAAACGTCTCGCAATCTCGTTAAAACGCTCGCGAGCCCCCAGGACCAACTGTCCGCTCCAGGCCGGTTTTCCACCGAGAACATCTTGGTTCCCCCAACACATTTTATGGGGGGGGGCATCTAACGTCTAAAACCCTTAGTCGGCATGGGTTCAGACAATGACCCATGCCGATTGCTAAACTTATCGCTAAATGCTGACACCATCGGTCCACTTCCTTGTCGCACCCGGAGGGGTCACCGAACTGCCGACCATGCTAATGTCGACGTAATTTTGGCAATCACCAAATTACGCCACATTCCTCCCCTCAAATTTCTCGACCCTGAGAAATTCTTTGATTGCCTGGTATCCACTTTTTGACCGCCCTCGGTAAAACTCTTTACGTGCCGAAATCTGCTGAGGTCGCATACCGCCTCCGTTGACTATTAACGCGTCTGGCACAAACCAAAAGATTACTCTCGTCCCCGAACAAAATTCACAAAGTGCACGCAAGGAGTGGGAGTGTTCCGATATGTCTACTACAACTGCCCTTACCTAAGGTACTGTCTCCCCCCCTCACGGGGTTGCGAGCTCGTGGTAAGTACACTAGGGGAATCATAAATCGGGACACCTTGCCGACCAGCGTGTTCTTAAAGTTGCCTATCTACGCCGTTTCGATGAAGCCATGTTAAGATGCGACCCGGCAGTTGTTAAAAACCTGAAACCAGCCGATATTCTGTGGGAAACGACGAATCAGTCTCAGTCTTGTTGGTATGCGTCCTAAGACTTCAATCGCTCAACCGCTCGGCGCGTTAAATTTTAAAATAGGTCGTCGCGACTTATGGCCGTTTCACACGAATAATTATTACTATCGCAACTTTATCTAGTATGAGACTGATTTAAAATTTACGCATTTTCTGTTTCAAACCATTTAAATGTCAAATATCAGATTTTATTGAAAGTTGCGATCGTGATCATTAATCGTTTAAACGGACATATAACTTCAACTAGCGGTTAATTTTAGGTGTTATATCAATTGTAGCCTAGCCAAAAATCGGCCCTTTGAGTGCAAAATTAGTAATAAATCACAGTATTTTGCGAATTAAAATATCAAATTATTTCGTTATAAAAAGTTGTTACATTTTTTCACGAAAGCGATAACGCTTTTGGCGGACTTGGTCAATCAATTCACTTCAATTAAATACTAGAGCATGCACGGAAGTAATGGGAGGGCCTTTGGATGGCTTATATTTTAATCTGAGATTCTCATTGATTCATACAATACATGATCAATTTGAACAGTTTGATCAATAATCATCCAAAATTCGATAATCATTCAAAATTCTTAAACTAGAGCACTTTGTCAAAACTGTTGCAAACTCTTTTCAAAGTCTTTGCAGCTCTTTACAATTTTCATACGATCATCCACCACGTTTTGCTCCAATTTGCTCGCTATTAACATAAAATAATAAGCACATAATAAGCCAGTCATATCCTCTTGGTTCGTCGGTTTTGGCAAGCGCAAGCGGTCACTCGCCGACACCAGGTAGTCTTACAGATTTGCCTGTGGCAGAATTGAAACCCCTAGATAACAATGGAGAAATATATCCGTCTTCGTCTATTCAAAACTTACACCAAACGAACTTTCCATGGTTGTGTCACGTCGGAATTATGAACGAATCTCTGAGTTAAAATTTTCTCTTGAATTTTATTTTCGATATATCCGCCACATCTATGAAATTACACTTTTCAAATTTATTATCGCACATCCACTAATTTCCCATTTCACATTAAATTTGATACGAAATTGATTTTTACAGAAAATCGCAAAACACTTCGAATAAAAGTTGTAGCACTTTTGATTCAAGTGCGCTAGTTTAGGAGTTATCGATTACTTGAAATGGAGCACAGGATAATTTAAGATGTCCGCTCATGTATTTTTGCCAAATTTATTATTGCACTTTCACTAATTTTCCGTTTCACGTTGAATTTGATACAGACTTTTTAAGGTAGAAAAATCAACATTCCGGTTAATGACGTGTTAAGACCCTAGATATTAAGATAATTGAATACTTCTTGGTGATGATGTAATATGTATAAATATTAGGTAACAATAAATTATCTTTTTCATTCAAGTCTCAATTATTGCGTGCAGATCCAAGAAGTTTTCAATTATCTTAATTTCTAGTCATAACACGTCATTAACCGGAATGATAATTTTTCTACATCAAAAAGTCTGTATCAAATTCAACGTGAAACGGAAAATTAGTGAAAGTGCAATAATAAATTTGGCAAAAAAAACATGAGCGGAGATCTTAAATGATCCCGTGCTCCATTTCAAGTAATCGATAACTCCTAAACTAGCGCACTTGAATCAAAAGTGCTACAACTTTTATCCGAAGAGTTTCATATGATTTTCTGCAGAAAACAATTTCGTATCAAATTCAACGTGAAATGGGAAATTAGTGAATGTGCGATAATAAATTTGAAAAGTGTAATTTCATAGATGTGGCGAATACATACAGGCTGTTTGATAAAAACTCCAGAACGCCACAGTTTCTTTGGTTGGGATCCGATTTCAAAAACCCATCAACAAAAAATTATTTATTTTTCATGGACTACGAATGGAGCTTGTTACCAAATTTTTTCCATCAACTTCTTTTTTTAACATTGGTAAATTTATTATTTTAAGAGTAAAGTACGATTACTTCTAATTTAAAATTTCAAAAACCCATTATTAAAAAATTACTTATTTTTCATGCACTACGGATAGAGCTTGTTAGCAAATTTTTTCCACCAACTTCTTTTTTTAACATTGGTAAATTTAATTTTTCAAGAATAAAGTACGATTACTTCTAATTTAAAATTGAAGTGTGTATTTTTCTCTTTACTATGGTATGTAGAAAGTGGTCATTTTTTCAATTTTTATCCAAGAAAACGCATAAAAAGTTTCGCCCGATTTGAATTAAATTTTAAAAAATGTCAGTTTCAGGAGTGCTTTGGATTCCAAAGCAAACGTGAAAATGACGTTATTTGTTCAATCCGACCAAATCTGGCGAATCATTTTTTGCGTTTTTCTGATGATTATCAAGAAAAAATTACTTTTTGATTGGCCGATGGTATAGAAAAAAAGATCTACTTCAACTTTGAATTGGAAATAATCGCGATTTATTATTACTAGTAGACTTAAACGCGCGCTACGCGCGCTTTATAAAATTTTGTTCTGATTACCTATTATTATACCAAAATATTTTCACCGCAAATTACCGTAACTTTAATTGTTTCTTAAACCGATATGCACCTGATTTACGGTGATTTGCGGTGAAACCGGAAGTGATACAGGGATGAATTTTTTTGGAAAAGATGCAGGGTTGAAAAACAAAATCGACGTGCCCGGGAGATTTTTGAAAATTTCAGCCGTTTTCAAAATGGTCGATCAGACTCGAAATAAAAAATGTGAAAAAATTTGAGCGGTAAAGACATTTCCTTACCAAGCAAAAATCGTAAAATTCGAGAATTCAGTTTAGACGCGACCTTTAAACGCAGAAGAAAACTTTTCTGTTTCAATTAAAACTTTTACCCGTATTTGGTTTTATGCCTCTAAAAAATGTAGTGAAAATGTTGAATGTAACACTCTGTATCTAGTATTAACCTTCATAGGCCCCTCTTTATAAGAACTTTTTTTCTTAGCTTGACCTAAAATACAGAAATACAAATTTAATCTTTCGAACAATTAATACCCGTTGGTTATGTTATAATACCTCCGTAATATCTTGAAACTACCCCTTGGGATCCTCAACTTGAGTTTAAAAACTTATTGTAAAGTGGAAGCAAGAGTATGCTTATCACAAACAAAAACACGTATGTACCTACACTACCTACGTAAGTTTGTGAATTGAACACACGAAATGTGTAAACTTCGGATCCATTTTTACTTTAAATCGTCGAAAATACAGAAAATACCGCAAAATGATGTAAACAAACATTGACATCTGTCATTATGATTTTGTCAATTGTCAAATAAACGCAAAGTGAGACATTTTAGCGCGCTTTAGAAGAAGATATTCATCTCTTTTATACATTCTAATATCTGCAACTCCTTATACACTCGCATTTCAAATAGACACACATTTTCGGAGAGTGAGATAACGTT
This sequence comes from Salpingus planirostris, assembly GCA_949788335.1. NCBI lineage: Eukaryota > Metazoa > Arthropoda > Insecta > Coleoptera > Salpingidae > Salpingus > Salpingus planirostris. The sequence goes on from OX460918.1 coordinate 96,327, forward strand.
CATTTTAATGCGCTTTAGAAAAGGATAAAGTGCATCCAGTTCCGAAGATACCCGAACCTGACCCTGACCTTACCTAACTTAACATTCGGGTAGTTTAACAAAACCGATTCATGTCTTTTCTATAATAGGAAAAAAAGTTAAAGTTATCAATGTTGAAAAAAGAAGTTGAGGGAAAAAATTTGGTAACAAGTCCTATTCGTAGAACATGAAAAATAAATCATTTTTTATTAATGGGTTTTTGAAATCGGATCACGACAAAAAAAACGTGGCGTTCTGGAGTTTTTATCAAACAGCCTGTATATCGAGAATAAAATTCAAGAGAAGATTTTAAATGAGAGATTCGTTCATAATTCCGACGTGACACAACCATGGAAAGTTCGTTTGGTGCAAGTTTTGAATAGACGAAGACGGATATATTTTTTCATTGTTATCTAGGGGTTTCAAATTCTGCCGCAGGCAAATCTGTGAGGCTACCTGGTGTCGGCGAGTGACCGCTTGCGCTTGCCAAAACCGACGAACCAAGAGGATAGGACTGGCTTTTCTATGTGCTTATTCTTTTATGTTAATAGCGAGCAAATTGGAGCAAAACGTGGTGGATGATCGTATGAAAATTGTAAAGAGCTGCAAAGGCTTTAAAGAGAGTTTGCAACAGTTTTGACCAAGTGCTCTAGTTTAAGAATTTTGGATGATTATCGATCAAACTGTTCAAATTGATCATGTATTGTATGAATCAATGACAATCTCAGATCAAAATATAAGCCATCCAAAGGCCCTCCCATTACTTCCGTGCATGCTCTAGTATTTAATTGAAGTGAATTGATTGACCAAGTCCGCCAAAAGCGTTATCGCTTTCGTGAAAAAATGTTACAACTTTTCATAACGAAATAATTTGATATTTTAATTCGCAAAATATCTGTGATTCAGTACTAATTTTGCACTCAAAGGGCCGATTTTTGGCTGGGCTACAATTGATATAACACCTAAAATTAACCGCTAGTTGAAGTTATATGTCCGTTTTAAACGATTATTGATCACGATCGCAACTTTCAATAAAATCTGATATTTGACATTTAAATGGTTTGAAACAGAAAATGCGTAAATTTTAAATCAGTCTCATACTAGATAAAGTTGCGATAGTAATAATTAATCGTGTGAAACGGCCATAAGTCGCGACGACCTATTTTCAAATTTAACGCGCCGAGCGGTTGAGCGATTGAAGTCTTAGGACGCATATCAACAAGACTGAGACTGATTCGTCGTTTCCCACAGAATATCGGCCGGTTTCAGGTTTCTAACAACTGCTGGGTCGCATCTTAACATGGCTTCATCGAAACGGCGTAGATAGGCAACTTTAAAAACACGCTGGTCGGCAAGGTGTCCCGATTTATGATTCCCCCAGTGTACCTACGTTATTACTTGCTACTTATTCTAAGAACAAAAACAGGAGATAAAATGAAAAATACAAAATAAAAAATAATTAACCCCTTATTCTAGCACCCTTAATCTACGACCGCACACGCACTTCGCGCACAGCTTGTGCGCCGAAATCTGCTGAGGTCGCATACCGCCTCCGTTGACTATTAACGCGTCTTGCACAAACCAAAAGATTACTCTCGTCCCCGAACAAAATTCACAAAGTGCACGCAAGGAGTGGTAGTGTTCCGATGTGTCTACTACAACTGCCCTTACCTAAGGTACTGTCTCCCCCCCTCACGGGGTTGCGAGCTCGTGGTAAGTACCTACGTTCTTACTTGCTACTTATTCTAAGAACAAAAACAGGAGATAAAATGAAAAATACAAAATAAAAAATAATTAACCTCTTATTCTAGCACCCTTAATCTACGACCGCACACGCACTTCGCGCACAGCTTGCGTCCACTACGGCCTCACAGTTTACCTGCACCACATTCGACGACGTTGTAAGGGACCCTGTTGATCGGACGGCGTGGTCACTTGGCCTCAGTGACCGACCTCGGAGCCTCCCTCTCGACCTCGCCAGTGTGGGTGGAACCGCTCTCCGGGACCACTTTTTCCTAGGGGTGTTGGCGAAGCGTCGACTCCATCTCTGTTGGGACCAGGCAAGGGGTGAATAGCGACGTCAAGATCTCGCCTTCAAATCTCTTATCAACGGTCGCCCTGCCTCTTGCAGGACTTTTACTCGGAGGGGTCGCTCGCACTCGGGACCCCTCTAATGGCCGCAGCCATTGAGCACCTCCACAGGCCCCGTCTCCTGGGTACCAACCCAGTTAGCCACTCTGCTGCAAACTCTGAAGAGGAAGATCATGGAGTGACTTTTCCCCCGGGTAACTGCACCTGCCCCGGAAGCCTGTGCCACCGTCGCGACGGTCCACATGACGCCACCCCGTTCTCACTCAAAACGCTTAATCATCCACTTCGTCGTGGGAACACTTTTTCCAAACTCAATTATTTCTTAACGTCTTGACGTCATCGTCGCGCTCCCCCTTGCTGTCCAGCCCTGCCTAGATGGTCTTCATCTCGCCCATCGCCCCCTGAAGTTCGCCGCTGGGACACCGCGCCCCAGCCACAGCTCACTCGCTGACGCTCAACATCCTCTCGTTCTTTGGGCGATCTCCATGCAGATCGAGCAGCCGTCCTACAAGACGCTGGCTCGGCATTCTGGGGTCGCACACGTAACAACTCAATGTCATTCTAATTTGTCTACCGCTCCATCACTCATCAAGTCTCGTTTTAGGTGACCACGAAAATCCGCCTCGAAAATCAACAAACTCCACGAAAACCCGGACTCTGGCACAAAGAACCCGACGTCACCACGACAAAACGCCCGAACGAACTCGCAAAAAAAACACCACGACCCGGATTTGGCGCCTCCACCATGTCACGAATAAATCTGTTCGTGTAGGGGGGTGTAGTTCAGAGAAGTAAAACTCACGAGTCTATGTTTATGGAGTTTATTTATTCATGGAACCGGACCGGATCTGCAGCCCCGGTCTGGCTCCAGGAGCCAGCTCCGGGTCCTACGCCGAACTCCCGTTCCCGGGCCAATTTCAGCCCGAAGAAACCTCGGTTCCCCCAACACATTTTGGGGGCCGTCTTACACTTAAAAACCCTTAGTCGGCATGGGTTCAGACAATGACCCATGCCGATTGCTAAACTTATCGCTAAATGCTGACACCATCGGGCCACTTCCTTGTCGCAACCGGTGGGGTCACCGAACTGTCGACCATGCTAATGTCGACGTAATTTGGGCAATCACGAAATTACGTAACAATATGTTGCTAAATCGTTCTCCACTTAGGAGAATACACCCCACCACTTGCTATTCGAACGTCCAAAAGAGGTCGAAAACCCCGAGAAAAGCTATACGTGGCTGCAAGGATCTTCGGTGTAGCCCAGTGCATGTTCGAGACATAACTGGTGTTTCAAATTTTGCATTTTTGTGCAATCGACTCATTATGGCTGATCAAGTGGGATGACGTAGACTCGATGAGGCGAAGAAAGCAAGAATCGTGGCGTATGATGGCAACGGATTTAGCATATCCGAAATTGCAGGATTCGTTGGGAGAGATGTAAGTCGATATTTTTTTTACATTCCGCGATACTAGCAACAGATCTCATTGTAGAGAAAGACCGTGCGATATTGGATTAATCGGCAAAAAATGGGAGACCACACCAATGCGCGGCCGGTGCTCGTAGGGGCACATCGGGCCACAACGGCGGCACAGGACCGGGAGTTGGTGGAATTCGCCCGTCATCATCCGATCACGGACACGGGTAAAGTAAGGGCGGCTGTTGGATTGGATTGTTCCAGACGGACTACTCTGGTTTCTCTTCAAAGCGAATACATCTTTCGCCTTCTATAGAGCTGTGCTTTAAACTGTGCTGATAATAGTCAAATTTCATTTTTAATATCACACGGGATATTGTTTTGTTTCTTTCTACACGGAAGTCTCAGGGCCTACCTCCTCGTGGTAAAGGTGGAAACGACTGGTGGCCATAAGGCCTCTCTACCTGGGGTTGTCACCCCGCTCCAGGGCTAGACGTTAGGAATAAGCCCACCAGCGGCTAAAGGCCTTCCTTGAATTTTTCTTTTTGTACGATCCAGTTTTCCATTTCCTGCTCCTACCCTTCAGGCTTTCTTCTTTTCAATACCCCTTGGCGGGGGTATCCGAGCTTACTGCTCTCCCCGGGCTGACCACCCGGGGTTTTCTAGCCTACGGGCATCAATTTAAAGTCCGCAATTTTACTCTTCATTTTTCGATTTAATTTCTCTAAGGTGTGCATAACTGCTGGCTGGGATGACCTCCAGGTCCAAGCGCAGGAAGGTGGCGACACCTCCTGTGTCTAAGAATCTCAAGGATTTGACGGATGGCGATACTCTCAATAAGTTTTCCTCTGATTTTAATGATTGTCTAAACATTCTGCAAGAGCAGATCTCTTCTCTTGATGATGTCTCTGATGAGACTGTTGTCACCATGACCAACCGGGCCGACAAGTTGCATGAGATGTTAAACCAACTAGTGTCCGCTTTCGAGCAATTACGCGACCAAGATACGGTCCTGTCCTCAATTAAGGGAGTTCAACAGGCTCTCGAAAATCTGCCTCGTTTACTTCAGCCCACCATGGAACAGGCAGTGTCTAAGGCTGCTCCGCGGACTTGTGCAGAGGTAGTTGCTATGCCCGCGAGTCAAAGGCCTGACAGGGTGAGAACCCCTGCTGGCAAGAACGTTACGCCGATACCTCGTTCTGTAGTCACGATTTTTCCAAAAGATGGCAATGACTCGCTCAAGTCCAGCGACGCGGTCAAAGACCTGCTTAAAGTTACTATTGAGCCCTCCAATATAGGTGTCTCCTTTGACAGGGTCACTAAGGTGTCCAACAACGGTGTCCGCTTAGAGTCCAAACAGTCTGATTTATCCAAAATTCCACTTGATGTGCTTGAGGGAGCTGGGTTGAAAGTCCAGCAGGCTGGTCGTATGATGCCGAGGATGGCTCTCATGAGACTGCCTAATGAATATGATGACAAGTCCATTATGGAATGTCTAATTGATCAAACTTTTGCCCATTTTACTGACGAACAACGGAATGCCATGAAAGTGGGATTCCGAGTCGTAGCTCCGTTTGGCCGTAGGGACATGCCTACGTGTAACTGGATAATCGAATTAAATCCAAAAGCAAGGGCCGAGCTCAAGATGAGGGGATCTGCGTATGTACATTTCGCCTCGTGTAAAATTTTTGATCATGTAAGAATCACAAGATGTTTTAAGTGCCAACAACTGGGTCACATTGCCGAGCGTTGCGATGCCGCAAACTCTGCCAAATGCGGTCACTGTGCAGGAGATCACGAGACGAAGGCATGCAAGAACCAGTCCGACGATAATGCCAAGTGTGCCAACTGGGTCCGGTTTGGGTTTAAAGGAGATGCCATCAAGCATGGTGCTTCATCTAACAAGTGTCCGATATATCTCAAGCGAGTAGAGTCGAAAATACAAAATACGGACTATGGCTGTTCAAGCATCAGCATAGGGCAAATAAATTTGAATGGGGCAAGGATTCCTACTCAGGAACTTTTGGTGGCGGCAGTTGAGCGACGCTTGGATGTCGTGGCGGTTCAGGAAGCGTATACCTACCGTCAGGTGATGGTGCATACCGTATACCTGGCTTGGGAGCGCGGTGTCGGTTCGCCGGCTTATGTGAGCCCGAAACTCAGATATTTTCTTCCATTTTAGTCTTCAATCCGAATATTGACTTGCTTTTTATTCGACCACTCTCGAGTGCGCATATTGCGGCCGCCCATCTTGCAGTACCCGGACTGGAATTCTATGTCATAAGCGTTTACTGGGCACCCAGTTGCGCGGATGACTATGCCTTTGTGGCCGAGCTGAGCACGACGTTTTCACATCTGCGAGGTAGACAGATCCTCATTCTAGGCGACTTCAATGCCGCCTCTCGGTTATGGCATTCCGTCGATAATAACGAACGTGGCGTCTCTGTGGAGAACTTCTTGGCAGCTAACGACCTGCACGTGCTGAATCAGCCTGGCTTTCCTTTCACATTCTCCTCCAATAGGGGCGAGAGCAACATTGTTGTTAGTATCGCATGCTCGGCGCTGCTTCGTAGGATCGATGACTGGCGCGTTACGTCTGGTTTGACAGCGAGCGACCAAAACCTTATTAAGTTTCACCTTTTGTACAGCCATCCCAATGGGACGGACTGCGATGCACGGTACTTGGATACCATCAATTTTAATTCCGACAGGCTGTGTCAGTGCCTGGCTGACGTGCTGGCTCGCTCTGGCGAGGACGCCAGCTCTACTTTTGTCACTACCGATCAACTTGATTCGGCCATTGAGCATATTGTCGATTCACTAATTAAAGCTTGTCAAAATTGTATGAAATGGCGCAGAAGGCGACCTTTTAATGTTCTCTGGTGGACGGGTGAGCTTGGCGGGATGAGGGGCCGCCTCCACTCTGCACGACGAGCTTTTCAAAGAACCACTGATCCGTTTCTTAGGCTGGTCAGACTTGAGCTTTTCAGAAACAAATTGAGAATTTATAAGAAGGCGTTGGCGATGCCTTCACCATCGACCAATCGGAAACCTTAGAGGCCGTCCTGAACAGACTGATGCCGGGGGACGATCCCGCTTCTGACGACGCGCATCACATAGGGATCAGGCGAGGGGCTGACCTTGCCACAGAAGATGATGAGGACGATTTTGAATTTTCGAGGGGCGACCTCGAGACTTGTCTGGCTCGCTTGTCCGCCAAGAAAGCACCCGGAATTGACGGAATTAGGGGGGGGGGGGGGGGTGCTGCGTGCGGCCTCACCCATTTTAATTAATACTTTGTTGGACATATGCAATGGTTGTCTCTCGTTGGGATACTTCCCCTCTTCTTGGAAGAAGGGCAGACTTGTCACTTTTCTTAAGGCCCCGGATATGGATCCTTCAGATCCGAAATCGTTAAGGCCAATCACCTTACTTTCTGAGCTGGGGAAGTTGCTGGAGCGTGCTATGCTCGTTAAGCTTCGCGAGTGTTTGTCCGAGGATGAGCTTCTCCATCCTAATCAATACGGCTTCAAGACCGGGCGTTCTACGGTGCAGGCCAATCAGGCGGTGATCCCGACATGGGACTGGCCCTTCGAAACATAATGTCGCCATTTTCTTAGACATCTCAGGGGCAGCCTCTGGTGGCCGCTTGTTATCTTGATACTGCATAAGAAAGGAGTTCCGGCAAAACTTCTTAATTTAATTCGTAACTACTTGACCAATCGAACAATTGAGTACAGTTCATTATTTACTACCGTCACTAGGCGCTTGTCGAAGGGTTGTCCCCAGGGCTCCGCTCTTGGTCCTCTACTGTGGAATGTCATGATGAGCTCCTTGCTTCGTAGTCTGTTTCCTGAGGGGTGTCACTGTGTTGCGTATGCGGATGACATCGTCATCGTCGTTTCCTCTAACAATAGACTGCAGCTGGAGTCTAGAATCTCTCAATCTTTGAACATTGTGTCTTCTTGGGCATCCAAGTCCAAACTCACGATCTCGACTGCAAAGTCTGAGTATTTGGTCTTCCGTGGTTCACTTTCTAGAAACCCGGTTGTGCGTCTAAATAACGTCCCTATACGTAGGGTTCGGGTTGCCAAGTATCTTGGGGTTTATCTTGACGAAAAGCTCTTGTTCGTCACGCATGTAACGAACGTCGTGGCCAAGGCCAAATCAACTTTTGCTGCGCTTCGGCGCTACACAAGGAAGCTGTGGGGTGCTCCTCGCGGCTCCTTGATGACCATCTATCGTGGCGCTACTCTTCCTATCATATCCTACGCACTCCCCGTTTGGAGTCATCGGATTTTCCACTCTCGGATTAAGCGTAAGCTGGCCGAGCTTCAGGGGCTATGTCTTCGGACTATGCTCCAGGCTTACGTGACCGTTCCTACGGACACTCTATGCGTTTTGGCTAAAGTTCCACCATTGCACATCTTGCTGGCTGAGCGAATGGCTTTTTCCTCCTTTCGTATTGGCGCGGGTCGCCTTGAATTTCTTGACGAGGCATTTGTCAGTGAAGACTTTGCCGATTCTTCTTGTAATGTAACAACTCACACGACTGGCAGGATCGCCATGTAATGTAACAAGATCGTCCTTGCTACATCTTGTATTATAGGGTTTGAAAGAAGAGTCAAGGGATGAGTTTGAACATCGTTTATTCAGCCTAGCTACCAGGTTGAGCGTTCGATTATCACTCCCCAGTTCGAATATTATATTCATACAAATTACTTACGTCGCGCAAATGCAACGTAGGTAAATTGGGAAATAGTCATGCTACCAATAGCTGACGATGGTGTTATATGTAGGTCGGGTTCAATATACTACCTATATGGTTCTATAGGGATACTACATTCTTCTTTCAAAACTGCGATCACTGCTTGCTCTCTTGACGTGTGGCAACACCGTTGGGATGAGTCGAGTAAGGGTCGCAATACCTATGCAATAATACCCAACATAAGTTTCTGGCTGGAATTTGAGTGCGATCTTAGTCGCGATACTATTTCATTTCTCTCGTCTCATGGCGAGTTTCAATGCCACTTGTTCCGAATAGGGAAAGTCAATTCTGATCTGTGTACGGTGTGTGGGGTACCTGATACTCCTGCACACCGCCTTATTTCTTGTCCGTCCTTTAACGCTCCCCGAATTGAGCTCCGTGGGAAGTGTGGTGGCCTTCCTGGCGCTGCCAATACAATCATTTGCACATTAAACGGTCATATTAACATGCTGTCGACATTTTGTCAACAGCCTTTAAATTCAAACCTTCGCTTTCAAAGAAACCAGAGTCTTCAAATATACCTTTATTTTCTTCTTTTGGGCACTGCCCTGGATGCATCTCCAAAATATAATTTTCTTCTTCCTTTTCTTAAAACGTACGGGTGTACCCGGCAGTAGGTGGTGTCGGTCAAGGGTGAGTTTGTCCTTTATCGGAGGAGGTATGGCGCAAGCTAGGTACTCCTCCAGTCAAGTGATATTCATTTGAATATATTATTTTCTTATTTTATTAATTCTCGACCCGTTGGGCGAACGGGTAAATCTGATTTTATGTTGCAGGTTCCTGCGGGGTTTCGGACAAAAAGAAAAGAGGACCGCCAGCATAGCTGGCGGGGGCGGTGGAGGGCCTCTCATGTTCCAGATGGACTGTTGGTAGACGTTTGAAGGCGGCAGGGCTCAAGTGCAGGACTCCAGCAAAAAAAGTCGCTTTGACTGAGCAAAATGCAGCGTTAAGGTTGCAGTTTGCTCAGGAATATGCCAATTTTGACTGGAGTAATGTAGTTTTCTCTGACGAAAAATGCTTCAAAACAAACCAATCGGGCCAAACATTTGCGTATCGTTTGGATAACACTCGATATGACAAAGAAAATGTCGTTCCAAGACGTGATTCTGGGCGCGTGACCTCTAATTATTGGGGGTTCATGACGTCCCACGGTCGTGGTGATTTGGTGGTGATCGAGAACAGATTCACATCCGTTCAATATCTTCGGATATTGGGAGACCATCTCTTGCCACTTCTTGCAGCAAATGATGGGACTCTGCGATACATGCAAGACAACTCGCCCATTCACACTGCAAGAGTTGTAAGGGAGTGGTTTGATGAATATCCAGGTATTGAACGAATACCGTGGCCCGCCAGATCACCCGATCTGAATCCGATAGAAAACATATGGGGGTGGACGGTTAAAGAGTGGCCCCAAAACATGGAACAAAATGTGCATGCTTTACGAGGGCATGTGGAAGGACGGTGGAATGGAGTCACTTTTCAATTCTGCAACACTCTAGTGGCCTCGATGCAGAACCGCTTGAGGGAAGTTACCGCCGCTCAGGGGTATTATACTTATTACTGAGTTTTCGTTTTTGTTTACTTTTTTCCGCTGTTTGTTCGCCGTTTTGTTCCATGTTTTCGCCACCTTCCACAGTCATTCCGCCTTTCGTTGACTTTCCTCCATTTTTCGCCGAACTTCGTCGCTTTTCCGCCATCTCTCGCCGTCTTATCCGTCGCATTTTGCCGTCTTTTCGCTTCCTACCGCCGCATTTGACCATTTTTGACATCTTTTGTCAACATTTCGCCGAGCTTTCGCCATCTTTCACCAACATTTCGCCGAACTTTCGCCGTCTTTCGCCGACATCATGCCGCCTTTCGCTGAACTTTCGACAACATTTTGACAACATTTCGCCGAACTTTCGCCGTCTTTCACCAACATTACGCCGAACTATCGCCGTCTTTCGCCGACATCTCGCCGCCTTTCGCTGAACTTTCGCCATGTTTCGCCAACATTTTGCCGACATTTCGCCGAACTTTCGCCATCTTTCGACAACATTCCGCTGAACTTTCGCCATCTTACACCAACATTTCGCCGAACTTTCACCGTCTTTCGCCGACATCTCGCCGCCTTTCGCTATACTTTCACCATCTTTCGACAACATTTTGACAACATTTCGCCGAACTTCCGCCGTCTTTCACCAACATTACGTCGCACTCTCGCCGACATCTCGGCGCCTTTCGCTGAACTTTCGCCACGGTTCGCCAACATGTTGCCGACATTTTCCCGAACTTTCGCCATCTATCCCCAACATTTTGCCAACATTGACAACATTTGCCTTTCGCAGAGTTGTTTAAAACTTTACTTCTGTTGGATATTAATGATATTTTATATGTGTATATTTATTTTCAAGTTTTATTAATAATAACTTGACTATGCAATGAAAATCAAAAACAATCAATTATCAAACAATTCTTGAGAGATCCCTATGAAATAATTATTTATGTAACTTGTCTATACTTTAGGTTAATTATTGAATAGTACATGTTTATGTCAAAGAGAACTTGTAAGCAAAAAAATATGCCTTATTATGGACGAGTTTAATTCAATTTTTTATTATGAACTGCTTAGAAGGTGGTTTGGAAAATCACCTTTGTCGAAAAATGCTCAATTAATTCTAACACTTTCCTCATTATTTTTTTTAGCATCTGGACGTTTATTTCAGTAATGTTTCGAATAACCTAGGTGAGAACCCGATGCGGTCGATTTTCCTCAATATCATTGAAAAGGACGTGATAAGTAATATCATATGTGGTGAATCGAAGTGAATGATTGCCATTTTTTGCGTAGGCAGTTGACCATGAAAACTCATTAATATGTATGCCGGATTCAATAAAGCTCAGTACTCGGATAAAGAGCACGTGTTTTCGTTTGTTATTGTCATGTTCACTCAGGCCAGGCCCGTTGAAAAGTGTCTTAATCAGGTACGGCTGTTGGTTGTCAAACAATTGGTATGCGCGTCCTCACAGCGCTAACTTCACGTCTGTCAATATACATATCATACCAAAAATTTCTCATAAAAATGACTGTTATTAAACCTTTAGCATAATATCACCCTTTAATTTTCATCAAATTTGCCCTCGATCTTATAATGGAACTGGAAGTCTATTTTAATAAATGCAAAATGAGAATGTGGTAGATAACCTCTTGCATTTGTCACATTATAAGTTTGACTTTTCCTGGAGTGTTTTTTCAAATACAATTTTGAAAACAGGAGTAAATGTAGTATTGACCTTAATATAAATTTAATATTTTATTAATTAAGTTAACTAGGTATCTGTGGTATGCGCAGAAGAATTTAATAACTTTTATTACATTTAGAGCGATAATGACGGAATTACGCCTCTTCTAGCAGGCGTAATGTGGCCTCTTAGAGCCCTAGGACGCTAAATTAAGTTGCTAGACAACGAAGGTGTCAGAACCGACGTTTCAGAATTTTTCATTATAAATTTTTTTGTAAACAATCAAAATATCCATGATTTCTTCAAGACCATGGCACACCAAAAATTCAGCCATGATTAATGAATTCAACGCACTATTCAGGTATACCACATCATTTCACTGATTTCGCTGTTTTATGGATAAAATGAAATAAAACGTTGTATGCACCTCAGGCGTAAGAGATTCGTTTAGGGCCCTAGTCGTCTTAAAGCCTTCGGCTGCGCCTCCGGCTTTAATTTTACGCCGCGGGCCCTAAACGCATTTCTTACCCCCTTGATACATAAATATCTATAAATTGTCGAATAATTGTGCGATACCTACTTAGTTGTCAATAAAAACTAAATTTTATCAATTTTCTAAGTTATCATCACATCATAAGACAACATCTTCAACACCTTTTTAGTAGAAGAGGGGTCCCTAACCCCACTCCTATCCCCACTCCTCTGACGTCATTAAGCCCCGCCCCTTGACCAATCAGAGCTGACCTGTCCTACGTCACAGAAAATGGCGGCCTAACCCGGGGTTTTACAGAATTGCATATTTGTATTTATAGTGATTTTGGGTGAATTTGTTATAGGTAGAGTGAAATTCAAATGTTTATACTATGATTTATACATTTATTAACAAAAAAAAATTACATAATTATGAGTCGTTAACATCCAAAAGCTCTAGTAATTTACGATCGACATCGCGAAAAGCCTGTAGGGAGGCATAATTAAAATAAAGGTACCCCGGAATGGTTCCAAAGCGTGGATTCTCCAACCGAAATTTATTGGGACCTATTCGGCTGGCACATGCGTCATCCAACATCTATCTGATGCCGGGGGCTGGGGATAAAATTACGGCAGGAATATATTTTAGGAAGCTCCGATACTGTACAGACGACATCTCCATCACATTAGACTTGCGTCTTTTGGTGGTTGTGATGAGAACTGTGGCCCTGTAGCTCTTATCAGGGTCCATCCCCACAGTTGCCAGGTAATGTTGTCCGACCGGGAAGGTTTTTTCAGCGATCAGTTTTTTGTACTCCATATCTAGTAAAATAATAAAAATAATATTAAAATTAATTCCGAAAAGTATTGGGGATGGTGTACTTACTTTAGATATAAAAGATAATACTTCGGGTGTTTGCTAATTGAGGCGGTACTTTTTCACTGAAGGAAGAAGACTGACTAAACGGGGAAAAAGATGGTACATTTTTTCGAGAGCTTGGACCCTCACCATATTTTGATTTTTACATTGGAAGCATTGGGGTCCCTAACTCCTCTCCTCCTGGTCACCACACTACGTCATACCGATTTTCGATCGAGAGCTTGGACCCCCAGCATATTTTGATTTTTACATTGGAAGCATTGGGGTCCCTAACCCCTCTCCTCCTGGTCACCACACTACGTCATACCGATTTTCGATCGAGAGCTTGGACCCCCACCATATTTTGATTTTTACATTGGAAGCATTGGGGTCCCTAACCCCTCTCCTCCTGGTCACCACACTACGTCATACCGATTTTCGATCGAGAGCTTGGACCCCCACCATATTTTGATTTTTACATTGGAAGCATTGGGGTCCCTAACCCCTCTTCTCCTGGTCACCACACTGCGTCATAAACATTTCCAAGGAAGATGCTGCCTACCGCGAAAAGAGGATTTATTTATACCTCATCTCAAAAGTGTACGAAAGTACCTTTTTTCAAAAAAAAAAATATCGTAAACCTTCCTTGTTAAAAAAGGGGGGGGGGGGTGCCAGTTAAATGACTAGCAGAGCATAAAATTAACGACGGGCACTTGTAAACTTTGTTCAGGCGTCGGGTCTGAGATTGTCATGAAATTTCAAAAAGTCCTGTGAAGATTATCTCCATTGTTATGAAAATCAGCGAGTTCAAAGACCGTTCTTTAGATAATAGATCTGTCGAATGTGTCACTACTGACATGTAACGACAAGTCCTGAAAACTAGTCAACATATTGAAGCTTCACCCTTAACGGTGGGGTTGAGTAACATTATGTTACATTTTAAATGCGCGCCGTGATTATTCGCTAAAAAGACTATGAACGACACCTAGTTACCCGATATTCAGGTACATCTGATAAGCCTTCCAGTGTCGCGTTGTTCTAATGATTTAGGAAGGGGCAGAAATTCGAGAAATTTCACATTCACGTTTTCTCGCCGTCGGCGTATTTCTAATTACTTCATACATGTTTCGCGGGAGCATTAAAAATGAAAGTGAATTTATTAATAGATGCCGCACAATTTGTCCCTTTTCTCATTCACGAGCCACCGCTGGGTTCGCTAGCCCATTGGTCACTCTGGTCCGTTTCTTATCTTCCGGCTCTAGAATCTTCTGGTCGAATCGTGGCTTCCGCGAAACTTGCGCGGAAGGTCGGTCGTTGGTCCGCTGTTCAAGAGGTGCTCCTGTCGGGAACAATTCGATTGTAAATCGAACCGTTTTGGGATTTTTTCCTGCAGGACTTCACGTCTGGATACTCCCGCGTTTGAATTATTAGTCTTGGGATCTCCAGACGAATCTCAGTGTGAGGATCTGTGCATTTCTACTTGAATTCGCCGGCCCAGTGACCGACCTCGTGCGCGCGCCTGCTATCCAAGCGCTTTCTTCCCGATTTTCCCGGGTTTTCTACGCCGAAAAAGGTAAAGCTCTATGGACTAGTTGATTTCCACCTGCTAACGGCCTCTTCTGTAGATCCCTTGGAAGTTGTTGGGATTATTTGGGCTCCCCGCTCGATTCTCTTGCGAACTCATCGCCGTTGATATTCTTCGGTGCTTTTCCTCCATTCCATCTAGAGGTAAAATTGAAGAAAAGTCGTTTGAAGCGTGACACCGGCTAATACATTTTCTGTAGGTTTTTGAGGGTGGTTTTCTCTTTTGGGAGCCGCACGGTGACCTTCCAGATCGGGCTTTCTACCTCGTCACCGTCCGCTCGATCGCTGGACGCTTCGGTCCGCCGTCGTCTGTGAGGGCCGCCTCTTCGACTTTCGCCCGCTGTACGCGGTACCTACGTCTACGAGTCGCCCTACACCAGGTCAGACCCTTCCATTTTACACATAAAAACCGTCGCGCCTACAAAAGTACGACGCACCCAATAACATCGCGGTCGGTCGAGAATTGCGCTGAATAAAAATTGAACTGGTACCCTCCGGAATTCTCCTTATAAATTTATTTATTTTTTTTGTAATTTCTGGCTATAAGTAAATTATTAGGTAGTGTATATTATTCCTGGCTGATGTAAAATCAGATCCGTTTTACGTAAAACTGGTACGATCGTATGCCATATTTTGTTAACCGCTGAAGTTACTTTTGGGAACATCTTTTTAGTAAGTTCGAGTGTTCTCCGTTTTCAGGACTAATGTTGTGGCTTTAATTTTTTTTTAAATGAAGTTACTTGGCGCCCAAATCTCAACATCTAATTCATATTATTTTTTTTATAACTCACTACCTTCTCCACTAGAGTTTAGCCGGAGCAACATTTCACCGGTTACATCACGGGAAAGCAAGTAACAATTAGTTTTGAAATAATTTTCAGTTTAGCATTTTCGCTACACGAGTCAACAGGGCCAATTTCGAAATGTCGGGAAAAAATCAATTTTGCCGTTCAACAACTAATGAGTTATATTCTGTAATAAATAATTACATAAGTTGCTTAAGTGACGGTGAAAAATCGAAAATTCTCCAAGTGTTATGCGACAGAGGAGTTTTCCTCCAACTGGATGTAAGTTTGCATAAAATAATTAAATTATAAGCGTATACTTATGTGAATTTTTTTCTTTACTCAGAACACCAATGGACCCTCGCAAAACCCGCCGACTGATTAACCTCCTGTGGATAACAAGTTAGCAAGCCTCTCAAATGATAAGGTATTATTTTTATTGTGTAACAGGGACCAGAAATTTTAAATAAACTTCTTATTAATATTTTTTATAAGATACAAACCGGAAACGGAGCATCTAGAGGATTTAAAAGAAGTCGCTCGCCTCAACCGTCTACTTCTAGAGCAAGATCTACTTCGCCTGAGATAGTTAATCAAAAAGTAAGCGAGGTTTTTCTGGTTTTGGAAATTTTATTTTCATTTCCATTATAAATTATATAATATACGTTATTAAAATTCTCCCAGAATGAAAAAGAGGCTGAGAAACCCCAAAACATACATCTACACGGAGAAACGGAAAAACATTACGCTCGCTTCAACATGAATGGACGAAGAATGACATTCACGTTCAATGACGTTCAATGATTGAGGTAAACACGTTCTTTTTATTTCGTTTTACAAATTTTTCTACGTTTCCATTATTTATAGAATGGTATAACAGAATTGTTAGAACGCGGTTTGCGGGATGTCAGCGATGATGCATATGTAGGCATAGTTATTGAGAACGAAAATTTACCGGGGAGACCGGTGGCGATTCCGTTCAGAAAGAAAAGCCAAATGACGGCTGATGTAATTATGAGTGTGCTTGCAAAAATTTTGCAAAGTAACGAGTCCTTTTTCTCGAAAGATAAAATGCATATGCAATTGGACATCATCGAACCCCCTAATGGTAAAAAACCGAATTATAAAAAGCGTCATTTAGGATATAATGATTTTAGAAACTGCCAAAAAAGTCTAATCCTGAACAACAACTCAGACAACGCGTGTTTAGCGTACGCTCTGGCCATGGCTATTCAGGTGAGGTTGGATTAAAATTGCTCCGATTTCGAACAGATGCGAAAAGGCGCTCCTTTGCTAAAACAGCGCGCCATGAAACTTTGTCAAGATGCCGGGGTTGGCCTGAGCAACGGGGCCTCTTTACGTCATGTGGAGGCGTTCCAAAACTACCTAACCGAGTATACGATTGTAATATACAATAGTAGGAATGGCCGTTCAAGATTATTCCTGGGGCCGGTATCTCAGAATCGATCAAAATTGAATATTTATTTCGAAAATGAACATTATGACGTCATTTCAAGCTTAACCGGGGTTTTTGCTTCTGTATATTTTTGCGAAGATTGTGCCGAAGGTTAAAATACACCCACCCGTCATAAGAAATGCCCATTTATATGCCCATGCTGTCATTCGGCTCCAAAATGCCCTAAGGTCGGTGATACGTAATGTAATAACTGTCTGCGTGATTTTAGAGGACCGGCCTGTTTCGATCCCCATTTGAAATCGGGTTTGTGTACTAAATTAAAGAGATGTACCGAATGTATTTTATCTTATTGGATGAATAAAAAAGAAAAGCACATTTGCGGATTGACATATTGTAACATATGCGGTCACCTCTGCTACATGCAGAAGTTGAAAGTCTCCAAGAAAAGAGCTGAAAGTTTAAAGTCCGACTTCTTATTTGTCTTTTATGATTTCGAGGCAACTCAAGACACGAAGATGAACGAAAAAGGTGATTTATTACACAAACCGAATTTATGCGTTGCCTAACACCTATGTGCCTCGTGTATCCTAAACGAGGACATTTCTAAAGAATGCATTAAATGCGGAACGCGACAGTTTATATTTCAAACCGACCCCGTCAAAGAATTATTAGATTATGTCTACAAAATGGAGGAGAAATTTACCGTGATTGCAATAGCTCATAATATGAAAAGTTATGATGGCTGTTTTATTCTTGATCGTATAATGAGCGAAAAGAGCCATTGGGCTCCTCAAGTGATTAGAGCCGGATGTAAATTGATGTCAATTAAATGTGGGCTAAAATTAACTTTTCTGGACAGTATAAACTATATACCTGTTGCATTGGCTAGATTACCGGGCACATTCAAATTCCCCAAGGCGAAGGGGTACTTTCCGCATTTTTTCAATACGGCTGAAAATGCGAATTATGTCGGCGCCCTCCCATCGAAAGATCATTATGGCTATAATCAAATGAAAACTGCCGATAGACAAGCTTTCGAGAAGTGGTACGACAATGAAGTTTTGAAAAATACGCAATTTGATATGAAACGAGACTTGACAAGTTATTGCGTAGAAGACGTTGATATTCTGAGAATTGCTTGCGTGAAATTTCGGACCTTATTCATCGACAGTAACAATATCGACCCTTTTCAACAGGCGACCACAATAGCATCAGCTTGCAACGCCGTATTTAGACAGAATTTTTTAAAACCTAAATCAATTGGTATCATGCCTAGAGGTGGTTATAGATTAGGTGAAAATCAATCGGTGATTGCCTTGAAATGGCTATTCTGGGTTCAGCATAGCACCGGTGTAAACATGGAACACGCCGGTAATGCCCGTGAAGTAGGATTGAAAGAGAATATATTAGTAGATGGATTTTGCCGCGATACAAATACGGTATATCAATTTCATGGGTGTTGGTTCCATGGTTGCTCGGCCTACTTCCCTAACCAAACTGAAAGAGTTGGCGACATCGACAAAGTAAATGAGCTAGTATTGCGTGAAGAACGAACCATATACCAGGAGAAAAGAATTCGTCACGGGTATAATCTCATTGTGAAGTGGGAGTGTGAGTTCCGCCGCGAAATGAAAACTAATAAAGAGTTGGAAAACTTTTCACAAAATAACGAGGACTTGTTCAAAAAAGAGCCACTCAACCCTCGCGAAGCATTTTTCGGCGGGCGCACAAATGCCGTAAAATTATATCACAAATGTACCGATGATGATGAAAAGATACACTATTTCGACTTTTGCTCTTTGTATCCGTCCGTAAATAAATATGCAAAATACCCTGTGGGGCATCCTAAAGTCACGGTAGGCGCCGAAGACTGTAAAAAGGCCCCATTGGATGAAATTGAGGGATTGATTAAATGCAGTGTCCTACCACCCCGAAATCTATATCATCCCGTTTTACCGTATAGATTCAATAAACGGTTAACGTTTCCTCTCTGTCGTACCTGCTTGGAAACAAGCGAGCAAGATAACTGTACTCATAATCGAGACGAACGGAAGATTTCAGGTACCTGGGTGTCGGACGAGGTGCAAAAAGCCGTTGAAAAGGGATACCGCTTGCTACACGACGACGTCAGCTCGTCTGATGCTTTACGACTACTTGGATAAGTTGGGGCGAAGGGTACTCTATTACGATACGGATTCCATCATTTTCACATCCAAGCCGGGCGAATACATGCCACCCACGGGCGATTTTCTGGGGGATTTTACGGACGAATTGGAAGGGTACGGGACAGGAGCGTACATAATTGAATATGTTTCAGGTGGACTACCGGATTGCTGACGGCGGAAGCGCAACGGATTCTCCAACAGGAGCGGGAGAGAACGAACGGCGAACCCAGTGCATCCTTGGGAGAGCGAAACAACGCGGTGGAAGAAATTAAGCATCTGAAGCTGCCTCCATTTTGGAAGATCAACCCCGTACTATGGTTTGCGCGGGTCGACGCCTTTTTCCACACGAACAAGGTACGTGCCGATAACACCAAGTACTTCACGGTGATTTCAACTCTCGACTGCACCGTCTTGCAACAAGTTTCCGATGTGATCGAGCGACCCCCAGAGACAGATAAGTACGAATCTTTAAAGGCCGCGTTGATCGGACGATTTTCCGACCCTGAAGTGCGAAAATTGAAGCGTCTTTTAACCGACCTCGAGCTAGAACACCGTACGCCCTCCCAGTTGTACCGCGAAATGCAAACCCTCGCTAACAGCAAAGTCTCTGACGACGTCTTGCGAACGCTCTGGCTGCAACGCATGCCTTCGCAGGTGCAGATCGTTCTTTCGGCAAGCGAAGGAATCGGCATTGACAGAATGTCTGCGAGCGCCCATAAAATTGTCGAGTTCAACTCCAACAACGTTATCGCTGCCGTGAGCGGAAAAAAAATTCGTCCGAGTCCACCATCAGCTGATCCGCATATCAGCCTGACCGACTCGAGTTCCACTTTGACCGATTTACAAAAACAGATCGCCGATTTGACGAGGATGGTAAATGCCTTATCCAACAATTATCAGCGAAACGGTCCCGATCGAAATAAAAGAAATGAACCGCGTTCGCGCTCTATCTCGCGGGGCCGAGATTTTAGAGGCTCTAGTAACGCCAACACCGATGTTTGTTATTATCACGACAAGTTTGGGAACAACGCTCGAAAATGCCGACCTCCCTGCACTCATCAAAATGACCAGAATTCGGAAAACTAGACGCCCCACTGCTAGCCGAGGCGTCCAGCGGTGGGAGCACAACGCCGAATCGCCTTTTTGTGACAGACATTACGATGGGATTGCGATTCCTCATCGACACCGGTGCCGATGTTTCAGTGCTACCTAAGTCTAAGACGAAATCGTGTGCTCCCACAGATCTTCAACTTTTCGCAGCCAACGGAACAGCAATAAAAACCTACGGCGAGAAATTGCTGTCTCCCACGCTTGGACTGAGGCGGCAGTTCAAATGGCGATTCATTTTGGCCGACATCACGAAGCCCATCATCGGAGCCGATTTCCTGCGACATCATAACCTGATGGTCGACCTCGGACGACGACGTCTGATAGATGGAGCCACGCAAGTCTCCGTCCTCGCCGGAATTTCACGGGAGCGAGTCCCGACGGTATGCACCATAGCCGGAAGTTCAAGGTATGGCGAACTTTTGTCTAATTTCCCCGAAATTACCCGCATGAACCCATTGCCTGTCGTTCGGACGCACGAGATCGAGCACTGCATCACTACCAGCGGCCGTCCGGTGGCCGAGAGACCTCGCAGACTAGACCCGGAAAAGCTCAAGATCGCAAGGGCCGAGTTTCAATACATGGCCGACCATCGAAGAGCTCATGGTCTAGTTCCCTACACATGGTTCCCAAAAAGCAGAATGGAGAGTGGCGACCGTGTGGCGACTACCGCGCTCTCAACAGCATAACGCTACCAGACCGTTACCCAATCGCGCATATCGCTGACTTTTCCGCGAGTTTGAGTGACAAAACCGTTTTCTCCACGATCGACTTAGTGCGCGCCTATCAGCAAATTCCTGTCGCACCCGAAGACGTCCATAAGACCGCGATTTCGACTCCTTTCGGTCTTTATGAGTTTGTCATGATGCCGTTCGGGCTCAGAAACGCCGCGCAGACTTTCCAGCGTTTCATAAATCTAGTGCTCCGCGGACCTGAATTCGTTTTTGCGTATATAGACGATATATTGGTGGCGTCGCGATCGGAGGACGAACATTACGAACATTTGAAAATCGTTTTTGAAAGACTTAAGTCGTACGGCGTAGCAATCAATCCTTCTAAGTGTGTTTTTGCTGCCCCACAGGTCAAATACTTGGCCATGGGGGCCGCACTGGAGCAGTTGCAGAACGACGAGTGGCGACCGTTGGCTTTTTATTCCAAAAAGCTCACCAAATGTCAACAAAACTATAGCACGTACGACAGAGAGCTGCAAGCGATCTACTCCGCTATAAAGTACTTTCGACACATGGTCGAGGGTCGGAAGTTTTTCATCCGAACTGACCATAAACCAATCATGTACGCCTTTCGACAGAGAGCCGACAAAGCTTCGCTCAGGCAGTTGAGACAACTAGACTTCATCGGCCAATTCTCTACAGACATTGTCCACGTGGCTGGTGAGGACAATGTCGTGGCGGATACGTTGTCCAGAATAGAGGAGCTAAACCTCCCCGAACATATTTCGACCGAGGACATCGCCGCAGCGCAGAAGACGGACCCGGAGTTACAGAAAATTCTAAACTCTGACTCTGCATTACGTTTGCGACGGTACACGCCTTTAAACGCATCCGAGAGCGTGTTCTGCGACGCGGCGCACGAGTTTCTTCGAGTATACTTGCTGAAGACACTGCGTCGAAAAGCTTTCGACACGATACATCGAGCCGCCCACCCGGGGGCTAGAGCGACCCGAAGACAATTGGCAAAAAAATTAGTTTGGCCTGATATGAACGCCAATATTGCGAAGTGGATGAGGGAATGCATCCCTTGCCAAAGAAGCAAATTCCATCGGCATAACAAAAGCCCAGCTCAGTTTTTCCCGGTGCCCGACAACCGTTTCGACCACGTTCATATCGACATCGTCGGACCCCTGGTGCCGTGCCAAGGTTTCCGATACCTGGTTACGATGATTGATAGATTTTCACGGTGGCCCGAGGCCGTCCCGGTCGAAGAGGTGACGGCCGAGAGAATCGCCCGCGCTCTCATGGAGGGATGGATTTCCAGATACGGTTGTCCAAAAATAATAACGTCGGACCAAGGCAGACAATTTGAGTCGGCACTTTTCGTCTCATTAACGAAAATGCTCGGCATCGAGAAGCGACGATCGACGCCTTACCGACCGCAAACAAACGGCGCCTTGGAGCGATGGCACCGCAGTTTAAAAGCCGCAATCAAATGTCATGAAAACGAAAACTGGATCGACGTACTGCCAATCGTACTTCTGGGATTGCGGACCGCTGTGAAAGAAAACATCAACGCCTCAACGGCGGAGATGATTTTCGGTACCACTCTCCGACTTCCCGGGGAATACTTCGTCCAAGAAGCTGCAAACTCCGACCACGCTGCTTTCCTCACCGAGTTGAGACAGCGATTCGACGGCTTGAGGCCCCCCCTATGGCGGACCACAGCAACGCTGAAGCTTTCCTCCTTAACGACATGAACACATGCTCACATGTTTTCATTCGCGATGACGGCGTCAGGAAACCTCTACAGCAACCGTACCGGGGGCCCTTCCAGGTCCTCAAACGAGCCGGGAAGGTCTACACTCTCCGTCTAAAAGCCGACAAGGAAGTAAGAGTTTCGGTTGATAGACTAAAGCCAGCTTTTCTAGAATTTTCGGAATCAAACCAACCGCAACCACCGCGTGGAACCATCAGCGCGGACAACAACACGGGAAGCGAGGTACCTCTAAGATCTACCAGGTCCCGAACATCTATTAAACCTCCCGTTCGATTCCGTGATTGAAGCACTGGGGGGAGGGTGATGTGGCGGCACCACCTCGGTCGCCTCCAGGTGGCGCCAACAGCACGGCGGAACAGGAAGGAAGCCATGACACTCGAGGAGTAGTAGCTTCCCCGACCTAGAGTACGCACGTACCTTCGCGTGCTCTTGTAAAATTGTAATCGTATTACGTTATCTATATTGTGCTCTGTGATATTAGTGTAATAAATGTAAGCCCGTCACACCGGAGTTTTGAATCTCGTTATTTAATCCTGCCATCGATCGAACAACTTGGGACTCGATCAATAAAAGTCCTATAGCCATAATACAAGATGTAGCAAGGACGATCTTGTTACATTTCAGTTCTCTACGACGGAGTTAATCCCGACTTTTAGCGGTGATACTGGTGTTAACGAATTTCTCACCACCATTAAGGAATCAGCCACTCTCGGTGAGTGGACAGAGGTCCAGAAAGTCGCGATCGCGAAATTGAAATTGCAGGAATTAGCGCGGCGACCCCTACATGGTGACCCGGACGCTATAAAAATCGCGACGTGGGCACCCTTTGCAAGTTGGCTGCGTGAGCGGTTCGGTAAAGTAAGAATTCCGGGTCAAGCGACTTATATTTTTCGGCAATGTAAACAGCGGGTCGGGGAGTCAGTCCGTGATTATGTGGCGCGACTTCGGTATTTGGGCAACGAGGCCGTTAATCTCACGGGAAATTCGGAAAAAGATCGGTTCATCCAGGAACGGCTACAGGAGGATTGTCTGCAGCAGTTCTTGGACGGACTATTGGCGCCGCTAGCCCAGCGCGTCATGAGCCAGGCGCCTGAAACATTCGCGAAAGCTACCGAAATTGCGGCAAAAGAGGAGCTCATCGAGGCTCGTATGGGGGCGTTACCGGAATTAGCAATGGCGGCCAAAAAGATTTAGAGTACTCGATCGTTAATAAATAGTCCGTTAGTTTGTGCACGGGCGTAGAGGCGAAAGACTCGAGTAATACTGGAGAAATTGAACCCGGAGACTGGTAAATAGTAGAGTAGCACCCCCTTGGTATCTTGACACCGCAAATATTATAGAATTAAGAAGCACTAGCGGAGTTGTAATGAGGTGTCTGATTGACACCGGAGCTGCGTTATCAGTATGTGAAAGCACCGTATTGTCTAAGAAAAATGAATTGGCACTTCCACCTACGAATATAAAATTAATGGATGTACAAAAGAAGCTCATTCCTGTAAAAGGGGTAGCCGTGATTGAATTAACTACGCCAAAACGGATGAAGCTCACACACGAGTTCTATGTAGCAGATAACGTGTGTTTTGATGCTCATGTGTTATTAGGCATGGATTTTGTCATGCGACACAGATTGGAATGACTATTAGCGCAAGGTCAGATTTCAATTAATAATGAGCAGATGCGAACTAAGCTAGCAAAAATTGAGGAGGCACCCAGAGG
Organism: Salpingus planirostris; assembly: GCA_949788335.1. Taxonomy (NCBI): domain Eukaryota; kingdom Metazoa; phylum Arthropoda; class Insecta; order Coleoptera; family Salpingidae; genus Salpingus; species Salpingus planirostris. The sequence continues at coordinate 120,401 of OX460918.1, forward strand.
GCTGATGAAGCAATTGCAAATTTTAGCAAAAGATAGCCCAACGAAGCGCAGGACGGGGTCCGAAGCAAAATGTAGATGGAAATTGTCACGCAAATGTCGCGAAAAGTACGTCGGGGAATAATGAGATCAAACAAAATGGAGTAAATCGAGAAGACGAGTGCACGCGTCTAGTTCGGTCAGCCCATCCCCTTATTATACCAGCACGTCAACAGGTGGTAGCTTTAGCACGTGTTAAGAAGGGGTTCCCAATTACGACGCAAGCCATCATGGAACCTAATCCCGTCCCCATACAAGGAATAATGGTGGCCCGCACAGTGAGTCGTGCCCAAATCATTAGTGGCGGAAGTAATTAACAATTATCACGATAATTCAATTTGTTCGCATCCAGGAATCGCGAAAACTTTAGAATTGATTGAGCGAAACTATTATTGGAAAGGAATGGCCAAGGACATTAAACAACATTGTCAATCGTGCCAATCGTGTTATGTGCATAAGACACAGCCGCAGACTCCCGCCTTTTCACAAAATATACCGGTACCTGAAAAACCTTTTGATAAAGTTGCAATTGATATAGTAGGTCCACTCAATATTACTGAACGAGGTAATCGTTATATTTTCACATGCATAGATTATTCAACTCGTTACATGGAATGTATACCTATCCCAGATGTTAAAGCAAGTACGGTGGCAAGAGCTTGCATGGAAGCCATCATACTGAGGCATGGCTCACCTAAAGCGGTATTGTCTGATCGCGGAGCGCAGTTTTTAGCGGAATTGTTGAAAAGTTTATGCACGGCTTCACAAATACGAAAACTAAGCACCACACCTTATTTGTCATCAGCAAATGGGGTGGTAGAACGCATGCACAAAACTTTAAAAACGATGCTATCTCATTATTTATCAGAAGAAGATCCCAATTGGGATGATCAGCTACCGTTCACTTTAGCAGCAATGCGTAATACAGTAAATCGTTCGACAGAAGAACCGTTTTTCTTGTTATTTGGTCGGGATATGCGCATGCCCTTTGAATTAATTGAGGCGCCAGATCGTGTTCAATACGATATCGATACGAATTATGTTTCGAAATTCATAGCACGCCTAAGAAAAGCTCATAAGACGGCACAGCACACGCTACAGCAACAGTCAGCCATACAAAGTAGTCGATTCAATAGAAAAGCAAAAGCTAAAAACTCAGCAATCGGGGATAAGGTTTATTTACGAAAAGTACCTGTTGCCAACAGCAGATTAGCAACTAATTTCCAGCCCCCATGGGCCGGGCCATACCGAAATATTTCACATCCAAATCCAGTCAATTATAAAATCAAAAATATAAAAACGCCTAAAGAGGAGTTAGTGCGGCTGAAGAAAATGAGAGGCGAAAGGTCACTTCGGGATGACCAATCGAAGGTCGTTAAGCCAACTAAGTTGTCGCAGGAGGCGGAATTCGAAAAGAAGCTTCCTAATCCTGAGGGATTCGTTCTAAATAAAGTACCTTCCGTTGAAAATGAATTAGTTGACAATGACGAGGATGACCATTCGGTAGTTTCCTCTGGTTACGAGGGAAATAATGAACCGAATCCAAGTCCGTCCAGTGATGAAGAGCATTTATCACTGGAAGGGACGAAAGTTCAGTTGAACAAGTTGAAACGGATTCGGAAGAGGGCAGTGATGGAGAGGAAACCATTACAGTACCTCGAAAAAATGAACGCGAATTAGTAGATCAGTTCGGTGATCAGGAAAATAACCTCAGGGAGGATAATGATAGTGACGGCACCATAAATACGGCACACCCTGTAGATGCACCACTTGCAGCACAAGCACGGGAAGAGAATCCCTGCACCAGCATGCTACCAGGAGCAAGGGGAATGTAAAAGAGAAGTATGGGTATTAAAACGGGCTATTTAGAAACATTTAGTAGTTTAGTAACTTGACCCTAGGTAACAGGGGCCTTTTTGTGTGATAGCAAAGTAATTTAGTCTAAAAATTGTAGAATTAGAGTACGGCGATAAGCAAACCAGTGTGTAGTTATTATATTGTATTATTAATTCCTGCATGGAAATGGGAGGTAGTGGTACTGCAATTCCACACCGCATTGTCCCCAATAGCATATGACTGCAAGGGACCCTAAACGAATATATCAGTAGTTTCTTTAAGCAATGTAGCCCCATGCCCTGACCCTGAAACGGGTAAGCGTAAACGAGTAAGCGTGATGTGCAAGTTTTACAAAGAAAGCAAATTTCGCGACTGCATGAGCAGATTTGTCAATAAGAAATCACTAGAATTATACATCAATGTGAGATGTTCAGTCATTCGGCGATAGTGGCCGGGGGGATGTTGACATACATTCATTCAGTCGGCATCGAAGCGTAAAATTACATGCACCAATACCAGGAATATCACGGATTTCCTGGAACCATTATCAATCAAATCCGTCCAAATTCAACTACTCCAGCGTCGGTCACATTGGCAGGCAACATGGACTCCGATGGTACATGTGTGGGAGCGACGTATAGCGAGGATGGGATGTCTTGGAAACAGGTGACGGTGATTGCCGCAATTAGAATCTCACTACAGGTTATCACGCGCGGCCGCTTATTAGCCGACGAGCCAGGGTTGCTGGGGGGGGTTAGTAATACTCAGATGGTGAGGGCCGACACATTTATATTGGTATACTGGAAAGTCAACTCACATGTACATATAGGGCCGGGTCATGACGTCTCGGCTTCTGAGGGCAACTCACTTACGATCTTAGTAATAATCGGCACAAGCACTCCCGTTACCGACGCGTACACGACTCTCTCTCTAATTCACCGGGAGCCCCCCATTGTCACCTCCGGGGTGCACACTCAGCGACTTTCCCGATGGTGCCACCGATCACCTGACCGTGGTGGCACTTCCGGGGTTCAACGACTCTATTCGTGATATGCCCTCTTCCTCCAAGACGTCGACCCGACGTCTCATACAAAAGCAACATATCAAAAAACAAAATATGAAACAAATCTTAAAACGTCAAAATAGTGTCGCTCAATTTTCCCAACAATTAAACGGTACAACACCCCGTAATGGTTTCACATTTCCACCTTATTCTAAACTTACAACCTACGGTCGGGTTACAATCCAGACCGATCCTTAAATTTAAACTACCCCACATTCTGCTGCTTGGTTTTATCTAATTTTACAATAGTTTTCCCTTCTGTGCCTCCCCTCAGCTTTTATCCCCTTAATTACCCTATTATCTTAGACTAGGCAGTAGCCCGACACTGTCGACAAGTCACTATGCCCGATGAGCGTAGGCCTTAATTTTTCTGACTGACACTCCGCACTATTCACGAGGGTATTGACTTTCACGCGGCGTACCCTTACTTCACCCCTCACTCAGTACCTTGTTCACACAGGACGACGCCTTTCGGTGTGGTCACAGTGACCGTACCATCTCGGACTCAGTGGTCCTAGGAGTCGCTCGGGCTGGAGTTTCCCAACCTCGCGTTTATTTGCCTCCACTTGTATGCGTAGGCGCCGTTCTCGGTGCGTTCTCGTGTTCCTGGTTCGGCGGCGGTTCCGGGCATTGCCAGCGCTTCGGCCTCCTCCCTCAGGATAGTGGTTCGGTCTTCCTTCTAGGTCCGTTGGCTCATGATCGTTACGCACATGCAAGCATAATGAACATTGTTTTAGTGTCAGGTTTCATGCGTACGAGAGTGTTCCCAAAGGTCCGAAATAGTTTTTTTTTTTCATTTTTTTTTCAATTTTTTCATCTTGAACGCGTGTTCTTTCCCCGTAGAACCACTCTCGCCCCTTCTTATCGCTAGTACTTATTCTAGACTTCGTTTACACACGTTTATCGTTAACTAGTGATTTCATTCATACACACACACACACACACACACACTCCCTCCTTTCTAGCAACTCCCGCAGAGGCAACCCTCTCCTGTCGTCCGGCCCCTTTTTTTTTTTTTATTTCTCGATTTTTCCAGTACGCGAATGAATTCTTTTTTTTTTCCCTTTTTTTTTTCCTGCCCTAACTGCTTAATTACTTTTCAATCTACTGTAACTCTCTTTTTTCTTTACCTTAACTTATCACCGCCCTCCTATTTTTCATCAATTCTTCCATTTGGGCCTCCGACAGTTGTACCACGAATCCGGGCCCAGAATCCTCAAGGGCGCGCTCCTCTCGACTCGGTCCACTCCCGGCTCCGTGTTCAACTACCCCGACCTCGCTCGGGGTTCCTCTATTTTCTCTGGGCTTCTGTCTCATCCTCGGTACTGGGGTCTTCGTCTTCCGTCTTCTTCTCAGGGCGTCCACCGCCTGCTTCCCGACCACGCACAGCACGAATAGTGCTATAGTTGTTGCCATCAGGCCCAGGAGGGCCTCGTGGGTCCATGGGGTCTCGTCCGTTTCTCCTCTCGCTGGCTGTGCCGCCAAGACCACTCCGGGTATCGTCTTCTTCGCTAGTAGTATCAGCACGCATACGCTGATGACGGTGTTCCATACATAGAGAAGCGTGTCTCCGTGACTCGCGTACCGGTCCCCGTATGTAGTCCATTTCGGCGTCTTCTCTCGTTCGTTAAGAGCTTCTGCAATTGCTCTCATATTTTGGTCTGCACTCGTCAAGTTCACGTGCGGGACGTGGGTCGTCCAGTTGATGTTCAGGCATTCCGACATGTTGTCAAACGTCAGCGTGGGTCCTTCTCTGTTGATCTTCAAGGACTTCACCGTTGACCATATGGCTGGCAGTATATGTTGGGTTTGTACTGTTTCGGGACCATGACCGCATGGGAAGCGTTTGGGGATCAGTATCTCTTCCTGTAGGTGTAGTTCACAATGACATGGGATTCTCACCCTCCTGGCGCCGATCTCTTCCTTTCCTTTCTTCACCTCAATGCTATCGTTCTCTCCGCATTTTATTACGATTCCGCTCTTCAGGTGCGTCAACACGTATTGCTCATCGCTTATTTCGGTCACCGTAAATGAGTTGGAGGAGTGACATGTCATGGGACAGTATTCGCCGAGCTCTCGAATGTTACTACCCCTAAACAACCTCCGTGTGCACCCTGGTCCATGGAAGGCATCAGTCATGAATCGCGGTATATAGCACAATCTATTCTGAAACGGTTGGCAGTGATGTAGTGCCTCTCCCGCCACTACCCTTATCTGGTTAGTCCCTTCGGAAACTGTGACGAATGCGCTTTCGTGCTCGATTCGACACATCTGCCCCCTCCAGGCAAACGGGACTGCCACGAGCTTGAACAGACGCCACGACTGATTTTTATGTACCGTGGGCACCTTGATTTGGATGGTAATGCTGTCTACTGTGGTCGAACAGTGACTTATCGGAGTTTGGTAGTATCTGGAAATTTCACTCACAGGAATGGCCAACTCCTGCTTTGAACTCTCCAGGTTTCTCTCCAGTTCTCTCAGGTCTTTAATAAGTACTGCTGACGGGACGATCTCTGGTGGTACGAGATGTTGGTTGCATGATGACGTTATGCTGGATCTCTCCAAGACTCTCACGAGTGTGATCATCTGTTTCAACCGGTGAAAATCCCTCGCCAACGTCCGCAGAGACATCTGGTGCTGCTCGTTCTCTTGTTTCCTAATAACGTTTCTATTCTCGGTCAAATATCTCTCTGTAGACCGTACGTGTGCTTCCATAGTCCTGATTTCTCCCGCTACTTCTTCCGTGTATTTTTGGAAGTGCTCTGATCTTTCCCCGATGTTCTGTAATGTTCCTGCCAGACCAGTTCTTATTTTCTCCATTTCTTCTCGAAGTTCTGCGTTCTGCTGTCCTAATTCACCCAACTCCGAATGAGTTGCTACGCCGCAACACCAACTGGCCGCCTCGCCCAAAAAATCCAGTGCTCGTCTATTTCTTCCAGTCTTGTTCCGCTTTACTCCCATCTTCGCCACCACCGATTCTCTCAAACGCCGCACCTCTTCGTCGTAACTCTCGCTTATTCTTCCCAGTTGTCGTTCCACCGGACACTGGACGCCTTTATCGCCGCTGGCATTTGAACAGTCGTAACTGTCCTGGTTATTCCTCGGACCTGATGGAATGTCCTCTCCCCACCTCGCCTGGTATTGTAAAGGGACCGTTGCCTCGTAATTCACCGTCCCCGGTAGGGGTCTCCAGTACACCCCCGTGCTGATCTCCACTGGTCCATGGTCATCGAACCCTCCACACTTCAGCACCATCATCGCGACGACTCTGCAAAACAAATTATTTTCTCTCATGGGGTCGCTATCCTCTCTGCGAACACAAACTACACTCCTTTCATCATCATTAACGTTATTTACTATAATTCTTACTCGTGACCGCGTCAGCGGTTTTTTCGCCTCTTACTATGACCTACACACTAACGGCGCGTCATCGCCGCTCCGATCCGTCTTTATTTACTCCTATGTCTAACCTTGACACCCAACACCGACCTACTGTTCCCGATTCGCTGGCTTCGCACTTTCAATGTCTTGCCACGCCTCGTGGTACCTTAATAGTCTACTGACGTGAACCACCTCACGGTTTGGTTTCTTTGTCGTCCCTTTTTCCACTTCAAAGTCCACCTCCGACACCTTCCGTAGCACCGTGTACGGTCCTCTCCACTTTAACAGCAGTTTATCCGACCTACCCAGTTTTCGCGCCGGCACATAAAGTCTTACGCGATCTCCCGGCTGAAACTCTAGATGTCGGTGACACTTGTCGTAGCGATTTTTGTCGTAGTCCTGTCGCCTCTTTATGTTCTCCACCGCGATCATCCGAGCGTTCAGGGCCTCGTCTTGCATCCGCTCTATATCCGGATTCCTTACGGACTCCGTCAGCGTCACTTCTGCCGGAAGTGTTGGCTCCCTGCCGTACATCAACATGAATGGGGTGAAACCGGTCGCAGCACTCACGCTAGTATTGTACGCGAACAAAACGTGATCCAGATACAGGTCCCAGTCGGTGTGGCCACTATTAACGTACATGCACAGCATGTCTTCCAGCGTCTTATTGAACCTTTCAATTTGCGCATGACTCTGCGGATGGTACGCCGTACTGAACCTTTGGTTCACCCCCATAATTTGAAGCAGCTCCTTGACACACTCAGACATAAACACCCTCCCTTGGTCCGACACCAGCTCCCGGGGAGCCGAGAATCTCGCTATAATGTCCTTGAAAATAAAGTTAGCCACCCTAGGAGCTGTCCCGTCCTTGAGTGCCTCTGCAACCGCGAACTTACTGACGTAGTCTGTAGCCGCCACAATCACCGTCCGCCCCGATTTTGACCTCCTGAATGGCCCTACAATGTCTATCGCCTACTTTTCTCCAACCCTTCCAACGGGCACAGGGTGGAGGAACCCGACCGGCTTCCTAAACCTCTCGCCCTTTCTACCCTGACAATCGACACACCCCTTCACGAATCTCTCCACATCCCTCTGTAGACCCGTCCAGTAGTACCGTTGCTTCAACTTCTGTACCGTCTTGGCAATTCCCAGGTGACCAGCTAAGGGCTCGCTATGGTGCGCGAACAACACTTCCCCCACCATCTCCCTTGGCACGACCACGAGCTCGTCCAACCCAGTAAGGTTCGCATTCTTCTTATAGAGTACACCGTTTATTATTCTAAAATTCGTCGCCCTTTTCCTCACTGCTATCGGCGCATCGACGTCCTCCGCCCCTTCCACAATTCTCATAATCTCCGAAAGCTCCGGATCCCGTCTCTGTACTTCTCCGAGTTCTTTCGTTGTCACCGCATACGTCGGGATTTCCAGGGCCTCCTCTTCATCCTCCTGTGTCGCCTCCTGGCACGGACACCTACTCAAAGCGTCTGCGTCAGAATTGTCCTTCCCTCGCTTATGGACAATCGAGTAATCAAATTCCCCCAATTTCACGGCCCATCGCGCCACCTTACCACTGGGATCCTTTATTGTCTTCAACCAACACAACGCGTGGTGGTCTGTCACCACACGCACGTGTCGGCCGTGCACCAAGTGTCTGAGGTACCCCATACTCCACACACACCCCAAACACTCAAGCTCTGTGATGGTACTTATATTGCGTTCAGCCTTGGTCAGCGACCTACTCACGAACGCAATCGGGTGCAGTACCCCTTCCTCATCCTCCTGGAGGAGCACGGCCCCCAACCCCTCCTTACTGGCATCGATGCGCAACTCGCAATCTTTCCCAGGGTCGAAATGCTGGAGTACCGGTGCGCTCACCAGCTTCTCCTTAACTGCGTCGAACGCCGCCTGTTGTTCTGGTCCCCATGCAAACCCATCCTTCATAGTGGCCGCATGTAACGGCTTGGCGATTGCCGAATAATTCGCAATAAACTTCCTGTAGAAGTTACAAAGCCCCAAAAAACTCCTCAACTGTTTCACCGTCTTAGGCACAGGGAATTGAGTCATCCCCCTGATTTTATTCTCATCGACTCTCAACCCCTCCGTTGACACCCTGTGACCCAGCAGCTCAACCTCTTGCGCCATATACACGCACTTCTTCGGGTTCAGCGTGAGATTTGCTGACTGTAGCTTCCGGAGAATCCGCTCCAACTTTTCGAGATGCTCTTCAAAAGTCCTCGAAAACACTACGATATCGTCGACATAAAGTAACATGTCCCTAAACTTCTCCTCCGAAAATAGGGCATCGAGAAACTGCACAAACTGAGCCGGAGCGTTGCACAACCCGAAGGGAAGGACGTTGAACTCGTACAGCCCTTCATGACTCGCGAAAGCCGTGTACTCCTTCGAGGACTCCTTTATAGGGATCTGCCAGTATCCGCTAGAGAAATCGAGCGTCGTGAAATACTTAGCGCCTCCGAGATACGTTAGTAGGTCGTCTATGGCTGGAATAAAATACGCCGACTTTTTCGTGACCGAGTTCAAATTACGGTAGTCCACGCAAAACCGGAGTTTCCCGTCCTTTTTCTTAGCTAGCACCACCGGACTCGACCATGGGCTCTTGCTAGGTCTTATCACCCCATTCCGCAACATCTCGTCAATCTGTGACCTAATCACCTCCCGCTCCATCTGTGACACTCGGTACGGACGCGTTTTAATGGGACCATGACCTTGGACATCAATCTCGAATTCGCACTGTCTGGTTCGACCTAACATCGCCGGTGTTTTCGCAAACGCCTCACGGTATTTACGCAACAGATTCTGCAACACCGATTTTTCCGACTCCGTCAAATTCCCGCAGATATTGTGATCCTCATCACTAACCATCTCCGAGTCCTCGACAGGCGCCCCCTCCGCGCATAACACCGACGTCACGACCCACTCCTTGTCCTCGGCCGGCACCAAATACGCGACCGCCGTCCCGTCAAAGACCTTGACGGCTGCGTGACCCTTTGCCTGTATCGTCCCTTTGAGGTCGCCCTTCGCGTCCCCTGACCACTCGAAGGTCAACCCCCTCGTCGTCAAAAACTCCGAGTTCGGTACCACCCTGTAGTTCTCAATCTCCACCGACGCTACCCCTCGGACCGCCAACGCGACTCCCCTCCGCGATCCCGGCTCCACAATGTGATCCCCTGCGACCACAAGCTTGCAGGTCCAATCCTCCACACTCAACAACGCCGTTTCCGCGGTTCTGGGCACGGCCTTCAACAACCCCAACTCCTGCGGCTCCGCCACTCCCGTGACTCCATCCACCGCTACACCCCGTTCGGTATGCCCCTTCACGCCTTCATCACTCAGCACGCTTGTCTTACCCTCCACATCTATCACCGTGAGACACCTACTACTACCCTCTGCATCCACCCGCTGACTGTGAAACTCAATTGACAAGTTCTGAAAATTTAAAACTACCCCTTTATCCACTAGAAATTCTTTTCCCAAAATTACTGGCCTCGGAAGATTCTCGACCACTAACGCCTTACACCTAAAATACTCCCCGCCTAAACTAACTTCCAACAGCGTTTCCCCTAAAGCCATCACATGACCGCCCGCGGTAACAAGCACGTGGTTCCTCGTCAGCGGCGTCACCTCCTTTGCCACGTCGCTCCGCACGATATTCCGGCACGACCCCGTATCCAATATAATGTCCGCCACCTTCCCGTTGACCGCCCCCGTTACCGACAAAATATCATCCGACCCTCCGGATATCGCGATCCGATTACACGGGACGGCGCCACCACCCCTTACTCGCGCCGTCCATCTTCGTTTTTTGGCGATTCCCGGCCGGTGTCCCGATTTTGCCTCTTCTCCTCCCAACAAGCCACCGCGTAGTGCCCGGGCTTATTGCAGTTCCAACAGATGACCGTGTACCTGGAATTACGCGTTCTCGGCAACCCCCTATTACCTCCGAAACCCCTGTAGTTCGACGACCCGTACCCTCTATGGTTCGATGACCCGCGATTGAACCCGCCACTGTTTCCGTAATAATTCTGCTGACCGCGCGAATTTTCCTGCTGCCGTCCGGAGTCCTGGGTCTCGTAAGTTCGGCGACCGTCTCGCTCGTCTCCCTTGTCAGCGTTTTGCACGCGGCCTCCGCTTCCGCGGTCAATGGCCAGAACCTCTGTCATCAGATTTTTCTCCTGAGCCTCGCTTAATTTGAAAACCAACCCCTTAACATCCGCCATCGACATCACCGGACTGCCGAAAAGGTGAAAAAGATGACTCAGCGAGGGGCTCAATCCGGCCTCAAAATGGTCCCGAAACATTTCCTCCGACATCTCGGGATCGTAGTCGTGACGCAAGGACACCAAATCATAATAATACGACTTGATATCCTCCCCGGCCTTCTGCTTACGACCCAACCACCTCAATTTGGCCGCTTTCTGTGCAGACGCTCCTCCGAACTCGTCTACAAAATCTTTCGCCACATCTCTCCAGGTTTTCGCACCATTCGCGGGGCTACATACCACAAATTCGCCGCTCCCTCCAAGAACGTCTGGAGGTAGTTAATCCGTAGGGCGTCGTCCCACGCGTTCGCAGCCGCCGTCCTCTCATACGTCTGAATAAACGTGACAGGGTTCGAGTTCTTGGGGTCGTACGTAGGTGGACTTATAAATTTCGGGGTCGCTGGGTTAATTATCTTCGCGACGGCGTCAACCACCGTGGTATCCGCCATGATTCCTTGCCTTTCCTCCCGCTGTTCCTTCACCCTTTCTTCCGGTGGATCTTCCTCTTCGTGCCGCTCTTCTTCGTCCTGCTCTTCCTCGTCCTGCCCTTCTTCGTCCTGCTCTTCTTCGTCCTGCTCTTCTTCGTCCTGCTCTTCTTCGTCCTGCCCTTCTTCGTCCTCTAATTCCTCCTGCATCTCATCACCCTCCGTGCCGGTTCCTTCCGCGCCGGTCTCTTCCACACCGGTTTCTTCCACCCCCGTTAACGAACTCAGCGTCTCCCGGACCAAACCCAGTCCCTTCGTCAAATCGCCCGCTATATCCTCTGGGAACTCTATCCCAACCGACGTCCTTTCTTTCCTGGCACCCTCCGTCGGCGAACGCCTCAATCCGCCTCCAGCAAACACGGAATCATATCCCTCTTCAAAATACGACTCCCTCACAACAATCTCATATCGATTCGAACTCCTCGCACCCGGTTCGAACTGGGAATACCTCGGTGGCGTCGGCCACCCCTCCTGCTCCTTCTTACTCTGTAGACGTGTTACTCGACGATCACCTCCACCATCCGACCCTGACATTGGACCGAATATTCCGACGCGTACATCCCAAAATTATAATACACCCACACAAACCGCAACAACCTTAAATTTACCTTACCTTCGCATCCCTCTAGAAACATAAACTATGATTATTGTGTTAGTATCGCTATACAACGTCCCCGGTGGTCGCCTCTCGTCTCATCTCCGTTTACCATCACTCTCGTACCGCGACCGCTCGTACGCTCGGTAACATTATCTCCGTCCTCGTAATCTCCAACGCGACCTTAGCATCAGCACCGCGTCAGCACAGATTCCTCTCTAGGACGCGCGTCATATATACAACGCCACAGACACCGAACGATACAGAGGTGTGCCCGACAACTCACAAAAATACTACTCCCCTGATCTGCGACCACCCCCAACGGAACACGCGACGACAATACTCCCCATCCCAAAATATGTACAATTGACACGACCCCTCGTCATGCTACCAATTCCAACCTAGAACGAATCTTAGGCGCCTCCACCATATCACGCGCGGCCGCTTATTAGCCGACGAGCCAGGGTTGCTGGGGGGGGTTAGTAATACTCAGATGGTGAGGGCCGACACATTTATATTGGTATACTGGAAAGTCAACTCACATGTACATATAGGGCCGGGTCATGACGTCTCGGCTTCTGAGGGCAACTCACTTACGATCTTAGTAATAATCGGCACAAGCACTCCCGTTACCGACGCGTACACGACTCTCTCTCTAATTCACCGGGAGCCCCCCATTGTCACCTCCGGGGTGCACACTCAGCGACTTTCCCGATGGTGCCACCGATCACCTGACCGTGGTGGCACTTCCGGGGTTCAACGACTCTATTCGCGAAACTCAAATTAGACACCAATGAAGTTACTCTGAAGAACGGGGTGACGTGTCCCTTTATGAAAGGTCAATATTCGGATTTGGCAGTAGGTGAGGCCTATTGGAGAGGGCCCAGAGGACACCCGTTCGGGATATACCCCGATATACAATGGTATTGACCAGCTGGTGGAAGAGGCCCGTGAAGGAAGTACAACCAAAATCTTAGTAGTCGAGCAGGTAGAAAAGATCTTTTCCCTTAGACTCGTAAAGCAGAGCCAGCTGTGCGGTGAACCTATATGGGTCACCGAACATCCACAATTGTTGGTAGTAGAAAAAAGAATGGGAAATCCTTTGATAACATGGAGACCCGGATAGGATACCTCTGAGTTAGATATGGCAGCGGATGTAAATACAAATTTTTCATAAATGGAACAGTCCACTAAGATTGCGATGGATAGGGCTCACAGGGTATATCGGCGAAGTTTACTTCACAGAGAGATATTACGCAACCGATTAGCCCTTGCAACTTCATTGCCGAATCTCATTAGTAACATCATAAAAGAAGAAATTGGGTTCGTAGGGAAAATTGCCAGGAGAAGCATTAAATCTACATCTTACGTTGTGTACCACGAGATGTACAATTATGTAGAACTGAAAAATGTTACAGTTGCATGTATTAGCCAATAATCAATCGTATTTCATGTCACCGATTACGAGGGTACTTCAGTCCCATGGGGAGCCCATTGACTGTAACTCATTAGTACCGTCACTTTATAACATCAACAACGAATGGATGAGCGTAAATCCATTTCCGTCCAGGGTAAAAGCGCCCATCGAGCTCGTCCCAGGAACGGAGCCCGACTTCAGTTTCAAATCCATCCAGAATCTAGGAGCAGGTGAAATTTATACCGACAAAGAAATACAGAAGGCAAAGGACAGCATCATGTTTGGGATAGAGAGGCCGGCGTTAAACAACATAATTGGCCGTAAAATCTCGGGCGAGATAGTGAATGATAAGACCTTCAAAGCGATTAACCTATTTAGTCAGGAAGATCTAGACAGATTTGCTGAATCCACTACGGAAAAGTTATGGGGTTGGTTCAAGTTCGTCGGAACATGGACCAGCGGATTATTGGGAATTTATGATATGCCGGATATTCAAATTTGTCTTTGAAGTTCTATTAAACGCAATCGCCATACACAACTCTCATGGATGTTCATATAAAATAATTGCGAGCCTGTTGGATACCATGACTCTATGGATATGGAGTAAGAAGTTTTCGTCAAAGGAAAGTCCGGGAGATGAAATGAAGTCAGTGGAGGAGGGCTTGGGAGAACCGACCGCAGAAAAAATAGTAATATCCAACCTTTTCGTCCAAGCGTCCCCATCAACTCGCTCGGTGCGATTCGCGGTACCCGACAATGCGGAATTTGAAGAAGTGATAACGCCAGGAGTTTATCCGACCTTATCAACCGTCGCAACCTAAGTAAGCGGGTGGACCCCTCGATTCCAAATTAAAATTCTCTAAAGCACAAGGCACATTAATTAAAATATTTCTTGAGGGCATGGGTTAGACTAATATAAGTAATTGTGTTAACTAATCAGAGTTATGGAATATAGTTAGTGTAGTCATTGTTAGGAGTGAATAATATTCAAAGTGGTACGTAGTTTACTTGACGTGAGTAGCAGTAACAGTATTGTAAGTAATTGGTTTACTTATCACCGGTTACATGAAACTCATTTTGTGTTATGAGTTGCAGTGTTGTTAGCATGAATACCCCTCCGGGATGAAGCGGCGGCGCCCGGCTTTATTGACCCTCGAGCCCGCCTCTACGACATCTCCTGGGGGCTCATCCTGCCGAGGCGGGCCTGCGTCATGCAGGTCGCCCTGACGCCACCCCTCCAGACCGACGAGTGGGCCCTTATAGGAATCACTCTTAACAAGGCGGGGGAGAACCCCCAGATCACCACATTGAAGACGTCGGCGAGCATCCACCTCCAGGTGGTAAGGCAGGGCGATACGGTGGACTTGTCGGTGACGATAAGCGAGTAGGCGGAAGAGCGTCCAGTGAAGTTCTTCCCCCAAACAGGCGTAATGGTACAGTGCAGCGGGGTGTGCCGAGGTGCTCCGAGTGGAGACAGAGGCGCTGAGGGAGGTACAGAAGGAGGTGTACTGGAGCATAATCCTGGCGGGGGCAGGGGTTTTGGCTCACTGCTACATCTTTGGGGTGCTAACGCATTTGGCACTCCAATGGAAGGTCGCGAGGCGGAGAGGGGAAGCTCCTGTTCAACTGCGATCCCTGTCAGTAGGGTACCGGCGGGAAACCAGTGGAATCTTCGAGCCGCGGTGGAACTTCCCGGGGAGGGACGCACCCCCGGCATACGTCCCCATGTCCCGCTCGGCAGCGACCGTCCCGTCGGTTCATTATGCAAGCTATCCGTTCCGACCGTTGCCCTCGCTGCAGAAGTCTGAGTCGTCCTCCTCGAGGCCTGGCTCCGGGTCAGGGGTAACGATAAGGGGGCTCACTTGGTACACCCCGGAACCCCAGGGATCAGCGGTGCCTTTGCCCCGGCTACCGTCGCCGACAATGTCGCCCCCGCCACAACCCCTGCCTCCTGCCTGCATCACTGGCGCCGTCAGCAGTTTGGCCGACGGGAGCGTCGTCCGTGACGTTGCCACCACCTCAGGGGTTCCCGGACTCTGAGACCTCCACGACGCCGCCAACGTCTCCCATGCCGACAATGATTATCCGCTACGCATCGTCTCGGCCGGTGACACCGACTGACTGGCAGACGGTTGAAGAGGTCCGGCGCGAAGTGGTCGGGGGCTAATGAAGGTGCCGTCGTTTCGGGAGCAGCTCCTCCAGCGGTTTGGACCCGAAGCCAGGCGGAGGGAGGAACATTACCGGTGTCCTCCGCCTCCGATGCGGGTCTCCTCACCGGATGACTCTTGAGGGGAGGAGTGGTGATGTGAAGGAGTGTGGTGTAGAGAGACTGAAAAGACAGAGTACTTGGACACTAGTGAGTGCAGACTGGAAAAAACTGAGAGGACAGTGAAGTGTAGATTAAATTAGAATCAGTTTAGTTTACGTTTAGGTTAACTTAATTTAAGTCGTAGCTCTTATATGTAGGTTAAGTTAGAGTGAGTTTTAATCTCTAAGTGTTAGTTTAGGGTTTATTATCTAGATGTTAGATTAAGGTAGAATAAGATTTAAAGTCTACAGGCTGTTTGATAAAAACTCCAGAACACCACAGTTTCTTTAGTTGTGATCCGATCTCAGTTGAGGGAAAAAATTTGGTAACAAGCTCTAATCGTAAAGCAAAAAAAAATAAATAATTTTTTGTTGATGGGTTTTTGAAATCGGATCACAACCAAAAAAACTGTGGCGTTCTGGAGTTTTTATCAAACAGCCTGTAGGTGTTAGGGATAGGTTAGAAAAAGGAAACGTAGTAAGTTTAGTGAGTTTCAGAATTACGATTGTTATGGTGGTGTTGAGTAAGCATAAGGCTAGTTTTAGTCTCTCAAGAGGGAGAAAAGAGTTTTGTTAAAATGTAAGCCCCATGTGGAGCTCACATTTTAAAAACACAGCAGATAGTAATGTGGCAAATCTAATTGTCTTTAGATCTATTTCTAATATCTTGGTGTTTGTAATGTGGCAAACCCAGTTGTCGTTATACTGGTGCAATACGATCGCAATGTACCACAGCCGTTGTAAGGGCGCCGTTCGAAGGGGGGTCGAACCAATCCGTAAAGGTAAAAACTCATTTACACCCCCGAATTATCACTCTTGACCAATTGTTAGTTTATAAGACGAGGAAGCGCCGAAAATCAATACTAAAACTAGCCCATGATGAACTTGTAAAAAATTAGGAGATTAAGATGCGACCTCTTTTAAAATGTACGAGAGAGCGTCAAGAAGTTAGTTGGTAAAGTTAGTTCTAGTTTCGGGTCTGACCTGTCCGTGTGTTCGTGAACTATCATAATCGTTGTGTTAAGTGTAAAACCCACAACCACGTCTATGTTGCTGATGTTTGGTGAGTCCCGCAGCCCTCACAATTAGTTCTACATCGAATATACACTATTGAGCACAATCCATCTTTTATTCCGATAAATAATCTGCCATCTAACCCAATGACGGAACCGGTCCAACTACCATCGCGGCCACTACGAACCCCGGAGGCTTTTGTGGTCTCGATTAATAAGTAACGCCGTCAAATCTACCCGGAAGTAATCACTACAGTTTTGAGAGTTACCGTCAACGGGGGTGACTTCGAACGATTTATACGGTTTGTTTCGTATTTTGAGTTATGAAAACGTACAGGAATGATCTCGAATATTTTTTTCTATATTCCTTGATCCCTTAGCATGAGTTTCCATTGTTCAAAAACTAGTTTCGATTAAGACTTTATATATTTTTTTAAATTTTTTGTTGTCCTGAGTCACCTCCAAGGTACGTGCGAATTCAGACACTCGTTGAAATTCACGGAAATCCAATGTCAAACGTTACGTGAGTGACTTCGGACGCAATAAGGTTTTTCTAAAACATATATACACGGTGTCCAGAAATTAGCCTGCAATAATTTGCCCGATGATTCCTCTATAAAAATGATGGAAAAAAGTTCTAATGAACGTATGTCGTGAATCGCTTCCTAAGGGAGATATACCCCCTGAAAGGTAGGCCCCCTATGATGGTTCATGTTGTATATCTCGAAAACTGCTCAAAATTAAGAAATAATATTTGGTACAATTATTAACCTTTTTATGCTTAACAAAATGGACTAGGAAAGAATTCGAAACTTCCACCAGGGGCGGGTCATCTAAGAGGGGCCGTGGTGAAAAATCTTCTCAACTTTTTTGTATGATGCTTTTTTCGAGTTTAAACTACATATTATGAAATTGTGAGTTGTTCTACGAAAAAAGGTACTCTTGATAAACATCGATAGGAGGCGCCACATTCGAAATAAATCGATTTGAACTTTAAATTTTTTTTCTAATTTCTGTTGAAATATAATTTTTTAAGCAGTATTTTAATTAAGACAGCTTGAATAACAATCTGACATCACTAAAATTTAAAAATTCAACAAATAATGCAACATTTTACATTGAATTCAAGGAAAACTATTACAACTATTACGGGGGTGTCACGTCGTAAGATCTGGGGCGACGTTTTCCATCCTAAATGTTGCATTTTCTAATTAATGTCCAAGTCTTTGATATGGTTAGTGATGCTAGATTGCTAATCATGATGTTTTGATTAAAATACTGCTTGAAAAGTTACATTTCAACGAAAATTGGAAAAAAATTCAAATGTTCAAATCGATTTATTTCGAATGTGGCGCCTCCTATCGATGTTTACCAAGAGTACCTTTTTTTCGTAAAATCCCTCATAATTTCATGAAATGTTGTCCAAATTCGAAAAAAGCATCATACAAAAAAGTTGGGAAGATTTTTCACCACGGCCCCCCCTAGATGACCCGCCCCTGGTGGAAATTTTGAATTCTTTCCTAGTCCATTTTGTTGAGCATAAAAAGGTTAATAATTGTGCCAAATATGATTTCTAAATCTTGAACGGTTTTGGAGATATTTAACATAAATCATCATAGGGGGCCTTCCTTCCAGGGGGTATATCTCCCTTAGGAAGCGATTATCGACATACGTTCTTTAGGACTTTTTTTCATCGTTTTTATAGAGGAATCATCGGACAAATTATTGCAGGCTAATTTCTGGACACGGTGTATATCATTGTCAAAGCAGAAAACGCAGTAAAGTTTGAATAGAAGGCCCACATTTATTAATTCAAATTTCTTATTCAAATATAGCAAATTTTATCGTGGAAGGTTGATTTTGGAATTCTATACATCTCTACACATTCTCTCAGGGTTCTTTTCTTGGAATTGATTTCCTGCAAAGCCTTTTTTAAAGTTTCCGCAGTGTAATTTATGTATAGCGTGCTGCCAAGTTGCTTTCTATACTTCCGTACCATGTCCGAAGTCGCCCCTGAAATTGAGACATTTTTGTAAAACACCTTGTATGTGGTACTTGTTGATGACATTTCTATGAAAGAGTGAAGCTATGTTTACAGAACACATCAAATTTGAGCTGAAAATGGGTTTCATCGTTCTAAGAGTGATGTGTTAGGGTGGACAGAGATTGCTTTTCTACTATTTTTTTGTTCTTCTAGATATTCAAAATCTAAACATTCATGAAAAACAAGGAAATACATACCGAAACTTAGCGGGAACTCATCGCATGTTCAAACGTTATGCAACTATAACTGCACCAACCGAAATCGTGAGTTGCATACTCACATTTTTAGAAATAAATTTTCCAAAAATGCACTCTTGTCCGAAGTCGGGGGTGACTTCGGGCCGTCAACGGGGGTGTTGACGGTACCTTTTTCATGTCTAAACTTGTTACGATTCGGTGTATTGTTGCGGATCGTTGTAGTGAATGACGACACTGAATTCAATGTGACTAATAATACTTTATTTAGAGTATAAGTGAGTCTAAATAACAAGTAGTAAGTCAGAAGTGGTCAAAATAAGAAGTCGAATAATAATGTGTGGTTTTGGGTTGAAAGCTCAAAAGTAACATCGGGGAAAGTTGATAATTTGGGTATTATCGATGACGAGTTGAAAGTCCTGAATATTTCGAATACTATTGTGAACTTAAGCTAATGGATTTTGTGACGTAAGAAATGAGTATATGAATAGTAATATAATATAGAATGAAAAGCAAGAGGATGATAGTGAACATCCACATTTTATCCCGATATATCCATAAGACATGCATTGGATGTACAGTAATGTCGTTGAAAGAATCTAGACCGATATATAATGGATATCCAATGGATGTCCGCTATGGATGTCCAGCGAATATCCATGGGTATGTCCGTTGGTAGGGGATGGGACCTCCATTGTATATCCATTTGATGTCCGGCGTGGTACTTATGGATATCCATTGGATGTTCTTGTGCTGTCTTGGATGTTACTTATTAATAAGGCAATCGATAACCTTTACTTTAATTATCACTTTACCTGCTAGAAAAAAAGTTCCTCAAGAAGAGGTAGAAGAGGGCGCCAGAAGATAACACTTTCACTCAATCGATTTGATCCAAATTCACAGATATTATGTGTCTTCAATAGTCCTATGGCTAAAGTAAAAAGTTATAAACGAAAAACCGTCAAACGGGTGTCATCTTCAAATGACAATATCTCGGCCATTTTCGAGAAATCCGAAAAAATGCCCTTGCCGATCTTTATCACATATGATGCCAATTTATCGGTTAGGAGGAAATCGATTATTTTCTGGGCACATTGTATTATACGGGGTGTCTTTGAAATACGTGTACAACGCGCTACCACATACTCCTGAGATCAAAATAGAACGATTTAACCACAATGACCTTAGTCCAAAAGTTGATAATAAAAAACTTACAGGGTGTTGAAATGAAAATTTTTTTATGCATTTCCTTGAATAATTTGTCAAGTTTTGGGAATAATAATTCAAAAATTTGTACATGAGGGTTTTTTGGTACGGGGAATATTTATTTGGACTCAGTTTTACTGTATTTCCTAGGGGGCGCTACGTACGCTACAAGCATTTGCAAATGACAGTCTCAACTTTTTCTCTCTTCAAATTACCGATGTTCCAATAAATGGAATCGAATGCTTGATGATTTTACTCAATAAAAGTTCTGTTGTTTGATGTCGCTAAGGTCCACCGTTTTGGTATAATTCATTCTTGAATGGTCGATTTCACCCAAAAATCGCAACAATTTTTGGGGTAATTTTTCATGAAAAACACATTAGCCTGACAAAAAGTTAATTCCATGACTGCTTTGCTAAGAACAAATCACCTGACGAAAAAAGTAATTAAACTCCCTTTTTGGAGGGTTCATTTGTTTCTCTTGAAAAATTTTCCCAAAAACGAGAGCGAATTTAGGGTGAAATTCACCATTCGAGAGTAAATAATTCCAAAACGGTGAACCGTAGCGACATCAAACAAGAGAACTTTTTTTGAGCAAAATCATAAAGCAGTCGATTCCATTTATTGGAACATCGGTAATTTGAAGAGAGAAAAAGTTGAGACTGTCATTTGCAAATGCTTGTAGCGTACGTAGCGCCCCCTAGAAAAAAAGCAAAACTGAGTCCAAATAAGTATTCCCCGTACCAAAAAACCCTCGTGCACCAACTTTTGAATTATTAATCACAAAACTTGACAAATTATTCAAAAAAATGGAAATAAAAATTTTCATTTCAACACTCTGTAACTTATTTATTATCAACTCTTGGACTAAGGTCATTGTGGTTAAATCGTTCTATTTTGACCTCAGGAGTATGTGGTAGCGCGTTGTACACGTATTTCAAAGACATGTCTCGTAAGAAGCATATTGCGCGCCAGCGGTGGGGTTCCACACAACGCGTAATTGCGTTACATCTCGCAAAATATATCTACTATACTTCATTCACGACTGCATTAATAAATATGTTTTTATTAAAAATCAAAAAATTATTCCGTTTTCATTTTGAACTTATGCTTTTGGAAGAAAGTGGATTAAACATTGGGAATTACTCGAATTAAATAGAAATATTCCCATCGATTTTCATCTCACGACCCTGGATTTTGTTCCGTGTCCACGAGAAACGATTTTTAAAAAAGCAAAGTCGAAAAGCACGAGCGAATCTTTAGGTTTATTCGTTGCGAACGTTACAAAAAGACTGAACTTAATAATATAAAGAAGATTTCATTAAAGAAAAAGCAGATTAAGCATTTTAAGATAATGCGAAGATTGTTCGCGGAATATAGCAGTTGCATCTCATATAATTATAAACTATGCAATTCTACAATTATAACTCCTGTGTTTGAATTTGAATTGTAACCGAAAATCGTCGGATCTTTCTAGAACATTGTATCGATCAATTGCGCATGATTTCAAGTAAATCAAACGACCTGTATTCTTCCAGGTGGGAGATTCACGACTAATCCCCACCAGCACTTGTAATACCGACGCCTTTCCGTGTACTTGAAGTAAACACTGTTCCGAACTAATTACAATAAATTTAGTGTAAAAGTGCAAAAATCTGCTTATTCTTTCACAAAATACGAATAAAAGAAAAGTGAACCGTCACATGAGTTGCATCCCATTGCAATTCACAATCAAAAATTGGTCCTTCGAGCCGGATTGTTCTGGAATGGTGTAGAAAGGTCGTCGGGAGGTCAACGCAGAAAATCTCTCAAATCCAAAATTGAGATTGCAAGTGGCTCAACATTCTGGTGAAGCGTCATCAGGCAACAAGAAGTTCCTTGGGATCGATCAGAGGGATCCGGGACAGCGACGACGAGCCGGGGTGAGTCCTTTCCAATTAATAAAAAATCCCAAACAAACTTTTTCGAACCTTTATCGCGAGCGAAGCGGGTTTTTATTGAGATGGCTCCACCTACCTTGGCCGCGCTTATCAGAAAACGCGATTCGTTGATGAATAGAATTGTAGCATTCGATCAATTTATTCGGGGAATCACGACACCGGGCGACCAGCAGGAGGGCGCTGTAGAGGCGAATTTGCTGGAGACGGAGCGACGATACGCAGACATTGAGCGACTTTTTGAGGAATACGGTCAGGCCCAGTCGCAAATAGAGGTGGCGAGCGGTGATGACGAAGTTCAGGAACATTATCGGAATCGCGCCGAATTCGAGACCATGTACTACGGATCTACGGCAAAGGCCAAAGATTTGTTAAACAATCACAATAATCAGACAAGTAGACAAGTGGAGGCGCCTCAACAGCCGGACCCCAATGGGGTTTGGGGCGGTAACGGGGGGTTCAATCCTGCAATTCATGGCATAAAATTACCAACAATTCAATTGCCCAAATTTAACGGGTCGTACGAGTCCTGGTTGGAATTTCGGGACACATTCACGTCTTTAATTCACGAAAATCATACAATAACCAATGACATTCAAAAATTTCATTATCTTCGATCTTCATTGGAAGGTGAGGCCGCGCAAGTTATCAAATCATTCGAATTCACATCACAGAATTATGCGAGCGCATGGACAATACTCTGCGAGAGGTATAACAATTCGCGTTTGTTAATTAACAATCATATCAAAGCATTGTTTAATCTGGAAACGATGCAGAGGGAATCTTCAGTAAAATTGCGAGCATTAGTGGACGATATTTCAAAACATCTTCGAGCTCTAAAAGCTCTCGGTCAATCCACCGATACATGGGATACTTTAGTGATTTACATGACAAGCATCAAATTAGATCAGGCAACGGCCAGACGATGGGCAGAATACAAATGCGAAAATGATTTTCCCACACTTAAAGATTTTCGCGCATTTCTAAGAGACCGCGCGGATTTGATTGAAAGTGTTGAACAAAAAACAGGCGATCGTCGCGACCATCGCGATAGCAGACCACAGGCGCCTAGAACGACACCTCATACAAGGTCCATGGTGGCGACCGGGTCTTATCAGTGTGTCTTTTGCGGCGAGTCTCATTTTTTGCATAATTGCGCTCGATTTTTAGCGTTATCGGTCACAAAACGGATCGAGGAGGTGAAGAAGCATCGGGTTTGCTTAAATTGTCTCCGGGCCGGTCATTTCGGGAAAGATTGCCGATCCGGAAGTTGTAGACGGTGTTCCAAAGAGCACAACACGCTTTTGCATTACGAAACAGAAGCGGAATCGCGATCATCGGACGATCATGCGCCACAGCCAGGTCAGTCATCAGTGGCACTAACTAGTACGGATTCGAGTTTTCCACGAACGATGATGGAAACAATCCTCCCAACAGCGATCGTTTTGGTGGCCGATTCTGCGGGCGATTTGCACCGCGTTCGAGTTTTGTTGGATTCGGGTTCGCAGTCGTCTTTCATAACATCACGTTTACAGAAACGATTGAATTTGAAATCGATTTCAGCTAATCTGACGGTGGTAGGCCTCAATAATGGGCAATCCACAATTACTTCCAAATGCGACGTATCGATTCGGTCTAGCAGGGGCAATTTCCGGATCAACGTGGGGTGTTATGTGATCCCCGCGATTTCTGGGCCAATTCCATCTTATAGAATCAATGCGGATCGATTGGAAATTCCGGTAAATATTCGTTTGGCCGATCCTGAGTTTTACAATCCCGCTAGCATAGAAATTCTTCTCGGGTCGGATCGATTTTGGAGTCTACTTTGTGTGGGGCAGATTTCCTTGGGCAACAATGGTCCCATAGTGCAAAAAACACGATTCGGTTGGGTGGTGTCGGGTCCACTCGATCGGCTAGCCAATTCTCAGCGCACCGTGTCGAACGTAGCGAGTAATCACGCGGATCTGCAGCTACAGCTGTCCAGATTTTGGGACATAGAGGAAAATTACATGGCGGTTCCAGTCATGTCCACAGAAGATCAAGAGTGCGAGGACATTTTCGCTCGAACCTTCCGCCGTGATTCGACTGGTAGGTTTATTGTCACAATCCCGATCAAGAGGGACCCTTCAGTTTTGGGCGATTCACGCGAGCGAGCCATCCGCCAGTTTAGATCTCTTGAATTGCGATTTAGGCGAGATGAGCGATTTGCGGAACAGTACCGCGACGTGATCGAAGGATACGAGAAATTGGGTCATATGACGCGTGTTGACGACGAGTCCGGTCAGCCGAGTTATTACTTACCTCATCACGGGGTGGTTCGCGTCCAAAGTGAAACCACGAAACTTCGCGTCGTCTACAACGGTTCAGCGCCCACGACTTCGGGGCTTTCACTCAATGATATTCAGTTTGTTGGTCCGACAATCCAACAGGACCTTATGTCCATTCTTCTTCGATTTAGAAAACACAACTTTGTCGTCATGGCAGATATCACAATGATGTACAGACAGATTTTGGTCGAGCCCAGTCAGCGTCATTTACAGAGAATCATTTGGAGAGCGCACCCATTGCAACCGCTACAAACATACGTATTGAATACCGTAACATTCGGTACTGCGAGCGCTCCCTTTTTAGCCATTCGTTGCCTGCATCAACTCGCGAAGGAGTGTGAAGTTTCGTCGCCCCTCGCATCAGAAATCATAAGGCGCGATTTTTATGTAGACGATTTGATCAGTGGGGCGGACTTTGTCGAGGGGGCCCGGCGGGTTTGCAGGGAGGTGAGCGCGATATTGAATCGGGGCTGTCTTCCCCTTCGGAAGTGGGCATCAAATCATCCCGATGTGTTGCGGGACATCGATCAAGGTATGTGGTCAACACATCTAACTTTTGATCGGGATAATGTTTCGAAGGCTTTGGGCATTGCGTGGTCGGCCAGGTCCGACACTCTCATTTACTCATTTGCGGGAATTCAAATGCGCCAAACAACAAAAAGAACCGTGGTTTCGGAGGTAGCCAGGATATTCGACCCTCTTGGGCTCCTCAGTCCGGTCACAGTGATAGGAAAGCTCCTCATTCAGGAGCTTTGGCAACAAAAATTAGGTTGGGACGAGTCTTTGCCGCTGCCGCTCCATACTCGATGGGTTCGGTATAGTGACGAACTAGCGAAGAACTCAACAGTCGAGGTTCCTCGTCATGCGTTGATTCGAGGCGCAAAGCGTGTAGAGTTGCACGGTTTCAGTGATGCTAGCGAGAAAGCTTTTGGGTGCTGCATTTATTTGCGAACCATGGATTATTCGAACCGAGTTCAAGTGAGTCTTTTATGCGCGAAGGGGCGAGTGGCGCCCTTGAAAGCGCTTACTATTCCACGTTTGGAGCTCTGTGGAGCTCTGACATTGATTCGGCTTTACAGGAAGGTCATGGGCTCGTTGGAGATCGAGTTGGATGACTGTGTTTTTTGGAGCGATTCAACTATCGTTCTAGCGTGGATCCGAGCTGAGCCGAGTCGCCTCAAACAGTTCGTGAGTAATCGAGTGCTAGAGATTCGGGAGTCATCGGAACCCCGCAACTGGCATTATGTCAGGTCCGCCGACAATCCGGCCGATTTGGTTTCACGTGGCTTATTTCCGTCAGAATTAAGAGATTGTTCATTGTGGTTTAAGGGGCCCGATTGGTTATCAGCAGCGGAAGTCCCTTATGCAGAGGAGAATATGTGTTCAGAGATGCCCGAGTTGAGGCAGGCGTCAGTGGGATGCCTGGTCACGGTTTTCTCTCCTCGTGTTTCTTATCCATTTCAACGATTTTCAGGATATAATCATCTAATCAGAGTGATTGCATTTTGTCATAGATTTGTCTACAACTGTCGAACAAGAACCGGGAGCCGTCGATCGGGTTGTCTTTCGTCTTTGGAGATTCGCAATTCGCAGCTTTCGTTGGTGCGATTATCACAGTCCGATTCGTTTTCGTCCGATGAGATGAAATCTATAGAGCAACACAAATCTTTACAGAGAAAGAGTCGAATTTCAAATTTAAATCCATTTATTCATACCGACGGGACACTGCGCGTTGGGGGTCGTTTGAATAATCATAATGGGGCGTTTGATAAAATTCACCCAGTAATTTTGTGTTCTCGTCACCCATTTACCAAACTTTTATTTCAGCGCGAACATGAGCGCCTCCTCCACCCGGGCCCAGGGATGTTGTTATTTTCGATTCGCGAACGTTTTTGGCCTATTTTAGGTAGAAATTTAGCCAGAAGTGTCACACATAAGTGCTTAAAGTGTTTCAAAGCGAAACCAAAAACGTTATTTCCCCTCATGGGCGACCTTCCAGGATCTCGTACGAATCCATCATCTCCATTTAGTATCACCGGCGTAGATTACGCCGGCCCATTCCAAATTACCAGTAAAAAGGGCAGGGGGGCTAAATTTTCAAAATGCTACATTAGTTTATTTGTCTGCTTTGCTACACGCGCCATGCATCTGGAGTTGGTCTCGGATTTGACTGCAGAGTCCTTTATAGCGGCACTTCGCCGATTTGCTTCGCGACGCGGGCAGCCTTTGGAGTTGCATTCTGATAACGGCACCAATTTTGTCGGGGCCTGTTCGGAGTTAAAACGGTTATTAAAGCAGCAAAACGCACAAATTTGTGATGAACTGGCCCAAAGGGGTACAGAGTGGAAATTTATTCCGCCATATTCGCCTCATCAGGGGGGTATCTGGGAAGCCGGTGTCGGATCCGTAAAGCGCATTTTAAATCGTGTTATTTCGAATCATAGCTTAACTTTCGAAGAATTTTGTACATTGCTCGCGCAGGTGGAGTCGTCTTTGAACTCGCGACCGCTCACCCCGATGTCCTCTGATCCAAATGATACCACACCCCTCACCCCGGCACATTTCTTGATCGGAAGAACGTTAACTTCTCTTCCGGATCCGGACTTGTGCGAGATAAAACAGAATCGCCTCACCCGATTTCAATTGATTCAACAGATCCACCGTCACTTCTGGAAAAGATGGCATGTCGAGTACCTGTCGAATCTCCAAACACGTCAGAAGTGGAAGACGCAGGGTCCAAATATGAAGAAGGGGGATCTCGTCCTCCTGAAAATTCCAAACTGTCCTCCCACACGATGGAAAACTGGCAGAATTGTCGAAACCCACCCTGGGACGGACAACGTAGTACGAGTCGTATCGATTCGGACGTCTTCAGGAGTTACCAAAAGGGCTGTCGCAACCATTTGCCCATTGCCAACGCCACAAGAAGACGTTACCACATGAGATTTGTCTCTGACTTCATAAAAGGAAAAAACGAGACGCTTCACCGTGGAAGCCGTAAATTCAATGAAGCTTCGACGAAATTTCACGACGTTCATGTTTGTAATTGTATTTTATTCAAAACCACACTTATTTGAAGTGCATATTATTTGTATTGTATAGTTTCAATTTCGTACCTGATTTATATCTGTATCGCTTTGATTTGGCACAATAATTAGTTTCGCGATTGACTTATATCACATTTATTATATTGATAGGCAAGCCTCTCAAGGTCGGGGGCATGTTTGAATTTGAATTGTAACCGAAAATCGTCGGATCTTTCTAGAACATTGTATCGATCAATTGCGCATGATTTCAAGTAAATCAAACGACCTGTATTCTTCCAGGTGGGAGATTCACGACTAATCCCCACCAGCACTTGTAATACCGACGCCTTTCCGTGTACTTGAAGTAAACACTGTTCCGAACTAATTACAATAAATTTAGTGTAAAAGTGCAAAAATCTGCTTATTCTTTCACAAAATACGAATAAAAGAAAAGTGAACCGTCACATGAGTTGCATCCCATTGCAATTCACAATCACCTGTATAGTAGGTGCAACTGTTACGTAATGAACGCAAACAATTACGTTATGACTGATCACGTAACAGTATCAAAATCACATACTTACGTGTAAAGTAGACAGTAGTATATTTGACATTTTACCCTATATAAGGAATAGATAAAGAATAAAAAACGATTATTTTTTCAAATGACGTTCAACACCAATTTCCCTGACCAATTTCATCCAATAATAAACTCATTTAAAAATTATCGACGAGAATTTCAACCCAAGTAGCACCGAGAGCTATAGAGCAATTACATAAAC
Source organism: Salpingus planirostris (assembly GCA_949788335.1). Taxonomy (NCBI): domain Eukaryota; kingdom Metazoa; phylum Arthropoda; class Insecta; order Coleoptera; family Salpingidae; genus Salpingus; species Salpingus planirostris. The sequence goes on from OX460918.1 coordinate 148,330, forward strand.
GTATCTACGACTTGTGAGGAGCTTTGAGGAGCTTACAAATAATTATATCAAAAAGTTTTAACAACGTGAAATTGTAACTTCCACATCTAATTTATTGATGAAAGTTCTAAATGAGTCGATTATTATAGAATCCAATCCTCTTCTTAGTTACGATGTATAATAATTTAGAAACTTCTAATTATTATTGTAACATAGGTGCAACCATTATTTGGATATTTGGTATGGCATAAGATCTCATTATAATTAGAATGAATTTTGTTTTAATATGAGAAAATTCTACTTGCGCAAAAAGTTGTGTGATATTGTCTATGGTTCTGGTTCAAAATAACATCATGCTCATTCAATTTGATGCGTATTTTAAGAAACTTATAAAGTGATGATGATCAAGAAAACTATAAATTCCTGATTTATTTCGTATCACCACTGTCAGTCATGACGATCACTTCTTTTTAATACGTTTTTATGCAAAATTATGCAAATATTTCTGTTTGAAATATTTTTTGTAATATAATACCGATCATAATGGCCGCCGAAATTTTGCATAATCCGGCGCTAGAAACACGACGGAAGTCATGAAAACCCCGCATTATCCCGAAACTACTTGATAACTCTTACCCATGCACACATCAAAACAACTTAACATGATGCCTCAGAACATGATCCGTAGCCTACTATACAACCTTATTACAACTTTAATGCGACTTTCAAACATAGGTTTAAGTAGAGAATTGCTTTAAAAGTCTTAGAAACTACTACACATTTTATCATACAACTTTCAAATTCACTGCGTCTCATGATTTTCGAAACGTTTGCACAACTCTTATGCGACTTCAAAGGCATTTAGCTTTATAAGAGTGGTGCTATGATTTCAAAAACCACTATCAATAGTAATATACAACTTCTAAGCTTTACCCGAACGTGAACTCCTCACCATATGCTGTTAGAACGCGCAGTTTTGTGAGTTGAAAACTGTGGAACGGGGGAAGGCATTCTTCACCTCGGTACCCGAAATCTGGGTGGATCATGAAACATTGTATCTTCCTATGGCGGTGGATTGGAAGAATTCACGGAAGAAACTTGCATCACCAGAGCTGGGATGGACAACTTATTACTACATTATCAAAAGGGTTGGTTTCCATCGATTGGAGGACGCGTTAGATTATAAAAAAAGGCGTCAAATTCGATGATACCGAGGAGGACGAAGAGTATTAAAGTACGCACATGTTTTGAGATCAATAATTGATTTGACATCTGTTCCAGATATTATTCTAAAAAAACATGAACATAGTTAACACCCTTGCTCGACCGCTGTCCAAAATTCTGATTACAACAACCGATTCTCAACCCAATTTGTTTTACCCTCATCACCCATGCCTGTAATCAATGAGAATAGTGCAAATTCTTCACAAGGGCCCAGTAATAACCGTCATATTCAGAAAATTTAATGGCATTTTTTGTTGTTCGGTGGTGCTCAAAAAATTTTTAGATGAAAATATGATTTTGGAGTCCATTATCACAGGAAACGGTCCTCAGCAAGTTAAACAGAATGTGGTGGATAATTCTGTGGCTGGCGGTCAAATCTATTACAGTCCAATTTTTAAGAGAAGGAACTTACGTCACGAATTTAATAACGAGCTCCGCGCTACGTTATTGTCGAGGCAGTACATGTTGGAAAGAGACATTACGGACATTCATGTCTTCCCAAAACTTCCATAAGAATGCATGAGAATGATATAGATAGCTGCATAAAAATACCTCTTGGTGCACAACCTCCATTTGCTGTCAAACTAAACTAAAGTTTGTGTCAAGAACTGATATTAAGTGTTCTCCGGATAATTTTACTTCTGAACGACTTCGGGTCACTTTAACCTTCCCCCGGTATGTTTTTGAACGCTCTCCTGTGTGTTCTAATTACTCCTCCACTTCAGAAAATGTGGAAACTCTCGCCGAACTAGCCATGACGTCATTTACAGAAGACACATTTGCGACATACGTCACCACTGGCGTTCATACCACCAAAATTGATGACGTCGGTTCCTTCTTTCAAAAATTGGACTGTATGTGATGCAGACAGAAGAAATGAAAAACAATTTAGAAGGCCCTCAGGAAAAACATGGAAAAGAACATGAGGAACAACATGGGGAAGAACTGATCGGGAGTAATGAAACTAATACAGCAAATACAAATAATAATAATATTAATAAGCGAACAGAAATACGTACGATCGAATACAAGTAACGCGACAAAGGTAATCTTGCAAATTAGCGACTTACGAACTAGCGATCTAACGAGTCAATCAACGAGTTGATCCACGAAGGCGATGACGACGATCGAGTACGATTACGAAGACGAAAGCTGGTGCAGTACGAGCGACGATTCATCCCTAGGCCCGCGGCAGGGCTAACGACTAGGAGACGACGGAGGTGAAAATCAGCGACTAGCAATTATGACTAGCACTAGAACCCTTGGGAGGAAAACACGAAAATAAGCTAAAGAAACTCGACTACAAAAAGAACCGCTTACCTTATCGAAAGGGTGCGAACGAAGACCGACCACGTGGCAAAGTTCCTTCAAATCCCCAATTAAGGGCGCAAGGGTACTCCCTAAATTCGAAACGAGTGGAGTACCCGTCGCGATGAGTGAATTCAAATCAAATCCCCCGAAGGGTAAGACTTTCGATGTCTTCTACATATTTAAACTACTCAGAAGGGAACTTTTAATTCACGGACTGTACGGACCGAACATTCGCACTTCTCGTAACGGATTGAAAATCGGAGAAAATCTCTTACCAGATCCATCCATCATCCAACTACCCTGAAATTACAGAAACTTGCATACCCGTCTTTATCCTCTACTGAAATTGTACGGACCGAACCCTCGCACTTCTCGTAACGAATTGAAAATCGGAGAAAATCTCTTACCAGATCCATCCATCATCCAACTACCCTAAAATTACAGAAACTCGCACACCCGTCTTTATCCATTACTGAAATTGTACGGACCGAACCCTCGCACTTCTCGTAACGGACTGAAAATTGGAGAAACACTCTTACCAGATCTATCCATCGTCCAACTACCTCAAAATTACAGAAACTCGCTCCCCCGTCTTCACCCTCTACTGAAATTGTAACGACCGAACCCTCGCACTTCTCGTAACGGACTGAAAATCGGAGAAACTCTCTTACCAGATCCATCCATCATCCAACTACCCTAAAATTACAGAAATTCGCACCACCGTGTTCACCCTCTAAAGAAATTGTACGGACCGAACCCTCGCACTTCTCGTAACGGACTGAAAATAGGAGAAACTCTCCTACCAGATCCATCCATTATCCAACTACCCTAAAATTACAGAAACTCGCACCTCCGTGTTCACCATCTACTGAAATTGTACGGACGGAACCCTCGCACTTCTCGTAACAGACTGAAAATCGGAGAAACTTTCTTCGCAGATCCATTCATTATCCAACTACCCTGAAATTACAAAAACTCGCGACGCCGTGTTCACCCTCTACTGAAATTGTACGGACCGAACACTCGCACTTCTCGTAACGGACTCAAAATCGGAGAAGCTCTCTCTTACCAGATCCATCCATTATCTAAATACCTTAAAATTACTGAAAGTCGCACCCCCGTGTTCACCGTCTACTGAAATAGTACGGACCGAACCCTCGCACTTCTCATAACGGAGTCAAAATCGGAGAAACTCTCTTACCAGATCCATCCATCATCCAACTACTCTAAAATTTTTGAAACTCGCACCCCTGTGTTCACCGTCTACTGAAATTGTACGGACCGAAACCTTGCACTTCTCGTAACGAACTGAAAATCGGAGAAACTCTCTTACCAGATCCATCCCTCATCCAACGACCCTAAAATTACAGAAACTCGCACCCCCGTGTTGACCGTCTACTGAAATTGTACGGACCGAATCCTCGCACTTCTCATAACGGAGTCAAAATCGGAGAAACTTTCTTACCAGATCCATCCATCATTCAACTACCCTAAAATTACAGAAACTCGCACCCCCGTGTTCACCGTCTACTAAAATTTTACGGACCAAACCCTCGCACTTCTTGTAACGGACTGAAAATCGGATAAACTCTTTTACCAGATCCATCCGTCATCCAACTATCTCAAAATTACAGAAACTCGCACCCTCGTGTTCACCCTCTACTGAAATTGTACGGACCGAACCTTCGCACTTCTCGTAACGGACTCAAAATCGTAGGAACTCTCTTACCAGATCCATCCATTATCCAACTACCCTAAAATTACTGAAACTCGCACCCCCGTGTTCACCGTCTACTGAAATTGTACGGACCGAATTCTCGCACTTCTCGTAACGGACTGAAAATCGGAGAAACTCTCTTACCAGATCCATCCATCATCAAAATATCCCAAAATTACAGAAACTCGCACGCCCGTGTTCACCCTCTACTGAAATCGTACGGACCGAACCCTCGCATTTCTCGCAACGGACTCAAAATCGGAGAAACTCTCTTACCAGATCCATCCATCATCCAACTACCCTGAAATTACAGAAACTCGCACCTCCGTGTTGACCGTCTACTGAAATTGTACGGACCGAATCCTCGCACTTCTCATAACGGAGTCAAAATCGGAGAAACTTTCTTACCAGATCCATCCATCATTCAACTACCCTAAAATTACAGAAACTCGCACCCCCGTGTTCACCGTCTACTAAAATTTTACGGACCGAACCCTCGCACTTCTTGTAACGGACTGAAACCGGATAAACCCTTTTACCAGATCCATCCGTCATCCAACTATCTCAAAATTACAGAAACTCGCACCCTCGTGTTCACCCTCTACTGAAATTGTACGGACCGAACCTTCGCACTTCTCGTAACGGACTCAAAATCGGAGGAACTCTCTTACCAGATCCATCCATTATCCAACTACCCTAAAATTACTGAAACTCGCACCCCCGTGTTCACCGTCTACTGAAATTGTACGGACCGAATCCTCGCACTTCTCATAACGGAGTCAAAATCGGAGAAACTTTCTTACCAGATCCATCCATCATTCAACTACCCTAAAATTACAGAAACTCGCACCTCCGTGTTCACCGTCTACTAAAATTTTACGGACCGAACCCTCGCACTTCTTGTAACGGACTGAAAATCGGATAAACTCTTTTTCCAGATCCATCCGTCATCCAACTATCTCAAAATTACAGAAACTCGCACCCTCGTGTTCACCCTCTACTGAAATTGTACGGACCGAACCTTCGCACTTCTCGTAACGGACTCAAAATCGGAGAAACTCTCTTACCAGATCCATCCCTCATCAAAATATCCCAAAATTACAGAAACTCGCACCCCCGTGTTCACAGTCAACTAAAATTTTACGTACCCTGGCGGAAGTTTCTGCTCTTTTTCCATGTCGCTTTCGTAGGAACTTAGTCAACGTTGGTTCGTATCGATGAATAGCTCGTCAGTGGGGTTACCTGACAACAAGAGAGCCATCCGAATCAGTCAGTCGGCGGGTGTCTACAGATCATCTAGAACCGACGCAGCTCAAGTCCGAAGCCTCGCAGAAGATAATTCAACTTAGTCTAGGGAAATGTCATTTGCCATTGTTTAATAATTGTTTATTTGTTTTGTTTAGTTCGATCAAGTTAGGACGGATATTCAAGAGTAGGCGATATTTAGCATTGTACTACTATATTATAGTAGGATACCCTGAATAAACTACTGAACTAGAGACCATTCTTCAAAAGTACCAGTTATTATTTCCCCATAAAAATTTCACCCGACGGCATAAGTTTCTGTGTTTCTTCTTTAACACAGTGCGACGCTCGAGAAAGGAAAGAAAAGAAGTTGAACGAGACGAACATTCAACTACTTCCAGAAATTACAGAAAGTCGCACGCCCGTTTTCACCGAACCCTTCCACTTCTTGTAACGTACCGAAAATTTTCCTTATTTGAGGTTCTTTTATGACTGGGACCAACTGGCAGCTGACGGCAACAACATGGAAATAGCTGTGCTGTTGGGCAATTATTTAGTGTTTCAGATTAGTTACCTAAATGGATTCTGTGTTTATATCCGGATCGAAAGACCAATTTTCCAAAAATTTCTGTGACGTATTTATTTATTTTCTTTTCTGTCTATTTTTTTTTTAAAAAAAACTTGATCGTCATAATAATTCAATAACAATAAAAATACCAAATAACACTCCAACATCACCACATAACTCCAACATTCTTCCCCTCAGTAATTGATTCGGCATCAAATTACAGCAGAAATCAATTACTCCAAGTCCAAAACGCAAACTTGCGTCACAGGCCTTCGTAAAACTGCGCCATTAGACGTCCTTATGTCAACTATTCTGATCCTTCCATCTTTGGCAGGATACGTGCGTACAATCAGACCCTTTGGCCAGATATTCCTCGGTCCATTAGGATCCACAACAATAACAACATCGCCCTCTTTCACCGGCTTCGTCTCTCTATGCCATTTATTCCGATTGACCAAAAAAGGCATATATTCTGTGGTCCACCTTTTCCAGAAATAATCGGACAGTTTCTGGGCAGCCTTCCATTTATTTAGAAGATTCAAGTTTGTCTCTTCAGTTAGAGCGCAAGGCAAGGCAGCATATGAAGGTCCAATGAGGAAATGATTCGGCGTCAACGGTTCCAAATCATTAGAATCAGTCGAAGTGTGTGTCAATGGCCTAGAGTTTAAAATGTTCTCAGCTTCAGCCAGAATTGTTCTGAGGACGTACTCTTGAGGACATTTTGAAACTAACATTTCACCCATTATTTTCTTCACACTTCTTATCAGTCTCTCCCAAGGTCCTCCCATGTGTGCAGCTAAAGGCGGATTGAACTTCCACTTGATATTCTTCAGACTGCAAAACTGAACAATCTTCGCTTGTTCGAGAGTCTCAAGTGCCTGGGAAAGTTCTCTATCAGCGCCTTTGAAGTTCGTGCCATTATCGCTATAAATTTCTTCCGGGAAACCTCTCCTACAGCCAAATTGTCGTAAAACGTGTATGAAACTGTCGGTGCTCAAGTCATGAGCTATTTCCAAGTTCACCGCTCTAGTTACCATACAAGTAAAAATAACCCCATACCGCTTTTCAGTACTCCTCTTCACGGTTACTTTGAGAGGTCCAAAATAGTCCACTCCCGTTTTGATGAAGCATCTCACTGTAGGTTCCAAACGGCATAAAGGTAACTGTCCCATTAGAGGTGGCTCTGGTACGCTATTCCGAATTTTGCACAACTGGCAATTTCTTTTCACGTTTTTTACCGACTGTCGAATACTGAGAATCCAAAACTTTTCTCTTAGACGATTAATCACGATTTCTTGACCATGATGACAGCATAGTTCATGATAATGTCGGATTAACAACATTGTTAGACGATGTTTCGGGTCCAGTATTATCGGCGCCTTTAGATAGTCTTGTCCTGTTAGATTATTCAGACGTCCAGAAAGTCGTAGAAGTCCATTCGTGTCTAATTCCGGCGATAATTTGTAGATTCTACTAGACTTCTCAACAGGTTTATTCTTCTCCAAGTTCTTTATTTCTTCGGCAAAGGAATTACTTTGAATAGACTTGCATAAGAACATTTCAGCATTTTGAATTTCGTCGATTTGAAGTTCACCGTCTTTTTTCTGTTCTCTGCAGTTATTGATGAACCGGAAAATCCATGCCGTAGTTCTGAGAACTCTACTCCACTTTGAAAATCGTTCAGGATCTGGAATTATCTCCTTTCTCACAATTGTCATCAGGAAGACATTCTCTACAGTCTTGAATTCCATTTCCTTGACCGCATGATCGTTCATTTCGACCTCAATTTCTTTAGGCCAATCTTCTGAAGAACTCTTTAAAAATCTAGGACCGTACAACCAGGTACTATCTTTGGAATAATCCAAAGGACATCGTTTGGTAGCTTGATCCGCAGAGTTGTCCTTCGTGGGAATATATCGCCATTGACTAGGATTAGTAATGTCCTGGATTTCCCCCAGCCGTTGTGCTACAAATACTTTGAAACGGCCAGCTTCTGATCTGATCCAATGCAAAACAGTCTTGGAGTCAGTCCAGAAGAAAACATTCGAAATGTTCAATCTCAGATTCATTTTCAAAGAATTTCCCAGCTTTGCTCCCATTAAAGCTCCTTGCAGTTCAAGTCTTGGTATCGACGTGGGCTTCAGAGGGGCTACTCGTGCTTTTGCGGCTACAAGTACAGTTTCCACTTCGTTGTCGCATTCAATCCTCAAATAGGCGGTCGTGGCGTAAGCTTTATCTGATGCGTCCGTTAAAACATGGAGTTGAATGATTCCTCTGGTTCTGTCCAACGTAGAATACTGTCTTGGAATCTTGAAATTAAAAATGTTACACAAGTCGTCCAACCATTGATTCCATCTCTCGTTGAATATTTTTGGAATTGTATCATCCCAGTCCACGTTGTTTCTCCAAATGTCTTGAAGTAAGATTTTGCCCTGAATTACGAAATTTGTCACAAAACCAAGCGGGTCGAAGATTGACATTACAATTTTCAAAACGTCCCTCTTTGTAGGTAGTTTCTGCTTCTCGATAATTTCCTTGTTAATTTTATGAAATTTCGTCTCAAATGAAAATGAGTCCTCTTGTGGGTTCCACCATGCGCCTAAAATTCGTTCGACCTTCTGTCCTGTAGTTCCACTGCCGTCCTCAAGCATGATCCTTCCCCCCTCTGCTCTCAAATCCTCGTCAATGTTTGAGAGTAGCTGTCGAGAATTACAGATCCAATTGCATATGATGAAACCTCCTCTTCTGTGAACCTCAATGACGTCATGAATGAGTTTATTGCCTTCTTCTTCTGTATCGGCGTTTCCCAAGTAGTCATCCATGTAGTGATCTTCAAGGATGGCTTCGACGGCTTCTGGAAATTCGTTTGCGAATTCTCTGGCATTCTTGTTCTTCGCCTCTTGCGCTAGGCAAGGTCCACTGGTAGATCCGAAGAATACTACACCAATTTCGAAGACATCAGGGGGCAAACTTCTCTCCATTCCTCTGTAGAGAATTCTTTGAGCACATCGATCTTCCTCACGTACACGAATTTGCAGAAACATCTCTCGAATATCAGCGGTAAAAGCAAACTTCTTTATTCGAAAATTCAAAAGAATATTGAACAAAGAGTTGTACAAATCTGGACCGGTGAGCAGACAGTCGTTTAGGCTCAGTCCATTCGCCTTACTCGCAGCGTCAAAAACTATTCGAGTTTTGTTCGGTTTGTTCGGATTTACCACGCCAAAATGAGGCAAGTACCATGTCTTCGGGGTCACTTTTTCATATTCATCTTTCGACAGTTTTCTTATGTAGCCTTTTCGTTCCATGTCCAGCATTTTTTCGCAATAGGCCTTTCCGAACTGAGGGTCTTTATCCATTTTTCTTTCGGTGCAGTAAAGTCTTTTCATAGCGGCGGAGCGGCTCTCTGGTAAGACTAAATTTTCATCTTTCCAAAGTAACCCAGTTTCGAATCTTTCTCCAACTCGCTTCATCGTTGAGTCTAAAATACTTTGGGCTTTTACATCATCTTTAGACATGGATCTAGTGATTTTCTGTAAACCAAGATTATCTATTCGCCATTGGGTCTTCACTAAGTCATGAAGCATGTCCAGGTCATCCTTCTCTCCCTGGCGAATGTGATACACATGACGCCAATCACCACTCTTTGAACTGATGTCCATATTAACGTTTCCATGGATTACCCACCCTAACAGTGTCTTGCTGAGAGCTGGGCTATTCCAAGGACCTGTTATAACTTTCCTATTGATTATAAGAGGTAAGTTGTCTTGTCCTATCAGTATTCTTGGTTTGGCGTTCGTCATGGATGGAATTTTGTTGTTAATATAAGGATACTTGGCGGAAATTTCCTCAATATCAACTGTCTGACTCGGCAGAGACATCTCCTTCCATGTCCTCACGTAGCGCATCAGGTAACTCTTCGAATCCTGGGACGCACGTATGTTGCACGCGACTATTCTTGAATCCGATTGTTGCTGGCTTTGATTATTCGCCCACACCATCGAAAGAGTACGCTCTGGACCATCAAGTTCAAGTTCGTCAGCCAACTTCTGGTCAATCAAAGAGACAGTAGAGCCATCGTCTAGGAGGGCGTAGGTTTGGATCGACCGTTCACCCTTGCTGATTATTACAGGCAAAATCTTCAACAATACACATTTATTGGCGACAATGTGACAATTCACCTCTGGTTTATCTCCAACTGGGACAACCGTATTCTCCTTGTGTAGAAATTCATGGTGAGGTTTTACACAATTATTGATTCCGCATTTCTTGATCTTCTTGCATGTTTTCAAACCATGATAAGGTATGAGACAGGAAAAACATACTCTCTTGGAAGTGACAAAAGTCCAACGTTCGTCAATGGAAAATTTCTTGAAGGTGGGACATTTATCCAATGGATGAAACTCCTTACTATTACAACACAAACACGTCCTTTCTGTGCTGTTGTTTGTCAATAATACGGCTTCCCTTCTCGATTTATCCGCTCCTTTGAACGTGTCGATTCTAGACTCTGTCGGTGTCGAAATTTTGCTGGCGATAGAAGCTTTTCCCTCTAACCACGCAGAAAATTGTATCAATTTCGGTTGTCCATTCGATTTTCTGGTGATAAACTCCGTCCATTGTAATTTTTGACTTGTGGGTAGTTTATCAACCAGTTCTTGGAGTAAAAGTGGATTTCTCAAATGATCTTCACCTTGTAAAGTCTCGATCGTCCCAACAGCATTTTTAACCTCGTCAGAAAAGTTGATGAGAGTCTCCAACTTGTCAGACTTTACTGGGTTCAGATGTCGTATTTTTTGAACTAAGAGCGTAATTATTTGCTCCGGACGGCCAAACCGTTCCTCCAGTATGTCTATAATTTTGTCGATAGTTTGTGGCAAAATTAATAAACTCTACGATTTTTCGGGCGTGACCTTTCAGGCATTTCTGAAGTCGATATTGGTTCTCTTCCGCCGTAAAACCACATAGAGTTGTCGTATTTTTGAATTGAAATATAAAATTAGGCCATTCTGTCGGAATTCCCGTGAAAATAGGTAAATCGCCTGATATTGATTGTCGAGTGAGCAATTTAGCCAATATCGTCGAAGATATAAATTCGTCTTTAGGTAAGTGAGTGACGATTTCTGACCTTTTATTTTGAAGATCTGGCAGATCGGTGGAAGGTCTATTTTTTGTCTTTGAAGACGACGGTTGATCTTCCGGTCCAGTTGTCTTCCATGGAGAAGAACCCGATCTCCAGGTGTCGATATCAGGTCTCTGACTCACATTACTTACTGACGTGCAGCCGTCACTTTCTGTCGATGATTCCTCGTCTATTGAAATCATTTTCAACTGCAGCTCTAACTCCAGCATTTCTCGGTGATGCTTCATCTCCAATTCCCGTTTCTTGATCTCCATCTCTAAACGTGCCTGCTCCTTTCTTGAAGAGCGACTAGCTTTGCTCTTCTTCGAAGTACGGTCGAGAGACGCAGCGTTGAGATCGACATAGCTGGGAGTTGTGGATGGTGGTGATCTTGAATGACTAACGGATCCCGCTTTTTGTGGATGTAGAACTTCAGTATCCATCGCCCCATTCACTTCATCTTTGTCCAAAGTACGATTTTGACGAGACCTTATGCGCTCGCTTTTCCGTAAAGATGTAATGGCGGGCTGCGACTTTGATGACTGCGTTTTACTTCTTGTAACTCGTTCCATAGTTCAGTTCAAGTTTAAGGCAATCGAAGGACCAATTATGTTTCAGATTAGTTACCTAAATGGATTCTGTGTTTATATCCGGATCGAAAGACCAATTATGTTTCAGATTAGTTACCTAAATGGATTCTGTGTTTATATCCGGATCGAAAGACCAATTTTCCAAAAATTTCTGTGACGTATTTATTTATTTTCTTTTCTGTCTATTTTTTAAAAAAAAAAAACTTGATCGTCATAATAATTCAATAACAATAAAAATACCAAATAACACTCCAACATCACCACATAACTCCAACATTTAGTAAGAGTGCTTTTCTTCCGTATTGTGCGTAAGATTAAATAATACGCCTGAGGTGTAGCACGCCGTTTTTCCTATGTGTTGCTTTTAACGATATGTCGATGGAAAGACTATCACGGGCTCTATCGAAGCGCTCGATAAGAGCTGAGTAGTGTCAGGAGGTATGTTCTAAAACCTCATCACGACAAGTTGCCTACATTCCGGCGTTTTGAGGTTTTGTGAAGGTTAAGAATTACAAGTTGCCTAAATTCCGGCGTTTTGTGTGGAAATCCCAGGTGACAGCTGTCAAGATGGCGGAAGAATTGAGTTTAAAAAGTGCGGAATATTTGAAAAACCTCAAAATGTGAGTTTAATTGGTTGCCTACCTAGCGTTCCGCAATTAAAAAACAAAATGCGGGAATCCCCGATTTCTAGGCTCAGCATTACAATTTGCCCACATTCCGGCGTATTGTGTGAAAACCCCAGGCTGACAGTAGCCAAGATGGCGGAATAATTGAGTTCAAAAAGTGCGGGATATTTGAAAAAACCTCACAATGTGAGCCGCAATTAAAAATGCGGGGATTCCCGATTTCGGTATTTTCAAACGAAAAATCTACCATTCATGAAATCCATAATGGTGCATATTTAAATTCGAAAAATGTGGAATTTGAAGATCATAAGTAGGAATTCAGGGGTTATGAAATGCGGTATATTAATTAAATTCAATACATTCAAAATTTGACATTTTTTTTATTTCTATACATAATGTGAATAATGACAATAATTCCCTCAATAATTGTAATGATAATGAACATAAAAACAATATTATTAATAATAGGTATAAGAATAATAACATAATATTATCTATAAGAAATTTAGGAGGTAAGGATGTAATGGCCAGTATAATCGTTATCATGATCTGCAATACACGCTCGAATACATGGTAATTTATTTGTGACATAATCGTATATTTTAAAGCCATTCCGCACACTGTACTCATTTAACTTCGGACACTAAGCCCGATAATGAATGATAATTCACAATGCGATCATGTATGATAAGACAATAAGCCCGCGTATGTGGTGGAAATATTTCGGCACTTTCAAACTCTACTTGGACATCTACGGTACTGGATTTCACAGCCTCTTCTTGTTTTGAGCAATCGATAACGAATAAAGCCTTATCCTTGAAGGTTTTATAGTCACTGATGGGCTCACTAATTTTGCGATGGTAAGAAGTCCTCTGAAAGTCACTGTAGGTTTGATACGCCTCCGTGTAATCGTCCTTGGCAAAGTCGCAACGTAGGCAATCGTATGGATAGCAGGTAGAGTTTAACCACACACGAACTGATGTTAAATTGACATTGTCAAAAGATGCAATATCACTTCGAGCATTATCTTTTCGATTCGATTGAAAGGCTAAAATAATGTAGCGGGGGCGCTCCAGACTGGTGGACGTCTGCACACTCCAAATGTCCTTGTTTGTAGCTTTAACGGCGGGGAGTTCATGAACTTGCCATTTGCGGAACGGTATCGATATTGGAGCACCGACACTCATTTTTTGAAAAAGTTGTAATTTTCTCTCATCGTTCGGATAAATGTGTTTCACACGTATTTCCATATCGGTGATGTCGATCTTGGCAGTCTTCGTGCCGGTACTCATGTAAGAATTATTATCGGTCCTATTGCGAATCAATCGAAGCTGGTGCTTCCCCATAATGATATGAGGATAGTCTTCGAACACTCCGAACCAGAACCGTAACGGTATCCATAGGGAAAATGTTTCGCCTTTCAATTTATCATATGTAGGTATAACATTTACTGTAGCATTTGGATTCCATCCGGCCATTTGTAATGCATTACATTCTTGACTATTGTAACATAGCAGCCCCTTTATGGAACTTACAGTACCGATATCGCGAACCTTATCGATTTCGTGCCCATTTAGCAAGTACGTGCCGGATTGGAATAGATAGGAGCCGGCGTTATTGGTCAAGTTACACACACCATCGTTTCCCGCCGATTCGACCAACTTACACACGATATGCAGAACGGCATCATTCCAATAGATTAATGCATCCTGTTGGTTGATCACAAACTCAATTTCATCGTTATTATTAAATGATTTGATTTGTGGCCGATATGAATGCACTTCCTCACGGATCACACTTTCGTCGAACCGAGGTTTTTTCAATATGTCCAATGTTTCGGACATTGTAGCCCAAAGACTTCAATAATCGAATATTATCAATGGTGAGTCGTCGTCTCACTAATGACGATGTTGAGGATTGATCAGTACCTACTGAAATTGGCGCCGACTGATCGTCATTAAATACCAACCCCATTCTGATCGTGGTATTAGTAGAACGATCGATGCCCCCTCTCCTCTTTCAATTCCAAAATCACGACCACTTGTTCACCGCGGAAATTCACTGGTCGCCACTCTTGATCGAGTAAATCGACAGTTATTTCATGAATGATCGATTCATTGATAACTGGTAAATATATAGGATTTCTGGGCTCGACATTAATACTGTAACCAGGTTCAACGTTCGGAGCGAACTCGTAAATCGTGTGTGACGGCTTATTGTCATAGTAGGCACCTTTTGTAATATTACACTTCACTCGTATAGTGACGACTTTGATGATATTTATCGGTAAATCAGAAGTATGTAATAAATTCGCTGGTAACTTTTTCGATGAGAACCCCAGCATTCGTCCGATACTGTCCAGAGGTTGAAAGTCAACTTCATATACCGATTTTACCTCACATTGTAGTGTATTATTATTCGGCTTCAATGAAATCAATTCGATATCTTTAAATTTTATTTCATCATCATCGCTGAGATGTGATTTAAGTAAACGTTGTAGACACTCTTCAATCGATGTGATCTCATAAGATCCAATCGGGATCGTAATAACTCGTTTCGCCCCATCATTTCCATAATAATAAAATTGATTATTTCCTGCGTCGACATTTGGAATACTATTGCACGTATGAAGGCCGACTAGACGAAGCGAATAACTACAATCGGAATTCAGCTGAATCAGCGGATCTTGGACGGCAGCAAGAGTACTTCCGCGTCCCGTTAAAGTGAATGTTCGCGACATGACTAAATGAGACTGACGTTGCAACTTTATTTATTATTTATTATTATATAAAAATTTCAAACACAAATGTCCACAATTATAGGTGGTACTTTGATAAGTATCATGATTATAATAGATATTGAAATGCTCAAAGTATTTTGTCAACTCCAAGGGAGGCGATAAATTCCCCATACTATCAAAGTATATGACGTCAGGCCCACATTTTTTGTAAGAAGTCCAATGAGTTCCACTACCAACACTCGAATCGATATTAATGATCCCAGATTCATTCCTGCGGGGTACAGCAGGTAATTCATCCCGCATGAATACACCGCGGAAATGTGGGATTTTGAGAATTTTCACGTAACGTCGCAGGTCGATGTCCGTGAGGGGGCGCGTTGGTAGTTTCAATGGGAGTTTTTTGGCCGAATAAATAGACCCATGCCACTCTTGTAAGGTTTCAGGTAAAGCCCGTCACCTTTTTTACCTAAAGCTATAGTCTCCATGGATCGATTATGACGTTGCGATTCCTCAAACTTTTGCTTTCCGATTTTAGCGTCATTCACTGCTTTTGCCACACTGGCGGCACCTCCTAAATTGAAAAACAAAATTATAAGTATTTCAAGGCTACTACTTATCAATGAATCAAACCAACCTGTCAATGCTCCAAGTGCCGAGAGTCCTGATAAAATCGACACAAGAAAGGGTATGAATGAACCCGTCTTCGGTACGGGTATGACCCGTGGTAATTTGACACCTTTTTTACCACCCACTCTCTTAACCGCCACCCGAGCCGCTTTTAGAGTTTTCACAGTGTGCGACTTTAAATCGCCAACATACTTGTCTCCCTTCTTTTTCAGTTCATTCACAATAGCCTTATGGAATATCGCCTTCACCTGTCTTCCTTTTTGCTTAATTTTCCCATCCGTAATACCGGCCCCCATTTTACGTTTAATTTTCATCGTATTGGTCGTCAACCAGGCAGCCGTTTTTTCACCGAAACTAGAATCTTTGGCCTTGACACGGTCCCAAGCTTTATATTCCAAAACTTTATCAGCGGCGTGACGTGCACTGAGGTCGTTGGACTGTGAATAAGAGATATCGTGCTCTTAACACGCCTTATCTAGACCATTTACCCCCGCATCACCCCTGGCCAGACGTTTCTTCAATTTAGTACCGGGCCCGCAATACTGATATCCGGGTAGTGTAACGATTTTTTTTTTAGATTTTAGTAATTCTCTGTTGCGAGGGCGACTACTTAGAGAAATATCAAAAATTCTTACTACGACGATGAAATGAACTTTTCACACAATGAATTCTATATCTTTACTCAAAATACCACCAATTTAACGACACCTGTGTGTGATTAGATTGACTACAACAATTGATTCTAGTTATCGATCGATCCTGAATAATACCTCGGCTAAACCGCAATAGGGGAACATTTCATTTAAATTTGAATAATGTCTTAATCCTAATATTTAAACTAGATCACCATTTTTTTCTTGAAAAGATCCATATCTCTACTTCACAATTTTCTTTGATTTCGCTGATCCATAGCGATTACAATATTTACACCTTCCAATTTCGCGATCCCAGTTATTAGTTAGTCAACCAATTTTACTAAGTCTTATCTTATCGACCTGGGGAAGGAAACCTCCGACCTGGTCAATTCGGGTATCGAGAGAGTGGGAAGAGAGTGTGGTGCACGAAGGTGGTCGGCCATTAAAGGAAAAATCAAAATTTATTTTGGTCATCCTTTGTCGGATTTGATAAATTCAAGCCTTACTATCACTAATATTGAATAACGTCGATGTCCAGCATAATATAGTGATTTTAATTCGACGATTGAGGCCGGACCAAAAATCACGGTGATATAATTCGGACCACACCTCTATTCCACCCGCGTTTTTGAAAAATCCCTCAAACATCCAAAGAGGTACAGTATTGGATCATACAACAGAACACATTCTAATTTTTCTTTCCATAAATAGGGTTCTATCATTATCTTTCGAAAATCTACGGATTTCCATTTGGTTTTCCTCATCTACTTTCGCTACCTTTTTTGTTGGGATTTTCCTCCCTCACTTGGGTTTCATTGCGACTGCCGTAACGTCACCGCCATCTTATCATATAGATTCATCTTTACCGGTCGTCCACGATAAGTACTGCCCTACAGGAATTATTAAGGTCAGCCCGTTATTTCCTTTTTTTTATAATTTCATTCCAAAGTTGAAGAGGAAATGATCATGTTATTAGTTTAGTTCATAAGTTTATTTATAGTGCGCCCTTTAACTTTTGCGATACTGATCAGTACCCTATAACTTCTTTAGCGTAGTTTGATAGCCTTTTTTTCCTTTCTCTGAAGTTTCTTCCCCTCCTGTTTTTTGTTTAATATATAAAAATATAATTGATTTCGTGAGCTATTCAATTGCCCTCTTCCATCATCCTAAGCTCACTGGCGCCCAAAAGATAGAGATATCGAGGTAAGTCTGAATTTGGACCTGCACCCGCTCTCCAAAATTTTTTCGAGCTACCGACAGCACCGTATATCAATTAGTCTTAAAATTACGGTACACTATTTTGGCGCCCAACGTGGGGCCATTTTTCTGAGAATTACATTTCAATTTAAGGGCGCGACTGCCTGATATCTATATCTTACCTTCCCATTTATCCTATACATCTTTTCCCTTATTAGTTTGCCTCCTTATCTCCTACTTTCACTCATTTAGTTAATACTATATATATATATATATATATATCTAAGATGACTGATAATTTCAACTTTTGTGATGTACGCTATCTGCCTGAAGATGATTTAGACTATGAATTAAGTATACGTAATCTAACACCGACCGACGGTAAAGATGATAAAATCAAAGCACTCCGAGTGGCAATATCAATGAACCTACCAATATTTCACCCACCTAATTTTGATTTCGATGAGGAAAACCAATTAATTGCGAAGGCCCTGCAACTTGTCACGTCTCTGATTATTGAGGTTAAACCCGCTTGTTCACCGGATGATCCAATGTTTTTAGAAGCTAAATCGCGCCTAATTTTGATTACACAGCGCGTTTTGAGATTACCTATACCTAACGAAAATTCGGACGAGCATAAAACCATCAAGTCCAAGTATCATTATAATTGTTTAGTCCTGCAAGCCGATCTGATCGATAAGCTTGATGATAGATTGGTCAATCTAACCAACAGCCAGGTGGTGAATCCAATTTTCACTTCAACTCCAACAGCCAATCATTCGTCTCAAGGTTCCACCTCGTTTATTAAGTCAGTACCAGTTCATGCCTGGGGTGTAAAATTCAACGGGTCAGGAAATTTAATGGAATTTTTAGAAAGAATCGAGAACTTACGTATGGCGCGACATATTTCTGTACAACAATTATTTGATTCCGCTTATGACATCTTTTCTGAACCAGCTACCACTTGGTATAATTCCATCAAGGACAAAGTACGTAATTGGGATGAATTGGTAACACTTCTAAAATCGTTTTTTTTGTCGAGAGATAACGATGAGAGTATTTTGTCTGAGATACAAACACGCAAACAATGTCCTAAAGAACCCATCGCAATTTTCATAGCTGTAATTAAAAGTTTATTCGCTCGTATGGCAGATCCTCCTAAAACAGAAGCTCAATTAAGAATAATTCAACGAAATCTATTACCACATTACTTCCCAGCTATCGCTTTGCAAAAAATCCTATCAACCGAAGACCTCGAATCGGTCTGTAAAATTATTGATGAATCGATGGCGTTACAAAATGATCCGGCTTCACCCCAACTTGCTGCTGTGGGAGCATCACCCCAAGCACATGGTTCTATGAAACCAAAGAATGATATAATTTGTTGGAATTGTGACGCGACTGACCATATCTACACCTGGTGCACAAAAAGACATCAGAAATTTTGTTTCCACTGTGGAAAGAAAGGATTTACTGTAAGGACATGCCCAATTTGTTCAAAAAACTGAATAAACGGGGGACACACCTCAAAATTCACGTGTCACCCCGCACTTCTAATAGTTATCACAATCTTCCACCAAATTCCAACCCTTCAGAATGGAAAGTTTGGCTGTCAACAGTTCGAAATTTCTGTCGTCCCCCTCCGACTCAGTCGCAAGCCAACCCTATATTTGTCAAGCAAATAAACGACAATCGACCTTATATTTCTGTAAAGGTCCTTAATTTTCCTATTACCGCTCTTTTGGATTCCGGAGCTAACAGTTCGATTGTCGGGAATGCTGGCCTCAAAGTTTTAAAACTACTCGGCTTGGGATGGTCGGTCTCACCTCTAAAACACGTCATAACAGCTGATAATAATAAACAAGATATTTTAGGTGTTGCTGAGTTACCTATCTCAATTGATAACACCGTCCGTCTTTTGAAAGTTTTCATAGTTCCCTCTCTCGTACATCCTTTCATTTTCGGTAGTGATTTCTGTGATCTTTTTTCTTTAAATATCAATTATAAAAATAACTCCTGGGATATTCAATATAATGAGATTTCTCTTGGCGTTAATAGAGATGGATTATCGCCACTATCACAAATTTCTGTCGACGCACATTTAGTTTTAAATTCGGAACAACAAATCGAGGCGAGACGTATCATTGATTCTTTCAATTCCATCGCAAATAAAAATCGTTTAGGGCGTACTGATAAGTTGATCATGTCCATAGACACTGGAGATGCTAGACCTTTCAAAATACGGCAATATCCATTATCTCCTTACATGTTACAGCATCTGAATCGCGAAATAGACGAAATGATTGATTTAGATGTCATTGAACCTTCTTTTAGCCCATGGTCATCACCTGTTTTACTGGTAGATAAGAAAAATGGAGAAAAACGGTTTTGTTTTGATGGTCGCTTTTTAAATAAAATCACCAAACACGATAGCTATCCTCTACCACGCATCGATCGAATTTTAAATATGTTAAATGGGGCAAAATTCATCTCTTCGGTTGACCTCCGTAAGGCCTTTTGGCAAATACCTCTCGATGAGGAATCTAAAGAGAAGACTGCTTTCACTGTCGCTGGGCGAGGTCTTTATCATTTTAAAGTTATGCCTTTCGGTTTGGTAAACTCTGCACAAAACCAGCAACGGCTCATGGACAAAATATTCGGCCCAAAGTTTGAACCGTATATCTTCGTATATTTGGACGATATTGTCATAGTTTCAAGTACCTTCGAAAAACATTTAGAGCTCTTAGAAGAAGTTAAAACCCGTCTGCAAGATGCTAAGCTTACCATCAATTTGGAAAAGTGTGAATTTTTTAAAACTTCACTGAAATATCTGGGATACATTATAGACTCTCGTGGAATCCGAACCGATCCTGATAAAGTAGCCGCCATGGTTAACTATCCTAGACCAACTAACACAACAGAAATTAAAAGGTTTATAGGAATGTGTAGCTGGTATAGGCGCTTTATAAAAGAATTTTCTACCCTTTGCTCACCTATTAACGACCTTTTAAAAGGTCATCGGATGAAAAAACATCCTATCACATGGTCTAAAGAGGCGGACATCGCTTTCGTAAAAATTAAAGAAGCCTTAATAACAGCTACTATTTTGACCAGCCCGGATTTCGATAAAAAATTCACTATTCAATGCGACGCCTCTAACACTGGTATTGGTGGTGTACTCACGCAACAAATTGATGATGACGAGCGCGTAATCGCGTTTGCTAGTCGAACTTTATCCCAAAGCGAACGTAACTATACCGTCACCGAGAGGGAGTGTTTAGCTGCCGTGTATTGCACTCAAATATTTCGCCCATACATCGAAGGCACAGAATTTAATTTAATCACAGACCACTATTCTCTCCTTTGGTTGGACAATCTAAAAGACCCAACTGGTAAGCTGGCACGATGGGCAGTAAAACTTCACCAACATAAATTTACTATCTTACACCGAAAAGGTAAACTTAACGTCGTTCCCGACGCTATGTCGCGAATTCCTGAAGTTAATGTCATTGATATAATACCTACTGACCAAGATAGGTGGTATAATACCCTCAAAAGAGCTATACAAGAAAGACCCACAAACTATCCTTTGTTCCGCATTGAAAACGGAATCATTTTTAAGAAAACCAATCTTCTTCTTCCTATGAATATTAACCACGCCGAATGGAAACTCCTAGTTCCTAAATCACAGAGGAAGGAAATCATTACCGCCTGTCATACACCCCCTACATCCGGACACCTCGGTTTTTACAAGTCTCTAAATCGCGTTCGTGAGTTATATATTTGGCCGAAAATGCGGAAGGACATCATTGACTTCGTAAAGCTCTGCCACGTCTGTGCCCAGCAAAAATCTCGAAACTCTGGCCCTTTCGGCCTCATGGGAAATGAAAAACTTGTTAGATTTCCATGGCAGGTTATAGCTTTGGATTTAATGGGTCCTTTTCCACCTTCTCATAATCGAAACCAATATCTCCTCGTAATTGCTGATTGGTTCTCAAAATACATACTACTCTGTCCGTTAAAAAAAAGTAATGCCACCTCGATCATAAAATTCTTAGAAGACCAGGTCATACTGACCTTCGGTACCCCTCAATTTGTCATATGTGACAATGGAACTCAATTCGCCGGCAAAGAGTTTAAAAAATTTACCGAAAAATACGAAATTCAGAAAATATGGTTTAACGCTCGATATCACCCCCAAGCCAATTTCGTGGAACGATCTAATAAAACCATTGGTACAGCTATACGATCCTATATTGAAGATCATGCTGACTGGGATAAACATCTTTCTGAAATTCGTTTCGCAATCAACACCGCAAAACACGAAAGTACTGAACTTTCACCGGCGTATATAAATTTTGGCAGATATGTTCCTCTTAGCGGAAAATACTACGGCACTATTAAAAATACCGCAGACATAGATTTACTACCGGGCGACCGGGATGAATATTCTAAAAATTTAGAAAATATTAACGACGTTTATACAGAAGTACAAACTAAACTGCATCGAGCATACCTTTCTTATCGTCAGAGATATAATGCGAAAAGAAAGGAAATTAATTTTGAGGTAGGTGATAAAGTTTGGCGGAAAAATCACGTCATGTCGGATCTCAGCCGAAAAGTCTCGGCTAAATTAGCTAAGAAATATGTTCTTAGTACAGTAACGAAAAAATTGTCTCCAGTGGTCTACCAATTACAAAATTTGGATTTATCTGATGCCGGTAGATACCATATAAAAGATTTAAAACCATATTATGGTTCCAATTCAGATGTTTCAGTAGGTTAATGTAACTTCACATCTGTTATAATCGATTTAATTCGGATTTGATATCTCTAAAAACCATACTCCTTATCTTTCTCCATTTCCCTTTCACTCCTTAATATTGCGGACACTACCCGGACTAAACAGTTTTCTGAATATAAGAAAACGCCAATGATTTTAACATGTGTTTCTCATTTTGAAAAATACACCCCCGATTTAACCTCACGATTTATGTCCTCTTTTCAAAAGACGTATGATACGCGCAGATATCAATTGCAGTATTCTTAGGAAGTGAGAGATTACGTGTTTGTTATTAGTTATTTATTTATTTATTTATCTTGAACTTAAAAAAATATGTTCATATTTTTTTTGATAGGAGAGGGGTAGTGTAACGATTTTTTTTTTAGATTCTAGTAATTCTCTGTTGCGAGGGCGACTACTTAGAGAAATATCAAAAATTCTTACTACGACGATGAAATGAACTTTTCACACAATGAATTCTATATCTTTACTCAAAATACCACCAATTTAACGACACCTGTGTGTGATTAGATTGACTACAACAATTGATTCTAGTTATCGATCGATCCTGAATAATACCTCGGCTAAACCGCAATAGGGGAACATTTCATTTAAATTTGAATAATGTCTTAATCCTAATATTTAAACTAGATCACCATTTTTTTCTTGAAAAGATCCATATCTCTACTTCACAATTTTCTTTGATTTCGCTGATCCAAAGCGATTACAATATTTACACCTTCCAATTTCGCGATCCCAGTTATTAGTTAGTCAACCAATTTTACTAAGTCTTATCTTATCGACCTGGGGAAGGAAACCTCCGACCTGGTCAATTCGGGTATCGAGAGAGTGGGAAGAGAGTGTGGTGCACGAAGGTGATTGGCCATTAAAGGAAAAATCAAAATTTATTTTGGTCATCCTTTGTCGGATTTGATAAATTCAAGCCTTACTATCACTAATATTGAATAACGTCGATGTCCAGCATAATATAGTGATTTTAATTCGACGATTGAGGCCGGACCAAAAATCACGGTGATATAATTCGGACCACACCTCTATTCCACCCGCGTTTTTGAAAAATCCCTCAAACATCCAAAGAGGTACAGTATTGGATCATACAACAGAACACATTCTAATTTTTCTTTCCATAAATAGGGTTCTATCATTATCTTTCGAAAATCTACGGATTTCCATTTGGTTTTCCTCATCTAGTTTCGCTACCTTTTTTGTTGGGATTTTCCTCCCTCACTTGGGTTTCATTGCGACTGCCGTAACGTCACCGCCATCTCATCATCTAGATTCATCTTTACCGGTCGTCCACGATAAGTACTGCCCTACAGGAATTATTAAGGTCAGCCCGTTATTTCCTTTTTTTTATAATTTCATTCCAAAGTTGAAGAGGAAATGATCATGTTATTAGTTTAGTTCATAAGTTTATTTATAGTGCGCCCTTTAACTTTTGCGATACTGATCAGTACCCTATAACTTCTTTAGCGTAGTTTGATAGCCTTTTTTTTCCTTTCTCTGAAGTTTCTTCCCCTCCTGTTTTTTGTTTAATATATAAAAATATAATTGATTTCGTGAGCTATTCAATTGCCCTCTTCCATCATCCTAAGCTCACTGGCGCCCAAAAGATAGAGATATCGAGGTAAGTCTGAATTTGGACCTGCACCCGCTCTCCAAAATTTTTTCGAGCTACCGACAGCACCGTATATCAATTAGTCTTAAAATTACGGTACAGTAGATGGGCCTCGAATGGCAGATTATTTATAATCGAGTTAATCATTTTCATTCTCACACCGCGTCCTACTTGTGTAACTATCGCTTTTATACTGATGATTTAACAATACCTAAGTACTCATATAAATATATTGATAAATCATTATGAATATGGATCAGTATCCATCAAAATGCGGTTCGTGCAACAGAATGCTAAATTACCTATACGCAATCAAGATACCGACGATGATATTCATCACCGCAACCAAGTACAACGTCACGGAGGACTTCTCCCAAATTCGATACGTGCACTAATAATCGGCCCCTCAAATTGTGGTAAAACTAATGTGATGATGAGCCTCCTCTTGGAATCCAATGGACTTCGCTTTGAGAATGTGTATGTGTATTCGAAGTCGCTCTACCAATCAAAATTCCAAATGCTGGATAAGGTATTGAAACGTATACCCGAACTTGGCTATTATCCCTTCAATGAAAACGCGGAGATTATGGATCCGTCAGAGGCCAAAATGAACTCTGTGTTCATATTCGATGATGTGGTATGCGGTGCACAGAACAATATACGAAAATACTTCAGTATGGGTAGGCATAGGAATGTTGACAGTTTCTATCTAGCTCAAAGTTATATGAGTATTCCCAAGCACCTCATTCGAGATAATGCAAATTTTTTAGTAGTTTTCAAGCAAGATGATAAAAATTTGAAAAATGTGTACGAGGAGCATGTGGGTTCCGATATCCCAACATTTTCCGAATTTAAAAATGTGTGTGGTCAATGCTGGAAGGATAGACATGGATTCCTCGTAATTTCAAAAGATGATCATATCACTAAGGGGCGTTATCGTAAAGGATTCGACAGCTACATATTGATGTAGTCCTTGTGCGTGACATGTAGTTTGATAGCTACTTCCCTATCGAGAGCATCTTTGCCATCGTCGTCGTCGTTATTGTCATCATGAATACCACTCTGAAGAAGAAAGTGATCGAGGCATCACGAAATGTGAAAAATAAATTTGAATCATTAAAATTGGATCGTCTGCAGCAAAAACAGACAGTGGAAGAAGTTTTTGAACCGGTAATATCCCCATTGAAAAGTTTATCGCGAGCAAATTCGGCATCACAACCCTTGAGCCCAGTTTTGAGGACACCATCACCGAAAGATATGGGAAGGCATATTCTAAAAAGAAGTAAAATGTTCATGTCACCAACATCATCATCCACCCCTCAACCCAAACGATTAAAGCAAGAGCGTCAACCGCAACCACAAGAGCGTCAACCGCAACCACAACAGCGTCAACCGCAACCACTAGATCCACTGGACGGTGTGGATGGTATGGATGATGGGGTCGGAGATGATGGGGATGAAGAAGAAGAGGGTGATTTGGATGAAGAAGAAGAGGATAATGTGAATGAAGAGGGGAATACTGATGATGATGATGAGGAAGACGTGACGATAAGATCGAGATCATCCGTTCTACTCTCTGAAATGTTGGAAAGAATGACCGACATTGCAAAACCATACGTTAGGAAATTCCTATTCGATAATGATCAGCGAAAAATGGATCATCGTAATGTGCAATATTCCACGGAGAATGATGAATGGCTTATTGGCAGAACTCCGATGAAAATCCATTCAAATGGTGACCTCAAAATTGATCAACGCTTGATAAAAGGGACACGTGGTATTTATGAGCTGATTTTTATGAGATACCCCGATGATGACAAATACAAATCAGAAGATTTGGAAGCTTATTTATGGTTGGCGCGAGTGGCGAATTTATATCGTCAAGATTTCGAACGGAATGGAAAAGTTATGGGTAGTAAAGGCGAAAAATATAAATTAATACGTCCCATATTTCAATCTCTTCAATCGAAAACCAAGGAAGGTGTATCTCATTCGCATGTCGGCAAAGGCTACTCCGAAACATACCATCACCCAATGTTGAATCATCCAATGAAATATAATGAAAAACCGATAGAGTACATTTATTGGGATGATATTAATGAGCTGGTGGAACGTTTGGGACTTTTGAGTGCATCACGGCGAGCTGGTAATACATCTCATAACAACGAAATCATAGCGATCGAAGAGGAATTGCGTGAAGTTGAAGTGATATATTAATTCCGCATCAATCCGTATGTAGATCAGTCAACTCCCAACGGTCATCATGAGTGTCGATAAATTTGGTAGATCTAATCGCATTAGACATGTCAGTAACGATAATAATGGATTCATAAGTTCATATCAAAAAATGGTGAAGGCGTTTAATTCCTTGAGTTTGAATGAAGATGGAGATTACGATGCGTTGAATAAGAAAATAACTAATGTTATGAGCCCCACCGATGCGAGTGACTGTGCCAATATGGAGTACGTGGATACTGCATTAAATTCCAATTTTAGAAGAGTGGAAGATGAATTCAATGAAATCGTAAAAAAATTAGACGAGAAATGGCAGAGGATATTCGAAGAGAGTGAAACCCATATTCATACGCTACTGGATAAAATGTCATCGACTTCAAAAGTGAACCACACGATGAACACTCTTATAAAGAAAAAACGCCCTCTCCAGGAGGTTATTCCGTCTAATATATCTGTAGCGGGTGCATCGTTGAAGCCATGGGTCGAAATCGAGAAGAAATTGTAGAAAAAAATCGTCGTATGAGTGTAAAGGAGCAAATTGTGAATGAGATATATAAACCTGCAAGGCGAGCATTTCCTCGCCGACGTACTATCATGCGTGGGATAGATGACCTGTGGCAAGCTGACTTGGCAGACTTTACAGATTATTCTCGTCAAAATCGCGGATTCAAATATATATTAGTGGTGATCGATGGATTTTCCAAGTACGTATGGACTGAAGCTGTGAAATCGAAATGTGGGAAGGATGTGACGGCCGCCATGAGTTTGATAATGAATAAACGCACTGGGAAAACTCATAGGATTCCCAAAAATTTACAAACTGATAAGGGAAAAGAATTTTATAATGAATCATTCGAGAATCTCATGAAGAAATTCAACGTAAATCATTACAGTACATATAGTGTGATGAAGGCGGCTATAGTAGAACGTGTAATACGAACCATCAAAGGTAGACTTTACAAATTATTCACATTAGAAGACTCCTACAATTGGATCGACGGTCGATTAGATCGGGTGATTACTGCATATAATAAAAAATCCATTCATCGTACGACGGGTATGAAACCGATTGATATTACAAAGAAAAATGAGCGAGCTATTTTAGAGACTGTGTACCTCAATCCAATCAAATCAGTAGCTAAGGCAAAATTCAAAGTTGGAGATATTGTACGGATCAGCAAAGAGAAGCATTTATTCCGCAAAGGTTATCTCCCCTCCTGGACTACGGAATTATTTCAAATATGTAAAGTGAACATGACAGATCCTATTACGTATTTATTACAAGGAGTCGATGGCTCATCAATTTTGGGAAGTTTCTACGAATATGAATTACAGCGAACCACTCATGAAGATATCTATTTGATTGAGCGAATCTTACGCAGGAAGGGGAATAAAATCTACGTTAAATATCTCGGCTTTGATAATAAGCATAATAGTTGGATCAATTCATCCGACATTGTAGACTAGTGTGTGTTCGATAGTGATTTTTATTATCATCATCATGAGGATGCAGGAACAAGTTACGACAAGATATCCATCATATGCACCACCGTTGGCTCTGACACCATCACCACCAGCACCACCATTACCACCATCTTCAACCCCACCGAACCCTTGGGAAAATGTCGATCACTCAATCAATGCGGGGAGACAGAAGTTTTCATCATCAGCTCTTGCTCTGGTCATGGCGCTTCAAAATATTGAGCAGAGTATAAAAATATTATCGTTAACCGGCTGGAATTTAGTTATCAATCAATTAAATCCATGGGAATTGAATAATATTTGGACCGAACTTCCGCTCCGATATCAAACTGATGAAGGTATACAATCCCGTTTGCCATGCTTCGAGCATCATGGAGAAGACGAGTATCTCGCCTACGGACCCGTACCCTTAACCAAGGATAAGTGTCACCGATGCCGCGCCAATAAATATGAACGTGAAAATAATATCGGATATGATGTAATTAATTAAAATTTTAGTACTTATAAATATTATAATATGAAACATCTGAATGCCCCCATTTTAATTTCTCAATGTATAGACTTTTTATTATAGAAATAAAAAAATTCTGATGAATTTTTTTTTTTTTTTTTTGAAGCATAAAAGTAATACAGTAATATGCAATTTGATGATCGACATCCTGTCTGTATGCAGCATGATCTATTCTCTCACATAATATTTTGTAAGTTAGCAATTTCTTCGATATGTAAGAAAGTGATGCCGTTCAACAACCTCTGCTACATCAGCTAATAATCGCTTCCGCCACCTCCATCATTACCACCACCAATTCTGATATGTGGCTCTGTTTCCCCTCTTCTCACCTGATTAGTACTATCATTAATTTATCATTTCTCAAACTGATAAGATGGAGAGCCTAAACAGTATCGGTCAGTGCGAAATTATCAAACCAAAGTTGAAGTTAGACCAGCTCCAAATCGACAAACTTTATAGAGTGGTAGATGTGAGAAAAATCTCTACCAGTTTCGGCGACGCAGTGTTGGTGGAGTTAGATGAGAATATCATCTTCCTCCCCAGGCGCGTAGTACATCTCATCACCCCCGAAGCGATCCAGGAGCTGTTGGCCGGTGCTGGTTGCGGCATTAAATTCACCGGCAAGCTTGCAATTGGTAATCGACCCTTTCCGGCCAATACTTTTTCATTCGAAAAATTTTTGGCGGAGGCGACGACGACGACGACGACGACGACAACTACGGAACTAGAGGCAAAGGCGGAGGAAGTAAACGAAAAAAAAGAGACAATTGAATAATATAAGGACGACGACGACGACGACGGCGACGACGACGACCACGACGATAATATAATTAGGTAAGTGAAACATTATTTTTTTCTATGAAATTTTTTTTTCACGAGTAGAATTACTTATACTCATAATTATTTGAATTTACAGATATGTATATTTGTGAAATATGTGGGAAAACCTACACGAGGAAGGACAATTTGAAGCGGCATGAACAGGCATTTCATAAAAAAGATGAGGCGGGGGAGGAGGAGGAGGGCGGACTAGCTCTACCTTCAACATCTAAACGGAGATGTGTTGCAAACGTCTACTGCTCCCATTGCGATTTGCAAGTACCAAAGTCGAATTGGAGCGGCCATTTACGTAGTCAACAGCACAAATCCAACCTCCCTGTACACCTGGATGATGATGATGATGTTCATGTCGTGGACCAAAATTTCAAATCGCGCATTATAAGTTTACGTATTTTAAATAGAGATCAAGTGCTACTTGATATCGCAGCTTTCTTGAATAATATTAAAGATAAAATACGGAGAATTATTTCAAGATACGTTGATAAATTCAACACAATGAAGACTAATTTCGAGCTATTCGCCGACTATCTACTCCCTACGAAATTTGAGGTTGATATGAAGTCCTTCAATACGAAAAACAGCATCGTCACGCCTACGACGGATTTTGAAGATATTTTCAGTCAGCTTGTAGATGTACTGAAAACTAAAGCGGAGGAATTTCAGGAGCGAGATTCAGGTATGTCGATTATATTGCAAAAATAATAAATATATACAGCGTGTATCAGGAAGAAAGGTCCAGGCTTTCAGGATGCCCTCCTTGAGTGATTGCCAACAAAATTTCTTAGTAAATATATATCCGTAAACGCCAATTAGATACAGGGTGTCACATTTAATACTCCCACTAAGTTTACCAGAGGCATGACAACCAAAATCGGTAAAAAGTTTTTAACGAAGGAGAGAGCCTATGATGCCAGCTTTCAGAAAAAAATTTGTCGATTCTTGTATCTTTAATAGTTCCACGGATATTGCGATTTTGCTGCAGCTGGTCGAAGGACGAAAAATTGATATGTTCAGATTTCAATAAAATACCTAGGATGAAAAAGATAGCTAAAATCCAGAGCTTTCTTTTGTTTCGATACAAGTTTCGTCTAACGTCTACTGTTTCATGGATATCGTGATTTCAAATGACAGAATTTTCTTACTTAAGTGACAATATTTCCGAAAAAACAGTAGTTATGCAAAAACATTGTTGAAACATTAGAACCGTCTTCATTCAAGATATCTTTTTTACCCGGAGAATTTTGTTGAAATTTTGAAATATCATTTTTTTGTCCTCCGACCAGCTGCAGCAGAATCGCGATATCCTTGGAACTATTAAAGATACAAGAATCGACAAATTTTTTTCTGAAAGCTGACATCATAGGCTATCTTTTTCGTTTGAAACATTTTACCAATTTTGGTGTTCCCATATCTGAAAAACTTGGTGGAAATATTAAATGTGACACCCTGTATCTAATTGGCGTTTACGGATATACATTTACTAAGAAATTTTGTTGGAAATCACTCAAGGAGTACATCCTGAAAACCTGGACCTTTCTTCCTGATACACGCTGTATATCGAATTAACGATTTTCTTCACTTTCCTCTTATACCAGGATGGACGCTCATGAGGATTCTACATCTGGAAGTTAACATCTGTAAATTCGTCGTTTTTGGAGGCTCTAGCTACATTCCACTACCAGCGGACATAGATCGTAGAAAGGCGATTGTGAACGTACACAATTTTGACAACCAATGCTTCAAATGGTCCATTCTTGCTCATCTTCATCCAACCGATGTAATGCCCAATCGTGTTACGAATTACCGAAGGTATGAAAACGATTTAAATTTCGATGGTCTATCATTCCCCCTCAATTTACGCGATATCGCTGCCTTCGAACGGCTTAATACTATTTCGGTAAATGTTTATGGGCTAGAAGCTCATTTTGATAAAAATACTGCGAGATGGAGATCGGAGGTTGTGGGGCCACATCATTTTTCAAAGTTCCGAAACGCTGCCACTCATATTGATCTTTTATTGATTACCGATGATGATGCGGGTGGACAACATTATTGCCTTATACGTAACTTATCGCGTTTGATACGCTCCCAGATCACCTCACATACCGAA
The DNA here is from genome assembly GCA_949788335.1 of Salpingus planirostris. Classification (NCBI taxonomy): domain Eukaryota; kingdom Metazoa; phylum Arthropoda; class Insecta; order Coleoptera; family Salpingidae; genus Salpingus; species Salpingus planirostris. The sequence continues at coordinate 179,511 of OX460918.1, forward strand.
GCAATTTTTTTATGTCGCGGGTGTCTGACTCATTTTACAAGTGAATATAAATATAACGCTCACATTGAGAATGATTGTAATCATCTCAAAACGAAATTACCTACATCTGAAATGCGGCAAGATAAATTTGGCAATCCGTCTGTCGGTAATATCCTAAAGTTTGAAAATTTTGAAAAATCATTAAAATCACCATTCGTTATTTACGCTGATTTCGAAACTATTCTATTACCGATACAAACTTGCCAACCTAGTTCCGCTTCATCATCTACCACCAGTACACATTTGCATGCCCCCTACAGTTTTGCTTACGTAATTAAATGTGACTTTGATGATAGTCTCACGAAGTTTGAACTTTATCGCGGAGAAAATGCTTCCGAAATATTCATCGAGCGGCTGGATCGCGATGTCATTGACTTATATAAAAAATATTTTAAATATCCTAAACGGATGATACCCTTAACCGACGAGGAGAACGTAGCTTTTATAAATTCAACCCACTGCTCTATCTGCGACAAGCCTTTCAGTAATAATCCTTTCGGCAGTAAAGTTCGCGACCATTGTCACTTGAGTGGAAAATTCAGGGGTGCCGCACATGGTACTTGTAATTTGAATTATAAATTACCTAAATTTGTACCCATTTATTTTCATAATTTATCGAATTATGACAGTCATCTTTTTATAGAAACACTTGCCTCTGAATTTAGTCATATAGACGTTATACCTCAAAATAAGGAAAAATATATCTCATTTACGAAAAATTTGCTTGTGGATAAAGATTTTAAAGGCGATAATGTATATTTTAAACTCAGATTTGTAGATTCTTTTCGATTCATGCCGTCATCACTCGATAAATTGTCTCAAACTCTACCAGATGTTGAATGTTCGGAAGTCATAAAGCATTTTCCGGATCGTGGACAATTCAATTTACTGCGACAAAAAGGGGTTTTTCCCTACTCATACGTCGATTCGTTCGAGAAACTGAACGAAGACACCTTACCGAGCCGCGATAAGTTCTATGATAACTTGAAAAAGTGTCACATTACCGAGGAAGACTATACACGCGCCCAGCGCATCTGGCAGCTTTGCGGCTGCAGAACGCTTGGTGAATATGCGGACGTCTATCTTAAATCGGATGTCTTATTACTTTGTAGCGTATTTGAACGTTTTCGGGAAGTGTGCCTTGAAACATATAAATTAGATGCAGCGCATTACTTTACAGCACCGGGGCTTAGTTGGGACGCTATGCTAAAACAAACCGGTATCGAGTTGGAGTTATTTACAGATATCGACATGATACATTTTATTGAAAAAGGGATACGTGGCGGAATTTGCGTATGTAATCACCGCAAGAGTGAGGCAAATAATAAATTTCTTCCTCGTTACCATCAAAATATATTATGTATTTAGACGCGACGAATTTATATGGTGCGGCAATGTCGCAAAGTTTACCGCAAAGCCACTTCGAATGGGTAAGCCCAGCTGAGTTTGAACGTGCAAATGCTGCCGGGATCGATGATGATGCTGCAATTGGTTATATTTTGGAAGTTGATTTGGCGTATCCTGAAAATCTCCACGATTATCACAATGATTTGCCATTTTGCGCGGAGAATATTATTCCTACTACATCTCGAGCTAAAGTTTCTAAATTATGCCCCAATTTGAATGATAAAACTAAATATGTAATTCATTATCGGAACTTAAATCAGGCCTTGAGCCACGGATTAATATTGACTAGAATTCATCGTGTATTGAAATTTAAACAGTCGACTTGGTTGAAGACATATATTGACCTCAACACACAAAAACGGAATCAGAGTCGCACTGCATTCGAAAAAGATTTCTATAAACTAATGAACAATAGCGTTTTCGGTAAAACTATGGAATGTGTCGATAAACGAGTCGATGTGAAATTGATAACTCATTGGGAAAATCGTGGACGAAAAATCGGAGCGCAAACTTTAGTAGCCAGACCCAACTTTAAAAATTTGCTATCATTCACTGATAATTTTGTGGCAATTCAGATGGAGAAAACCCAAATTGTGTACGATAAACCAATTTATGTGGGTTTTTGCGTACTAGATCTATCAAAGGTAATTATGTATGATTTTTTTTATTTCCTGAAAGGGATTTACGGCGATAGAGTACGTCTGCTGTATTCCGACACAGACAGTCTAATACTAGAAATAATAACCGAAGATTTCTATGCTGATATGCGTGAACATTTACACCGCTTTGATACATCTAATTATTCGGCCGATAACATCCATAATATGCCTATTACAATATCGGTGGTCGGCAAAATGAAAGATGAATATAAAGGGCGCGTTCCCTGGGACTTTGTTGGTACGGGCGCCAAAGCTTATTGTGTTAATGTTGAGGGGGATTTGACTAAAAAGGCCAAAGGGGTGAAAATGGAAGTTGTTCGAAATAATTTATCTATGCAGGACTATGTTGATGTGGTCACCAATAAGACGCCTATTATCTATCGCGCTATGAATGTATTTAGGTCTGAAAATCATTCAATTTATACGAAATTAATTTATAAAGTCGCTTTGTCTCATAACGATGACAAAAGGTTTTTAATACCGGGTACCCACAGTACCTTAGCTCTAGGGCATAGAGATATTTTACATTTATCATAAATAATTTTATATGTATCGTCACTATGTTTAATTATATTTTATACTGTTGTATAGTTCATTTCTTTAGTACTATTATTATTATTATTATTATTATTATTATTATATCTCTTTAATGTACTGTTATAGTTGTCGTCGCCATCGTCTTTTTTTTTCACTTTGAATAAATATTTTTAATTCTCACCAGTTGTTGCCTTTGTTATTACCTCTTGTAACCGCAAATTCTCCATTTCATAATTTACAAATTCCACAATAAAATTCAAATTTGTAGATTCTTATTTTGTATTTTAAGATCTTCAAATTCCACATTTTTCGAATTTAAATATGCACCATTATAGATTTCATAAATGGTAGATTTTTCGTTTGAAAATACCGAAATCGGGAATCCCCGCATTTTTAATTGCGGCTCACATTGTGAGGTTTTTTCAAATATCCCGCACTTTTTGAACTTAATTATTCCGCCATCTTGGCTACTGTCAGCCTGGGGTTTTCACACAATACGCCGGAATGTGGGCAAATTGTAATGCTGGGCCTAGAAATCGGGGATTCCCGCATTTTGTTTTTTAATTGCGGAACGCTAGGTAGACAACCAATTAAACTCACATTTTGAGGTTTTTCAAATATCCCGCACTTTTTAAACTCAATTCTTCCGCCATCTTGACAGCTGTCACCTGGGATTTCCTCACAAAACGCCGGAATTTAGGCAACTTGTAATTCCTAACCTTCACAAAACCTCAAAACGCCGGAATGTAGGCAACTTGTCGTGGTGAGGTTTTAGAACATACCTCCTGACACTACTGAGCTGATACCTACGTGTCAGTTTTTCCGTTTTAGTGCTACTGGTATGAAGCCTTCTAACTTCAGTTAACCCTTTACGTTTTGGAATATGCGGATTTGAAAATGGGTGTTCACGTTTTGGGATGTTCATGTTATAGGGACCGTGCGAATTTTACCCCAGCGCCGCCGTTTTGTAAGTTCTTGCAGGATATCATGACACTGGAAAAATCATAAGACCAGTAGGTGTTAATTTCGACAATGTAAAAATCAAAAATTGTGTAAAAAATCCTGCCAATACTTTCAAAATCTGACGCCTGGAGGCGCTTAATCCTAAATACGCACGGTCACTATAGAGACTACACTGTAGTAGTCTTTTAAATACTTTTAGCCTACTTGTATTCAGCATCCGAAGAACACTACTACTACTACTAATACTATTTATTGGTAAGATCATTGTCTCATAATCAGCCCGGTTCTATTGCTTTTTCCGCCAGTAGAGTGCTAACTGGAGAAAATATATATGAGCAATTGCAGCTAACAAGAGCTGGCAGATCTTAGCAAAAACTACGTACTTTATTCACGGTGATTGAAAAGTTATACAGTATGTCCACGGATGGTGTTGTCACTATAGTGACAAAAATATATGCTTAATTTTCACATTTGTAATTACCAATTAGTGGTATTTGTAGAAAAACCATTCTATGATTGTAAACCGACTTTTTCGTACTACCCTCGAACTCACCCCTTCGGTTAGCGGACCCCTCGTCTTAGCGTCAATGCATTGAGTTAGATGGACATGAAAGATGAAATAATGACTGCTGTGTGTTCAAACAATGAAAGGGTTAAACGACTCACCCGGAGGCTCCTGCCTCCTAGCCTTATCCTCGTTGTTTGATATTTTTTTTGTGGTATTCGTCATTTGGTTATTGTTTAGGCTATTATTATTACGTTGGGTACCTCCTGGAAGAGAGTGTTATTAGTGAAACCCGGAAGAAGGACCGTTCGAACACCTAAGCCTGTTCGCAGTCGCCTTACAACCCTTTCCACAAAGGCGTTGCCTCAGCCAAGGACATCCGTCCTATCGTACGTCACGTAACGATGGGGGTCAGGCATTATACTCTCGTTAACCTTACCGTGCACGTAAGAACTCAGTTAAGGGAACACCTCCCTCTGGCCCCGGGACTGCCTAACGCCCTGTCCCGAGCAACTCAACCATCACCGTCGTGGGAGTGTCATGAGACTACAACGGTCTCAGGTATATACCATGATATCTGCCGAGAGTTTTACAGTAACACATAGAAGTGCGGGCATCTTGAGCAACCCTCACGTCACAATCATGCCAATCAGAGTCTAAGCATATTAAGCAACTCAAACGTCACAATCATGCTATTATGGACTTGCGCCCGCAGGCGAGAAACATTGGAGTTGCGCCCGCCAGGTCGAAGGGATTGACCATACTCGGCATCGTAGAGGCGATAACCAATCAAAGGGTTAAATACAAATAGCTCGCATGGCTATAATCACACACACGGTAATTTAAAGACACAGCACCTGCACCACCCGGACTACATGTCACTTGCCTCGCACCCACCACTAGACTGTCCCTTCCCGTCTTTTCTACGGTTCTCTTTAGGGTTCAAAGATAATTTATGGTTGCGGTTCATCTCTCTTTTAACCAAATACACACAGGGTGTGTGGGGGACATCTTAATTGAACAACCCTGTATACTGATCGAACTGAGAATTTCTCAAATGATGCTTACATAATTTAGGCCCCCATTACCCAGCATTTCATACATTTCGTGATATGGACTAGATTTTCTTTTACAGCGTTTTTAATTCAGAAGAAGGACAACATCGTTTTCGCTTTTTCGGATACATTCCTAACACATAAAAAATATAACGATATTTTCAATAACACGAACACCGAAAAGTGTCAAAACAATCCTACAGTTAAGCCGAACAAGGGAGAGATTTATGTTATCTGTAATAATAACATAGAGAACTGGCAATCGGATCAGTGGAGATGGTAGATGTAGTAGTAACTTGTCACTACTACAAATCTGCAGATGGTTCATCTTTCCGAAAGACTGCAAATATAGCATATGATCAGGGAAAAAGATGTCGAAACTATCGTCCATTTCGTTGGCTCAATTGGGAATTTTATTGTTTTACCTCATGTGAACAGACTCCGTGACAATAAAGAACATATTATGACTGCTAAATCATTCCTAAAAGGACAAAAGCCTAACTTGAAGATTTCTCCGCAAAAGATTTATAGAAGTCAGATCAGTAAAGATTGTCATCCTGCTCTAGCTCCAGTATTACATCCCAGGGATAAAAACCAGGTTTCCAACACTGTGCAAGAATGCCACCTGCAATACGACACTACTTTTCATTTGGGAGATTTCTACGTATCACCTCTTACATATTGCCATCCCTCATTCGTAGATGAACCAGTGATACTTTTGGCATGTTTAATTTATGATAATAAAACGACTAAAGCTCATCGTCGTTTTTTCGAATTTATTAATGAAAACTGTCCATTTATAACATCGAAATGTATCGTAACGGATACAGAAGCTGCCATCAACAATGCTATCAAGGCGGAGATACCATCGGCTATCAACTTATTCTGTTGGAATCACATTCAACAAGATGTGAAGCATTGGGTTGGGAAGCGTAAAAATACAAATCAAATGCTATACTAATAACGTGTGGGACTTACTAGACAGTAACAATGAGGAAGAATTCTTAGAAAAACATCGACAAATGTGCAAGCATTGGTGCAAAGAATTAAAAAAATATTTCATAACTTATATACAGGGTTGTGTAATAAGGATGTCCGCTCGAATTTTCTGCCAAACTGCCAACACGAGAAAAAAATAAATCAAAGGAAATGTAGCCTGAAGTCTTAGCTTCAAAGTGAGCTCTAACTGAACTTTCTACGTTTTTTAGTTTTTTAATTACAGCGAATTAATTGGAGCAAAACACAGTCGATTGAAAATTTTTGATCGATAATCGCAAAAAGTTTCGAACAACAGTCAGAGAGCGACACGAGAGCTTTCCCAAACCTTTCTACACTTTTGATCCAGGTGCTCTAGTTTTCGAAATATCGACAAATTAGTCGGGTCGATCGCACATTTGAGATGTCCGCTCCGATTCTTCGACCCGACTAAATTTGTAGATATTTCGAAAACTGGAGCACCTGGAATAAAAGTGTTGTGAGGTCTTGAAAAGCTATCGTTTCGCTCTCCGACTTTGGTTTGAAACTTTTTGCTCATTTTGAAGCTAAGACTTCAGGCTACATTTCCTTGCGATTTATTTTTTCCTCGTGTTGGTAGTTTGACAGAAAATTCGAGCGGACATCTTAATTAAACAACCCTGTACATGATGCAATTTTGGCCACAGGAAAATGGAAATTACAGGCACTTGGGAAATATATTCCAAGAAGTGGAATCACGACGAACGCTGTGGAATCGTTTAACGCAGGATTGAAAAGATGCGTCAATAGGAATAAAGAGGTGAGCTTGCTTTGTCAATTTTCGAGATAAATTTGTATTACCGGAAAGAAGTTATCAGGGGTTTATGTCACCTCGATAGTATGACATTAAAAGAGAAATATGCAAGTTATGAAGTGGATCCTGAAGAGGTCAAGTGTCCGTTTACTCATTTTCCTTTAGAAGACTTACCATACGTGTTTACAAATAGAGATCTAAAACATAAACCCACTTCAGACGAAATACCTTTCACTAATCTTTCTATGGCGAAAACATTATTATTAAAACGGTGCATTCAGCACGTTCAGAAAACACAATAATTTATAGTGTCTGCACCATCTTCTCATAAGCATTGCTTGGTAATGCTGTATCCTATAGAATCTTACACTTGTAAGTTGAAAAAGAATTGTCACCATATTTCTGCTGTGAAGCTTTCAATAGGAATTGGCAAACAAAAGCAGAAGGTTGTTAAGCGGACAACGATGATGAGAGAAACCCGTGGGCACAAATCAGGAAGAAAATGTGCCACCCAAAATTTGACTGTGGTGAAATCTGCCGGAGATTCAGTAGCAAGTAAAAAAAGCGATGGTTTAAATACAACTTTAATCATCCCTACTGTATAAAATGCAGATGTACCTGTTAAACATAGATTTTTCGATCGTTTTGAAGCTGACTCAAATTTACAAGTCACTTCCAGATTTGATCAGAACCTCGATGAGAATCATGTCGTCGTATGTAGTACTCCAACGTCAAGCATTGAATTTGAAGAGAAAAACTTTGGCGATGTTTATGACACGTTCTCGGAAAAATTCATAAAATAATAAAGAATTTTTAATTTTCGGTCGCTAAAGTCATCTTCAAAATATACATACTGATCAAACTTCTAAGCAAACAAGTTTGCTGATCATTGAATCGGTGCTGGATACATTCATCCCAATTGTATTGCTCGAAGAACATGGAAGGCATAACGTCAAAATTTTTGCCACGGATAGCACTATTCTAGCTCACTTGGTTGCTTATTCCGTGAAAGAATCCTTTCAGAATGGCCTCAAGCAGTTTTTAGTTTACAATATACCCGCCAATGACATCGTTATTTTCCCGCTAACTCATTCTGGTCACTGTTTCTTGATTGTTGTCTTCAGAAGATTCGGATTAATACTGTATCTTGATAGTTTGCACATGCTACTGCCACATCTTCATATCGGACTCATTATCGGTTTGTACAAAGCATATCATTCCTTTAAAGGATACGAGGAAAAGTTTGATTGATCTATATGTGCACCTAACGATGTGTCTAAAGTAATGTAACATAGCTATAGGATCCCTATAGGAATAAATAGCCTATGTTGCACTTTCAGGTCTTCGACAATATTCTGGAATTGCGAACCTGAAACATCCGCATTATATTCACCTTTTTTTCAGACTCATCAAAATGTAATTTTCTTGTTGTTATCTTCAGTCTAAGATTGGCTCTAGAACATATCGGTACGAATAAGCATCGTCGCTACCCTTATGTTCGATAAATTTGTTAATTTAGTTAAGTTGGGAAATAAAGTTCGCTTTTTAAGAAAGTATTTCTCGACCAACATTATTTAACTCTAAACAGAAAAATGGAGTGGATTGCGGTTTGTTTTGCTGCATGTTTGTTGAAGTATTAGTGAGACGCATAAGATCGAAGAATATGCCCGTGACATTGATATGAGAAGATTCAGATATCATGTAAAGGACATACTGTTAAATTATATGAAGAATAATAAAACTAATGCAGGTTTGTAATTCCGATTTGTAACGCAATTTATACCCTATTACCGATGACATTATAAATACCATTATAGATACTAGAATTGAACTATTGGGATATAATAAAGAATATAATTTCATTTCAGGTGTTGAACGATTGCAGTACGATAAAAAGAAATTTGGGACATTTACAATGGTAAAACGACCCCCAATTCCATCCGTGGACTACGACGCAGTTGATGTTGTTGTTGATGTTGTGTAAAATTATTGGGATCAAACAACGGAAAGCTGTTTCTTTAAGAGCCAGTTTAAGAAATATTATGTGACAGTTATGAACATTGGTATCACTTCACGTGAAAAACTCAATAGAAAAGATGTCGGCTAACGATACACATGCAAGGTCTTCTACTCTATGTAGCTGGCCCCACGCCCGCCAGCTACCGTGGGGGACGTCCTCAAGGAATTTCGTACCCCCTCCGTTCTTCGCCTACCCGAACTCCCGGAATCACCCGGAGGCATAACTGCAGGAGCTCAGGCTGGTCAGGCTACAGGCTACACCCGGTTGTATGCACCACGGGGTCTCGGACGCGACGGGACACTACTTGTCCAGGGTTGAAAGGGACGGAGACTTCCATGTCCTACCATGCCACCCCCCCCCCTTTCGCCGCGTGGCGAAACCCTTCTTACCTCAAGGAGGGCGCGGAGGCACTCTGACGGGAGGGTCGTGCCCGCCGCCGTCACCGTCCGCCGCTCTCCTTGTCCTCTCGTCCATCTCCTTAGTCTTAAGGATGGACTCCGCGCCGCACTGGGCCGCTCTCCAGTTCTCCGAACTCTGTAACATAATTTCGATTATGTTGTCCGGAGTGACTACTACTCCAACCCGAGTCTCTCTTATGCGAAAGTCATCGGTCCACCTGTGACACCGGAAGAGCGTGTGCTCCACCGTATCCTCCTCTCCGCAGTAGACACACTAGGGGGTCTTCTACACGGTTGATCCGGTGCAGGACGGCTCGAAAGTCTCTATGACCTCTCAACATCTGAGTTAGGTAGTGATTTACTGCACCTACCTCACTCCTTTTCTCGATCCACTGGCTTAGTCTGGGAATAAGCCTGTGGGTCCACCTGCCAGTCCTGCTGGAATCCGAGCGATCCTGCCACTTCGTGAAGGTGTCGGCTCTCGCCTCCGCCTTCGTCTTCGACCCATCCCGTACGCAGCGCATCTTTTCGACTCGGAGGTCCGCCGGCGGGATTTCCACAACCACCAGCACGGCATCCAAGGACACCATCCGGTAGGCCGAACAGATGCGGAGGGCAGCCCTGCGCTGTACCCTCCACACCATACCCTTTTACTTGGACATCTTGAACGCGGCCGGGGCCCATACCGTAAATCATCACTGAGTTCACGACTCCCGCGAACACTCTCCTCTTCGAGGGCGAGGGCCCTCCTACATTAGGCATCAGCCTTGACAGTGCTCCCGTCAACACCTCAGCCTTCTTCGTCACTCTGTTGACATGCGCCGCAAACGATAGCCTCTGGTCGATGTCAACCCCTAGGTACTTCACCACCTTCTGTGGTGTCAGGGTAACTCCCTCTAATCTGAAGGAAATGCCGTCCGGAACAGGGCTGTGCCCCGCCATCATGACCGCCTCGGATTTCGCCGGGGCCAGTCTCAATCCTTTGCCTCTCATCCAGCGACTGATGTCACCGGACACCTCGTCCACGACGGCCATAAGGTCACCCACATCTTTCCTCGACACTACTAGCGCCAGGTCATCCGCGCAGGCAGTCAGCGTCGCTCCTCTCGGTACCTCCAGGCGGAGCACCGAGTCATGCATCACGTTCCACAAAGTTGGTCCGAGGACCGATCCCTGGGGAACTCCACTTGTCACTTGCACGACCTGGCCTTCACCAAGGTCGATGCTCCTTTCCGACAGGTAGCTACTTATCACTTTTCTGAGGTATCCTGAGACGCCAAAATTCCTTAACGCGTCCATCACGTGGACCCATCCGGCAGAGTTGAATGCGTTCTGAACATCAAAGGTAATTAGCGCACACCACTTCTTACCTCTTGTACTGTGATCATTCGCCTCCCTTCCCAGGGAGACGACTCGTTCTACTGCATCTATGGAGGATTTACCCTCCATAAACATATACTGGAGAGCGCTGAGTCCCTCACTAAGCTCCAATTCGTCCTTGAGCCGCCTCAGGATGAGGTGCTCGTAGAGTTTGGCTATCACATTGAGAAGGCAGAGAGGCCGATAGTGCGACGGTTCACTCCCTTCCTTGCCGGGCTTCAATAGGAGCACCGGTCTAGCTTGCTTCCATTCCTCCGGAAAGTTTCCTTCCCTCATCAGTGTGTTGTACACTAAGTGTACAGCCCCATCTCCCGCAGCGGCCGCCTTGACGGCCTCTACCGGAATCTTGTCCGGCCCGGGAGCCTTACCAGATTTAAGCCTCCCAACGGCGGCTGCCAATTCCTCCACGGTGAAGGGATCGGCCTCCGTCTCCCCAGGTTCTGGGTTTTCACGCCACTGCACCACGTCGTGTCTCGGGAAGAGCACGTCCGCGATACGTTGCCTGAAGTCGGCATCCAGTTGAGGAAGGTTTGAGGCTCCTCCCAACTTTTTTGTGACTATCTTGTAGCCCTGTCCCCACAGGTCCCCATCAACCTCGTCGATGAGCTCCTTCCATTTGGCCTCCTCGGCCCTCTGGACCAGTAGTTGGATGAGTTTCCTCGATTCCTGATACTCGCCTACTCGTCGTCGGATGGCCTCCGGTGGTCGGCCGGAGCCATTCGCCCTCTGCACAGATCGGCACGCTTTGACACACGCCTTTCTGGCCTCAGCGATGTCCTCATTCCACCAGTAGACATTTCGTCTGCCAGCGAAAGAGGCACCGTCCCGGCGCCGCTTCAGGGTGCTTTCGCACGCCTGTCGCAGCCCCTTACTCAACGCTGCATGTGTCACACTCTCCCTTGCGGTCGAGGACTCCATGCAGCCCACAAAAACGCGCCTGAGGCGGTCCGCCTTCAGTCCACCCGTGTTCCAACCTGCGAAGTCCGGCACCTGGTCGCGCGGTACCTCTTCCCCCATTCTGATCGCTCAGAGTGAAGATAACGTACTGGTGGTCGCTGAGGGTTTTATCATCCTCGACCGTCCACCTCCCGATTCTTCCTGAAACAAGCAGTGCTGAGAGTCAGGTCAATATAGGAGGATTGTACTCCCCTTATAAGCGTTGGCTTGACCCCGTCGTTGTGAACGACCAGGCCCAAGGCAGCTATCCAGTCGGAGAGCAGGTCACCCCTAGGGTCTAATCTGTCTCCTCCCCATACAGGTGACTTGGAGTTGAAGTCACCCGTCACGATCACCGGTTTGGTGTGCCTTCTGATGTCCTGGCTCAGATCGTCAAGCCAGTTCGTCACCACGTCCATGGCTACATTCGGAGAAATGTAGCAGCTGTACACGATGCAGTCTCCCACATCTATCCATGCAAAACCGGGGCCTTGCCCCTTGGCTCTGGCCCTACATCTTCTGGACACGACCGCAATGGCCACGTCCATTGCTGCATCCGCGATCCACGAATCGCTTGCCCTCACCCTTGCGAGATTGGGCTCGCTCACCAGATCACGTCCCAGCCTCTCTGTTTGAAGGCGCTGGCGGCCGCGTCGTGGGCCGGCCCGCTCCTGCACCAGTTCGCTTGCAAGAAACTGATCATGGCGGTTTCATGTTCTCTTTCCTCGCCATGGCCGTGCGATGGCGTTCACGATCCATGGTCCTGGCCTTGTGGCCAGCGAACTTACAGACGGGGCACGAGAGCCCGTCCCTGCAGCTAGCGGCCGTGTGTCCGGAAGCTCCACATCTATGACAGAGGGTGGTTCTAAGGGGGTGGCCCTTACAGTCCCCGGCTAGATGGCCAGGTTCCCAACATCTGAAACACACTGACTTCATTGTCATGCGTTCACTCACCTTACATTGGATCACTCCAATTTTGATTCTGTTCAGGTCGAGGAGTATCCTCGCCATCTTCTCCGGCGCCCTGACGGTCGCGAGCCTGCGGCCCCCGTAGGCCGGCCTCAGGGATGTCACGCGCACATCCGATTTATCGAGTGCGCCTAATTCTCCTACGGACGCCGCGAGAGCACTCGCGAAGCCCTCCCGGACCTCTTATTCAGTGGTGAGGCAGTCCAGGTCTCTGATGGTGAGAGTGACATCACCTCCACCATGGTCACCACTCCTGACGGTCACCCTGCCGCCAAGCTTCTCCTTCATCAGATTGGCAGTCTTACTATGGCTGCCATCCTCCTTCTGTCCACCACGAGGATCAGATCCTCGGCACCCGTCTTGCGGACCGCTTTTGCATAGCAGTTCGCTTCAGCCATGTACGAGCGCACCTCCCTCAGGAGGCCCTCGTACCCACCCTTGCCGTCACCCTTAATGATGACCGCATCCGTCTTTTGAGGGATGTGGTGTTTCACAGTTTCCTGCTGTCGCACCTCCACCCGCTTGTCTCCAACATTTTCCGGAGGTATCCACTGTCCCCGCCTCTGCTCTAGTTTTGAGCTCCTTCAGGGCTTCGAAGATAGCTTCGAGGGACCCTCTAATATGAGCTCGGCTGTCGCCTGCGATCACATACGCTGTACTGACCACTTTGCGGTGCTCACTCCGTGTAACCAGTGCAATTTCCCTACGGATTTGTACTACCATGTCCTTGCCCGTTTCCGGATTGGAGCTCGTAATATCGCGGTACTCATAATACCGCTGATAGAACATCTTGAGGAGCGTGCCCTCCTCGTTTGGTTCCCGAGACCTGACTATCACCGGGGCCGTGCCATCTGGAGATGCGAGAGGATTTGCCCTTTGCATGTCCACCACCTCGAAGGAACGGTCGCTCCACTCCTTCTTTGCCAGCTCCCTGAAATCAGAAAAGCTCTTTATCTCACCTATGACTATCGGGGTATCTCGATTGTCCTGAGCCCGGGCTCCTCAGGCCACTCCGTCTGCGTGCCGATACAATGTACGCTGACGTTACTCTGTGCCTCCGCATCCACCAAGTCGGCGGTCGGCGGTATCTCCGAGCCTAATTCGGGCACAGCCTGGGCAGGTTCCCCCCTGGGGCTGCGCGGGCTCTCCAGGAAGGTCTCTTGGATCAAATCCTCGAAGCCCTCCACTCTGCTTGCCGCTCTGCGTGTGTCCTGCAGGGCCTGCTCAATCTCCCTCTTAGTATTTGGTACTAGATCGACCTGCCTACTAAGTTCACTTATGCTCTTGAGCAACCTGAGGATAGACTTCGCAGCCTTTTCTATTCCATCTTCGGCCCCTGGATCCGAGGCCATTCTCTTGCTTACTGGAGTAGCCGGTGATGAACCGACCGTCCCATAGCTCGTCACGGAGGGAGGAGAGTCCCTCTTCCTCTTCAGTTTTTCCGCCTGCACTCGTTCGAGTTTCGAAGGCGATCGCTGTTTCGCTGACCACGTATTGAAGCGCGGTCTGCCACCCTTTGGCGAGGGAGGGGCCTTCCTACAGAAGGGGACCCTTTCGTCCTTCACGTCGGCGTCTCCTGCCTTCAGTTCCCCCATGCATACAACATCGTCTTCATCAGAGATGCCATCGATGGTGGGAGCATCGCCTATTGATGGTCCGGATGGAGCATACACTCCACCTACACCACCACCCGTCGACACCTTCATCGGTGAAGACCTCGGGATCAGGCTGCCTCAGCCAGCAAAACTCTGTCCCATATCATCGAAGGATGCGAAGCTCCTTCGAGGCACAGGATGAAATACATCCTCCACTACATCATCAGGGAAGGGTGTCCCCTTCTCCGTCCTGATTGCATGGCAATCTCTCTAGGCCCGCCGGCCCTCCGCAGCTGAGTTGCCCCCCCCCCCAGAATCCGTGGGGCTGACCCCGGCCGAAGCCGGAGTGGGGGATTTCCCGTCTCCGACGGTAAATCATGTTTTCTCTTGCTGCCATGCTGTCCCGTGGCTGCTGTTGGTTTCTCCTTTCACGATCCCGGAGGAAGGATGGCCTCCCCCCGGGATCGCTCCGGATACTTATCCCCCCAGCACGAAAAGGTGGCAGCTCTTGGGGGGAAACATGCAAGGCCTGTTTCAATAGAAAGAGACCGCGGTTAACGTTAAATCATGATGTGTAGGAGAAACATTCTGTACATATTTGGTTCATAGAGTCCGGTCGAAATTATGAAGATACCTCGGAAAATATCATAGAAAATATTATTTGTTAGAGATCCGCAGCGATGTCATGCTAAAAAGATAGCACCTATCTCTAATCGCTAATTTTTGTTTCGGTTTGACAACGCATAAATTTTAATCCGACTTACTTGAATTCCAATTTCCACATCCATCAGAACACGTGAATTCTTTAAGCGATACACCCCTTGGCCATAGTGAGAGATTTTGAACCACATTTTGAGCGATGGCCTTTCTCAGTCGCAGTTTTCTCACATCGAAAATGCACCCTCATTTTCCGGCCGGACTTTATCGGCTTAAGTATGGTAACTGAAGGGGGTAGTATGTACGACAAGAATAATTACGCGAATAACTCCTGAACTGTGAACCATTATTGAAGACTGATTTAATTTTGTTTGCAATTTATTTCAATGATTTATTTTTATTCAGTCATTCATAAATTATAAGTTCCTACTTAAGTCTTCATCATTACATGAAAATATTTGTTTTCCTATTTTTGGAATTTATTTTTTTATCACTTCGAAATTAGGTACCGTCCTTACAATCGGAACGTTACAAGAAGTGCAAGGGTTCGGTGAAAAAAAAGGTGCGACTATCTGTAATTTCTAGAAGTAGTTGGATGTTCGTCTTGCACAACTTCTTTTCGTTCCTTTCTCGAGCGCCGCACTGTGTTAAAGAAGAAACACAGAAACTTACGCCGTCGGGTGAAATTTTAGTGGAGGAATAATAACAGGTATTTTTGAAGGATGGTCTCTAGGTCAGTAGGTTATTCAGGGTATCCTACTATAATATAGTAGTACAATGCTAAATATCGCCTACCCTTAAATATACGATTTAACTTGATCAAACTGAACAAAACAAATGCACAATTATTAAACAATGGCAAATGACATTTCCCTAGACTAAGTTAAATTATCTTCTGCGAGACTTCAAACTTGAGCTGCGTCGGTTCTGGATGGTCTGTTGACACCCGTCGTCTGGCTGATTCGAATGGCTCTCTTGTTGTCAGGTAACCCCACTGACGAGCTATTCATCAATACGAACCAACCTTGACAATGCTCCTACGAAAGCGACATGGGAAAAGAACAAACACCCCCGCTAGGGTAGGTACAATTTTAGTTGAGTGTGAACACGGGGGTGCGACTTTCTGTGATTTTAGGGTAGTTGGATAATGGATGGATCTGATAAGAGAGTTTCTCCGATTTTTAGTCCGTTTCGAGAAGTGCGAGGGTTCGGTCCGTACAATTTCAGTAGAGGGTGAACACGGGGGTGCGAGTTTCTGTAATTTTAGGGTAGTTGAATGATAAATGGATCTGGCAAGAGAGTTTCTCCGATTTTCAGTCCGTTACGAGAAGTGCGAGGGTTCGGTCCGTACAATTTCAGTAGACGGTGAACACGGGGGTGCGACTTTCTGTAATTTTAGGGTGGTTAGATGATGGATGGATCTGGTAAGAGAGTTCCTCCGATTTTCAGTCCGTTACGAGAAGTGCGAGGGTTCGATCCATACAATTTCAGTAGACGGTGAACAAGGGGGTGCGAGTTTCTGTAATTTTAAGGTAGATGGATGATGGATGGGTTTGGTAAGAGAAGTTCTCCGATTTTCAGTCCGTTACGAGAAGTGCGAGGGTTTGGTCCGTACGATTTCAGTAGAGGGTGAACACGGGGGTGCGAGTTTCAGTAATTTTAGGGTAGTTAGATGATGGATGGATTTGGTGAGAGTTTCTCCGATTTTCAGTCCTTTACGAGAAGTGCGAGGATTCGATCCGTACAATTTCAGTAGAGGTTGAACACGGGAGTGCGAGTTTCTTTAATTTTAGGGTAGTTGGATGATGGACGGATCTGGTAAGAGAGTTTCTCCGATTTTCAGTCCGTTACGAGAAGCGCAAGTACTGCAAGGATCGAGTCCGTTATGTGGTCCGTCCGTCCGTCTGTCGGTCCGTAAATTATGCACACCCCAAAACAGATAGCCCTAGAATTTTATTCAGTTTGCGTGTGCGATTCATACATTCACACATTATTTGGTACCGTACCTTTTTGACCCTCCCGAATAGTTTTAATCATTCGAGGAATTGGCTTTTGCACGTTGGACAATTTTCATAAACAAACACATAACCTTAAAGTCAAACGTCACTGTCAATCACCAAACGTCACTTGGGTTGACCCGTGCGCAGTTTAAATAAAGCCAGTCACGCGGTACTTTCACTTCTACTCTTACATCTATTTTGTTTGCATTTAGAAAAAATTTACATTCCATCCATTCTATTTACTAGATTTTAACTAGTATTGTGATTCATAACGCGAAGCAGCGCTGCGTCGACGGTTCTAGGATTATTTCATAGGGACTTTAATTAATTAAGTATTTTGATTATAGTGTTCTGCGCTTTATTGGTACCATTGCCTTGTTATTTTTGTTGTTATTATCAATGGTTAATACGATATCGCCGCACCACTTTTGTACTCATTCTGATAAACTTTCATCGCGTACGACTATTGGCTCCGGAGTTGAGGGTTGAGTCTGCCCCTCCTCTTACCAACTCTAATCGAATGAAATCCGAACTGAGCCAGCCGAGCTTAATGGCACGGTCACAATTGAAGTTGAACAACGACTGCTATACTGGGCCTTAGTGGTTCTCACATGAGACAGAATGATAATCATATCCTCTTTTTATGTCGGATTTATTCGATGCTCCGTGTTACTACTATTTCTACTCGGACTCAAATTGATCTTATCTATACAACTGTAATCACGTGGGTAGCTGACTAAAGAATATGTCCGGGTTTGAATACTTTAATATGTGGCTGCCCATCTCAATTGTTGTTAATACTGTTGCCGTTTTGAAGCTTCATCGGAACGTCTTTGGTGGGAGCCAGATATTGACATCTTTCAACAACGCGACTTTGTCATGACAAATCTTCCAGTCTCGATCACACACAACTCTCTGAATCCATAATTATTTATCCCTTATGTTGCAATATTGAAGCAAATTGACAACAATCATCAACAACCCTAGAAAATAGTAAACAATAAATCGACGAGAAATTATCACAATTTATACAGAATTACTCACCTACCATCGGTAGCAGTTCATTAGTGAAGGTTTTTCCGTAATTAAATGATCATTTCTCATTAAAGTTGGCATGACAAACAGTAACAATAAACAATATGATTCTGTCAACAAACAGACTTAACGGCACTTAAATCCATTCGGTCTGTCATTCAAGTTCAAATCACTATTTTGGCAAAAAGTGGTTGAGTTTCAGTGCATTTAGCGTGGAATTAGGTTTAATGTACCAATTTTAGGTTGGCAACGCTAGTCTGGTTCTGAGCCATCGGGTTGATCTGTGCGCAAGCTCAGACGAGCGAATTTCGTGTAAATACGTTTCTGGATCGTAGCGACATCAAACACGAAAACTTTCATTGAAAAACTTATCGGGGGAACGATAGCATTCATTGGAACGTCGGTAATTTGAAGGGAGAAAAAGTTAAGACGCTTATTCGAAAATTCTTGTAGCGTACGTGGCGCCCCCTAGGAAATACAGCAAAACTGAGTCCAGATAAATATTTCCCGTACCAAAAAACTTTCGTATACAAATGCAAATATGGCGGCGGTTGAATTTAGTTTCGATTACGGCATTTTTGGTTGGTGTAAGAGCCGTGCTTGTTTATACCAATAGCGATTATGCATAATGATGAAAGATATTAGGCGCTTTCCTTTTGGCAGAAATCTGAGTCAATCTTACATCAGAGTCACACTGCCTTATTAATCAGAATGGCTATACGGGTTTTTTAGCCAATGAGCGTGAATGCGAAGTCAGGTAAGGTTGGATTCTGAGGTAAAAGGAACGCGCCTATAATACAAGGTGTCTCGTAAATGTGTGTACAACGCACTACCACATATTCATGAGGTAAAAATATGACGATTGGGCCAAACTTACATTTATACAAAGTTGCTTCCTTAGGGAACTAGAGGACGTCAAAGTTCTTGCGTGGAAAAATTATTTTTACAATATCTCTAGAACACTTTCATGAATCGTCATGAAATTTGGTATGTGTATCTGGATTGGTAAACAGGTGTTTTGGATATGATTTGCACGCCTGTCAAAATTGCAGAAGTGGTCAAAAGTGGGTCGTTCAGTTACAAAAAGGTCCAGAATTTTTTATTTGCTCAATCCACACACTTCTTCCCAATTTTTTTCGTGTTTTATAAAATTTTGATGTGTGGCATGGTTTGGGTCGAGTGAGATGCGCGCCTGTCAAACGTCACGCCTGACAAACGTCTCCCTCCACAAAAGTAGAGATGTCAATATTGTAATGAATCGTTACTTTGTAATCGTTACTTGGTGAGATCTGAAGTAATCGGGTAGATGATTTGGATAGTAGTCGTTATACGATTACAAACGATTACTCTCCGATCGTGCCGCAGCGTGCGATCAAGTAGGTTTGGCCGGTAAAGACTATGACTACAAGTGAGTATAGGCGTGATGGTTAGTCGTTTGGTTACTGGTTGAGAATCGAAGCGAACTAGCGGCGAAAGCGGTACTCGATTCGGCCCAGAACACCCTCGGATAGCACGACTATGAGAGTTGTCGCGAGTAATTTGTAACGAGTACAAAGTAACGATTACTAGTCATCAAAGTACCTAGTAATCGCGATTACGCAAAAGTAATCGTATTTGACATCACTACACAAAAGTCTTGCCCTCGCCCCCCCCCCCATCCCGCGCCCGAAAAATTCAAATGTCAAATGTACCGCCCTCCCTGCTATTGGTGCAGTTCTGTTCAATAGTTGATTGACTTAGTATGGCAGCCTCCATGCAGTTAGTATCGTGTCGGCATGGGAATAGCTATCCAGTTTCCTTTGAGAGATCCGTGTAGGTATTTAGCCAAGCTTCATACTTACCGAAAGATATACAATTTACTGTGGCGAGTACCGCTATTCGCTACTATGTGGAGCTGATTCCGGATGCCTGCAGTACCACGGGCACCCAAACACCTGTTTGAAAAGCTGCAATTATTTTAGACCCTTATAGTACAATATATTTGCGCATTGCAAACACATTTTAAAGCAATGTACTATAGTTGCCGTCAGGATTTTGTGAATATCGACTTTTGGGAGAACAACCTCTTTTATGGCTCAGTAATAAGTTGACAATGGTGAATAAAGCTAGCCTACGGCTACCTGCGTATACCTGCTGCATATTGTAGCCGTAGGCTAGGACCATTCACCATTGTGAACTTATTACTGAGCCATAAAAGAGGTTGTCCTCCCAAAAGTCAATATTCACAAAATCCAGACGGCAACTATACTTATATTCGCCATGCTTAGAGCGTGGCAACATGTAAATTTTTAGTCGGGGAATATACAACAAGTTATGACTAAAAACTTTGTTTATGATGGATGTGTTTCGAGATGCGGTAATCAGTAGAGCTGTGTTCCCCATTACTGTTCTCATTTCTGAGTTAGGTCCGGACATTTTGTTATCCTTGAATCTTATTATGCGGAACTCTGAAAGATAAATTCACGCAAAAATTTTTTTTTCTAATTATTTATTCAATATGCAAAATAATTGATACTTGGATATGATATAACCATGAATATCGCATATGTATGCAATATCCACACATGGATATCCATTGGATATACATTCCGGTGGTGTATTTGTTTTTGAAGGGTAATCATGAAAACAAATCAACATAGCACCGACATTTTTCAAATTCGAACTTTGTGTCAGCTTTTCTGCTCGTTTTTCCTCGAGTTTTTCGAAATTTTGTGTTCGCTCAATTTTTTTTGCGTTTAAAAAATTATATCTTCTTTGTTTATTGCTTTCTTAAATATTACACGGAAATGGCAGTTTCAACTCAATTATCATTCAATGATAGCAGTTATTGCTTTGATCTCGACATCATTCATAGAGACAGATATTTGGACAAAATTTTGTGAATTTGTGTGATCCATACTGTTTAAAACCAGATGATCTCTCGCAAAATATCAATGACTTTCCAAACATCACATACATCGATAATGTAAAATATTTAGTGTTGACGAAAAGTGCATAGTTCAAGGCATATAAAAGCTTGGAAGGCTATAACCCAATGGTCTGTGGATGGGTGAGGACTATGGCAGTGAAAACTATCGAAGATCAAAAAGTTGTTGGAGATGTAAGTAATTATAATCGGAAATCTTTTATATTAATTTAACATCAATTATAAACACAGGCAATGCATTCCATGAAACTGAAAGAAAATCTGTTGATGGCATGGATAATTGCCAAAAACACTGGAGAAATCCTAAGTGCGCACTGTAACTGCATCGCAGGACTGGGGGAGTGTTGCACTCACATCTCAGCAGTTCTCTTCGCCATTGGGTCTCGCCAACAAACAGGCCTGTGGAGCCATGCTCCATTGCAACATTGAATTTAGATTCCGCTAAGCAACGTGTGCTCAAACAAAAACCACCACCGCAAAACAAAAGAGTTGCACCCACAAACGCTCCATTGTCATCTTGAGAAATCACTGCTTTGGAAAACATGATTGTGGACTCCACCGAGAGAGGATGTGCTCTTCAGGCAGTATTGCCGAGTTTTGCGGGCGTGGTACATGAAGAGACCCTTCATAAAGCCGAAATAAATTGGATGTCCGTATTCAACGCGCAGAATCAAACAAAAACTCTTGAAGAGTTGCAACATCTAGGTAAAAATTTTATTGATGATAAATACATTAGATACTTGAATATTAGTTAACACTCGTGAAACTCACAGCTCAAAACGTTTCTGTTCGCATCTCAAAAGAGGATGTCGACTTTGTTGATGAATCTACGAGGCAGCAGTCAAAATCTCGAAAATGGCATAAACTGCGTGCAGGTCGAGTGACTGCAAGCCATTTTGAAAAATGTGGCAGAACGTCGCTTGATAAACCATCCAAGTCATTCATACAGACGATTTGCTGCCCATCAAGCCACCAATTTAAGGCGAAGGCTCTAGATTATGGAAGGGGCAATGAAGCATGTGCCCTGAAGCAATACAAGTTCTCATTGATGGGTTCTCATGTAAACCTATCAATTGACAAGATGGGTTTAGTATTGCACCCAACTTACCCGTTTTTTTGGTGCTCCTCCAGATGGTCGGATGCAATGCGACTGTTGAGGTTCAACATTGGTGGAAGTCAAATGTCCATTTTCGGCAAAACTTTGTGGTGTTCTTTCCCTAGTAGGGAGCAAAAATTTTTATCTCAGCAGAGACGACCAGGGTGATACATGTTTATCCAAGCATCATGAATACTGTTACCAAGTGCAAATGCAGATGGCACTCACAGACATTCATAAATGCCACTTGGTTGTTTGGAGTAGAAAGGAAATGGCAGTTGCCTCTACAGTTTTCCTCGAGCGTTTGACATAATGCTTGCTTATAGAAAAATATTTCACTCGAGATCCTGAAGGTTCAAACTCAGTGAGTCATGTTACTGAAACAAATCGTGGTAATTACCTATAATTCCAATACAGCCCTATAAATGTTATTCAGTGGCGTAACTTACAAATTATTGACCGTGACCCAAAAAAAAAACACGAAATTTTTAATTATGAAATTGTGACGAGTTGAAAAATCGTGAGAATGTTTGTTGGGAGTACCAAAGCAAAGTTCGGTCACAAACATTGTTTTTCCCAAAACAAATCGTATTAAAACAATAAAATAACACCAATGAACTCACGCATAACCCATCAAAGAATAATTCAACGCCAGAGATCGCTTAAAACACTCAAAACATTCGAAAACCCGAGAGAAGAAGAGCAAACATAACCCCACATTCACAGTTTGACACTGACGTTTAGCCGAGATGCGAACCAACGCTGCCATCTACACGCTCCAGTGTTGCCAACTCAAAATGGGGAATCAGCTAGATGGCGCCACATGTTATAACTCGCGCGCATGCGCTATTCATCCTTAAATATAAGGCCGCTTAAAATTTACAGCCGGCATAGGCTTTTCCGACTTGATCCTCGAAACAGACTGTGCTCGTCTCTCGACTACTAGTTCTGCCCGAGTTTCTACACTACCTGCTTACCTTCGGTAAGTTTTGAGGAGTTTTCCCCTCAGGAGTATTTCTCCGCCGGTTTTCTGCTGGTTTTCTTGATTTTTTGCCAAGTTTTCCCTGAATTAGACGGAGTATCTCTCCACTTAGGAGTTGGGTCGTTATTCCCGTATTTTGGGATCGCGAAATTAGTTTCATTTTTTTGCACTCAAAATTCAAATGATCGGTTTTAGGTTAGATTTTTGAGAATCACGGGCTGCTGTGATTTTTCCCCGGTAATTTATCTGATTACCCGTCATTTAAGGTTAGTTCACACTACACCGCATTTTGAAGTAATTTAGTCGTAGTTTCACGCCCATCATGCCGTTTCAATTTCAAAATACACAATTTTAACCGAACGCCGCGTACACAAACACGGGACAGTAGACATAACCTCCGGTATCTTGTTCCCCCAAATTCGTTTCAGTTGCTAATTTTGATTTTTTGTAATATTCTGTTGTAGTATTACAGCAATTTTACAGAGAATGTAATATTTCATTTGTAATATTACAAGAAGTAATGGCTCATTTTATCTCTAGCGCAGACTTAAAATAAGATAAATGAGTGAAAACTGAAAACTGAAAAGTTGGCAGAATATAGAACAAGTTCATTTATGAGGAAACCAAATTTTGATTATTATAAGTTTCAATTTATCAATAATGTATACAGGCTGTTTGATAAAAACTCCAGAACGCCACAGTTTCTTTGGTTGTCATCCGATTTCAAAAACCCATTAACAAAAAATGATTTATTTTTCATGCTCTACGAATAGGCCTTGCCTCCAAATTTTTTCCCTCAACTTCTTTTTTCAACATTGGTAAATGTAACTTTTTTGATAATAAAACGCAATTATTTCCAATTCAAAGTTGAAGTAGATATTTTTTTCTATACCATCGGCCAATAAAAAAGTAGATTTTCCTTAATAATCATCAGAAAAACGTAAAAAATGATTCGCCAGATTTGGTCGGATTAAACAAAAAACGTCAATTTCACGTTTGCTGTGGAATCCAAAGCACTCCTGAAACTGACATTTCTTAAAATTTAATTCAAATCGGGCGAATCTTTTTATGCGTTTTCTTGGATAAACATTGAAAAAATGACCACTTTCTACATACCATAGTAAAGAGAAAAATACATACTTCAATTTTAAATTAGAAGTAATCGTACTTTATTCTTAAAAATATAAATTTACCAATGTTAAAAAAAGAAGTTGAGGGAAAAAATTTGGTAACAAGCTCTATTCTTAGTGCATGAAACATAAATAATTTTTTGTTAATGGGTTTTTGAAATCAGATCATAATCAAAGAAACTGTGGCGTTCTGGAGTTTTTATCAAACAGCCTGTATGTATATAAGTAGTAAGTAATTTCATTTGTCTGATGAAGAATCATCTTCAGAATAATCGGAGGAATCCGTGCAAAGTTTTTCCAAATGCTGTTCCTGCTCATCATTTTCCGAATCAGATGATTCAGTTGACAAATATCCTAATCCATCTGGTATTGGTTCTTGAGCAACGTTATTATTACTTTTGGCTTCCTTAGATACATTCAACTCCATGAACTCCAAATTATATTTAATGAACACCAATTTTTTCGGTCTTTCATTTCTTAAACGATTTCTTGATTTGGTGTGAACAGCTCCATAACAACGGAAGCTTCTTTCGCACGCAGCACTAGTCGGTGGCAATTCTAAAATTTGCATGACGCATTTGAACAATTCGAGATGCGAAATAATAAATGAAAATATAAATATAATAAAATAATAAAAATAAAATAATAAAAAATACTCCTGGCGAATCCGATTTCCCTTTTCAAAGAAATTCTTTAGCGAAAATTCCTCTTTTTGTTTGATAAAAGCCAATTTCTGAGTGAACTGTTGTTTCATCAATTTCATTGGTACGTTTTGCAATTGCATATACAGGCTGTTTGATAAAAACTCCAAAACGCCACAGTTTCTTTGGTTGTGATCCGATTTCAAAAACCCATTAACAAAATATGATTTATTTTTCATGCTCTACGAATAGGACTTGTTACCAAATTTTTTCCCTCAACTTCTTTTTTTAACATTGATAAATTTAAGTTTTTCAATAATAAAAGCGATTATTTCCAATTCAAAGTTGAAGTAGATATTTTTTCTATACCATCGGTCAATAAAAAAGTAAAATTTTCTTGATAATCATCAGAAAAATGCAAAAAATGATTCGCCAGATTTGGTCGGATTAAACAAAAAACGTCATTTTCACTTTTGCTTTGGAATCCAAAGCACTCCTGAAACTGACATTTTTTAAAATTTAAATCAAATCGGGCGAAACTTTTTATGCGTTTTCTTGGATAATCATTGAAAAAATGACCATTTTCTACATACCATAGTAAAGAGAAGAATACATACTTCAATTTTAAATTAGAAGTAATCGTACTTTATTCTTGAAAAATTAAATTTACCAATGTTAAAAAAAGAAGTTGGTGGAAAAAATTTGCTAACAAGCTCTATCCGTAGTGCATGAAAAATAAGTAATTTTTTAATAATGGGTTTTTGAAATCGGATCACAACCAAAGAAACTGTGGCGTTCTGGAGTTTTTATCAAACAGCCTGTATAAATTCGGTCGCATCAACCTTCTCGGACCCTGTAAGATCTTCTCCCCTCAAGTGTGGATCTATCAAATTAGCTGCCTTGTTGATACCATAGATACCAAATTCTTTTCTCTCCTTGAACGGATTTTGAATTTTGTCATAATCACTCCTGAAATGGGTACCTCTAATGAAAGTTTAGGTGAAATGATTTTCAAGTTCGCTGAATATCTGCCAAACTAGTCCTATCTGGGTTTCATCACCCTCAATTATGGTAATCCATTTAAAAATAGGTCCCAACAATTGGATTGAAAATTCCACTCGTCCCCATAATTGCTCGTCGAAAATATCTCGTTCGATTCCTTTCAGTATCTCCTTGCAGTTGTCATCGATGGCCAAATGTTGCAACAGCAATTTATTTTTAAAATAGCTGTTGAAACAGATAACAGCTGCTCCCCATCTAGTCTTCCCAGGTAATTTCGAAGATTGAGTGCATTTCAATTTGATTTGGTGTTCCGCCAAATTGGCATTTAAAAGAAAACTCTTTCTAATAGTTCTAATAATTTTCATCACTTTAGATAAAGTACTCTGGATTTGATACGTTTTAAGAATATTCCCAAGAAGCAAGTTGAGGCCATGAGCCACACATCCGTGTTCAATCCAGTGTTTAATCCAGAATATTTCTCTTTTAGAATCCGCCATGATTCCTTCATGTTGGAGGCATCATCTGTCACCAACCCTATTCGAACCAATTTTGTCTATCACTTTACCAATTTCTTCAGCCATATAAGCAGCAGTATGCCTGGAAGCTTTGATTGCTAATACTTTATATAACACTGGCTGAGGAGTAGTGATGATAAAATTGACTATAGATTCTCAACGAATATTGGACCAACCATCGCACATTAATCTCACATAAGTTAAAGAAGATATAACTTCATCACATTTCTTCTTTAAATAAAAAATACGCGCATACGAAAAAGAACGCGGGTACGTCATCTCCATTCAGACGATGATACGTAGACACGGTGGATTTCCTAAAAACCGCGAGTTGAAGCAAATCTACGCAAATCTTAGACCGGAGTATCGCCAGTACATCCGTAAGAGCGACATTTTCAACGTTCAAGACATCGTATCGGGAATCGATGAATACGAACATATTCAAGGTGAACTCAAAAACGAAACGCGACCTAGACATCCTTCCTACTCGAATAATCGCGCGAACACCGCGACCAATCAAACGCGAGCACCCGTTGGAACAACCGATCAATTTAGTTGCTACAATTGCGGCCGGGCCGGTCATTTTAGTAAAGATTGCAGACAACCGCGTACTAGACCGTTGCAGACTCAGACACAAACTCAATCGTCGGGAAACGGGACGAGTGTTGTCGTTGTCAGGGGCAGCACCAACCCCACGGCTTAGAGAACCCCAGTGTTAACGATTTGGGCTCGAATGCTGTTGTCATACAACGGCCCCAAATTGTTTCGACCATCGAAAAATGTCCTTATGTCGCTTTGATTGATACCGGTGTAACAGTTTCATGTGTTAGCCAAAAGTTAATTAATTCCATAACCCCGCGTGGAGTTCGCGAAGTAAACGTTCAAACTTGTTTGGCTGATAGTCATAATGTTCATGTAAATAAAAAGTTTTTAATCACTTACTTCATTAAGGCCGGGCGGAAAGTTTTATTGGTTGCCTAATAATGGTAGGTTTTGTAAGTGTTTCGTATTCGGACTTACAAATTTTAGTGGTAATTGTAGGTATGCGAAATATAAAATTATGCAACGGCATCTGCAATGTTGAGATTCCAATTTGATATAATTGAATCGCATGAAAAGATTTCTGAGACATCGAAAAAAAATTTATGAACGTGAGGTATAACTCGACAGATCAGGCGCAAAATGTAGCCCAAGTAGAAGAATTATTTCTAAAGCATTTACCTTGTACATGAATTATAGTAGTTTTATAATTTCGCATTTATTTGGTGATTAGTGTATGAACTTTGATTTGTAGGTCAGAACCGTGTCAGTCTACATGCTGATAAATTTCGCCATCATTTTCATGCCATTTTGCGGCGTGTTCTCATCACGGCTTAGGAAAAAGTTCGGCAAGTATCTTACAGATGACGCTAGAGTCGATCGTAATATCGTGCCCTGCAAACTGGTGTCGGCCGAATGCGAATTCTAAATTGTCAAAACATTACTGTGACTAAGACCGCATTATAGTCATTATACAGTTTTCCAGTTTTCTTAACTTTTATTACATATCGTTATTTTTGGCAGTGTAGCATTTTTACTCGTATTTGTTTCGTACATTTTCAGTGGACATTTCATTGTTCGTCGTTACCTACCTGTCTCACGCGTGTTTATAATATTTATTATAATAAAACATTTTTTGTGTGTGTGCCTGATGTGTGGAAGGGATCCGATTTACTTTTTCAAATTTCAAATCAAAAATAAAAACTGTCGAAAATCTAAATGTCAATTCCTCGCGCTGTCAAATAGTTAGTAGGGAATTTTCTGTGTAAGGGTTGGGGCTTGGGAACTAAGCGGCCGAAACGCGCAGTCATGTGACTTGGAGCTGATTGGTGGGGAGTTCGGCAGGGAGCTGCCGGTCGAAGACCGGGATCGATATTCCGACATGTGCAGAATCCAGGTCGAGTGCAAAATCTTCGAGCATTTTCACTGATTTTTCAGGTAGGATTTCATTCTAAATTATACCCAAAGTATTACCCATTGACTTCCGATATCGACACAACCATAATCGTATACGTATCCTCCCGTTTAACCAGACACTCTCATAATTTCTCTTTTCTCAATCCGGTTCCCAGGACCCTTATTCAGACGGTCTGACTTGGTGAGTAGGAGTATGAGTTGGTCGGGGCTTGCAACGCTTGCAACTCACCGTCTGAAAAGTCCAATTCAGACAGTAGGAGAATGGGAGAAAAGTAGGCAACTAAATTATCGTCGTGGTATTGTGGGGTAGTATTTAGATTACAAGCCTATAATTCGTGATTCTTCTGAATATGTGGATACGCCATAAAACTGTGGCGGTGACACGAAAACTTATTTATTAGAAATGATCTGAATTCAGTTGCGATAGACGGTATAAGAAAATGTGGTAGATCTGTTTTTTCTTTTTTATTGAAAAGAAATTAATCAACAGCAATTTAAGCTCCAAAGA
Organism: Salpingus planirostris; assembly: GCA_949788335.1. Lineage (NCBI taxonomy): Eukaryota > Metazoa > Arthropoda > Insecta > Coleoptera > Salpingidae > Salpingus > Salpingus planirostris. The sequence goes on from OX460918.1 coordinate 208,190, forward strand.
GTACAGTAGTACACTGACTTCACTCCAAATGTTTGATTTTTGAATCCCAGCAAAATAAAAGCGAATTTACATTTAGTTTTGGAATTATCGATTTATTAATTGGAAAATCTGGGTATAACATTTCCATAATATCTGTACAAATTGTAAAATTCCAATGTGTCTCAAGATATTTTGATTAACACGTGACATACGCGGCTAATATTTATTCAAAAACCATTAACCATTGATAAATGTTTGGTAATTTTTGGGGGTTTATGTGTTAATCAAAATTAGTTAAGTCGAGTATAGTAATTTGCAATTCTAGTTACAATTACTCAACATGTTATTTGCTTGACATTCAAAATGAAAAGTCTCCGTTGTTGGGGTTGCAGCAGCCCATAATGCTCAACGAAAATATTAAAAATATAGGCTATACCTCTGGGCAGATGGTATAAAGTTCAACACCAAATTGACAAATCTAATAGTGGAGTTACAAGTTGAAAATGAATATAATAATCTGTCGCTACATTTAATACGATTGAAACGCAGGGACTGTTACTAATAAATCTCAGGATTGGTCCGTAGATAAACCGAGGTTAAATCTTCGTTTGATACGTTAAAACATGAAGTGAAGAATCATCTCGGAACCACTCGGAACATACTTTCAAGATTTGGTCAATCTACCAACCTTTGACAATAATGGATGTAATATTACGTCGAATTGTAATAATAACAGTGCCACACATCAATTATTTCTGTTGCATGTATTTCATGAGATGGAACGCGTGTTGTCGAAGCCAGCTTGTTGGCAATAGGTACTTGATTCTAGTCTAGATGCTTTAGGGCTTGATTTTGGATGATCGAGCTGGTTATTTTCGAACAAATTCGGGAATGTCTCGTGCATGAGCTCGTATGAATCCCTGAATGGAGTAATATCTTGGGTTTGTTGATGTTTAACTTCGGGTGAAAGTGAACCTAAAATAGTAAAGTTGGGCATAAAAATCTTCACATTTATATAAATACTTACGTAAATGGATTTTTGACTTTAATACACATGTATAAAAGTGATTCTTGTGAGAATATTCGTTGTAATCGCCACTTTATACACCATAAATAAGTCGACAACCTCGGAATCAAGAAACTGTAAACATTGAAATTTTTGACAACTGACAATTGCAAGTTCACACGCGAACAAAATAAGAAAAATGTGGAAACTTTACTAGTAAAATCTAGTAACTTCAGTGTTCTTATGTTGGCAACACTGAGTTTGCAACCCAAGCGACTTGACAGTTCAGATGAAAACTTTTCATGGCTCTTTTCTCCACCTAAACGCCCGGGAGAAGCGTATTCTCCCCGACGCGCGTGCGCACAAGTGCAAACCCCGGCCATCTTAACTCCTTCTCACCAAGTCAGACCGTTAGAATAAGGGTCCTGGAGTGGCCGCAGTGCCGTTTGACTTGATAAAATGGCGAAACATGGCGTCATGTTTGTTAATCGAAATTTCGCGTAAACTTACCATTTCTGTACGGTAATGACTTCAGATTCATTCGTGGAGGGGATCTCGGGAGTTTTTCAGGGATTTACCATAATGTGATCATAAATCCAGTCATAATTTAGTTTAATAATTTTGTATTTATACAAGGTGTCTCGTAAATGTGTGTACAACGCGCTACCACATATTCATGAGGTCAAAATATGACGATTGGGCCAAACTTACCTCTATACAAAGTTGCTTCCTTAGGGAACTAGAGGGCGTCAAAGTTCTTGCGAGGAAAAAATATTTCTGCAATATCTCTAGAACACTTTGATGAATCGCCATGAAATTTGGTATGTGTATCTGGATTGGTAAACGGGTGTTTTGGATATGATTTGCATGTCTGACAAAATTGAGGAAGTGGTCAAAAGTGGGTCATCCAGTTACAAAAAGGTTCAGAATTTTTTATTCGCTCAATCCACACACTCAAGTTTTTTTCATGAGAATGCCACGCTTTTTTCCGATTTTTTTTGTGTCTTATAAAATTTTGATAACTGTAATGGTTTAGTCAGAAAAAAATAATCTTGAAGACAACATCAGCGATAAGATCCATTTTTTTTACAAAATTCAGGAGGCGGTAAAGAGCAGGTGGCTATTATTAGAGTTGTCATTATTGATTTTGACAAAATTATCTCACGAGACTTTCTTTTAAGAAGTCAGAAGACCGGTTGTCATCAGTTTCTAAGACCATGATGTCCTTCTGCATACCAGCCGGATGCAGGATAAATGTTAAAAAAAAGTTTTGTGAGATAATTTTGACAAAACCAATAATGACAACTCTAATGACAGTTTTAATAATAGCCACCCGCTCTTTACCGCCTCCTGAATTTTGTAAAAAAAATGGATCTTATCGCTGATGTTGTGTTCAAGATTATTTTTTTCTGACTAAACCATTAAAGTTATCAAAATTTTATAAGACACGACAGACATGCAAATCATATCCAAAACACCCGTTTACCAATCCAGATACACATACCAAATTTCATGGCGATTCATCAAAGTGTTTTAGAGATATTGCAGAAATATTTTTTCCTCGCAAGAACTTTGACGCCCTCTAGTTCCCTAAGGAAGCAACTTTGTATAGAGGTAAGTTTCGCCCAATCGTCATATTTTGACCTCATGAATATGTGGTAGCGCGTTGTACACACATTTACGAGACACCTTGTATTCATATTTTATGACTTTGACAATACAGAGTCTGTGATAATTTCATAAATGTTTGTACCTGAAAATGTAATGTAATGATCTCCATACTGATAGGTAGGATTCATTAGAGATTCATTGTTCTGAAATGTCTCGGGGAAGTTTGTGATGGTCAATTCGTGGCGCAGTGCATAAATTGGAATTAACTTGACTGTATATTCTCTCGTTACTGGCGGTGTGTAAATGTGGCTTTGTCGAATTGCTTTACTAATAATCCCCAGGCGCGAAGGAAGTGTAAGTGGCGGTTTCTACTAAACTCCCTGTCTCGTCTGTCGTAATTTTTGTCAAAATGACATCACGTGTGTCATTAGTAAAATTTGTAAGTCATTTTGGACGAGTTAAGGTTCTTCTTTGAAATAGTTAGATACACCTTTAGCGGAATCACAAACCGTGGAACCTGTGGCTCTCACTTCAATACATAAATTACTGCAAAAGAAGGTCCGTGTGAGGAGACCCACGGATCATATCGTATTGTTATTATTTGATTTCATCCATGTGCTCGTATAATTCTAATCGACGAATATTTGGTGATCTGTGAAAATGAATACAGTCGAGATAATTTCATGTTGTATTGCGGTGGGGGTTGGGCATTACAGATTCCTGTAATTTTCATAACTTTGGACCTGGGGCCTGTTGCTGAAGTCTACAATTCATTGTAATTGTAAAGGTTGCGTTCAGCATCTGCGATAATCAAAATTTTCATTCAAGATTCGATTAATTACCTGCTTTATGAGCGATATAGGACCACAAGGTCAATAATTGGCAGTCCACACGACTTTTGTGACTCGTTCAATGCAAATTTATCAATTATTACTGCATATTTTCGGAATTTATAAAATTTTAGTGATATTTTTTTGACGCGTAGGCGTTGGACTTCGTGTAATATTTACAACTGTCACTTATCTGTCAGTTTTTATTGTGAAACGATTTTGATACCGGCAAGTGCGAAAAATTGCAAATTAGTTGATTAAATATGCAATTAAATTACCAAAAAGTGTTCGTGGGTTATTCTATCAAGTGCATGGACACATGGAAGCCCGAGTGGAAGCCTAATTTAAGTGGATTCGATTGAAACTCGAATTTGAAAGTTTCGCCTCAAGTGAACGATGAAAATGCTCGTGAAAATGTGTTGAGAAACTACATACCGCATGAAAACTATAAAGAAACGTGAAGATCAATAAATAAATAAATAAATCTACATTATTGGAAAATATTGAGTATAGATTTTTATTGAATTAAAATGTTGAAGAACCCCAATATTGGTCTATTTTTCGAATAATATGGAACAAATGAGTTATAGGATACTTGTGTGACTATTTCTTGACAAAATATCATCAATTAAACGCAGTCATACCCAATTTTAAATGATTCTAAATGATTTTACACACCTTCCGAGCACAGTAGAAAATTTACAATGGTTTGTAAAATTTTGACGTATTTAAAACTATTTTTACTGTATTGCCACAACAAAGACAAAAAAAGTTCCTGCATTTTCGAGCCGGCATATGTCAGTGGATAGGTGTCATTCGACATTAATATTAAATTAAGAGAAGTTTTCAGAGTTTTGTTGCAGTTTTCTCATTGCATTTATGTGAATAGAGTGTTTGGAAACTGAATCAAGTTTTTATCAAGGTAATTTAAGGAAAAAATCCTCACTTTGACACCCTCGGACAGTCAAAATGTCGGATTATTTACCGATACCGAACGCAACCTTTACAATTACAATGAATTGTAGAGTTCAGCAACAGCCCCCTGTTCTCAATCTAGTTTTTGTTTTTCTTTCACTGAATTTGAATTCATCCATTATAACGATTTCATTTACTGTGTGAGATTTAATTATTGATTTTAATTTAGTGATTTCCAATTAATTTATTGATTTGATTTATCCATTCTGAAATAATTTACGATTGTTGAATTTAACCATTATTGAATTTATCCATGATCTCATTTGACGTTCATTATTTTTGACATACGTTTTGACAGATGAATAAGTTGTATGATGTACTTGTTTTTCGTTGAATGGTAGATATTTAGGTTTGGAGATTGAATTGTTTTAAAAAAAAAGAAATAAAAGGGAAACATGGCGGTTTTCTTTGACTGGCTCTTTCCGTCCATGTAGGAAGGATTTACTTTTGTTTTGCGAGTCAGTCGGTCAATAAATTTAATTTGTTCCTTCCAATTGTTCGCTTTCGATTTAAACAACCTCTCCCAATTTGCGCTCCTAATTCATACAAGAACCAACCAAAAGGGAAAAAAATCAAACACAACGTAGGAAAAGGGGGTAATGACGATCACGCCAAAATAACTTGAAAAGTCGATTACACTACATGTGTTATTGTGGATAATTCTTTGCATGTTAGTTTGCCCTAAGCCGATTAGTGTAGTTTTGCCGTGCCATTTTGGACAACTCGTGTTGCGACAGATTCTGGAATAAATACGACCCATCGCTTTCTCGGGATTTTCCGTGTGTTGGAATTTCTGTTTGTGCTGCTGATCGCTACTGGAGGTAAGTCAAATCAGCCAATAATTAATAATGATCAGGTACTCATTTTGTACAGGGTGCATACATAGCGATCGAATAAAGTTGATATCAGGGGAGGTTATGACTATCATTCTCTGTGTACCTTTTTAGTACTTACAGATGCGACATAGTGATAGTCATGGCTTCCTTTTCACGCAATCTTTGTGTTCACAACCTTCTCGGTTTGACCGCAAATGACCGTAGCTTTGTACAGAGACATCATAAAAATACATCATAATGAACATAATTCTGTCTCATCTAAAAACTACTAGAAAGATCGAGAGAAGGATAGAGACAAAACGATTATCATAGCCTCCCTTTGTGAAGAATTTCGTTGATGTCTCCGCATAGGAGATATCAGAAAATATTTTGTTTCATCAAAATGCCACTGTCTCCGTGTTTTCTGCTTGTAATTTTCTGGAAATATCGAATCAACTTATACAGTGCGATCGAGAAAATTTCACATAAAGGGAGGCTATGACTTTCATTCTGTCTCATCTGAAAACTACTAAAAGGGTAGAGAGAGAATGATAGTCACAGCCCCCCCTTATGTGAAATTTTCTCGATCGCTCCGTAGTAACCGTATTTCATGCGCCTGCTGATTGCCTACGCTGAAAATAACCGCAGAAGTTTTTGGGATGCTTTTTTTGTGCTACTCAATAACAAAGTTGTCTTTCTTTCCGGTCAAACCGAAAATGATACAGGGATGACATTTCATGGAGAAGATTCACCATTGAAAAAAGTAAATCGACGTGTCCGACAGAGCGTTTTTGAAATGTGCTACCCGTTTAAATTAGGAGCCCGGGCACTTTAAACTCGCTATGAATACCCACCACCGATCCGATAAATATTTATAAACGCATAATAATTTTTAGGTGATGGGTAAACGAACGAAGAGATCGAGAATGATGCGCTTGACTTTACAGAGAAAGGCTTTATCGAAATTGAAAGTATTTTGATTTATTTTTCTAATTTGTAGACGAAGTTACCTAGATAAATTTTGAAAGGGCATTGAACTTTGACCAGAAATTAGAAAAGGAATGTATAGACATTTTCATTCGACTACAGTCACTTCTGATTTCTCTGGGGTGATATTCACTCACGGGAAAAGTGTCACTATAGTCCCTAAATACATTATACACTATTTCTGGAGCAAGATGTCGGGGTTGTTCTGTCGAATAGTGAAATGATACGTGAATATAAAATTTAAATTAGCAGGAAAAGTGCAAAGAAGAGCACTATAAGAAGTGTCAAAAGCAGACACTCATATTTTACCACGATATTGGTTTCGGTCACATTGTGCTATTTCTTTTGCGAAGACAATCCCGACTAGACGGTTCACAGTGATCTTGATTCGCATTTTGATTAGTCATGTGTGTATTAACGAATATTTTCAAAGGGTTACCACGCTCCAACCTAATGAACTTCCTAACAAGATGAATGACGAGCCTACGCGGCCTACAACTTCTACTAGGTAGGTGACATTCTGGATACTTATAGCGTGCTAGCTCTTTGTATTTTGGCATGTTTTTGTGGGTGAGGTGTGGAGATGATAAAAGGTGATGTTTTTATTTTCCTATGAAAGATTCTTAGCTTGTGAAGGTTCCATCATCTGATATTGTAATACTAATTACATCATAAAATTACCTATAGGGGCCGAGCGAATGTGCAACGAGCGTCGCTTTTTTGATTGAGTCATTTTTTGGGCTTAAAACTGTTGAAATTTATATTGACTGCAAGTTGTGAAGTCTCCCATTTTCCTACATACAAAAACTTACGGAATAGTAATACTAGTTACACAGTCTTGGGATTCCCTACACATGATGGTTAAAAAATTTGGTTTTGGTTGATTTCACAGCCTTTAAAAACGCGAATTTTGTAAATCCATCGATTGCCACGATCAAGTGGAGATTACCTCGCTTGCTTCTTGGGAAGGGTCCCAAGTGGTCCACTTGGAAAGTCGCAAAAGGTTCATGACTCTTCGGAATAGGATGCAAGAATCCCTCTTTCTTGCCTGCAGCTCGCTTGTTGTGAAGACATGGGATACAACAACTGATATACTTTTCGGTATATTTCCTCATCTGCGGGATCCAATAGCTTTCGCACAGGCGATGCAGCGTTTTCTCCAATGCAAAGTGTCCAAGTTCATCATGGGCAGCCCTGACAACTTGATGGCGCATCCCTCGGGGAATAACCCATTGAACACCCCTTGAAGTATTGCGATAGACTCTTCCGTCTCTTAGAGTGTAATCCTTATGGATTAGCCTCTCATCGTCAGTTTCTGGAGTTTTCTGCAACACTGCATGTATTCGTTTTACGTTTCCGTCGGTTAATTGGCCCGAAAGGACCCAATCAGCTTGCTCAATTCGGAGCACGGTTTGCTCTTTTTCGGTTGGTTCTCTCAATGGAGGGTTTCGACTACAGGCGTCCACGTGCTTCATCTGAGTTCCTGGTCGGAACTTTACCTCAAAGGAGAACTCTTGTGGCTGTAACCACCACCTCGCAATCCTGGGGTTTAGTTGTTTCTTAGCGGTCGTTGCTTTTAGAGAGTTACAATCGGTTATCACCACGAAGTTCAGCCCAAGTAAATACGTGCGAAATTTCTTCAGAGATTCCACGACCGCCAGGGTTTCTAGTTCGTAGAAATGATATTGGCTTTCTGTAGCAGTGGTCTGGCGACTATAATAGGCGACTGGGTGTAGTCTGTCATCTTCGGTCCGCTGGAGTAAGATTCCGGCCAAGCCAATTGCGCTAGCGTCGGTATGAACTTCAGTTGGAGCCTTCGGATCATACAGCGCCAATATCGGTCGTTTTATCAATTCCGTCTTCAACTTCTCGAATGCATCGTTTTCTTTTTCAGTCCAGCGCCACTTCGTCGTTTTCTTGATTAAGTTGGTAAGTGGTCTCGCTGTGACAGCGTAGTCTTTGACAAAATGTCTGAAGTAACCGGTGAGTCCCAGAAATTGTCGGATGTTGTGCGCAGATTTCGGTATGGGGAAGTTCTCCGCCGCATTAATTTTCTCTTGACCTGGTTTCACACATCCGCTGCCGATTTCAAATCCCAGATAGTTAACAGTCGTCACCAAAAACGAGCACTTTTGCAAATTTAACGTCAGTCCCTCTTCACGAAAGAGTTTCAGCACTCGTCGGAGACCCGTTAACGACTCGTGAACTGTCTTGGCATACGTCGTCCAAGTAAACAGCGGCTACATCCTCGACGGATCGTAAGAGTTTGTTCATGAGATGCTGAAATGTACGTGGCGCGTTTGTTAAACCAAACGGCATTCGGTTGTACTCGTACTGACCCGCAGGGGTTACGAATGAAGTAAAACGTTTCGAATTTTCAGCCACGGGAATTTGATGGTATCCCGACTTCAGGTCCAAACTAGTGAAATAGATTCCACCGGCTAAACGGTCAATTTGATCATCGATCCTTGGAAGCGGATGACAATCGCGTACGGTCATCGAATTCAACTTTCGGTAGTCGATGCACATTCGGTGTTCACCGTTTTTCTTCTTCACCAGTAACACTGGCGACGCATAATTCGAATTGCTAGGTCGTATGATGTTATTGTCTAGCAGATCTTGCACAATTCCCGAAACAACATCTTGTTCGGGCCGTGCCATTCGATACGGGCGGTAAAAGAATGGGACGTTCTCGGATAACTCGATGTTCAGTTCGGCGGATTTGGCGCAACCCAATTCTGAAGTACTCAAAGAGAAACAATCGCGATATTCATTCAGGAGTTTCTCCAATTGTCGTTTCTCGTCTGGATTTATCGGTCCTGTCTTAATCTCGTCAATGGGTAATTCATCCAGCTGTTCTGCGGCAACCGTTAATACTTTTCCCTCGGGTGAATTTTCTTCTACACAGGGCCAAGCCCTAGCCAGTAAGTTTCCCTTTTGAATCGTTAGTTCATTATCGGACAAATTCACGAATGGAACAACAGAAGTGTTCTGTTTGTCGACGGTGATTATCGCGCGTGGAATGCAACTTTCATTCCCTGGGTGGTTTCTGATACTCGATTCCACCAATAAGTCGCCAACATAGTCCTCAACATCGACGGCTATGTTCGCAATATGATTCTTTGGTATGAAGTAGGTTTTGTTAACAAATAACTTGACTTTCTTCGGCGTCGTCGCTGCCAATTCAGTCAAAGGAGAATTCTTCATGAATCGTAACGAATCGTCATTTTTGTAGATGGCAAATCCCGGAATTTCTGTAAAATTTCTACCCAAGAGAACAGAGACGTCTTGACAAACATCAGGGACAACTAAAAGTCGAATGGATTCGGAAACTTCGTCAATCTTGACCTTCGCATCAATTGATTCTAACGATGTGGTACTACCTCCGCCGTAACCACGTAAAATAATTTTATCGGAACTATCAAACTCTAAACCTAACGTGTTGATGTCGGAAACTCTAATAGTACTACATGAACTTCCTAAATCTATGTATGATTTAAGATTAAACTTATCATTAAGGAAAATGTCGCGGTAAAATTTGTTCGCAGGAAGATCAGGACGATGATTCTGCTGTTGTCCGCCGTCTAGTCATGCGACAGGCTTTGATGGCTTTGATGTCTTCTCTTTATCGTTATTTCCGCGATTGCGGACGCAGTTCTTTTCTTCGTGTCCGAAATATCCGCATTTTGCGCATTTCGGAGTGGTTTTCCTGATCGACGAGAGACAATCCCTCGACAAATGTCCGACCTTGTGACAGTTGAAACATTCGCGTTTTTCTTTATGCGTAGATCTTATTTGCGGGGTTTTAAAACTTTTACGATGACTCGAGAATCTTGAATCCGTCTTATGCTTATAATGATCATAAGTATCGCCAATTGCGCTGAAATAATTCAGCAACGTCTCAGGGGATTGATGGTCACCTGCTCGAGCTCCGGCTTGAACGATTTTATCATCGATCCCTCCGATGATACACGACACAGCATCGGCACCTTGAATTCGGCAATAATTCAACAACGCTAATTTTTCATAATAATAACGAGTGTAATTTTCATTCGGTCGCTTGCGTCGGTCCATCATGTTCTTGAGAGAGTCGTTGTAGTCCCTTTTGGGCGGGAAGGCGGATGTTAACCTGGCTTTGCAGTCGGTCCAAGTAGTGATGAGTCCAGGTAGGCTACTGTACCATAAAGCCGACAAGCCTTTCAGCTTCTTGGTAGCTAGATAAACGGTACTTTCGTCCGTCCATCCATACGCCGTTTTTAAGTCGTCGACTTTCTCGCACCAATGAATGACTGTTGTTTTCGTGTCTTCGGGGTCGAACTCGGGTATGTTGTCGCCTCGCGATAAATCGGTGGGTACGTTTACCTTTTTCACAAAGTCGGCAACTACATTCACCAAACGTTCAATAGGGTCGGTAGCTGAAGATGGTCCCGGCGATGAATCGCCTCGTTTCCTCGATCGTCCAGACATTTTCGCAACTGAAACGTATTTTCCCGTCACACACTCATCACAGAATGAATTTCATATCACACTTTTTAGGTTATGTCATTTTTTTCCGAACTGGAAAGGATTATCTTGTCCGCCTTTTGTGGGTGAAATGGATGAGCGATCCCACTCCTGAAGATGTAGGACCTCCTGAGGGGAGGACCCGTTGAATGATATTTATTTCTACCAAATGTTTTTTTTCCCTTTGGGGTTTTTGCAATTGTTATTTCATTTTCACTTGTGTCAGATGGCTGGCTTGACAAGACAATCCTTTTGCCATTTCGGACCTGAAACTGAAAGGGGTGTGTGAGCACGTTTCATCAACTTCCGAGTTGAATCGAGCCATGTCCGAGATCGAACTACCTCCGAGTATTCCGCATTAATTAAAACGCGCTCAACGCTAACTATTCGTCCTGACCGAAACTAGTCCGTCAATCGTAAAAGATACTCATCATGGGGTGCTGTCTCGTCACCTGGTGCTGTCGCATTTTGGCCACTCGGGACCGTCACCGAGGTGCTGTCGCTTTTGACCGCTCAGGCCGTCACCATACCATATCAGAGTTTAACACAGGGTAGTTTGTCAGGTGGGGTGCTGTCTCGTCACCTGGTGCTGTCGCTTTTGACCGCTCGGGCCGTCACCGCCACGAAAGGATCTATTTAGTCAGTCCTCAACTAGCTCAATCGTCATTTCATGGTCTGCCTATCCGGTCTGACTCCAGAATCGTTAATTACTCAGTACCCAGTGATTACTCACCCTTATCACCGCCTGTTCGGCTTTTTCACGACGTGCCTCGAGGTCGGTTAATCGCACTGCTGTCGACTGTCAAAGCGCTTGACAGTTGTCAAGTTGCAATTTCTCACTTCGGAACTTACCGTGAGATGTCGCTACCTGTACCGTTCTGGTGGAGTACGTAAAATTGTCAAATGATTGAAGAGTGGGAATTTTCGAACACTTTAATTGCCACCTATCTCTGGAAAGACTGGCGGCAGAAAATGTCGTAGACCTCGCATGGGTGAAAGGACATACAGGAATACAAAGCAATGATGAGGCCTAAGTGCTAGAGTGGCGCAAGCCACTCACCCTCCAAACCCTAATCCAGAATCCAGAATCCAGAAACCCATCAAAGATTAATTCAACGCCAGAGACCGCTTAAAACACTCAAAACATCCAAAAACCCGAAAAAAGGAGAGCAAACATAACCTCACATTCACAGTTTGACACTGACGTTCAGCCGAGATGCAAACCAACGCTGCCAGCTACACGCTCCAGTATTGCCAACTCAAAATGGGAAATCCGCAAGATGGCGCCACAAGTTATAAGTCGCGCGCATGCGCTATTCATCATAAAATATAAGGCCGCTTGAAATTTACAGCCGGTATCGGTTTTTCCGACTTGATCCTCGAGACAGACTGTGCTCGTCTCTCGACTACTAGATCTGCCCGCGTTTCTTCACCACCTGCTTACCCTCGGTAAGTTTCGAGGGGTTTTTCCCTTAGGAGTATTTCTCCGCCGGTTTTCTGCTGGTTTTCTTGGTTTTCTGCCAAGTTTCCCCTGAATTAGACGGAGTATCTCTCCACCTCAGGAGTTAGGTCGTTATTCTCGTATTTTGGGACCGCGAAATTAGTTTCATTTTTGCATTCAAAATTCAAATTATCGTTTTTAGGTTAGATTTTTGAAAATCACGGGCTGCTGTTATTTTTCCCCGGTAATTTATCTGATTACCCGTCATTTGAGGTTAGTTCACACTACACCGCGTTTTGAACCTCCGTGATCGTTATTTCACAAAAATGGACCTTACCGATGGAAAAGGACTTTACATCCGCGAAAGGATTTGTTTGTGGAGCATGGAACAGCGCAAAATGCGAGGCAAAATGAAAAACATTCTTGACAGTTATTACAATTTTCAAGTTTCACTTTCACAGTTTTATCTCTATAGTATACGCCTTTAGGAATGGTTGGCTAATAAGTGTATTTTTATTGAAACTAGCATCAATTACTTAGCAACAAGTTAATTGCTAGGAATATTTACCAAAAACATACTCATCAGACACCCATGGCTCTTATAGGTACATTTTTATTTGGTGGCGAAAAGCTCGGGATGCGCAGTAGCAAAGCTCAGCCTACGCTTCTCCCATTTGTGAAAACTGAAAGCAACCAGTGGCGTAGCGGTGATGCTATTTTTAATTTGAAAAGAACGCGGACGATTATGTCAAAAAGTATTTGGGAGATTTTTCTAGAATCGATAATAATTGAATTCTCACTTTCACCTATTGCAAACTTCCGGAAGCTCCTTACCGTTGAAGCGCTAATGGTGAATTTTCTTCCTTTATTTTTTCACTAAACTACGCCACCGTCTGCCACGAAGGAGAGTCGAGCGGAACCGCTGCGTACATTGACGATTATGACTTATTGTGCCCGCACATCTGGCCGGCTTTCCGCCACCAAATAAACATTTACCTATAGCTTCAATCGCGAATGGCACTTTGTGCTGTATTCACACCCTATATCAAACATTCTCTAGATCCCAACTGCCAACGTACTAATAGTCATGGATATTCATGATTTTTTTCGGAAAACCATTCAGCATTATGAAACCGCTCATCGACATCAATTCTGTGATGACTTACTAATTTTATTGGAATGTAGAAACAATCTTAATAATGACTACCTTGTACTGGGAGTAATAATTTTACATTTACACTCTGATGATGGAGAAGTTCCTGCTTTGCTTCTCTCAATATATATAATTTGTCAAATACTTCAAAGACTTGAGGTGTTGATAGAGGGTGGGTTCATGACGAACTAAAAGGAATAATTATATTCAATGTCAAATGTTTCACTGTTCAGATTTTCAACAACCACAACCAAATACAAGACCTTATCAAGCACCCATACTACATACGAACACTGCTGGTAGGCCAAAATATGACACTTCTTCTGAACAAATAATATTCTTAAGGAATCAAGGATTTTGTTGGATATCGATAAGTGAATTATTACACATCTTGAGAACAACTCTGTACAGGCGTAAAATAGAATACAATATTCAAAATGAGAGTGTGAATGATGAGGACTTAGGCTCGATAATAAGGAATATTCTAAATGATAGTCCAAATGCCAGTGAATGGTAGCTTGAGAGCAATTAATATAATAATAATAATATACACTTGCGTGCAAAAAAATCGGCCCACCTAAATTTTTAGTGAAATTCAAAGTCGCGTAACTCCTGAACGAAAAGAGTAATTCCAAAAAACTTGGCATCCCTGAATAGCTACATTCTTGGGCTATCACCCGCCAGACGCTGTGTTTTATACAGGTTCCCTGAGTACGTTTTACAGGGTGTCACGTAAAGTTCTGCAAAAATGTTAAACTTTGGATGACCCCATGGTCCAGGAAAATGATGTAATTTTTTCTTTAAATAGTCCTGGGATATTGTTACACTCATATCTTGGAACAGCACTGGAAAAACCGACTCATTTTGTCCAACTACAGGGTGGCCAGAGAAAAACAATTTTTCGTGCCACCGTCATCTGAATACGACTAACTGATGTATACGTACTTATTGATCATTTTCTTGAGAAAACAAGTCCAAAAGTGAAATAAATAAATCAAATATTCAATATTTAATGTAAAACAGGCATTTTCAATACTACCCCTTGCTCTCAAAACTTTTCGAATTCTCCTTGAAATGTATTTTTTCAAATTAAATATTGAATTTTTGATTTATTTCTTTCAATTCAGGTATCGTTTTCTTGAGAAAATGATCAAAAAGTACCTATGCATCAGTCAGTCGTTTTCAGATGACGGTGACACAAAAAATTGTTTTTCTCTGACCACCCTGTAGTTGGACAAAATGAGTCGGTTTTTCCAGTGTTGTTCCAAGATATGAGTGTAACAATATCCCAGGATCATTTGAAGAAAAAATTACCATTTTCCTAGACCGTGGGGTCATCCAAAGTTTAACATTTTTGCAGAACTTTACGTGACACCCTGTAAAACGTACTCAGGGAACCTGTATAAAACACAGCGTCTGGCGGGTGATAGCCCAAGAATGTAGCTATTCAGGGATCCCGATTTTTTTGGAATTACTCTCTTCGTTCAGAAGTTACCACACTTTGAATTTTACTAAAAATTTAGGTGGGCCGATTTTTTTGCTCGCAAGTGTAGTAATATAATGTCTAGATGGAGCCTTCGAGAGCAATCGAATCAAATCGATCCTGTTGGTAGAGCACTAAGACGAACGAACGCAATTCGAAGAAGGATCTATAACGTGAAAGGCGCCAATTATCTATGTTGTGTACTTGATGGTTAACAATGATTGAATTTTTTTACAATTCAAAATTTACAGGCATATTGATTCCAATCACAAACTTGTCAACTTTAGATTTGTATACCATGGTTGTATCGATGGCTTTAGCCGTACAATAATATATCTTCATTGTCAGTATAATAACAAAGCCAGGACAGTATTATCAATGTTCGAGGAAGGAGTTAGGGAGTTTGGCTTACCAAGTCGAGTCCGAGGTGATAGAGGAACCGAAAATATCGAAGTTGCAAGGTCATGATTAACGAGAAGGGTCTGAATAGAGGCAGTTTTATCGTGGGCAGGTCTGTTCACAACCAGAGGATCGGAAGACTCTGGGCAGAAGTAAATAGAGTAGTAACAAAACACTTCAAAAGTCTGTTTTTAAGAGTGCAAGTGGATGATATTTTGGATGAGAACAACGAAATTTATATATTCTCTCTACCATTTGTATTTCTACCCAGAATTCGAAAGTCTTTGCTTGAATTTGTACGACAATGGAATAGTCATCGTCTAAGTACAGTTAGATCAAATAAATCTCTATTACAGCTGTGGACCACTTCATTTATTACGTGTCGAAGTCATAATGAAGACTCCATCGACTGGCAAGGCCCAGAGAGATACGGAACCGACGATTTTGGTCCTTCAACTAGAATCGAGACAGAGAACAATGTTGTGGTCCCAGAGTCAGAAGTGTTGACAGAAGAACATCTTGAAGAACTCCATGAACTCGTTCCGGATCCCTCAGTTGACGATCATAACGATGAAGTGATGCTGTATTTAAAAATAAGACAACACGTCCAATTAATGTTATCTCAAAATATGTAAAATAAACATTTCTCTTAAAACATAACTTGATTCTGTTTTATTTATAAATAAATGTTATAAACTAAGTGGTAGGATTATTTTTAATAAATGTTATAAAAGGGTTGGTTGTTAACATTATAAATGCGATAAGTTATAAAACTGTTAGACATACATACCCAGCAAACATTCCGGCGCAGAATCTGCGCCGGCCGAACGCTGGCTTGCCAGCACACAGTGTTGGTCCATTGCTGGCGCATTACTGCGCTGCCTAGCCGGCGCTCGGCCGGACGAGTTGTCGGCACTCAACCGGCAGTCGCCCGGACCACGTTATTGACGGCCGGCAGTCGGACATTGAATCACCGGCATTCAGCCGGCCCTCATACTGCACTAATACTGCAATCAGAATGCCTTGCGCCTGGAACTAAACATTTTTATAAAAAATAGAAAAAAAAACATGCAGTTTCATTTTATTGATAGAATTGTTGACATGGTCATGTGCTAAACTTATGAAGTTTTGTAGGGAATATTTTGAAGAGGCTTTGAGTTATGTCGTAATCACTAGAGAAATTATTCATTGTTGTAATCATTATTGTGAAGAAACAAAGTTGTTGAAATTGTTATCTGACAAGAAAAAAGTCCAACAGCTGGCGGTTGGGATTCGAGACTTTGCGGTCGGCGTTTTAGTGGTGCCATTGCACGTCCGAGTCTGCACTGCCTGTTATCTGGTATGACTCTTGTTGGCTGATTAGTATGGCGGAGGACGTTTCGTCCATTGCACTCCCGTACTAATGTGGAATGTAGAGTCAGGTGATAGCTCATTGATGGTTGTTCAGTTGCCCATGTTAATACAGTATGTCCACGGATGGGGTTTAAAAGAGGAAAAAATTTTTCATTTCTGATTCTACAGAAAAAGTTATTCTTGATAAAATCGCCTGCTTGCTCTCAAACTTCTAAAACCCATTTCGTTTTCATTTCAACATGAACAGTTATTTTTTTATTGAATTTTATTTGAAAATTTTGGACTATATTTTATCGCCGTCAAATCATGACATACCAGTCTCCTCAACAATGTATTCCTTCCAGAATTAGGCATTCCCGCAATAACTCTTTAACGGATCACTTTCTCCAAAATAAACATCAGACAAATTTGAAAGAGCAATTAATTTGGCGTCTTTTAATGTAGAAAAATCATATTGGTGCCATTTGAAATAATCAAAATATCGCAGGTTTTCTAAACGTGAATTTGATTCAAACATTTCGAATAGAATTTGGTAGATTATTCAACTTTCGCGTATATCAAAATGAAGCTACATTCACCCTCTACAATAAATGATAAGAAAGTTCAGCGCCAGCTCTTTTAGTTTTGGAAATATTTCAACTAAAATCGGAGGATATTTTTTGGGGAAAACAGTGATTATCTCGAAATCTCTTCATTTTAACCGATGAAGACCTTTAATAAAGTGACCTTATTTTAAGCAGTTGAATGCGAAAATCGAACAAAAAATAGTACGTTCCATTTGAATTTCAAAAGTTGAGTGTCGTCCAGGCTTAAGTGGCCAATATTTTAGGGTTATAGACTATCCTTGTATAAACATTTTTCATAAAGAAATTTTTTCATAACTTTAAAGGTAAAGGCGCAATTCTCATTTACCGCACTATTGGCGGACGCTGTATAGGTAAATTTTTATTTGGTGGCGAAAAACCGCGCAGATGGGCGGGCACAGTAAGCTGTAATCGTCAATGCACGCAGCGGTTCGCCTCGACTCGGCTTCGTGCAAAAATTTGGCAGACAGTGGCGTAGTTTTGTGGAAAAATAAAGGAAGCTAATTCATCATTAGCGCTTCATCGGTAAGGAGCTTTCGGGAGTTTTCAACAGGTGAAAGTTAGAAATCAAATGTAATCGATTATAGAAAAATCCCCCGAATCTTTTTAAAAATATCTATACACATAATCGTGCCGCGTCCTTATCAAATAAGAAACGGCATCAGCGCTACACCACTGGTTGTTTTCAGTTTTCACAAACGAGAGAAGCGGAGGCGGAGCTTTGCTACTGCGCATCCCCAGCTTTTCGCCACCGAATGAAAATCTACCTATAGCGTTCGTGAGATTATCCTGGCTTATGATCGTTGAAGATACCGAAAACCAGAGGAAAAACTCGAGCGGTTGACCACTCCCAAAAACTCTCCTACGGGCGTTTTGATAACAACTCGAGAACGCCACAGTTTCTTCAATTGTGATCCGATTTCAAATACCCTTCAACAAAAAATTATTTATTTTGCATATGAAAAAGCCTCGTTGCCAATAGTAAGAAAACTTATTAAAACTTAAGTATGAATTTTTCTCTTTATCATGAGTAGTGTCAGGAGGTATGTTCTAAACCCTCACCACGACAAGTTGCCTACATTCCGGCGTTTTGAGGTTTTGTGGAGGTCAAGAATTACAAGTTGCCTAAATTCCGGCGTTTTGTGTGGAAATCCCAGGTGACAGCTGTCAAGATGGCGGAAGAATTCAGTTTAAGAAGTGCGGGATATTTGAAAAACCTCAAAATGTGAGTTTAATTGGTTGCCTACCTAGCTTTCCGCAATTAAAAAACAAAATGCGGGAATCCCCGATTTCTAGGTTTAGCATTACAATTTGCCCACATTCCGGCGTATTGGGTGAAAACCCCAGACTGGCCGTAGCCAAGATGGCGGAACAATTGAGTTTAAAAAGTGCGAAATATTTGAAAAAAACTCACAAAGTGAGATGCAAAGAAAAATGCGGCTATCCCCAATTTCTGTGTTCTCAAACCAAAAATGTCCCATTTATGGATTTCCATAATGGTGCATATTTAAATTCGAAAAATGTGGAATTTGGAGATCATAAGTAGGAATTTGGGGGTTATAAAATGCGTTATATTAAATAAATTCAGTAACTGTAAAATTTAATCAGAATCTGTTATTTCTACAGCGTGTATCAGGAAGAAAGGTCCAGGCTTTCAGGATGCCCTCCTTGAGTGATTGCCAACAAAATTTCTTAGTAAATATATATCCGTAAACGCCAAATAGATACAGGGTGTCACATTTAATACTCCCACTAAGTTTACCAGAGGCATGACAACCAAAATCGGTAAAAAGTTTTTAACGAAGGAGAGAGCCTATGATGCCAGCTTTCAGAAAAAAAATTGTCGATTCTTGTATCTTTAATAGTTCCACGGATATTGCGATTTTGCTGCAGCTGGTCGAAGGACGAAAAATTGAAATGTTCAGATTTCAATAAAATACCTAGGATGAAAAAGATAGCTAAAATCCAGAGCTTTCTTTTGTTTCGATACAAGTTTCGTCTAACGTCTACTGTTTCATGGATATCGTGATTTCAAATGACAGAATTTTCTTACTTAAGTGACAATATTTCCGAAAAAACAGTAGTTATGCAAAAACATTGTTGAAACATTAGAACCGTCTTCATTCAAGATATCTTTTTTACCCAGAGAATTTTGTTGAAATTTTGAAATATCAGTTTTTTGTCCTCCGACCAGCTGCAGCAGAATCGCGATATCCTTGGAACTATTAAAGATACAAGAATCGACAAATTTTTTTCTGAAAGCTGACATCATAGGCTCTCTTTTTCGTTTGAAACATTTTACCAATTTTGGTGTTCCCGTATCTGAAAAACTTGGTGGAAATATTAAATGTGACACCCTGTATCTAATTGGCGTTTACGGATATACATTTACTAAGAAATTTTGTTGGAAATCACTCAAGGAGTACATCCTGAAAACCTGGACCTTTCTTCCTGATACACGCTGTATATATAATGCGTATTGGCACCATGCATAATGTACCACAGCGCTTCTTTATTTGCACTTTTGGTGGAAATTTTGGACGTTTCAAAAATCAGCCCACCGGGAGATTTCAATGACAATTATTAAAAACTAAGCCAAAAATCCGCCAAAAGCGCAAAAATGCGACCCAGCGCCACAGTATGCACGGTGCCAATAACGATGATAATTCCCTCAATAATAATAATATAATAACATAATACTGATAATTATTCCTCAATAATTGTAATGGTAATTAAAATAAAATAATAATAATATTAATAATGTAATTTAATATACAGCGGCATAAAATATAATTATACTTCCCGCCCTTCTACTACATGATCACATTGGTAGTATGTACTTCTATTTCTCACTCAAGTCAGCACAATGGCACAATTATTTAAAGCTAAAACAAAAAACCAGCTTGCGCCATCTATTGGTATAACCCGGTAGCCAGTCATCTGTCATACCGGTTGAGCATCTACAAACGTCATTACTCTTTTCGTGCTCAAGTCAGTGTAACGTGTTCGTGTTAATCCATAAAAAATAGTGATAATTCAGTGTCATGGGGCCTTCCAATAGTTCCAAAAGTCTTGTAAAGAAGCTGCGGCGCCTGGAGGAACGTCTGGATAGGCTCGGAAGTGCGGGAGGCAGCCGTTCTCGGTCGACACGCTCATCGTCAAGCGGCCGTTCTCGTCGGCGCCGTCGTGAAATGGCCGCCAGATCGTCGGAATCACGTTCGCGTTCTCGATCGCCTCCCAGGAGGACCAGACCAGCGAGAAAAGTTTCCCGCATTATCACCGAATCTGACGACTCTTCATCGGACGAGGAATATTTTCGCAAAGGTAATTTGACAGTTGAGCCTGGTCCAGTTGGTATCAGAGGTTCTCACGTTTGAGAAAAATGCAAAATGCCCTAGTTAGGTGCATATTTACCTCGTCTCGTTTTGACGAGAGCATTATAATCCAGTTGGATCCCGTATTATCCAGTTGGATTTTGACCGCTCGTTTGCGAAGTTAACTTAACCAGTTGGTTTTAAGTTATCACGAGCGTAGAAGCGGGAGGGAGAAATGCTCTAGTTAGAGGTTTCTTTCTTCCGCTTATTAGAGTCACATCTAAGTACTGTTTCTTTTTTTTCTCATTGAGAGAGAAATGAGGAGGAGGAGGAAAGGGAGGCGAGTCCAGTTGCGGCCCTCCAGCCCGAACTATTATCCATGTTGGGAAAACCGGAGGTACCGGCAAAAAAGGGTCCGGAGTTACACCCTTCCCTGGCCGAAATTTGGAAGGAGATCTTGCAGTCTGGTTTAGAGGGAAGGCAGGAAATTTTTGACCACACCCGAATTGAATTTGGAAATCAAGTCGGTCCTCCCAGATACATCAATCCAGCGAGACGAGAGACTTCGAGTAGTCCAGGAGACAATCGGCATCAGTCTGACGGCCCTTGGAGGGGCCTTATCGCAGTTGCTGAAAAGCGACCAGGATAACATTGCGGTGATGAGCAATTTGAGCGATGCGGCGAGGTTGATGTGCGATATACACCCATTCAACCACGCGCCGAACGTTAATCGGGGCGACTTTGAAGTTCGATAAGCCCCTACAAGAGGCTATGACGAGTGCTCCAATCGACAAGTTTCTGTTTGGAGAGAATTTGGAAGGAAGAATTTCAAAGTTCAGGGCGTTGCAGAAATCATCCAATGACTTGAAACTTTCGGCAACCCCGAGGGCAACCCCCAAGAAAACGACAACAACACCCGCACACTCTGGGAGTAATTTAAGAGGAAGCTAAACAGACTTTTCTGGTATAGGGATTTACGTGTTAAACGAGTTCAAGTGTAACTCGACAGCCAATGAAGATATTGAAATAAAATTTTGACAGTATCTTCTTTTCTTTGAACTCTTTGAATCCGTTGAAGCGGATTTTTTAATTTCGACTCTAAAATGCCTTTTTAGGCGCTTTTTGTGAAAAAAATGAAGAAATTTCGACTTTCGATAGCCGTAACTTTTCACAGAAGGAAAAAATCGAAAATTCGGCTCAACGGAATCAATTTTCCATTATTTGGCTTTCATTTGAGACCCTGTATGAGAAATTTGGATCAACATTAACGGAGGTACAGCTGAACTAGAAATTCTAAACCGATTTTTTCGATGTGAAGTGATTGTCCGGTCCGTACCTGATGTGCCCAGCGGCAAGTACCTTTTTCGCCAGGTAGTTGCCTCAGTCTCCACGGGGCGTACGTAATCCTCCATACATTTCATCAATTCTACCAATATCTCTAATATTGAAATCATTGTCTCAAATGTGGTAAGTGCCGATAGCGAAAGAAAGCTAGAAAATTAGGGAGATTTCTCTACCTGCGTTACAGCGGACCACCTCAATTGAGTGCCCGGTGCGGTCGAAAAATTTCAGGCCGGACTCTCTGTTCTGCTTCCTCTTAAACTCCAGAAGTCTGCCTCGACAATCGTTCCAGCGGTACCAACGTCCAGGCAGACAAGCGTCCGGGTACAGCAGCTCGAAAAATCGACAACAGAAGACATCATACAACCAGAAGACATCATCTGCTACCGGGGAGAGGGGCAAGAACAACTTCAAGTACAACTTGAGGAACCCCAGGCGTCATTAGTGAGTAACCACGCTGGGCGTCTAAAATTTTTTGTTTCCCGTTGGCAAGAAATTACGGACGACCCAGTCATTGTTAGATGGTTATCTGGCTATAAAATTCCTTTCGCGCGCCAACCTGTACAATTGAAATTACCTAGGGAGCAAGTTTGGTCTCAGAAGGAATTTAAAGATGTTTCTACCTGTATCAATAAGTTTCTTGAGCTCGGCGCAATACGAAAATGTACTAAAAGCAGAAGTCAATTCGTCCAATTTTTCTTGTCGGTAAACCTGACGGTTCAAATCGGTTGATTTTGAACCTAAAGATCTTAAATACTTCCATTGACACTAAACACTTCAAGATGGAAAGTTTCAAGTGCGCGACCAAAATTGCTTTCCCGAATTGCTTTATGGCATCCTTGGATTTGAAGGATGCTTACCTGTTGGTTCCTGTTCACAGCCAAAGTAGAAAATTTTTGCGTTTCGAGCTTAATTCAATGTTATATGAATTCAATGCGTTGCCGTTTGGCCTATCTACCGCCCCATATGTGTTCACAAAGTTGATGAAGCTAATCGTGGCTCACATGAGGTCGTTGGGTCTATTATCGGTGGTTTACCTAGACGATTTTCCCCTTATCGGTAGCTCCCTTGAAGAATGCAGTAAAAATGTGGAATTTACAACAAATTTTTTACAAACTTTTGGGTTTGTTATCAATTTCGAGAAGAGTTCTCTTTGCCCCTCTCAGATTTGTAAATTTCTGGGGTTCAACATCGACTCGGTTGAAATGAAGGTGACGCTTCCCCAGGGAAAAAGGGAGGCACTAGTTAGGTCGGTTCAAGATATACTTGGGAAGTCTTCCTGTAGAATTCGGCGCTTCGCGCAATTGTTAGGTTCTTTGGTTGCCGCCTGTCCCGCAATCGAGTACGGCTGGGCTTACACAAAACCCTTGGAAAGGGAAAAATTTTTGGCACTAGAAGCCGCAAATAATAATTACAACGCTCGTATGGCTCTGAGCACTTTGATTGCACCATGTCTCAAGTGGTGGGTCGGAAATATTCGAAATAGTTCGTACCACATCAAAAACTCGATTTTCCAGTTGGAGATTTTTTCGGACGCGTCTTCCAAGGGTTGGGGCATTTTTTGCAACAACGAGAGTTCGCAGGGCATTTGGTCATCAAATGAAGCCCTTTTGCACATAAATTACCTAGAGCTTCTTGCGGCATTTTTTGGATCAAAATGTTTAGCGAGGGATAGAAGTAACTGTCAGATATTGCTCCGCATAGACAATACTACAGCGATCGCATACATCAACAAAATGGGAGGTGTACAGTTCCCACACTTATCCCTGTTAGCTAGAGACATTTGGCGTTGGTGTGAAGATCGAAACATTTGGGTTTTTGCTTCCTATATCCCCTCCAGGCTGAATACCGAGGCGGATTTGGCCTCGAGGTGTTTGAAACCCGAGACGGAGTACACATTGAGCGATCTTGCATTTACGAAAATATCCGAGTCATTCGGTGTGCCAGAAATTGACTTATTCGCCTCGAGAATCAACAAAAAGTGTACGAAGTACTGTTTCTGGTTAAAGGACCCAGATTGTTTCACGGTCGACGCCTTCACATTATCTTGGCGAGATTTGTTCTTCTACGCTTTTCCGCCTTTTTCAATTATTCTGAAGGTTATTGAAAAGATTCGACAGGATGAAGCGATAGCAATTTTGGTTGTTCCATTCTGGCCGACTCAGCCTTGGTATCCGGTTTTCCTCCAAATGTGTAAACGCAAAATGCTGTTAAAACCCGATGCTCATCTACTTTTTTCCGTTGACAGGCGACCCCATCCTCTTTGGAGGTTGGGTTGTTATCCGCCAGGCCTTCCAACAACAAGGAATGCCACCAGGAGCAATAGAGATTTCTATCAAATCGCTTTCAACATCAACTTTCAAGCAATATGAATGTTACTTGAAGCAATGGTGGGATTTCTGTTATTCAACGCGCTTAGATCCTTTTGAGAAGTCCGTTAGTAACGCAATGTCATGCATGACGCACCATTTCGACAAGGGAATGTCATATTCTGCGTTGAACTCGCTTCGCTCCTCGTTATCCCTAATTATGGGATCGGAAATTGGATCTGATCCCCTTATTAAAAGATTTTTAAAAGGAGTTTTCAGATCTCGACCAACTAAACCGAGATATTCGTACACTTGTTTTGCTAGCACTCACCACCGCGCACAGAGTGCAAACGTTTGCCACAATCAAGCTTGGAAACATTGTTAAGGGTGCTGAGGAGATTCAAATTTTAATACCGGATCTTATTAAAACATCCAAGCCTAATGGTCTTCAACCCTTACTCCGTTTACCCTTGTTTAAGGAAGATGACAAGCTTTGTGTGGCAAGTGCATTGTAGTGTACGAGAATATGTTATGATTACCTAAGATGCAGAATAAAGGCTCGGGCGACGGACGATTACGTATCAGGCCAGGAGTACGAATCGGACCGGGTCCGGGGATAGTGTATAAGTGAGAGTGCATTATTTATCACCCCGAATCCCGGAATATTACATTGGCGACGAGGATAAACCGGATCTCACGGAGAACCAAGGTAAATCTACGTTGAGTATTTAACGAAATCCAAATTTAAAGTAGAGGGCGAAACGCACTCAGAGTTGAAATTAAGCACAAGGTGCACGACCTCGGATTATTGACGAGACTATTGAAAGGTCCTTATTAATTAAGGAATGGTCGGTGTAGGCGTAACAATTTAATCCGGTTTCGCAGTCGCACGCGGCAGATTACGGAAATGAAATTGAAGAAATACTAGTGCAAGGCACAAGTGCAAGACACAAGTGCAAGGCACAAGTGCAAGGCACGAGTACAAAGTACAAGGTACAAGGTACAAGGTACATACAAGTACACGGTACTAAAGGTAATCAGTCAGGGACTCGGAGATTCGAGAGAAATGACGAATTACAGCAACCGAAGATTGTTTCAGAACAATGTCGAGCATCTCGGTGCTAGAAAAATTCGACTGTGAGAGCGACCCCAGCTCATTAGGACTGAGATGGGAAAAATGGAAAAGAGGGTTCGGAATCTATCTTTTGGCCAGCAACATCACAGAACCAACCAAACAACGGGCAATGTTATTGCACACAGGCGGACTAGCGCTACAGGAATTATTCTATAACATCCCAGGAGCGAATCTAGTTAATCCGGAAGAAAATCAAGATGTTTACAAAGTGGCCATAGCTAAATTGGACGAATATTTCTCTCCCAAATACAGCAAGATTTACGAGAGACATCTCTTTCGACTACTGAAACAGGAACAGGGAGAGACATTTAACAAATTTCTCATCAGATTAAGAGTCCAAGCCTCTAAATGTAAATTCACCGCAGCCGATGACCATATCATCGACCAGGTCACTGAAAAGTGTCTTTCGGCAGATCTCCGGAAGAAAATTCTTTCGCTAGGTGACGCAGCGACATTGGAAGACATAATCGTTGAGGCTAACACGTTAGAGGCTGTCAACTCGCAATTGGAGGAGTTCGGAAGAGACAAAATGCAACCAATCGAAAATGTGAATCGGTTGCAAGTGAGGCCGAACCGAATCCGGGACACGAATTGTTCTAGATGCGGTAGTAAAGATCACTCGCGACAGGATAAATGTTGCCCAGCTTTTGATAAGACTTGCCATAAATGTGGATTCAAAGGTCACTATCAAAAATGTTGCAAAACGCGGCCATCCAAGAGGAAGTCGAGGGACACGCAAGAAGCGGGACCTTCGAGAAGGATCCGTTACGACAAAACACCATCTGAAAAAGTAGACTACGTATTCCACATTGATGATGACAGTACCATCAGCTGCATTCTCGGAGGGGTCTCCATCGATTTGACAATAGACTCTGGGAGCAAATGCAATTTGATAAGCGAGGGGACTTGGCAAACCCTGAAAGCTTTCAACATAAAAGTTCGGAATCAAGTCAAGGACCCTGAGAAAACCTTTGTCGCATATGGGAGCAACAAACCACTACACGTTTTGGGTTCCTTTGAATCGCAGATATCCATTTTAGGTAACGAACAATCCGCCAAATTTTACGTGGTGGAAAACGGCACAGCAAACCTGCTGGGGAAGAATACAGCGATCGCACTGGGTGTTCTAAGATTGGGAATTCCGCAGCGAACTCAAATTAACGCTATCTCACAGTTTCCCAAATTCAAAAACATTCTGGTCGAAATCCCCATTAACGACAAGGTAGAACCCGTTAGCCAACCATACCGGAGGGTCCCGATACCTCTGGAAGAAAGGATCGAGCGGAAACTCGAAGAACTGATCGAAGCGGACATAATCGAAGAAGTCAAGGAACCCTCGAGATGGGTGTCCCCCATTGTGCCGGCGCTCAAAGCCAACGGCGAACTGAGAATATGCATCGATATGAGGATGGCCAATCGGGCCATTCAAAGGGAAAATTATCCGCTGCCGACCATAGACGAGTTCCTTCCACAACTCAGAAATGCAAAGTACTTCTCCAAACTGGACATAAAAAATGCATTTCATCAAATCGAGCTAGCCCCAAATTCCAGACACATCACCACCTTTCTAACGAAGAAAGGACTATACCGGTACAAACGGTTGATGTTTGGAATAAGCTGCGCACCGGAGATCTTCCAAAAGACTTTGGAGCGAATATTAACCGGATGTGAGGGCACGGTCAACTTTATCGATGATATCCTGGTTTTCGGAGCAACCAGGGAGGAACATGATCGACATCTAGAAAAGGCACTTCGCACCCTCCAAGAAAACCAAGTCCTTTTAAATGCAGAAAAATGCAATTATCGATCCCGGGAGGTTCAGTTTCTAGGCCATAAGCTTTCCGCTGGAGGCGTAGAGCCTCTGGAAAGCTATATCAAAGTTGTCTACAGCTTCAGGTCGCCGCACACAACCGATGAACTTCAGAGCTTTTTGGGGCTCGTTAATTATATAGGGAAGTGGATCCCGAACATGGCGACATTAACGGAGCCACTTAGGAAACTGCTCCGCCTCAAATTAAGGAAGAATGGAAGCCTGAACGAGGTATGGGGGAAAGAGCAAACCATAGCTTTTGAGGAACTCAAAGTTTCCCTCGGCAAAATCAAGTCCTTGGGATACTACAACCCCAGAGATCGTACTCAAGTAATCGCGGATGCCAGCCCGGTAGGACTAGGGGCGGTTCTAGTCCAATTTGAAGCAAATGAACCACGAGTGATAAGTTACGGCAACAAGAGTCTGTCTGAATGTGAAAAGCGATACTGTCAAACGGAGAAGGAAGCTCTGGCTCTGGTTTGGGCAGTGGAACATTTCCACATGTACCTATATGGGAAGGAATTCGAACTGGTCACGGACCATAAACCTCTCGAAACGATATTCGCACCTCGCTCTAAGCCGTGTGCAAGAATAGAGAGATGGGTACTCCGTTTACAATCATACAGATTCAAAGTAGTCTACCGTGCTGGGAAAGCGAATATCGCAGATCCATTTTCTCGACTGTGTGGAAGCTCACCGATCAACTACGCGACACTTCATGTGGAAGAGCACGTTAGACAAATTATTGAGTATTCGCGACCAAATGCGGTTACTCTAATGGAAATCACAAAACATTCAATCAGAGACGAGGAGATCAAAAACGCGAAAAAAGGGCTGAAATTTGATGATTGGGACGATTCAGTGAAAAACTTCCAAATATTCCAATCCGAGCTTTGCATCTACGAGGAAATACTACTTCGGAACAATAAAATCGTTATACCTCACACACTTCGAACCGAAGTTCTAAAAGCGGCCCACGAAGGCCATCCGGGCATCGTGGCAATGAAGCAACGATTACGCACGAAAGTCTGGTGGCCAAAAATTGACCAAGACGCTGAAAGATTCGTCAGGAACTGCAAAGGATGCACCGTAGTGGCAGCCCCGGATCTCCCAATACCAATGAAACGTCGCGAATTACCAATGGCTCCTTGGGTTGACGTGGCCATGGATTTCATGGGACCTCTTCCAAGTGGGGAGTATTTATTCGTAATAATCGATTACTTCAGTCGTTACAAGGAAGTAAAAATTATGAGGACCATAACAGCCGCCAAAACAATCGACACCCTAAAAGAAATCTTTTCACGATTAGGACTTCCCATGACAATAACTGCAGACAACGGACCACAGTTCAAAAGTTTCGAAATGCAAAGGTTTTGCAAAGAAAATGCAATAACTCTCCATCATACAATTCCATATTGGCCCCAAGCAAATGGGGAAGTAGAACGCCAAAACAGGAGCATATTGAAAAGGCTGAAAATCAGCCAGGCCGAGAAAAGCGATTGGAAACGGGACCTTCAAGATTATCTTGCTATGTACAATAGCACCCCGCATTCCACCACGGGCAAGTCACCGTCAGAATTGTTCTTCCACCGACAATTTCGAGACAAGATACCCAGCATCGCAAATTCTCATACGGGCGTTCTCAGCAAGGACGAGGAAATCAAAGACAGAGACCACGTAAAGAAGACTTTAGGTAAAGAGTATAGCGACAAGAAACGGAAGGCTCGGGGGAGCTCGCTATCTACTGGGGATAAGGTTCTTGTCAAAACCGCGACTAAAGAGAACAAGTTGACCCCCAACTTCAGCAGTACCCCCCATACAGTGGTTTCCAGTCAAGGTAGTGACATACGCGTCTCAAACGATGAAACAGGTCAAGAGGCGCGGAGGAATATAGTGCATTTGAAGAAAATCGACGGAGAATGGAGAGTACACGAGGAGGAAAATGGGTCACTCGGCTCCCCCAGGAGCCCATCCCAAACTTGACTTGGTGTTTCATTATTATAAAATATTATAAAATTGGTTAGTTGATTATCATTATTACTATTATTACTTATATTTAATACTTCGTATGTTATCGTTAAGTCTCTATTAAAATTATTATTGAAAGGAAGAGATGTAGTGTACGAGAATATGTTATGATTACCTAAGATGCAGAATAAAGGCTCGGGCGACGGACGATTACGTATCAGGCCAGGAGTACGAATCGGACCGGGTCCGGGGATAGTGTATAAGTGAGAGTGCATTATTTATCACCCCGAATCCCGGAATATTACATGCATTATCTTATTATGTTCAAAAGACGGTTTCTTTGAGACTTGACTCCTATTTATTTGTATCCCATCGAAAACCATTTCGAAAAGTAACTAGTCAAACTCTCAGTCGCGGGATTAGGGACATGCTTTCAGATAGTGGGGTCGACACCAGCCTGTTTAAAGCGCATTCAACCAGACACGCAAGCACATCTGCAGCTAAACGGGCTGGTGTTGATCTTGACGAGATTAGAAAAACTGCTGGGTGGACCGACCGTTCTTCAATGTTCGCAAAAGTTTATAACTGTCAAGTTAAGGACAAGCTCGGTTTTGCGGAGAGTATTCTTAAACTTAATCTGAATACCTAAAGTTTCCATTTGTTAATTGTTTAGTTTTGTTTTTACGTTTTCTTGTTAAATTTATTGTCCCTCCAAAGTTGTTGACAATAAATTTCTTTTGTACTCTCTCAATTGCATGTTGC
Source organism: Salpingus planirostris (assembly GCA_949788335.1). Lineage (NCBI taxonomy): Eukaryota > Metazoa > Arthropoda > Insecta > Coleoptera > Salpingidae > Salpingus > Salpingus planirostris. Next base: position 237,948 of record OX460918.1, read on the forward strand.
TTTAAACATCTACCAATGTGATCATGTAGTAGAAGGGCGGGAAGTATAATTTATGATTAAACGAACTTACCTGTTCGTGAAGTTTGATCATAATTATACGACCGCCCTTCTACTACATGATCAGTCCCACCCAAGTTTCTTGAGGTTTTTTCACCCGTCCCTTGGCAATTTCGAGTCCAGGGGCTTTAAAAGTAATGACGTTTGTAGATGCTCAACCGGTATGACAGATGACTGGCTACCGGGTTATACCAATAGATGGCGCAAGCTGGTTTTTTGTTTTAGCTTTAAATAATTGTGCTGACTTGAGTGAGAAATAGAGGTACTACCAATGTGATCATGTAGTAGAAGGGCGGTCGTATAATTATGATCAAACTTCACGAACAGGTAAGTTCGTTTAATCATAAATTAAACATATGAACATAGTGACGTCTGGCGGCACATAAAATTATTCATAATAATGTAACCTATCTCTATTATGACCTAGAGCCAAGCTGCTGAAGGTACCCGTTGCCTTTTGTCATCATTGTGAGACAAAGCGACTTTATAAATTAATTTAGTATAAATTAAATGATTATGAGACCTTAATACATTCATAGCACGATAGATAATAGGCGTCTTATTAGTGACCACATCAACATAGTCCTGCATGGATAAATTATCGAAGCGGTGTGAATGTTCGCGCATATACGGTCAGTTTCAACTTTTAGCATCCCAACTAGGTCCCGGTTTAATAACAATAATAATAATAATTTCGGTTATGGGGATAATGATGAGAACTCCCCAAGCAAAAAAAAATTATTCATCAAATATGTAGAAATCATCATTATCCTCATCGTCATTACTCCTACCGCTACATGGTAATTTATTGGTGACATAATCATATATTCTAAAACAATTTCTTAAACTGCACACACAAAGTTTATTGGGATTATTTGTATGGTTTAAACATAGAGGAACATCCGTGACTAGTTTCATCTCACAGAGACATGAGGAACAATTTTCCAAATTAGATATTTTAGGAACGATTACACCATATCGAACACGAATAGTATCAAAAATTGAGTTCAAATAATCGGCTTTACACACACCTTTCACATAAACTCTGCGTATTCCACGATCAACTATTTGACCTTTAATAATATTTGTCAACTCGGCACAATCCACATAACCACCATCGTACCGCAGATTGTGATGGTTTCTTTCCAAATATTGAACTTGTCGTTTGATGTGCAAGTCTAATTCATCATATGACTTAGATGATTTAATATAATAGTGTGCAAATTGATCGCCATCTTTAATCGATAATTCTTTCGGAATGAACTCGGGTATCCGGAAACCTTGTATATCAACACAAACGAATCTCATGATGGTATCGTGCGTACGGCGGTCCAGTTTTCACTAATCAATTATCAAAAAACACGGATATAAAATCTGAATTCATTCGCATTACGGCGCAGTACCATCACCACACATTCAATCTCCAAATTTAAATACTTATTTTCGAGTCTAAAAGATACTTATGACTTAGTTATGACAATAACAATAACGATAAATATACAGGTTAATACTTGTAGAAACAGACAGCTGATTCGTTCCCCGGATTTCGGAGTGAGTTTCATGCATGTACTCATCATTATACCTCAATGGAATTGTATATGCCTATTCTCCCAAACTAATAGTGTATTTACTAAATAGCACAATATAAAGTTCAATGCACCCAATTAATACATGATACAAAATGAGTACATAATAATGCCGATTAAGAATATTAAAAGAATCACATAAAGAATATTCATAATAAAAAGAACCGCCTTTAATTTTCACCATCCAATATTTCATTGACATTATAATGAAGGCGCAATTCTTTGAATAACTCAAACGTCTACTTCTACATACGACCTAAAAATGTCGTGGTGCGTCACTTGACAGATGAATTTAATACCACAAATTAAAAAAATCGTAATCCTCCATTTTACAATACCAAAGAAACAACCTATTCATCCAACATTAATAGTTTCATGCATGTGCTCATCATACCTCAATGGAATTGTATATGTCTATTCTTCCATACTAATAGTGTATTTACTAAATAGCACAATATATAGTTCAATGCACCCAATAATACAGAGCAATGATTCAAAATGAGTACCTAAGAATGCCGATTAAGAATATTAAAAGATTCACATGAAGAATATTCATAAAATATTACATTGGCATTATAATGAAGGCGCAATTCTTTGAATAACTCGAACGTCTACTACTACTACATGCCGCCTAAAAATGTCGTGGTCCGCCACTTGACAGATGAATTCAATACCACAAATTGAAAAAGAAAAACGTGATTCTCCATTTTACAATACCAAAGGAGCAACCTATTTCTCTCAATGTAACATTAATGGACACGCACATTAATGTAATGAGCTAATTTCATCTAAGTATCTCGAACACTTGCGTAGTATTACAATAAGTTTTCAGATCTTTTTCAAAATTGATAATAAAAATAATAATGAAAATCATCCCACAACATGAGATAACAATAACGATGATATGACAATAATTCCACAATTTGAAATAATAATAATAATAATTTATCATTCTATTCATCGTCATCTCATAAATGAAGACGAATTATAAAATTTTACCTACTCAAACAAATAATACTAAATTTTACAGCTCAATACTCGTAAAAACAGATATCACAATACTAAACAATGTAAAACTATAGTCGCGAACATGCAACAATGAAAGTAATGGTAACGCTTTATGTAAAGTTCACTTTTTCGGTAGAAATATAACAATTCAATTTTCACTGGTCACCTCTATCATTCTTCAGAATCGTATCACCTATTGAAAAAAGTAAAAACATCCTTAAAGTCCTGATAATTTCATTATGTATTATTAAATAAACTACTATCTTTATACCTGAGTCTCCCTGCTGAAGTTCTTTTGGCACAGTTTATAGAACGTCTGTTATATTATAGAACGAATGGTGTCAATCTCCATGCAGAGATCCAGTTTATTGTTCGATGGTCATATCCATATATTTCGTACATCATTTCTGGCAACCCGTGCATAGATGAACATAGTGGCTCGGCGTGACACTCTACTTCATAGAAACCGGTGAATTTTTATCTTTGGACCGATCACGCTATAAGAGAAGGTGGAATCATTCACATCAGTTTTCGCGATGATTTTATACATTATGAGGCATTCATTGTATAAACTGGAAATATCTAATTTCAGGAGTAACTTCCCAGGCATTTATTTTAATCTTTCAATAAGGTGTGATTATAAAAACAGACCGAAGGGCATCATGTATAATCACATACTTACTTCTCGAATTATTACAAATTTATTTCCGAGCATGAAAGTTTCATAAATATTTTCCTCAGTTATTCGTAAAGAGCGTCGGAAGAACTTCATACCAACTCGAAATCTCGTCATATAAGGGTAGCCTGCAAATAGTTGGAAGTTAATGCCTACCGTAAAGAATAGATAGATGTGTACTATCACAATCAAAAGACGAATCGTGATAGCTACCTTCCAAATACCCAACTGTATCAAATAATAGTCTAACACTTACTTCTTTTAATTAATAAAACACAATATTCTTTTCGATACGACGGTTTATCCACAATAATTAAAAAGTCCCACTACACAGACATTAACACAATAAGACAGATAAAATAATACTAACTGGATCGTCTGAAATGCGTACTTAGTACTGGTTGCAGTAATGATACGTGACGTGAATACACCTCATATGCACATTCAAAACCTCTCTTTTCCCTGTCTGGTGCATAAGCCATTCAACTACAGCGATAAGCTAACGTCCACGTCAGCATAAAGAGGTATTATGAGTAAAATGCACGGTTTGTTTTTTACGGGTGTCGTACTCATTTCATTTTACTAAATAGGAATGATCTGAAATAATAATTCACGACTCGATCGAAAAACAAATTTTTTATTTATTCTAATAATAAAATAAAATAATAATATTATCTGCTCAAAGCAATTAGCGGACACAAGTAATCATCACATTTCATGTCAATTTTCAATTATTTTTTGTATAATAATAGTTTAGAATAGATGATAACTCATTAGGCCCACTTTGCAGGGATGCGGAATATGGAATGCGGATATTCAGGATCATGTCAGTGATAAAATTGGTTGTCACCGCATTCCATATTCCGCATCCCTTAATTTCAACCTCCTTTCTAAATATTCGCATCCCTCGATTTCAACCCCTTCTCGAAAATACTTGGTTGATGTGTGACTAAGACGATGACGATGCTTGTAGGGGATGAATTTTTCTACACATACAGGGTGTTTCATAATCATTTAAGGAATCACCATCAACCCAAGCATATCAACAACACGAATCAAAGGTTGATCTGCGGTTGAAGTGGTTGGTGGTTCAACCGCAACCACAAGAGCGTCAACCGCAACCACTTGATCCACTGGATGATGCGGATGATGTGGTTGGTGTGGATGGTATGAATGATAGGGGTGGAGATGATGGGGAAGAAGAAGAGGGTAATGTGAATGAAGAAAATACTGATGAAGGTGAGGAGGACGTGACGAGAATGGTCACCGCATTCCGTAATCAGGATCCCTTAATTTCAATCACGCCTCGAATATACTTGGTTGATGTGTGCTTAAGACGATGTCGATGGATGGTGATAGCTAACTCGGCTGAAAATCCACTCGTGCACACGGTATTTGATCCAGTTTGTCATGAGGATCTATTGTTTAAATTACGATCTTGTAGGAATGTCATTCGACTGACATTGGTGCATATGATGGTAAAAATCAACAAATTTTAGCTTAAGACGCTGTATAAAAATCGATACAGTTGACACTTGATTATATTAATTTTAAAGCGTGGAACCTAATTGTCGTTCCCGCATTTATTTTCATATCATTTTCAATAATCAGATTGATTTCGATGGTCAAGTGAGTTTCGCTTTCGCTTGTTAATATTATTTATTTTTTTCATAAAGTTGTATTAAGATTTTTAACATATCCGATTCAACTGGTGGTGATTTTTTGTGTTACGTCCTGAAAAGTCAAGTCTATTACTACTGATATTATTAGTATAAGTCGAATTTATGTTGTAGATACATTGCTCAAATTAGCGGAACACTAGTAAATTTTCAAGAGAATTTCACATTTCATGTTAATTTCAAATTATTTTTTGTAAGATAATAGTTTGGAGCATTAATCATTAGTCCTCTTTCGTCGTTGTTTGAGAATTTTGTTTAAAAAACAAAATCAGCCCTCCCAAAAAAAAAAATCAATAATATCGTCGTGGTTTTCTAACTAATTTAATTAATCATCGATGCGATATTCGTATAGAGAGTGGTTTTTTTTTTAGATGCACCTACAATGAGAATCGCATCAAAATTGATTAACGCATCTCAAAGTTCCAGGATTTTAAAGTTGCTGATAATTGACGGATATTGCCGATTTTGCCTTTTTAAATAAAATTTCCAAAAACTGCAAAGTGGGCCTAATGAGTTATCATCTATTCTAAACTATTATTATACAAAAAATAATTGAAAATTAACATGAAATGTGATGATTACTTGTGTCCGCTAATTGCTTTGAGCAGATAATATTATTATTTTATTTTATTATTATAATAAATAAAAAATTTGTTTTTCGATCGAGTCGTGAATTATTATTTCAGATCATTCCTGTTTAGTAAAATGAAATAAGTACGACACCCGTAAAAAACAAACCGTGCATTTTACTCATAATACCTCTGTATGCTGACGTGGACGTTAGCTTATCGCTGTAGTTGAATGGCTTATGCACCAGACAGGGAAAAGAGAGGTTTTGAATGTGCATATGAGGTGTATTCACGTCACGTATCATTACTGCAACCAGTACTAAGTACGCATTTCAGACGATCCAGTTAGTATTATTTTATCTGTCTTATTGTGTTATTGTCTGTGTAGTGTGACTTTTTAATTATTGTGGATAAACCGTCGTATCGAAAAGAATATTGTGTTTTATTAATTAAAAGAAGTAAGTGTTAGACTATTATTTGATACAGTTGGGTATTTGGAAGGTAGCTATCACGATTCGTCTTTTGATTGTGATAGTACACATCTATCTATTCTTTACGGTAGGCATTAACTTCCAACTATTTGCAGGCTACCCTTATATGACGAGATTTCGAGTTGGTATGAAGTACTTCCGACGCTCTTTACGAATAACTGAGGAAAATATTTATGAAACTTTCATGCTCGGAAATCAATTTGTAATAATTCGAGAAGTAAGTATGTGAATTATACATGATGCCCTTCGGTCTGTTTTTATAATCACACCTTATTGAAAGATTAAAATAAATGCCTGGGAAGTTACTCCTGAAATTAGATATTTCCAGTTTATACAATGAATGCCTCATAATGTATAAAATCATCGCGAAAACTGATGTGAATGATTCCACCTTCTCTTATAGCGTCATCGGTCCAAAGATAAAAATTCACCGGTTTCTATGATGTAGAGTGTCACGTCGAGCCACTATGTTCATCTATGCACGGGTTGCCAGAAATGATGTACGAAATATATGGATATGACCATCGAACAATAAACTGGATCTCTGCATGGAGATTGACACCATTCGTTCTATAATATAACAGACGTTCTATAAACTGTGCCAAAAGAACTTCAGCAGGGAGACTCAGGTATAAAGATAGTAGTTTATTTAATAATACATAATGAAATTATCAGGACTTTAAGGATGTTTTTACTTTTTTTAATAGGTGATACGATTCTGAAGAATGATAGAGGTGACCAGTGAAAATTGAATTGTTATATTTCTACCGAAAAAGTGAACTTTACATAAAGCGTTACCATTACTTTCATTGTTGCATGTTCGCGACTATAGTTTTACATTGTTTAGTATTGTGATATCTGTTTTTACGAGTATTGAGCTGTAAAATTTAGTATTATTTGTTTGAGTAGGTAAAATTTTATAATTCGTCTTCATTTATGAGATGACGATGAATAGAATGATAAATTGAGAACCGCATGTCTTACACTTTTTATTATTATTATTTCAAATTGTGGAATTATTGTCATATCATCGTTATTGTTATCTCATGTTGTGGGATGATTTTCATTATTATTTTTATTATCAATTTTGAAAAAGATCTGAAAACTTATTGTAATACTACCCTGTTGAAAATGACCCATTTAAACCTATTATAATTTTACACCGCATAAATTGGTTTCAACTGGGCATATCGTTTTTAGATGGAGTTAGGTTTGTGCCCTATATGGCTTTTAATGGGTTTCATTGGATTTTCACGATGATAAGGGGTTTTAGTAGTATTTATATTGGTTTTCATTGGGAACCAAATTATCGTATTTTACCAATTTGAATAATTATTGGTTCTCATTGGGAATATCCAATGTAAGTTTCTTCAATCGGTTTTAACTGGATATTTCCTATAGGTTTACAAAACATTATTTCAATTGTGAATTTACCATCAAATATTTACAATACATAATATACTTAAATATGGAAATCACAACAAAAATTGATTGTTTAATCACTAAATCAGATTTTATAGGATATTCACAATGATATTAGTTTCGTTGGCATTTTTGTTGTTTTATTTTGAGAATCCAATTTATTATAATACGAGATTTTACCAATTACAAAATTTATTGATATATTATTGGGCAAAATTCAACCCCATTATAAGTGGTAAATAATCAGAATCCGGGATTTGAGCAATATCACATAATAGGTTAGGTATAAATGCATATATCATTGTGCGTTAGTTGGTTTAGTAAATACAAATTAAATTCATACTCGGTTTAATTAATATTATCCCCTATTAATATAAGGGATCACTTGATTGAATAACTCAGAACAAATTAAAATTTCATCCATTGTTATAATTTCAAAATACGCGCCGGCGCACGGCTCGAGCTGCGAGCATTTCGGCACGTCCGCCGCACGGCGCACAGCACAGCCGCGATCGCCACGCCACGCCAGTTTGGCCAGTCACTCGGCGTGCCACACGGCCACACCAGTCACACCACAAATAGTGCACAACAAGCCGCGCCGACGCCATTACTGCTATAAGTGAAGTTGTAAGTTCATGTGATAGTGGATAGTGCTGGTCATTTCAGACGTTTACCTGAAAAGATAATTGGTAAGAGATATCTATGACGTAAATATTACCTTGGTTGATTAATTTTTGCGCAGATCTCGGAGACGAGGCGAAGATGTTCGTGTATGTGATTTACGAACAAGATGGCGTTTCACACATCGCCAAAGTTGATGATGTCAAATTTAAGAACGACTCAGTTACATCCTATAATCCCAAAAAAACATACAAAGTTCGTTTCACGGACGACGTATTTTACAGGGCTTTTATTATCTCAGTTGGGGGTGAGTTGAATTTTATTGTTTTTTTTTTTTTTGTAATATTGAGGTTTTGTGTAATACCGTGTAATACCTACCTACATTATTTTCGAGCAAACGATTTTGCCATGGGCGAGGGGTATTTCCACGAATATTGTGCACACTAAATATGACAATTTTTGTTTTTATTATAGCAACACCTGAGGAGGCAACCGAGATTGCGAATCAATCCCGAATTCGTCTACCTAGTCTTAAAAACAGGCACGCCGATAATACAACCACTGATAATGAAACCACTGAAGATGATTGCGCACAAGCACAAGACTCTCAGTATGTAAGTAGATACTTGTGGGGTCACTTTGGGCACTAAATATTGTTTGTATCTGCGTTTTCTTGGGTTTCGATTTTCCATTTCCACTAATCACATTTATTTTTCTAGGTGATAACTATCATCGGACGAGAAAGTCACTAAGGCAGTCGGCGTCTGGGTTGAAATAACCGTTACAGCAATACTATTGGGTTCCATTGGCTTTAACTGGACATTACCGATAAAGCGGAGTCAAATATTTAAATTTCAAATTTTCAGAAATCTGCTATATCGACAGACAAATCCAATTTTTATTGTGAATTTCATTGGTATTCATTGGTATATCCCGATAGACCAAAACAATGTTAAAACCAATGAAATCCAATGGAAAAATATTGATTTTACGTTTTATTGTTTTATATCGCGATTCACAGATAAGATTGTAATTGGTTTTCATTGTATCTATTGTTTTAAGGAATTTCCCGATAAAAACCAATTATTATCAACCATTGGTATTTACTGGGATATCCCCATTAACAAAACCTAGTTTAAACCAGTAAAATACGATTTAAAAATACTTTTGTTTTATATTGTGTATTCCAGATATGATTCTCATTGGATTTCATGGGTTTTAATTGGAGTTACAGGTATATCCCAATGAAAACCATATTGGTATCCATTGGTATTACCCAATGGTGTTTCAATTGGTATTCAGTGGGATATCCCGATGGACAAAAACCGACCTAAAACCGATGAAATCCAATAAAAAAATTTTTATTGGTTTTAATGGGTCATTTTCAACAGGGTACGCAAGTGTTCGAGATACTTAGATAAAATTAGCTCATTACATTAATGTGTGTCCATTAATGTTACATTGAGAGAAATATGTTGCTCCTTTGGTATTGTAAAATGGAGAATCACGTTTTTTTTTTCAATTTGTGGTATTAAATTCATCTGTCAAGTGGCGGACCACGATATTTTTAGGCGGCATGTAGTAGTAGTAGACGTTCGAGTTATTCAAAGAATTGCGCCTTCATTATAATGCCAATGTAATATTTTATGAATATTCTTCATGTGAATCTTTTAATATTCTTAATCGGCATTCTTAGGTACTCATTTTGAATCATTGCTCTGTATTATTGGGTGCATTGAACTATATATTGTGCTATTTAGTAAATACACTATTAGTATGGAAGAATAGACATATACAATTCCATTGAGGTATGATGAGCACATGCATGAAACTATTAATGTTGGATGAATAGGTTGTTTCTTTGGTATTGTAAAATGGAGGATTACGATTTTTTTAATTTGTGGTATTAAATTCATCTGTCAAGTGACGCACCACGACATTTTTAGGTCGTATGTAGAAGTAGACGTTTGAGTTATTCAAAGAATTGCGCCTTCATTATAATGTCAATGAAATATTGGATGGTGAAAATTAAAGGCGGTTCTTTTTATTATGAATATTCTTTATGTGATTCTTTTAATATTCTTAATCGGCATTATTATGTACTCATTTTGTATCATGTATTAATTGGGTGCATTGAACTTTATATTGTGCTATTTAGTAAATACACTATTAGTTTGGGAGAATAGGCATATACAATTCCATTGAGGTATAATGATGAGTACATGCATGAAACTCACTCCGAAATCCGGGGAACGAATAAGCTGTCTGTTTCTACAAGTATTAACCTGTATATTTATCGTTATTGTTATTGTCATAACTAAGTCATAAGTATCTTTTAGACTCGAAAATAAGTATTTAAATTTGGAGATTGAATGTGTGGTGATGGTACTGCGCCGTAATGCGAATGAATTCAGATTTTATATCCGTGTTTTTTGATAATTGATTAGTGAAAACTGGACCGCCGTACGCACGATACCATCATGAGATTCGTTTGTGTTGATATACAAGGTTTCCGGATACCCGAGTTCATTCCGAAAGAATTATCGATTAAAGATGGCGATCAATTTGCACACTATTATATTAAATCATCTAAGTCATATGATGAATTAGACTTGCACATCAAACGACAAGTTCAATATTTGGAAAGAAACCATCACAATCTGCGGTACGATGGTGGTTATGTGGATTGTGCCGAGTTGACAAATATTATTAAAGGTCAAATAGTTGATCGTGGAATACGCAGAGTTTATGTGAAAGGTGTCTGTAAAGCCGATTATTTGAACTCAATTTTTGATACTATTCGTGTTCGATATGGTGTAATCGTTCCTAAAATATCTAATTTGGAAAATTGTTCCTCATGTCTCTGTGAGATGAAACTAGTCAAGGATGTTCCTCTATGTTTAAACCATACAAATAATCCCAATAAACTTTGTGTGTGCAGTTTAAGAAATTGTTTTAGAATATATGATTATGTCACCAATAAATTACCATGTAGCGGTAGGAGTAATGACGATGAGGATAATGATGATTTCTACATATTTGATGAATAATTTTTTTTTGCTTGGGGAGTTCTCATCATTATCCCCATAACCGAAATTATTATTATTATTGTTATTAAACCGGGACCTAGTTGGGATGCTAAAAGTTGAAACTGACCGTATATGCGCGTGTTAACATTACACAATACGACATGTGTTTAGTAGTCGTAGTAGTTATTAGATATAAGGTGTTTAGTTACATCCTGCTAGTTAGATTCTCCAGAAATGCATTTTGCAAAGTAAGGAAAGTTCATCGCTTCTTATTTTTTTATAATTATTATTCACTTTTGTTCTTGACACGGTTTATGTTAGAGCTAAGTCGAACGTTCTTAATAAAATCGGTTTCTACGAGTTTTAAATCTTTTTTTTAAAACTAAAAAGTACGATCCCGAAAATTAAGTGGCGCAGTCGGTAGGATTGTTTAACGAATTCGGAATAAAACTCTTCTGATTTCGGTCCATTTTAATGGTTTATTGACAATTCGAACAACAGCAACCCCGGGTGAAGTGAGAATCAAATTCTTCGAGCTTTATCCAACAACCGGTGAAATCGCTCAAATCGCGTTTCATCAAACCCTCCGTGTGTGATCTAATTCTCGCGTGCTGAGACCCTTAGTGTTAATTTGGAGTGAAAAGAGCGGAGAAAGACTTTCGAGGAAATGATCTACCATCGATTATTACTGTAAGTTTTTCGCTTCCTATCTGTCCTCCGTTAGATTAAGTTGAAATTTTTGTAAGAGTACAAGTGAATGCAAAGGTACTAATTAAGTAATAGGAATAATAAGTTTAAGACAAGTTAATTTTTTTTTATGAATCCTGTAGTAAGAGATAGGAGCCCTTTAAGACGTGATATAGATAATAATATTGAATCGTCAGAATCAGATTCGGACGATAATAATCGAGAAAGAGTTCATTTGGAAAATCCCCATAACCTTCAATTTCAGCGTAATTTACAAATAGCAAATATGGCAGTCCCACTTCAAAAATTTCATATCGACACCGTTCCTGAATTCGACGGGAACCCCGCAATTTTACCCATTTTCATTTCAGCAAGTGAAAGTCTTCTGACAAATTTTGTTGATCACAATGACCCTAATAATATTCAGAATCAATACGTTTTGCGATCAATCATGGCTAAATTAAAAGGACGCGCTTTAAATTTAATCGGAAGTAGAGAAGATGCCACTACATGGAATAGCATAAAAGTTCTTTTGCTTCAATTCTTTTCTGATCAACGTAACGAAACATGCCTTTTAGGTGATTTACTAAATTTGAAACAGATGAAAGGTGAGTCAGCCTTTATCTTTGGTAACAGGTGCCAAGATTTAAGAAGCCTGCTTTTGACGAAAGTTAGATTAACTGAACCAGACGAAAACATACGACGGGTGAAGACACAAACTTACGACAAATTAACATTGGACGCATTTTTAAGAGGTCTTCATAATAGCCTCCCAATTCGAATCAGAAACCCTATTAATTTAGAGACCGCAATGTCTTACGTTGTGGAAGAAGAAAATTTTTCGTATTTTCAAACTAATTTAACACGCGACATGACAAAACAGCACCCCAAACCGACTTTTCAACCATCGCGTAATTCGCCTTTTCAAAATACAATGACAAGACCAAATTTCCATACGCCGAATCAAAATAATTTCCAACAGAGAAATTCATTCAGACCAAACTTTCAAAAGTTCAACCCTAATTTTGGACAGAACCAATTTAGACCCAATTATTCACAACCGCAAGTACCACGGACAAATTCAAATTTCCCATTCAGACCCATGCAGTCTCAGTTCAGACAACCATCAATTACTTTTCCAATGAGACCACAATTTGGCCAACATCAAGGAAATCAAAACAATTCGAGACCCGAACCAATGGAAACTTCAACAATAAGCGTACGAAACCCCCCGAGACAACTTCATCATTTAAGGACGTTAGTCAGTTGAATGAAAAATGATAAGAAAAGGCTGAAATTTTTTTTACACACTGCCAAAAGTGGTGTTAGTCACTGGTATTTTTATCAGAATTTTCATCTGCGGCGTTTTCGAGAAAAAAAATGTCATAATCTGAGGCCTTTAACATGGGGTCTTATGGCGTTTAGTGAGCAGTTGACCTGAAACTACTGATGGCGAAGGGGAAAATATTAAGATCGCTTTGAAAAATCATACAATTTATAGTGTAGACATTTGTGATTCATTCTTAAAAAAGATCGCGCCATTTCACTAACCTGAATTCCAGAAAAAAATTGAAACAGTTCCGAAAACAGGAACTCGCGTTCGAACATAAAGAAATATGGCAACGTCGCCATTTATTACAAGGGCGCTATATTGAAAACACTCATCTCATTCGAGATGATATCGAATTATAAAATTAAGACTATAGACGCATTGGGTCAATAAAAAAAGGGAATGAAAAGAAATTCAGGTCGATTATTACTGAAATTATAAAAATATGTTTCTGATTTGAAAAGACTTTTTAATGTTGAAGACGGCGGATCATGTATTTTTTTCTCTTCTTCCCATTCGCGACTTAAGCCAGCCGCCTATTATATTGTTTTTCGGTGACTATTTTGTACTTCCACCTTCGTTTTTCGCCTTTTTTTCTATTTTAAACGAATTATAAAAAAATATCCAGTCGTTTTCACATTGACATGGAACTGAACTGACAATTGACAGCTCCCAACAAGAGTGAGAGGCGCGCCTGTCACTCGTCATACCATACAAACGTCACACCCGACAAACGTCTTGCCAGACACGCGACTTATTACTCAAAATGGAGGGCATTGCCAACATCCGTAATTTCAAGAAATGTCCCTAGACCCACGAATTTTTCTGGATTGTAACATTGGTTGCCTACCTGACGCAGACGTTTTGTTTTGTTATTGTTTGTTATCGGCATTAGAATCCAGTGTGCACTTATATGGTATGAACACCGTTAATAGGGCTAGGCTGTAGAGTAGTGATATAATAAATTATTGGCAGGTACGGAATGCCCTACTAATACCCACGTAATGAAGAAGATTTTGGAAATTGAAATTATAACCCCAAAATGACGAAGGACGCATAATATATAGTCCCACAGGACCATCCCGGATCTGTGTACAACATGAAGTACACAAAGAAATACCATCATCACACAGGGTCACCTAATATCAAAAGGACAGGACGTCACCCACCTACAAAATAATGGTCGATCAAGTAATATTACACGATACATATTGGAGTATGTTGACTCTTCCATACATATATTCATTCACCCTAGGAACTCGCCCACCAGTTGAGATACCCGCCACTTGCTGATCGTAGGTACTTATTTTGAGTAGGTTACACTTGAAGTAATGATAATAATAATTATGATGACATTGGGTTTCAGGTGCATATGAAAATGATGTATGCTATGTACTACCTATTTAATCGGCACACCTGAATGAGAAGGTACCTGCATTTCAGATTCTCATTTCAAAGAACCATGAAAAAGAAGACGCATCATCAAGAGTATTAATATTATCGATATCATTGTTTTACTCATGCTGAATGACTAATCGTTAATATTATCCAACTTTTGTCAGAGATAATCCTCCCTATTCACTAATTAATTGCTACGTAGCAAGTATTGTTGTATATTGCTAGCAACAATGTAAGTAATTGTTGGTAGCAATAGCCAACAATACTTGCTACATAACAATTTCCTTAGTGAATAAGGGGGAAAGTATGTACTTACGCTGCGAAGGGTCATGTGGGCAAAATTGGGATTATGTTGACTTTTCTATTCAATGTGACGTTTTTCAAAATTCGAATTGCAACTAGTGGGTAAACAAAAATAGTCCGCTCAGCCTGCAGCCTTTAGTTGATTTCTCCTCTTATGGACTGTCTCTCTGTTTACCCGAGATGAGTATTCTGTGGCCGTTACAGAACGTCATCATTTTGACCATTTTTGGTATGTTTCAGGTACTCCACGTCTTCAGACTTTCAGACTCCACATGTGTAGGTCTCGGCTAACAAATTTAGGTGTCGGATTTTAAGGACTCATCTTGCAGACCTACCACCGAAAGAAATGTAAACGGTAATCTCAATATAATGATTGGAAGTATACAGGGTGATTCAAAATTGTTGGACCAACGCTTCAGGGCAGATTCCTCTCGTCAAAATAGTAATAAAAGTTCCTATAAAGGGGGGTCCGCAAGGGGTCAATAAGGGAGTTATTAGGCCTCAAAGTCTGCTGGTGGCCAATTTATTTTTGCTTATAACTCGCTTAATTCATGGTTTAGAACTTTCAGATTTGGTATATGAGGAAAACAATTGGAAAACTAAACGTTGAATGCTTTGATGATCCATGAATACCGTGGAAAGTGATTAAACGAACCAAAAAAGAGGTCATCGGCAGATAAAAATCACGATTATTTTGTGGCGGTAAGTATTTTGACTGCTTTTAGTGATTTTTCAGCTTCGATGTACTTTTTCAATTTTAAAAATGTAGGGGTACCTCAGTGCAAATGTGAGTAGTTTTCGAGATATTCGTTATTTTATGAGCTTTTGCATGTAGGGTGTCGGTAGCCGGAGCGGCCGACAAGAATGAGACCAACAATCGTTTCTAAATAAACAAACCTTATTTAAATTTTTGTACATTCATCGTAAACAGTTCAAATTATTAAACGACCGCTCGGAGAAAAATGCCACAGAACCGAAAATCGGAGGTAATTTTAAATTTGAAAATTAGGTCCACGTTGAGTTTTTACATCAAAACAAATACTGATTACATGGAAGGCCCTCTGTTATTTTCGAACTTTCCGAAATCAAAAGTAATTTTTTTTGACGACGAATGTACAAAATTTTTAATATTTCTGTTTATTTAGAAACGATTGTTGGTTTCATTCTTGTCGGCCGCTCCGGCTACCGACACCCTACATGCAAAAGCTCATAAAATAACGAATATCTCGAAAACTACTCACATTTGCACTGAGGTACCCCTACATTTTTAAAATTGAAAAAGTACACTGAAGCTGAAAAATCACTAAAAGCAGTCAAAATACTTTCCGCCACAAAATAATCGTGATTTTTATTAGCCGATGACCTCTTTTTTGGTTCATTTAATCACTTACCACGGTATTCATGGATCACCAAAGGATTCAACGTTTAGTTTTTCAATTGTTTTCCTCATATACCAAATCTGAAAGTTCTAAACCATATATTAAGCGAGTTATAAGCGAATATAAATTGGCCACCAGCAGACTTTGAGGCCTAATAACTCCCTTATTGACCACTTGCGGACCCCCCTTTATAGGAACTTTTATCATTATTTTGACGAGAGGAATCTGCCCTGAAGCGTTGGTCCAACAATTTTGAATCACCCTGTATATAGACGTTCAATCTAGTGACACAATCCCCCCTATTCACTGATTAATTGCTACGTAGCAAGTATTGTTGTCTATTGCTAGCAACAAAGTAAGTAATTTTTGATAGCAATAGCCAACAATACTTGCTATGTAACAATTCCCTCAGTGAATAAGGGGGAATATGAAATTATAAATTTTAATATAAGTATTTATAATAAGTACGGAGCGTTTATTAATGAAAGTAATCAGAGTAAACTATGTCAGTGAGGATTCAATTGTTGCAAAAGTCAGACAATAGTCAAATTTTGACTAACATGGGCTACTCTGATTACTTTCATTAATGAACGCTCAGTACTATTATTAAAAATATAATAATAATTATTCCTACTATAAATTGCGTAACTTCTAAAATATTATCTTCATAATCTGATTTTTAAAATACATTCTTCTCAGTGTAACATATCCGAATGAATATTTTAGTTTTTTGACCTATCCTAATTGAATAAATACATTTCATTATCGTTACATTATTTTTTATCTTCCTCCTTTTTCAATAAATAGGCAATTAGGGAATATTTACGCCGATAATTGGGGCGCAGTAGGTAAACTTTCAATTTATTTATTACAAAACGTCTGCGTCAGGTAGGCAACCAATGTCACAATCCAGAAAAATTCGTGGGTCTAGGGACATTTCTTGAAATTACGGATGTTGGCAATGCCCTCCATTTTGAGTAATAAGTCGCGTGTCTGGCAAGACGTTTGTCGGGCGTGACGTGTGTATGGTATGACGAGTGACAGGCGCGCCTCTCACTCCCCAACAATAACAAAATCCTGAGCTCCGTTCATAAACTACACTGGATCACCTAATTATATGCAAGTCTGAGTGAAACAGACTTATACGCTTATTATAGAATAACATGAAAGCACGCATAAGACCAGTCCGTGCCCGAAATAATGCTATGGACGTATTGTGTTCCGGCGACTGCTGCCAACCTAAACTCTTTTCACCAGATAATGCGCTGTTTCACGATCTACGCGTTATTATTTTATGCTCTAAAAACAGATTTATTCCAGGATAAATAATAATTCCATGAGATATTTGTAATCAGGACGATAAATTAAGTGATCAGTAATCAATTCTAGTCCTTTAGAACCGATAAATATGAATTTATAAAAGAAAAATAACAGTTGGTAGTGGTCATACGGTCCTATGATAGAGCATAGGCCCGCCCCTACCACACCTCACCCCGTAAAGATACTATCTAACGTCCTTAAACACAGAAACGACACCCGAACTAGTGTCAGAGGAATTATTTTATCAATCAGTAGATTCGCAACCTAATGATGAATTTGGATATGACCAAGCCTGTTCCGAGAATTATTATTCTTATGATAATAATCAAGTCTCTTACAACCCAGAAGACACTTATACATATCCATGTTATGAAAATAATATGAGTAACCCCTCAGAAAATAATTACGAAAATAACGCACCCCAGTTAGACCAAACCCAGGGAAATTTTTCAATCTCAGCCTCAACAAATGCGACAACCTAATAGGAATTTCCAACAAAAATTCTAATACACTACCTTACATAAAAATTCCACATGCAAATTTAAAATTCATGATAGATACAGGATCCACTAGAAGTTTTATTGATCCCAAAACCGTACAAAATTATTATAGTGACTACGTAATAGAATCACCGTTTAAGGTTCAGACAGCCCATAAGACAACTTACCATAAGTATGTTGCTCAAATTCCATTGCCCAAAATTTTCAATACGAAGCAATATTTTGACTTTCATATATTTGATGTTAGCAAAAACTACGACGGTTTAATCGGCGTTGATTTACTTCAACACTTAGGTGCTAATATTGACCTAAATAAGAAAACCCTACACACTAAATACGGAATAATACCCCTCTATTTTGAAACGATAAAAACTACAGTCAAAATTGGCCCTAGAGAACGAAAGGTTATTAAACTAGGAGTAAACGCAGAAACCAATGATGTAGAAGGAATCATCAATTACACGCAACTTAAAGAAGGTGTTGAAATTCCCCAATGCTTGGTACGAATCGAAAACAACCACGCAATAACCACAATTACGAACTCTACTGAAGACGAAATAGAATTAGAAGTGGAACCTCTAGAAATTATCCCTATTAATAACTTTGAAACACAAGAAGAATTTCCGGAAGTCAACCAAAAGGTCGACGACTTGTTAAAATCAAACTTAAAAAACTTACGTCTCGATCATCTAAACAAAGAGGAAAAACAGGCCATCCGAAATATCTGCTTTCAATTTAGAGACATTTTTCATTGTTCAGAACTACCCTTAAGTTTCACGAGTGAAATAAAACATACCATCGAGACGACCGACAAAATTCCCATATTCAAAAAAGCATACAGACTTCCACATTCAAGCCAGAAGGAAGTAGAGAGACAAGTCAAGGAACTGTTAGATCAAGGAATTATAGAACACTCAAATAGTCCATGGAGTAGCCCTGTTATAATCGTTCCAAAGAAAATTGATGCCTCTGGTAAACAAAAATTTAGAATGGTCATAGATTATAGACAACTAAACGAGAAAACTATAGACGACCGATATCCCCTACCAAACATTACGGATATTCTGGATAAACTTGGCAAATGCCAATATTTTTCAACAATCGATCTAGCCGCAGGATTCCACCAAATCGAGATGGATCCAAAAGACATAAAGAAAACGGCTTTCTCCACCCCGAGAGGACATTATGCGTACTGTCGCATGCCGTTTGGTTTAAAAAATGCCCCGGCAACTTTCCAGCGAATTATGGACAATATATTAAGAGGAATACAAAACGAAGCTTGTATAGTTTACCTCGATGACATTGTAATCTTTTCCACATCGTTACAAGAACATCTTGAAAAACTCGAGAAAGTTTTCCGACGACTAAGAAAAGCCAATTTTAAGATCCAAATGGATAAGTCAGAGTTTTTGAGGAAAGAAGTGCAATTCTTAGGACATGTTATAACCGCCGAAGGATTGAATCCGGACCCAAAGAAAATATCTGCTGTTATTAACTTTCCGATACCGAAAAACACCAAGGAACTAAAAGGATTTTTAGGACTAACTGGCTATTATCGTAAGTTTATTAGAGATTACGCCAAGCTGACAAAACCACTCACGAGATGCCTAAAAAAAGGAAGTAAGATCGAACATAACCAAGAGTTCCTAAATGCTTTTAATCAATGTAAAAACATCTTAGTGAACCACCCCATATTGCAATACCCAGATTTTGATAGACCCTTCGTGTTGACGACTGATGCGTCAAACTTTGCGATAGGTGCCGTACTGTCACAAGGCCCAGTGGGCAGTGACCTACCAATCTCTTTTGCATCAAGAACTTTAACCGACACCGAACAGAAATACAGCACCATTGAAAAAGAACTACTGGCCGTAGTATGGGCAGTTAAGTATTTTCGCCCATATTTATACGGGAGAAAATTCACAATTTATTCGGATCATCGACCATTAGTGTGGTTATCGAAATTGAAAGAACCCAACTAAAAATTACAACGGTGGAGAATTAAACTAGAAGAATACGATTATAAATTAGAATATAAAAAAGGAAGTATCAACACGAACGCTGACGCCTTATCACGAGTTCAGGTCCACGCCCTTGAAACAGCATCAATAGCAAATAACGTCGACGAAAAAGAAGACTCAATGAGAGAATTAGAAGACCTGCTAGCCGAACTAGACGAAGTAGATAAATCGCGAAACAATGCAAACACCATCAACCAACCCGGACCATCTGGAATACAGGCAATTAGAGAAATAGCAAGAGAGCTAGAAGATTCTGCCAACACTATTAATAGTGTGTCGCAAGAAAATCCATCATCACCGATACAAGTATGTTCAGATATCATCGAATCGAAACCAAATCAATATTATATTTCCGAAGTTTATAACAACCCAAAGCCGGTAAAAATAGAGTCAATAGGAAAAAATAAAAAATACACTGTACAAATTTGTCGTGAAAATAACTCTCAACAAATCAAGAATTTCTTAAAAGAATTTATGGCGGAAAGTAAACGCTATTATGTCCATTTTCAAACAGAAAAACTATTCGTAGATTTTTGCAATGTAGTCAACGAAATTTTCAACTCAACCGGACCAAAAATAATATATTGCTCGGAAACAAGAACATTGTTACAAGACGCAGATTTAATAACGGAAGCTATAGAGAATTGCCACCTCAGCAAAACAAATCATCGCGGAATCGCCGAAACTATTAAACGCCTTCAAAGACAATATTATTTTCCCCTCATGCAGGAACACGTATCTAACTACATCGCCAATTGCGATTTGTGTAAAAAGACTAAATACGAAAGACACCCGCCGAAAATCGACATGATGCTGACAGATACCCCACACAAGCCTTTTGAGAAACTGCATGTCGATACCTTCACAGTGGAAGGAAATAACTTTCTGACTATAATAGACGCATTTACAAAATTAGGTCAGGCAATCGAAATAACATCGAAAAACGGAACCGAAGTAGTTAATGGATTATTACAATATTTTAGTTACTACGGCGTACCCAGAACAATAACAGCTGACAACGGTTTAGAATTCTTCGCCAATACTGTTCAGGAACTTTTAGAAATCCATAAAATCAAAATTCACTTTATAACACCGAATCATCCAGAATCTAACGGAATGATCGAACGGTTACATTCGACCCTCCTCGAACACATCAGACTATTAAAACAAAACAATAATGACTCAATAGGAATTATCATGAAATATGCAATTATCGCATATAACAATACTATACATTCAGCCACGGGATTAACACCCCTAGAACTAACTTTAGGACATACAGACAAACGAGACCCATACGATTTACTATACGACAAACAAATATATCAAGACTACCTACAAAAACATAAAGAAAAACTTAGCTTAACTTACGATAGAATCAACGAAAAACTGACTGAGCAGAAAAAACAGACATTGAATTATAAAAACAAAAATTCAAGCAACCCATTTAAAGTAGGCCAAAAAGTTTTTGAAGTAAAATTCCCTAGTAGTAGACAAAAGACAGCTGATAGGTTTGTAGGCCCGTTTGTGCTGGAAAAACTATTGAAAAATAATAAAGCCCTAATCAGGACTAGTCCAAAGACAACTAAGACAGTACATCTGAAAAACTTAAGACAACCGGTTATTACAGAGTCACCACCTGCATCGCCAACACTATCGGCTCCCGAGACATAGACATTACCAGAATCACGGACAACCCAGGACTCTTACCAATCAAACTTGGAGAAACGCAAAATGTAATTGACCACTGGAATTTAATTCAAATTTTCGACACAACTTCTCTAAGGTTAGAATTCTCAAAATTAATGAATAACTCGAAACTTATGAATACTACGGTTTTGAGTTCGAAACAAGGTAATGTAGAAAATGCCGCTTTTATAAATCATAACTTCCAGAATCTTCTTGAATATAAAATTCGGAAAGTTGAAGAAAAGTTAGAACAGTTAAATTTCACCAGTAAAAGAACGAAACGCGGATTAGTTAACGGAATAGGAACCATTTGGAAATCAATCACCGGAAATTTAGATCAAACGGACGCTGATAGATACGATTCTGCCATTGAAAAAATTATTAGCAATCAAAATGATTTCAAAAATATCATAGACAATCAAATTTCTTTAACCCAAAATAGCCTAAAAATATTTAAAAATACCTCGACCATTTTATTCCACAACCAGGAGTCGCTACAAAAACGAATTGATGAGCTTTCAAAACTAATTAAAGAACAAACAAATTTGTTGGGAGACGATTACTACTTTGTATTATGCAATGCCATATTCACACAACTCTTTACTTCCATCGATATCATTTTGCATGATTTAATAGAAATTGAGAATGCAATCACTTTTGCTAAAACTAAAACTTTGCACCCTTCAATAATTTCACATGGAGAATTATTAAATGAACTTAACTTGATTAAATCGAGTATAAAAACTAATCGACTTCCATATCCCATAGATCATAAGAATCTGTTTAAATACTTTCTCACAATTAATGTAAAAGCATATTGTAAAGAAGACAAAATCACCTTCATCTTAGAAATTCCTATTGTAGAAATGCCCCATTATAATTACTATCACTTGTACTCTTTGCCGATTTATGTAAAATCCCATTTCCAATTAATAATAGCCCAAAACAAGTTCCTAATCCTAAGCGAAAAACGATACGCTCTAAATAATGTGAAATGTCGCGAAGTACAAGAAACTGAACATTTGTGCTACGCTATAAATACCGCTCCAATCGACAACAACAGCCCTTGTGAAGTAAATGTGATAGCCTTCACTAACAATTATAATAACTGCAAGCTGTTCAACACAGAAATACCAAAAGTAAAAATTCAAAAGGTATTATCAAACAAATAGATCGTTGTATCTCCGACACCTACAAAAATAACAAAAAAATGTCACGACGAGGAGAAGTCGGTACTCGAAGGCAGTTACATCATTACCTTACCAACGAACTGTGAGGTAAACGTCGGCGGAGAAATTTTGAAATCTTATAAAAATTCAAATCCAGTCCAAAAGTTCGTCAATCTACCCAATATCAAGATTGACAGACCACCACAAAATGGTGAAAGTGAATATAATAATGACTCTCCTCCGCTAAGGCTAGAATCAGTGAATTTGGACAATTTAAAACAAATAGACATCCAATTAAGAAATAACAGGGGTCAGTTACGAAATGTATCTAGCGCTATGTTTCATTACAATAATATTAGTTTATATACTATTGTTTCTTACATACTTATAATTTCAGGCTTAATATTTTTAGTTTGGAAGACAGCTCCTTTCATAAAAAATAAAGTTAAAGATCAACACACTCAAATTAACCCCATTGAAGTTTCTCTGAAAAATTAAGAGATTCTCCCCTAATTTTTCCTTTTGTGAAGGGAGGTGTTAACATTACACAATACGACATGTGTTTAGTAGTCGTAGTAGTTATTAGATATAAGGTGTTTAGTTACATCCTGCTAGTTAGATTCTCCAGAAATGCATTTTGCAAAGTAAGGAAAGTTCATCGCTTCTTATTTTTTTATAATTATTATTCACTTTTGTTCTTGACACGGTTTATGTTAGAGCTAAGTCGAACGTTCTTAATAAAATCGGTTTCTACGAGTTTTAAATCTTTTTTTAAAAACTAAAAAGTACGATCCCGAAAATTAAGTCGCGAACATTCACACCGCTTCGATAATTTATCCATGCAGGACTATGTTGATGTGGTCACTAATAAGACGCCTATTATCTATCGTGCTATGAATGTATTAAGGTCTCATAATCATTTAATTTATACTAAATTAATTTATAAAGTCGCTTTGTCTCACAATGATGACAAAAGGCAACGGGTACCTTCAGCAGCTTGGCTCTAGGTCATAATAGAGATAGGTTACATTATTATGAATAATTTTATGTGCCGCCAGACGTCACTATGTTCATATGTTTAATTATATTTTATGCCGCAGTATATTAAATTACATTATTATTATTATTATTATTTTATTTTAATTACCATTACAATTATTGAGGAATAATTATCAGTATTATGTTATTATATTATTATTATTGAGGGAATTATCATCGTTATTGGCACCGTGCATACTGTGGCGCTCGGTCGCATTTTTGCGCTTTTGGCGGATTTTTGGCTTGGTTTTTAATAATTGTCAATGAAATCTCCCGGTGGGCTGATTTTTGAAACGTCCAAAATTTCCACCAAAAGTGCAAATAAAGAAGCGCTGTGGTACATTATGCATGGTGCCAATACGCATTATATATAGAAATAACAGATTCTGATTAAATTTTACAGTTACTGAATTTATTTAATATAACGCATTTTATAACCCCCAAATTCCTACTTATGATCTCCAAATTCCACATTTTTCGAATTTAAATATGCACCATTATGGAAATCCATAAATGGGACATTTTTGGTTTGAGAACACAGAAATTGGGGATAGCCGCATTTTTCTTTGCATCTCACTTTGTGAGGTTTTTTCAAATATCCCGCACTTTTTAAACTCAATTGTTCCGCCATCTTGGCTACGGCCAGTCTGGGGTTTTCACCCAATACGCCGGAATGTGGGCAAATTGTAATGCTGAACCTAGAAATCGGGGATTCCCGCATTTTGTTTTTTAATTGCGGAAAGCTAGGTAGGCAACCAATTAAACTCACATTTTGATGTTTTTCAAATATCCCGCACTTTTTAAACTCAATTCTTCCGCCATCTTGACAGCTGTCACCTGGGATTTCCACACAAAACGCCGGAATTTAGGCAACTTGTAATTCTTGACCTCCACAAAACCTCAAAACGCCGGAATGTAGGCAACTTATCGTGGTGAGGGTTTAGAACATACCTCCTGACACTACTATCATGGTGTACAAAAAAAATAATTTTTTTAATTATCAGCCAAAAAACGCATACAAAGTCACGTCAGATTAAAATTTCATGAAAAAAGAGTTCCAGGAGTGCTTTGGATTTCAAAGCAAACGTAAAAATGACTTTTTGTTCAATCTGGCCAAATCTGGCGAATCGATTTATGCGTATGAATAATGGGCTTTTGAAATCGGATCACAACTAAAAAACTGTGGCGTTCTAAACTCTTGATCAAACCGCCTGTATATAAGAGTAATAAAGTTTCGTGGTGCGCAAACTCAAATTCTTGTTGGCATTTTTGGCATTTTGTGCAATTTTCGTCACTCCATAATTAAAAATATCATCACACTTTAGTGTTTTCACATGCCCGCACAGATTTTGAGAGAATTGAAAACTTACCCAAGGGTGCACACGGTCATCCAATGGACGTCCATTGGACGTCCAGGACCGCTCATAGCATGGTCCATTTATGGTCCATTTACCGGCTGCCGGACGTCCATTGGACGTCCAGGTGCAGCAAAAGTGGACCATTTCTGGACCATAAAACAGACCGTAACTGGACGATAAATGGACCATATCTGGACCATGAATGGACCATAACGGCTCATAAATGGACCATTTCTGGACGATAAATGGACCATTTCTGGACGATAATTGGACCATTTCTGGACGATAAATGGACCATTTCTGGACGATAAATGGACCATTTCTGGACGATAATTGGACCATTTCTATACGATAAATGGACCATATCTGGACCATGCACGAACGGCCGAGAATCCCGCCCTAATGCTTGATAATGAAACGATGATTGAATTTAATTCGCTATAAAATCCAAACTCGGAGAAATATTCAAAATAATCTGAATACATTTCCATCAATTTTTATAATTTATGAAGGTAATTGGTACATGCACTTTAACATGAATATCAATCAAAATCATATAATTTTTATACAGAAATTTCATTATTCAATTAAATTCGTAATCATACATGGGGGGTTCAGGGAGCGCAACTATGAATCATTATTTATACAGAGTACGGAAATACATGTTCTACGATGAAGTGAAACGTCTAATTATAGTTAGTGATTTTAACCGAGCGTTAGCGACTTATAACTCTATCTCTGGACCATTTCTGGACCATTTCTGGACCGTTTCTGGACGATAGATTAAGTTGCTCGTAATGAATGAGAGTTTGCGATTTAGTAAAAACTTCAAAATAATGAATATTATAAATTTTTACAATATTTTTTTCCGTTTTTTGGTTTTACCTATAATATATGAAATTATAATTAATTTATTGCTTCTACCAGGCGATTAACAATAATTAGAGGACAAAACGAAAATGACACATTAATATAATTACAGAAACCGTTTAACAACAGATTTCAATAAAAATGTCACATTGGTGTAGTATTTTTATTAGTTTTTGTATGGGTTATGTAATGGTTAACTGAAAAATTAATCAAAATAATAAAATAAACCGTCGGTCGCCATCACATTAAGTATATTCATTTAATCTTATCAACTAGCCGAATCAATTAATTTATGAAAAATGGAATAATTACCAATTTCGATAAATACGAGTATTTCATTTTCAAAGTATTATCCGAAATAGTCCGTTTTCGGCCCGAAAATCGATCGTCTGAAATCGCTCGTTTCTGGACGTCCAATGGGCGTCCGTTTTCGGCTTGAAAATCGATCATCCGAAATGGTCCAGAGCTGGACGTCCAATGGACGTCCGTTTTCGGCCCGAATATCGATCGTCTGAAATCGCTCGTTTCTGGACGTCCATTGGACGTCCGTTTTCGGCTCGAAAACCGATCGTCTGAAATCGCTCGTTTCTGGACGTCCAATGGACGTCCGTTTTCGGCTTGAAAATCGAAATCCGAAACGGTCCAGGCCTGGACGTCCAATGGACGTCCGTTTTCGTCCATTTACATTCCTGGATGGAAACAGCCGAATCTGGACGTCTAATGGACGTCCATTGGACGACGTGTGCACGCTGGGTACTTCTGGATAGGTCAAATCATTACCAAAATTAAGAAAGTTAACAATTTCTCAGAAGTGTGATGAAGCCGGTTGATCCTTTCAATAGGAAGAATGTACAATTTGAATGATGTACCCTTTATGGGAAAGCCAAGTTTTTTGTCAATACTCCGTACCTGCGAAAGGGATTATATCGGTCTATTATTCTAAAATACCGATAGCGAGAACCGGTATTCCCCACCTACATATTTTGTGTTGTGTTTTAGTTCCATGCAAAAATCAGAAAATAGTATGTAGTGTGCACGAAAGATGCACGAAATATGCACTTTTCTCCAAAATATGCACAATGCATGAACGCATATGCAATTTAAAAAAAATACACGAAATATGCAAAATATGCACAAACATGCAAAATGCATTTTTTACATTATCTAGCCCGTAGTAATAAATAACTTCAAACAAGTGCAGGGTGAGCGCTGGCTGATTGCAGTCTAACTGCCGGCTAAGTGCTGGCAAGCCAGCGCTGGCGAAGTGCAGTTTTGCCAGTTCAGTTTTACCGCTGGCAAGCCAGCGCTGGCCGTCGATGACGGAGTGCAGTTTTGCCAGCGCAGTTTTAGCGCTGGCTGCCCGTTGCCTGCAATCACCCGTACTTTGCCAGCGCAGGCCAAGTGCCGACCGGCATTCGAATGTTTGCTTGGTAAAACATAGACAAAAAGAGAAATACGAACAATTGAAAAATGAGGCAGGCAAACGAGCCTTTGACTCTGATATTTTTCTTTTTAAATGTTCAATTTTCAATCAGGCGTAAACAAAATCTTTGCAATTGGATATTCCAAATGACACATGCGTCTTGAAGTTCTCATAATTGCTGTGGCGCACCGGAGGGCTCAACGCTAATGCGCATGTGTTAGATTTTGGATACATTGAAGCATCATGCATGAAATTGATTGAAGGTTGCTCTGGAAAACCAAGCAATAGTATGTCGTCACTTCCAGTTACGAAAATTAAAATGTCTTTTGAAAATACTTCAGATTCACCATCTGAAAAGATTATATGGAAGCATCAAGTAAGTAAATATGTAAACTTAATATAAAGTCAATTCAGTTATGTAGTGCAGAACTCGATCATGGTGAGTTTTGCTTTGTAACACCACCTGTCTGTCGTGAATTTTGGCATCATGTAAAAAGATATGCAGGCATTTAAAATTAGGTGAGCCGTTTTTCTCTGTCTGCTTCAAATAACGTTTAATTTTTATTTATTCAGAAGCAATTATTTCATCGTTCAATGAAGTTATAGTCTTTCCAACATAAACTGGCCATCACATGACCTGAGATGGTAAGCAAAATTGAATTGAAAAAACACTAGGTTCAGATCAAGGGACTGAACCGCAAGGTTTCGACGTATATACGTCGGTTACTAAACTCGCTTGTCGATGATAGCGTATTTAAAATCCCTCTAATACTGGTGGTAGTCAACTACACACACTAACAACCCATGCGCCAGCCGCTTGTCGATTGTAGACGCGGTGCGCTACCGCGCCGCGCCAGATCACGCGCGGCCGCTTGTCGTATGTAGACGCGGTGCGCTGCCACTCACGCTTTTCGTGACGCGGCACGGCCGAAGGTTTCAACAAATGCACCTCTATACCGATTTATAAGACGTATACACGTCAAAACATTGCTAACCATTGACTAATGACAGGTGTTTGGTATTTGTCAGGTACTTTGGGGGTCACTACGGAGGACTATAGATGAGGAGATGACTCGGTATGTATGGTTACGATCCCCATTTTCAGTTTGAAATCAAGTTCCAAAAGCGCCTACAGGTGGCGCAGTGATAGTTAGCGATCCTACCTTTAACTTTATTTAAATCGGATTTTGGAATAAATAGAACGTTGAAGCACTTTCCAAAAAGTTTTTATTGAAAAAGCGTCCTTATTTTAACAATAATTATCCAAATAATGGTCGTTGTCTCCATTTTTCTGCACAATTTACCAAATCTATTGCATTAGCAAGTTGTCCACAAGGGTTTAACAAGTTAAATAAGGTTCCATAATTTCAACAAAATATTTTTACCCTTATAATATTTAAACGTAGCTTTGTTTACGTGTTCCAGATTAATTTTTAGTGTGAAACAAAACTGGGCAGTAGGTTTTTCACACGATATTTCAGTCAGTGATTTCAAAATTATAGGAGTTTAAGAAAAACCCACAGCGAATTTTACGGAAAATGTTTTCTAATCCATCTCTAGACTTTTTACAAATCATATCCCCAAAATTTAGACTTCAATAATGATGATGCACAGTTTCCGAAATAGGGCACACCATACAACTCGTTGGGAGCTCTCAGGGCCGTTCTATAGACACTCCCATATGGAAGTTACGTTATTTTAATATCTTGATCCTGTTTTGAATAATATAATATAACGCTCAAAAAAGTATTGTGGATGGTAATATTTTATTCAAGTAAAGTAAGGCGACGCTTTTCCATAAACATTTTCGTCCTAAAAACAACCTTTATTGTACAAAATCGTCAAGTATGGTGGAGTACGATAATGTTACTTGAATTTCGGTAAACAATTAATAAGCTCACCGTGAAAATTAATGCATAATATCCTACTTTTGGGGCCTTGGATAAAAAATTTCACTTTGTCTTCGTGCTGTGTTTTTCAGCATAACCTTCATTCCAAGCAGGCACAACATATCTACAATGTCCTATTTGTCACCAATACTATTCACGTACACTACTTATTATCCAAATGAGTGGTATATTTCACCAAAATGAAGAAAATTCGAAAAATATATTTGAAATAACGTTGACACATTAGGACGCTACTGCTGACAGCGCCAACTTGCGGCTTCTAATGAACTAATCTAAAGTGGGGACGAAAATTTACGTGAAATTAGGCGCCGAGTCATCTCCTTATTTATAGTCCTCCGTAGGGGTCACGTACGTGAAGGCCAGTTTATGTTGGAAATACTATCACTCCATGTCATTTTCTTTAATATCTAATACACTTGCAAAAATTTTTAGTTAATCCGTCTTAGTTCTGCACTACAAAGCTGAATGAATAATACAGAGATGTCAAAACAAAAATCTTCATAAAGGGAGGCTATGATATCTCTATCCTTCTAATAGTTTTCATATGAGACGGACCGATTATTATCAAAATGAAATGATGTCAACGGATAATTTATTTTGACGTTCGAACATCACGTCGTTGACTCGGTAACCATAGAAACGGGCGGCTTGTCTCCTGTTTTTTGTTTGTTTTTTATGTATTCTCTCATTTTTGAATGATCCGAGTTGCCCTATTCCGGTCTCACTGTGTAAAAGTTTGATTGTTAATTCATGATGGATCTTGATATTCGGTCGTTTTCGCGAATTTCGTGCCCGAAATTTGAGGATAGGAGAGTCGTTTCGCGAGTGGAATAATACATCTAGTGGTCTAAATTTTTCCTGGTAATTTTTGCAACTGAAAACTCATTCGTTACCCACTTCAGGAAAAGGAAATAGACAAATGGTGTCTATTTTCATTGCTAAAGTAATTCCGTGTTTTCAGTGGCGAAAATTTCCTGCAAAATATAGACCACTATTTATGATAACATGACTTTAGTGCTATAAACCAATTAAAATTCAGAATTTCGTTAAAACTGACCAATCACTTCAATATTTTCATGTTGATCCATAGTCATCGTTTTTTCTCTCAGACTTTTGATTAATTCATCATTATCGCCAATATTTCAACATTAGTGGCACTCGTTATCATCATGATTCAAGATACAGGTATTGTCCGACGTTCTGCTAACATTTTCCATGCAGACGACAGTATGTTGAGTATGGCATCGCATATCATCAAGGTGCCTAAGCAGCCGGTCACACATTGATATCGGTTTACCTGCCACAGGGTTGATGAGTGCGGACGGAACCGGTTGACTTGACGGTCAGTCTCGTCGGTAGCAACGATTTGCACGATTTCGTCTGTCACCTATCTAATGAATGTATGGATGAAAACCATTTATTTTAATTATATTTTTCAACTTTTTCATCTTAATAAGAATAAAATATCTATAATAAACTAATTGAAATCCTGGAAATTATGGTTTTTATTATTATTTTTCAATAATTTATTACTATGCGGTAAGAGAAGAGAAGCTATTCTGGCTTCACCGCAACCTCCGGCAGGAATATCGCCTCTATATTCGCCGGTCCGATTTCGATACGGTACGCGACTTAATAAGCCGGATCAAGGAATACGAGGCCGTGATCGGCGATAGCGCGGCGACAAATCCCGGCCACCGATGAACATGTGTAGCCAAGGTGACCGCCCCGCGACCTTGACCTCGACCCGCGTCGAGACGCCGCGTCCGATTCTCGCCACGATACGCCCCCCGACCCCAGTAGCGACTAGCGGCCCCGCGATAGTGGACCCGAAGACGGCCTGCTGGAGGTGCAGCAGCCAGGCGCACAGCCGTTCTGCCTGTACCGGTGTCCCGATTACGTTCTGCTCCCGCCGCGGAAAATGGGCAATCTACCCCAGCGATTGCCCGTGCTCACGCTTGGGAAACTAAAGCCGTCTCCGGCTTCCCGGAAACCTCCTGAACTCCCGCACAACGCCGCTACGGTCTCCAAACCCGTGAAGGAACTCCGACCGCAGATGAAGATCCAGGTGAACGACCGCCGTTTCACCGCCCTAGTCAACACCGGAGCGACGAGGTCGTAAGTCAACGCGACCGTGATGACCTGGTGCAAAGAGCACGGAGTAGGTACCGTTTTTACGCCCGGCGAGACCACCGTCACGCAGAGTTACACTGTATAATATGGTATACGTATAATATGGCTATCCGCAAAATAAACATTACGAATCGTAGTGACATTTAGGCAGTGGTCGGAACGATACTTTTAAAATGTATCGCGATACTATACTCGATACTCGTTTAAAAAAGTATCGCGATACGATACTTGATACTTGAAAAAGTAACGCAATACTATTCACTTGTGTGAACCTAGCTCCCCATTTTTATCTCCCATTCTGAGCTCCCACCAGCTACCACTCCCCACCACTGAACCTGTTTCACACCATCGAAATCCGCTCAAATTATGAGATTTCCGTGAGAATTCAATTCCTGGAATTATTTCCACTTTGAAATTGATACGTTCAGGGCACGTTCAGGGTTTGTTTTTAGATTTCGGGCATTCGCGCTTTTGCACAGACCCTGGGGAGCGTAGAAATAACGGCGACAACAACTCCTCAGAGGTTAAAGGGTACGATAAAGCGCCAAAGAGGTTTTTTATTTTTATTTGGGGCATTTGCCGATTTTGCCACACAATGCCCTTTGGCACAAGTTCTCCTCGGCACTCAGGGAACACGGTAAAAAATCGGGGTGACGTGGCGACAACGGCGACAACCATCACATGGGGGTTAAAGGTACGATAAAGCGCCAAAGAGGTTTTTTATTTTTTTTGGGGCATTTCCCGATTTTGCCACACAATGCCCTTCGACACAAGTCCTCCTCGGCACTCGGGGAACACGGTAAAAATCGGGGTGATGTGGCGACAACGGCGACAACCATCACATGGGGGTTGAAGGTACGATAAAGCGCCAAAGAGGTTTTTTATTTTTTTTGGGGAATTTGCCGATTTTGTCACACAATGCCCTTCGGCACAAGTCCTCTTCGGCACTTAGGGAACACGGTAAAAAATCGGGGTGACGTGGCGACAACGGCGACAACCATCACATGGGGGTTAAAGGTACGATAAAGCGCCAAAGGGGTTTTTTATTTTTTTTTGGGGCATTTGCCGATTTTGTCACACAATGCCCTTCGGCACAAGTCCTCTTCGGCACTTAGGGAACACGGTAAAAAATCGGGGTGACGTGGCGACAACGGCGACAACCATCACATGGGGGTTAAAGGTACGATAAAGCGCCAAAGAGGTTTTTTATTTTTTTTGGGGCATTTGCCGATTTTGCCACACAATGCCCTTTGGCACAAGTCCTCTTCGGCACTCGGGGAACACGGTAAAAATCGGGGTGACGTGGCGACAACGGCGACAACCATCACATGGGGGTTAAAGGTACGATAAAGCTCCAAAGAGGATTTTTATTTTTTTTTGGGGCATTTGCCGATTTTGCCACACAATGCCCTTTGGCACAAGTCCTCTTCTGCACTCAGGGAACACGGTAAAAAATCGGGGTGACGTGGCGACAACGGCGACAACCATCACATGGGGGTTAAAGTACGATAAAGCTCCAAAGAGGTTTTTTATTTTTTTTTGGGGCATTTGCCGATTTTGCCACACAATGCCCTTTGGCACAAGTTCTCTTCGGCACTCAGGGAACACGGTAAAAAATCGGGGTGACGTGGCGACAACGGCGACAACCATCACATGGGGGTTAAAGGTACGATAAAGCTCCAAAGAGGATTTTTATTTTTTTTTGGGGCATTTGCCGATTTTGCCACACAATGCCCTTTGGCACAAGTCCTCTTCGGCACTCGGGGAACACGGTCAAAAATCGGGGTGACGTGGCGACAACGGCGACAACCATCACATGGGGGTTGAAGGTACGATAAAGCGCCAAAGAGGTTTTTTATTTTTTTTGGGGCATTTGCCGATTTTGCCACACAATGCCCTTTGGCACAAGTTCTCCTCGGCACTCAGGGAACACGGTAAAAAATCGGTGTGACGTGGCGACAATGGCGACAACCATCACATGGGGGTTAAAGGTACGATAAAGCGCCAAAGAGGTTTTTTATTTTTTTTGGGGCATTTGCCGATTTTGCCACACAATGCCCTTTGGCACAAGTCCTCTTCGGCACTCGGGGAACACGGTAAAAAATCGGGGTGACGTGGCGACAACGGCGACAACCATCACATGGGGGTTGAAGGTACGATAAAGCGCCAAAGAGGTTTTTTATTTTTTTTGGGGCATTTGCCGATTTTGCCACACAATGCTCTTTGGCACAAGTCCTCTTCGGCACTCGGGGAACACGGTAAAAAATCGGGGTGACGTGGCGACAACGGCGACAACCATCACATGGGGGTTAAAGGTACGATAAAGCTCCAAAGAGGTTTTTTATTTTTTTTGGGGCATTTGCCGATTTTGCCACACAATGCCCTTTGGCACAAGTCCTCTTCGGCACTCGGGGAAGACGGTAAAAAATCGGGGTGACGTGGCGACAACGGCGACAACCATCACATGGGGGTTAAACGTACGATAAAGCGCCAAAGAGGATTTTTATTTTTGTCTGAGTTTACAGCACCAGAGCGATAAGTTTGTATATCTTAAAGAAGACACTTGATACTTATTTTGGTGAGCGCCTTATTATTTCTTGGTGCCGTTATTCAGATTAGAAATGGTAAAATATCCCTCTTCGGTCTTAGAGGAGTGAATATAATTTTGTATTTATTCCAACACTCCAGTAGGGCTGGGCAAAGTATCGATACTTACTCGAGGTATCGATACCAAGTCTGGTATCGTCTATCAATACCAATATGGTATCGGTATCAAGGTATCGATAATTCCGATATTGAAATTTTTGACTTTTTCGATACTATTAATCTCATCGATACCATCAATACCATCGATACTCTCGATACCACCAATACCATCAATACCATCGATACCATCGACATCATCAATACCATTGATACCATCGATACCATCAATACCATCGATACCATCGATACAATCGATACCGGAGACCATATATGATAACAAAACAATAGGTTATTTAGAAGTTCTGATTTATATTATTTTCATCAAACATTATAATGATCGACTGGATTGAATAAGTGGAAGAACATAAATAATTATTGTTAATCTGGATTCGCCGTAGTATAAGTTTTGGGTAGTGGGCTATTAAAGTGCACTATCTAAAGTGGCGCATCTCAAATTCCACTCGGGCATGCCTAACTTTACGACTTTATACTCTCCATACCTAGCTAATATACAAATGTTAATTGATTTTCGTTAAATTCTTGTTTTCATAATTATGTATTTAATTTCTTCAATAAATTTTCAAATTTCATATTTAAATTAATTAAATAGTAGCGGTTATTAGTGATTACGATACTAAGACGATATTAATTTTCTGATACTTTCAATACCTCGATACTTCCGATTCCTCCAATATTTCGATACTTCCGATACTTTCAATACCTAGATACTTCCGATACCTTCAATACTTCGATACTTTCAATATTCTGCGATGCTTTGATACCAGCGATACTTTCGATTCTTTAGGAAAGTATCAATTCCATTTGGTAGTATCGATACTTAACCGAGAATCGATACCTTAAGAGTATCGAGTATCGATTCCAAAATATCGGTATCGCCCAGCCCTACACTCCAGTTCTCAGTTTGAGTTTGAGTTAATTGGTTCGTCTCTTTTCTCGTGTTAAATTAATTTTTGTTAGTGGTGATTTTCCATGTCCAGTTTTTTTAATATATGGGTGAGTTCATCTTTTATGTAGAATTTTCACAAAAGATCCGAAATGTCTAAAATTCAGGACTATACGGTTTTGGCTCTAGCCTTCAAGAAAGTCATAACAACATTAACATTCGCTCAACTTGAGTCATTCGATAGAAATCATTTAATTTATCAGAAAATGGTGGAAAACATCAGAGATAAAAAAAAACGGCGTAAGGAAAAGAACAGGTTATACCGCATTATTCAAAGGAAAAGTGGCAACATACAGGAATGCTTTTCTGAAACGAATAAAGCCGAAACTCTCGCCGAAACTCTTCCATCACATAACGATACTCAGTCCTGTATCAATAGTATTAGTAACAAGTTAGAGGTTAGAACAATTTCTCCCTCACCGAGCGAAATTCTTTATCACACTCCAGAAGCTAGTACTAGTAATAACTCGGATATTCCTTTTGAACTACCTAGACCCCTGAAAAAATTCCATCCAACTCCAGAAAAAACTATGGAAATAGTAGAGATGGACTCAAACTCACTTCTCACATCGACTCCAATAAAGAGCCATCAATCTTCAAATTATGATGACAGTGGTAAATGGGTAACTCCACAGATAACTCCAATTAAAAATGAAGATGTTTCAACATCTTACGACATCGAATTTTCTCCTGTAGATACTGTAGATACTAGTAGTCAATCGAAGAATATTTTCGACATTAGTTCCGATTACATAGGGATACCACAGGAACTTTGTAATCTTTCACCCGCCAAGTCAACATCTATTCTACCTAACGCTTCACTAAATGAAACACCTTCCAAACATAATTCCATAGTTCGTACCAGCTATCCATCATGTAATGTTTTGGAAGGGCAATTTAAAATTCCAAACAAAATTTGGCCCTTAATTTTCAAAAGAGGCACGTTTGTAAAAAAATACTACACGCATTATATAAAAGAGTGTCTATACAAATACGTAAATAATACGTGCGTTCTAGCATTCTACAAGACAAAACCTCGAAAATTCGAATACTGTATATACGCATATTGCAAACATAATAAGTATCGCTGTAAAAATTTTCGGATTTTTATTGAAAAACAGTCTGATGATACAGGTCGTATGGCTACTGTCTACACTTCTTCGTTAAATTTTTGCCATCCTTATAAACTGACGAACTTCCTTAGTGGAATTGAACGAAACATTGCAAAAAATAAATTGTCAAATCTAAAACCTTTGCATTACAGGCGTGAGAGTATTGCTAATTCTAATCAACGTTTAATTCGTGTGGGAAACTTGCAAAATATCAAGTCGGAATCCACAATACGCAAAGTTCGGTCCCAAGCTCTTAGTGGATTAAAGCGCGATAAAGACGACATCATCGATTTGATTTTAATGCAACGGGACCATTCAGAATACATACAAGAAGTTTCAGTGCCATTCAATGTAAAAATATTCAGTATACACCAAATAGAACTCAGTAAACAATCAATTGATTTCGTAATGTACTTCGATGCCACCGGTAAGGTTGTTCGACCTCAGATAGGATCAAACCGTATCCTCTATTATTGCGCTGTGATTATCACCAAAGATGGCCACAGATTGGTACCTATATTTGAAATGGTGTCATCAAAACATGATCAGCATACGATTTATAATCTCTTTGTTCTTTTTGGAAAATTTGTAAAAACTTCAAAAAATAAATTTACACTGAAATATTTTGTTTCCGATTTCAGTTTGGCTAGTATTTATGCGGCGAGTTTAGCTTTTAACTTTATGTCTTTTGAATCTTATTTACAAATTTGCTTTGGGGTCTTGACCAATAAAATACCTTCTTTTCCTTCTGATTTTGTAATAATTATGTTATGCTGTGCTCATTTTATAAAGAACGTTTGTCGACATGTCAGAGAGGTTTGTGCTGAGAAAAATCACCGATTTTTTATTGAAGTCATTGCATGTGGATTCCATCTCGGTTCATTCGATGATGCTCAAGAGTGGTTTAGAGATATATGCATTCTACTGAATAAGAAAAGACACGACAGATTTTCGAAAAAAGCTCTAAATGAATTGATAACATTAATTAATAAATTAGTGGATGAGGATAAAAAGATTATTAACTCTGCGACCGCTTTTCACGGTGCCAATCCTGAAAGTCCGACAGATCCTGAAGACTTCGATGAATTTAAACTTTTCAACACTGCTACCACCGCGAAGTCGTCTTTAAGAAAAGGAAGCCCGTTCTATAGTCATTTCTTACAAATTTTAAATGATGTAACTGTCCAGATTTCAAGTCAAGAACAGAACCAAAATAGTAATACTTCTCTTGAACTGAATGAATATTATGCTCCTAAACTTGTGTTGTTCATTCTGGAAAAGTACGTCCCATTTTTACCGATGTGGACGAAACTAATTTGCCCAACCCGACTGAGTAATAACCCTGTCGAAAGATACTTCGGTTTACTTAAAAATGACTTGTTACAAGGATCTATGAATCTATCTCCATCGGTGTTTGTTAGAAAAGTTCGGAGCTACGTAAAGATGGTTTACGATGAAATAAGTTTGAAAATAGGGAAACTTGGATTAGCATCAGCACCCAGATCTCGTTCTAAACTTTCATTGAATAAACCATTAAATCCGGCCGAAGGTTCTAAGTTGACCATTCTGCAAAAGAGAAAGCGATCATCCAAAAGAAAAGTTGACAAAATGAGCAATTCTTCGCCAGACACCACCGACCCAGAGGAAGGGTGGCATAAAGAATCTTCAAAAGAAAAACATAGCAACTTCAATGCCAGGCATATCAGAAAACTGTTTCCTGTTAATAGACTGGATACCATCAAAGAAGAAAGCTTTACAGACTCAAAAAATGAAAGATATGTCAATTTAAGTCATAATGGTAATGAAGACCATATTAAAATCGACACTCCAATCATTATTCCACCACCATGTCACCAACAAAAACTAGATGTCCTAGAAAACGGAGCAATTAATAGCCCTGTCTATTATAAACCGCTCAGCAAATCAAATAATGTACTCTTCCGTTACCATTTTGCATTCAGTCACAAAAAAACTTTAAGCGGGTCCGATTTCAGTAATTTAACTGATTGGAAGCGCAAATTTCTGTCTGTAGATATGATGAACATTTTGTTTTCCGTTCTTGCGAAGAGACACAAACTTAAACATGGTACAGTTTGGTCTGTTGAAAAGTCAACTGATGCTATTATATATGGAAAGGCAAAAAATGTGCCATTTTTGAACAAAATCATATTTATGCCTCTGTATATTCTAGAAGAAAAATGGTTATTGCTGAAAATTGACACCGTAGAAAGAATAGTCGGTATATTCAATCCATTTGGCACAGTTCATACGGAATGTGAGGAATATTTAAAGGATTTCTTGATATTTCTACACAACTACAACATTGAAAAAATGAATTATGTGACCTATCGTTCAATTTCGGAATCTGGGTGGGAATATACAATAATTCATGATGGAAAGATCGATTTTTGGGGCTCTGGTAACGCACTCTCCATTCTTTATGTTCTTGAGGGGTTATTAAGTAATTTTGAAGTCACGTTGGAGGAATCGCTTCTATCAAAATTTGCCTATGAATTACAAAATCTACTGTTGCAATTCACAGATGAAGTCAATAAAAATCTTTGTTTATTGTGTGGAGAATGCTTCCTCGATTCTACTGCTGACTCGATCCAATGCGAAAATTGTCTTTGGTGGGTTCATTTGCTGTGTGAGAATAGAGACTTGAAATTAGGGCAAAATTTGAATTCAACATCTGTTGTTTATTCTTGCATGTTGTGCACAACCTATTTACAAGTTTCTCGTTCAGTGACCCAGTTCATCAATATCGGCGAAAAAATGCATACTTCTGGAAATAATTATTCCACATCGGACATTTTGGACAATATCAACCGAAACTACTTATTTAAGTTAAAGAACGAAGATGTTGAAATTCTATTAAACAACAATTCTGAATTAATAGACACGGTAATCAACCACTTTGGTGAATTATTGAATAACTCGTCTCCCATTTACAATCATCAAGATGTACTGTTTTGTAATGATGAGTTGTTACATTACATAAAATCTGTTACGAAGGGTAACAAAAATATTCAAATTTTATTCGGGGGTTCGGGTGGCAATACCATTGGTCACTGGATATGCACCTTTTATGACGGCCAAACAATTCACGTGTATGACAGCTTGAATTTACAACGTTTACATATTAAACAAAAAAAATTCTTAAGAGCATTGTATCCTTTCGATCCCGAGATAGTTTACCCACCTGTGCAAAATCAAGGTAATGCCATTGATTGTGGACTTTTTGCCATAGCTTTCGCAGTCACTGTCTATTTCGGGAAGAATCCCAGCAATTTAAAATTTCAGACTCACACTATGCGACAACATGTTTGGGAAATGTTTGAGAATCACCGGCTTAAAAAATTCCCATTGATGTAGAGCGTGATGTAGACACAAATAATAATACTGACCTGTTGTATGAACTACGAATTATCAAATATCGTCCCTTTTTACCCCTACGGAGTGGTTGTCGCCGGTTTTGTTGTATTCCCTGAGTGCCGAAGAGGACTTGTGCCAAAGGCATTGTGTGGCTAAATCGGCAAAGGCCCCAAAAAAATAAAAAACCTCTTTGGCGCTTTATCGTACCTTTAACCCCCATGTGATGGTTGTCGCCATTGTCGCCACGTCACCCCGATTTTTTACCGTGTTCCCTGAGTGCAGAAGAGGACTTGTGCCAAAGGGCATTGTGTGGCAAAATCGGCAAATGCCCAAAAAAAAAATAAAAAACCTCTTTGGCGCTTTATCGTACCTTTAACCCCCATGTGATGGTTGTCGCCGTTGTCGCCACGTCACCCCGATTTTTCACCGTGTTCCCCGAGTGCCGAAGAGGACTTGTGCCAAAGGGCATTGTGTGGCAAAATCGGCAAATGCCCAAAAAAAAAATAAAAAACCTCTTTGGCGCTTTATCGTACCTTTAACCCCCATGTGATGGTTGTCGCCGTTGTCGCCACGTCACCCCGATTTTTTACCGTGTTCCCCGAGTGCCGAAGAGGACTTGTGCCAAAGGGCATTGTGTGGCAAAATCGGCAAATGCCCAAAAAAAAAATAAAAAACCTCTTTGGCGCTTTATCGTACCTTTAACCCCCATGTGATGGTTGTCGCCGTTGTCGCCACGTCACCCCGATTTTTTACCGTGTTCCCTAAGTGCCGAAGAGGACTTGTGCCGAAGGGCATTGTGTGACAAAATCGGCAAATGCCCCAAAAAAAAATAAAAAACCCCTTTGGCTCTTTATCGTACCTTTAACCCCCATGTGATGGTTGTCGCCGTTGTCGCCACGTCACCCCGATTTTTTACCGTGTTCCCTAAGTGCCGAAGAGGACTTGTGCCGAAGGGCATTGTGTGACAAAATCGGCAAATGCCCCAAAAAAAATAAAAAACCCCTTTGGCGCTTTATCGTACCTTTAACCCCCATGTGATGGTTGTCGCCGTTGTCGCCACGTCACCCCGATTTTTTACCGTGTTCCCTAAGTGCCGAAGAGGACTTGTGCCGAAGGGCATTGTGTGACAAAATCGGCAAATGCCCCAAAAAAAATAAAAAACCTCTTTGGCGCTTTATCGTACCTTCAACCCCCATGTGATGGTTGTCGCCGTTGTCGCCACATCACCCCGATTTTTTACCGTGTTCCCCGAGTGCCGAGGAGGACTTGTGTCGAAGGGCATTGTGTGGCAAAATCGGCAAATGCCCCAAAAAAAATAAAAAACCTCTTTGGCGCTTTATCGTACCTTTAACCCCCATGTGATGGTTGTCGCCGTTGTCGCCACGTCACCCCGATTTTTTACCGTGTTCCCTGAGTGCCGAGGAGAACTTGTGCCAAAGGGCATTGTGTGGCAAAATCGGCAAATGCCCCAAATAAAAATAAAAAACCTCTTTGGCGCTTTATCGTACCCTTTAACCTCTGAGGAGTTGTTGTCGCCGTTATTTCTACGCTCCCCAGGGTCTGTGCAAAAGCGCGAATGCCCGAAATCTAAAAACAAACCCTGAACGTGCCCTGAACGTATCAATTTCAAAGTGGAAATAATTCCAGGAATTGAATTCTCACGGAAATCTCATAATTTGAGCGGATTTCGATGGTGTGAAACAGGTTCAGTGGTGGGGAGTGGTAGCTGGTGGGAGCTCAGAATGGGAGATAAAAATGGGGAGCTAGGTTCACACAAGTATACTATTCGCGATAATTTTGCTACTTATAAATTTCTACATAGGTATACGGAGAAATAATAGTACACCCTGGTAGAGAAGTTTACCATTATTACCTCGCGGCAAGATTATATCCTGAGCGGCAGGTTGATGATTACTGTAAATTTCCGACGCTCACATTGTATAGCGTCACTTTTGATAACAATCGAGGTGC
Organism: Salpingus planirostris; assembly: GCA_949788335.1. Taxonomy (NCBI): domain Eukaryota; kingdom Metazoa; phylum Arthropoda; class Insecta; order Coleoptera; family Salpingidae; genus Salpingus; species Salpingus planirostris. The sequence continues at coordinate 279,742 of OX460918.1, forward strand.
CTGAAAAGTCACTCAATTTCAATCTGTGACATAATGAATCTGGTGATTTCATTATGTAACTTGGTAATTTTATTATCGCATAGGTCCATAATATCACTAAATCGAGGCATAAAAACCGATTTCAAATGGTTACAGTTGTAGCGCATTTATGCTTAGTGTTAATTATAGTTAAATGTTATATTGTTAATTTTAATTCGTTGTCACTTTGACTTATACCTTTGTTAACCTTATACGTTTATTATTTACATTTATTACTTTTTATATTGTTATCAAATCTAGAAGCTACGTCTTCAATTTTATGTTTATTTTACACCAGTAAAGTTTTTGAGAAAAATCAATCGTGACATTTTTTGAATTCGCTCCATTAGGAAATAGATTTTCTCACCTTTGCGCTCAAATATAGGCAATAGGCCCTATATTATTGGAGGCCCCGACGAGATCCTCCATAATTTGGTGACCCCAAATTATGGAGGATGCCTCCATAATAAATATAAATGTTGTAGGAGAGATGTAAAAGTATAATTTAATATGGAACTGACACACGTGTGTATAAAAATAATAATATAATAATTTAACTATAATTAACACTAAGCATAAATGCGCTTCAACACAGTTATGATTTTTACTGCTGATTTATTCATGTTAATCGTCAATTGCTTCAAATCGTTAAATATTGTGTGCTTTAGCATTTTTTTACAACTCAAGGTGGAGTGTTTATGGAGCGACTGGAGCGACGCGGCCGAGCGACCGGCCGCGGCAGCTCGACTGCTTTGCACAGAATCAAATGGAGACGCTGCCTATGGACCGACGCGATACAGTCGCCCGACCCCAGTACTATGGACGCGATTCTGGCCGCTCGGCCGCGCGGCTGAGATCGAGCGGCTCGACGCTTCCGACTGGTTTGCACGGAAACAAATGCACGAAGTGTCTGTGCTGCGGTCGAAATCGCATCGCCTGGCGGCTTGACGACTCGACTGGTTTAGGTAGCAGTCCAGTCGCGCGGCCGCCGCGGCTACGAAGAATATGTTTATTATCTCTAGGTAATCATTCAATCATCTGCAGGGTTGTTCAATTAAAATGTCCGCTCAAATTTTCTGCCAAACTACCAACATGAGAAAAAAATAAATCACAAGGAAATGTAGCCTGAAGTCTTAGCTTCAAAATGAGCTCTACGTCTTCTAGTTTTTTAATCACAGCAAATTAATTGGAGCAAAACATGGTCGATCGAAAATTTTTGATCGATAATCGCAAAGTTTCAAACCAAAGTCAGAGAGCGAAACGAGAGCTTTTCAAAACCTTTCAATACTTTTAGTCCAGGTGCTTCAGTTTTCGAAATATCGACAAATTAGTCGGGTTGAACAATCGGAGCGGACATCATCTTAGATGTGCGATCGATTTTTCTGGACTACACGTATACGACCAATACGGAAAAATATACTTCACCCACGTGTTGCACAATCTTCTTCTACCAGAGATTGGAAAAAATCTGTTTGCGCAGTCCAGAAAAATCCGAAAAATTATTCATACGCAACCAGTAAAACGTCAGTATTCCTTCATGTTGGCAGCACCAACAATGACCTTGAGAGTCGCCTTTCTGGATCGTCGCCGCACTGTCATTTCGCCGCACTGACATGTCGCCGCACTGGGCAGTCGCAGTAGTGGACCCGACCCAATTCTGGAAAGGTCTATTTAGCAGCGCTGTCAGATGATAATTTCCATTAGCGCACAGACCTGTGACATGAAAATTCTGACAAAATACTCGATTCGGATCGATGAATCGAATTGATAAAATTCCCGGTTCGTCCAGTTTACTAATTTTGCCCACCAAATAGCACGGGGGTGAAATTATTATTGCCTAACGTATATCAAAGATGGCCGCATGGAATATAGACGTTTGGAAGGCCGACTCCGTACTTACCGGCAGAGAGAAGGTAGGTGAGAGTCTTTGATCCATACGCGCCAACTGGAAACAAAACGATATGCAGCGACACCTGCGCGGGCAGTGTGTACACTGTAATGTAAAAGCGTCGCTGCGCATATACCGCATTATATCCGGCGAAACCATTTCCGTTTGTGCTTGAAATTTTATTTGACAGCGACAGCCTGACAGTTAAGTGACATGGCAGCAAGCAACATGCAAGAACAGTGATGCAAGCAAGTAAACAAATTTGCTGAAGCTGGTTGAAGTGATTATCACCTCGTAAAAATTAGTGCCTGCAGTGATGAGAGAAATGGAATCAACCACTACGCGTAGTTGTTGGGCTACCACGCCACCACAAAAAGCCGTGATGAGAATCGGTGATTATGTATCCTCCTGTCCTCATGGTTTCACACATTTTCTTAGGTAAGTACTTTGGTATTCTCTTCCCAACTTATTTTGATCAACATCTAACTTTTGCATGTTTATTATTTGTTCCATGAATTAAATGTTGTTGTTTAGTGATGCTGTATAAATTTAGTTTCTTACACAACATTACATACATTTTTTAGATTCCAAATTGCCTGTTCCCATACCGAGACTGTCTATTTATTCACAAGTATTTTTCATGGATTCGTAAGTAATTTGAAAATGATACATATCAATATTTTGGTAATATAAACCTTTTTTTAGCTGCCTAATGTTTGAGCCACGACTTCGAGGGGCTGCTAGTTTGTAATGGGTTGAATTTTATTATCATGTTGCTTTAAACTTTTAAAATATCATGGCTTGCAGCAAACAGCACCCAAAGTATTCATGTGCATACCCTATTTGCCCCAACAAATATACACCATCAAAAGAATTAATTTCGAAAAGGTTTTTCAGATTTCCGAAACCGCAACATATTCGAAAGCAATGGTTCGAAGCTGTAAATAAACATGTAGACAATCATTTACAGTATACAGATACCCGGAAGTATTTGTGTGAAGATCATTTCACTGAAAAAGCCTTCACCAATTCAAATAAAACCAGGTTAAATAAATTTGGAATACCATCAATTTTTGCAACTCATAATGAAACTCACAATTACGAAATCAATTCACATATTCCCATCAATACTGATGATCATTCAATGGAAATTTGCAGTGATGAGAATCTTCCGGAAAGTGGTATAATCGCGGTATCAGAACAACAAAAGCGGTCAATTAAACATTTGATTGATACAAGTCCCCCTCATTCAAAAAGACAGAGGATACTGCAAGCGATAGATTGCAGAGAAAAACTTTTAACTCCTCGAAAAAAAAAATTGTACACTCTTTGCAGAAATCAACTTTCAACTATTAATAAAGTTAAAAGACGCCTCAAGATGTCCAAAGATAAAATAAAGGCAGTATATGATTTCAGTACGACCCCATTCTTCGATCGTTTAGAGAATAATTTGGATTCTGCAGGAGTACGTTTTATCAAATCCCAATTCAAGAACTCGTGTAAAAAGCGCCTATCATGGTCAACAAAAGACAAAGTTTTTGCATTAGCAGTTTACAAGCGGGGACCAAAATGTTACAATTTTTTAAAGAAATTCGTTTCGTTACCATCAAAATCAACTATTCAAAAAGTGTTGTCTCGAATGCCTCTTCATGTGGGTATTAACAGAGACTTGATAATCAAAGTTCAAAAGCAGCTGGCAAAGAAACCTCCAGGTGACAGATGCTGTAGTTTAACATTTGATGAAATAGCGCTATCAACCGCTGCTAGTTATTGTGAGTCTACCAAAAACGTTGTCGGCTACGTTGATCTTGGATCTTTAGGTCGTAAAAATGAATTGGCGAAACATGCCCTCGTGTTCATGCTGCAGGGAATTAAGTCATCTTGGAAACAACCAATTTGTTTTTACTTTACCAAAGACTGTATTGGAACGGCAGATTTAAAATATTTATTAGTAGAGTTAATATCCGAACTACAGGCGGCATCTATAAACGTGGTATGCACCATATGCGACCAAGGGCCTACTAATATGGCTGCTTTGAAACAGTTGTGCAGTGACAGGAATATCGCTAAACCTGGACCTTATTTTTTTGTTAATGGGAAAAAAATAGTAACATTTTCAGACCCTCCCCATCTCTTGAAAAGTACTAGGAATGCGTTGTTGAACCATGATATTATATTTACTGATATAAAAAATGGTACATCTGTGATAAAAACTTCGAAATTTAAGCACATCAAACAAGCTTATACTGCAGATATGAATAAAAGGTTTCGTCTTTTATACCACTTGAAGGAAGATCATCTGTTCGGATTAGAAAAACATTCTTTTTTGAAAATGCGTGTTTCGATTGCTGCGAAAACTTTGAGCAACAGAGTGGCCACGGCAATTTCATATCTGGTGTCGTCCTCGGAGATAGAAGCTGCCGCCATTCAAACAGCCGAACATGTTGGAGACTGTAATGATCTCTTCGACACTTTCAATGGGAATAGCTTCTATCCCGAGAATGGAAATGATCTGAGGTGCGCTCTAAATAACAATTCAAAACATTGGGCAAGATGGGACGAGCTATTGCCGAAAGTTGCTTCATGGAAATTTGTTAATAGTAATGGTTCTGTGAAAGAAACAATGCCTTTCAAAACAGGATGGATTAACAATATCCGTGCGATTAAAGAATTGTGGAAAACCTGTCAAAAATATAAGTTCAAGTATTTGCGAACTCGATCACTGAATCAAGATGCACTCGAAAACTTGTTCTCTAAAATTAGGCTATATGGATGTGGAAACCAACATCCCAATTGTTTGCAATTTGTTTCTTCGTTGAAAACAAGTATTCTGAATAACTTTGTGGGAAATAATTCAAAAAGTAATTGTGAAGATGATGGTGGGAGCCTGTTAGATCCTCTGCACAGTTTTTTAAAAAATGAGGATCAACAGGCTTCTCCATTAATTAACGATACTGAGAATGAACTTCTGACACTCAATTTGCCTGCTTGCGAGCAGTTTCAGGAGTTTGCGGTCCATACACAAGCGCTAGCTTATGTATGTGGTTTTATAGTAAAAAAAATTAAACGCGTATTAGATCATTGTACACAGTGTGCTGGTTGCTGCATAGCCAAAGATAAATTATCTGTTCATACATACACCCTACTTAGAGAATATGATCCTTGCATCGAAAGACTGAAATATTGTACTGAGGATTTAATGAAATGTATTCAACGTATTTATGACCTCATGACTTATTTTTTAAAAGAAATGGGTCACGTTTGTGATATACGCCAAAAAATGTTTGCTGCCTTAAAGATTAATGTTAATTTTGAATGGATCAAGTGTGCCACTCATTTTACTACGCTTAGAGAATTCATTCTGAAAGTTGCGTTCAAATTAATAGTAAACAAATATTTCAAAGATATGGAACAACGTCTACAAGCAGCTAAAAGACGTCAAAGAGCAATTGATAAATTAAAAAACCTAAGACAGGTGTGATGTATATGTATATGTATATTGGTCATTTGAAAATTTTTGTGATTTTGTTGACCTCACTTAACTGTGATTTATGTATATTTCTAAAACTGACTGTATTTTGTTAGTTTTAGGCCTAGTTTTAAATTAAACTTTGGGATGTGTACGATACATTATGACACACTTCTTCCATTTCTACACGTCATATTACTTTATAATTGTTCCTTTTTTTGTACCTTTTTCTAGTTTTAGGCCTAGTTTGTAATTGAACTTTGTGATATATTCTTACTCGTCACTCGAATTCATTAGATATATCACTGATTATTTTCTTGTTATTTTTGTTTAAATGTTATAATTAATATTTTCTCTACTAGTACCTACTTTCAATTTCATCTCTTTGTGATGTTTTTACTGGTCTTTTACTGACCTTGTTACTCAAATATGTATTATATATTATAAGTTTTGTTGTTTACCTCTTAATTACTATACAAATACCTGTTTATATTTTTTGTACCTTTTTTTAGTTTTAGGCCTAGTTTGTAATTAAACTTTGTGATATATTCTTACTCGTCACTCGAATTCATTAGATATATCACTGATTATTTTCTTGTTATTTTTGTTTAAATGTTATAATTAATATTTTCTCTACTAGTACCTACTTTCAATTTCATCTCTTTGTGATGTTTTTACTGGTCTTTTACTGACCTTGTTACTCAAATATGTATTATATATTATAAGTTTTGTTGTTTACCTCTTAATTACTATACAAATACCTGTTTATATTTCTGTTTTGTTACATTATTTATTAATCATTATTGTTATAATGTTGATGAATAAATAACAATATTCTCTAGTTCTTCAACTGTTTTATTTTCATTTTGCCACATTAAATGCAAGATGCAAAATTCAAAAGAACCGCGCGTTTCTATAGTGTTCGTGCAGCCCCCTATAGGGGCGCTACCTGATTTTCAAGTTACCATATGTTAGACAGGAATGGAACACTCTCACCTACCTTCTCTCTGCTTACCGGCCAATATTCATAATGTTTCGGGGACCAGTCGCAAATGGCGCTGAAATCAGTGGCCGGCGAAAAATCCGCGAGAAAATTTGAATTTTGTGCCATGACTTGCGCTAGATCTGGAATTTCATGATTGATGGCAGTAAATTTTCGAATAGCAAAAAATAGTATAGGTACACTGAACTCAATAATTTAAGGGACACCTCGAGTATGTGCGCCGAAAGTAGGCAACCAATTATACGCGAAATTTTTTTGCTGCGTAAACTAGCAAGTGAACAAAGCCGCCTAGAAATGTCCTGACCACTCAAAATTTTATGTCAAAATATCCATTTGAATTTGTGCTCTAAAATGTGTTATTTTGCAAGTATTTTATGAAGCAGAGTATATTTTTTGAGTGATTCAAGTGCTAATATGTGTACCGAAGGTTGAGGAATCCAAGAAATCTTATACTGTACAGTGTTTACGAACTACGATTATCAAGAAATTTCAGACTTTTTTTATGAAAAAGGTACAAACCATTGGCTATGGGTGGCACCAAATTGTGATTTTATGGGCATTTAGTGATTTCAAAAAAAAGGCTATTAGGCCCCGCAGCCACGGCCGTAGCAGAACAAGTTGTGGAAGATTTTTAACTTATAAAAAAAAATAGATTTTTTGAGAACGAAGTGCTCTTTATTTGTCTGATGTTGAGTAACAAATAAGTAGGGATTCGATTCATATCGCCTTCTTGTCCATGAAGGTCGAATCTCTATGGTCGAATTTGATAGCAGTTTCATGATCGGAAATGATTTTTTCTTGCTTTCCAAAAGACAAGAGTAGTCGGTTTAATTTAAATAATTTGCTTTATTTTAAATAAGAAAATACGTTTCCCCTTGCGCAACTTTGGTGAGCCGGCTTTAGTTTCGCTGAGATGTTAAAAAAGGAAGATAGGACGAAAACATTTAATTTCTGGGTAATCTCAAACCTCGCAGAGTATACGTATGTTTTTGGAAAGCTCAACCTTCGAGGCACTGATTCAACACTCAAATCACTAAAATTTACAATTTGTTCAATAACACATTTTCGGACACAAATTAAAATAAAGAGATCGATATTTCATTTTGACAAAGTAATGTATTGAATGGTAAGCACATATCTAGGCAACTGTGACAAAGCCCGTTTACGCCAGTACTAAACTTTCGTGTATATTTGGTTGTCTACTTTCGGCGCACATACTCGAGGTGTCCCTTAAATTATTGAGTTTAGTGTACCACCTCTTGTTATCTGAAAATTTGAAAACAACAATCACATGAAATTTGGTGTCTAATTCTAACAGCAATACTTGATATACAGGGTGTCCCAGAATTCCACCGACAAACTTTAACCGTATACTATGGAACGCCGTTTTACTATTAATTATGCACACTACTTCGGGTGGCTCAACATTAATTTCCTCAGTTTATGTTGTAAAATCAAAACGTTATCGAGTCAGTAGGACATCAAATGTAAATGAATGTTGTTTCGGAAAAAGACATTGTTCGATGTTGCATTAAAACAATACACCCGCATATTGTACCTCAACAGACAATATGCAACGACATGCGAATTACTACTTGCAACGACGTGCGACTTGCTACTTGCCCCTAGACTTACTACTTACAACGACATGCAACAAACAATATACTCGCACATTGTACCGCGTCCTGCAATCTGCAATGTGCAACGACTTGAGAGTTCGGATTTTCCTACGACATGCATCTTGCGACTCACAACGACATGCAATCAACAATATACTCGCACATTGAACTGCAATCTACAATCTGCAATGTGCAGCGACTTGCGAGTTACTACTTACAGTTAGCAGTTAGCTGCGAGTTCGCATTTTACTACGACATGCAACTAGTAGTATACTCGAACAATTGTACCGCAACCTACAATCTGCGATGTGCAGCCACTTGCGAGTTACTACTTACAACGACTAGCATATCGCGTCGCGACTTACAACGACATGCAACCAATAATGCACTGGAATAATTGAACCGCAACCTACAATCTGCGATGTGCAGCGACTTGCGAGTTGCGACTTACAGTTAGCTGCGAGTTCGAATTTTACTACTTACGACATGCAACTAGCAGTATACTCGAACCGCAACCTACAATCTGCAATGTGCAGCGACTTGCGAGTTGCGACTTACAGTTAGCTGCGAGTTCGAATTTACTACTTACGACATGCAACTAGCAGTATACTCGAACCGCAACCTACAATCTGCAATGTGCAGCGACTTGCGAGTTGCGACTTACAGTTAGCTGCGAGTTCGAATTTACTACTTACGACATGCAACTAGCAGTATACTCGAACCGCAACCTACAATCTGCAATGTGCAACGACTTGCGAGTTCGGACTTTACTACATACAAGGAGATGCAACTTATTAACATATGTCCACACATCGTAAGTTGTTTCACGATATGCGGATATATCGTATGTCCAAGACTCATAGTATTGTTAGTAGTCATTGTAGGTATCAATATTCATCATTTTCGCAATTTCGCATTAGTTTTACGAAAAGGGGAGGGGTAAACAAGCCGCCGAATCAGTGTTGCCAACTTGAAAAAGACCGTACGCAGCGCGGGTATTCCTAACGATACACGTATCGATACTTCAAATTTCCGAGGGGGAGTGAGAAATTTCAGTGAGGTTTACTTCATTCTGTAAAATGCTCGATAATGTGTGAACTTGTCCATTATAACTCCATTTTGTTGCGAATCATGTCAATCCCTTTCCTCAACTCACTCCTACAAAGTTACGGAATGACCGGAATGAAACAGTTCTGTGCAAGTACAGTACCGAGGGGCAAGTCACTCGACAAATCGGTGTACGTTTCGGTGCAAATGTTTTGAAAATCTCCCAAATCTTCGAAAAATCACAAATCTTCCATAAATCTCTAGAAATCTTAGCAAATCGTCAACAAATCTCACAAATCTTTGCAAATCTTTACAAATCTTCAAAATCTCTGGTGAATTCTTGATCACGTGATCATCTTCAGCCAACCAGACAGAAGATAATGGAATCATTCAATTGCAGCTGCCATCTACTGACATTATGTCATACTAATTTTATCCTCAAATTATTATTTCACGTGAAGTGTCAATCCCAAGGTCAATCTGTTCTCGAATTTGTCGGGATTCGGGAATCACGGGGAAATTATGCATTCATAGAAGCACTGAGACGTTGCACTCAGAGAGATGTTCGACAATCATTTGTATCTATTCTCTATGAGTAATAATGATTAAATATAGAAAACGATGGTTATCAACAATTACTTTGATTATTGTGAAAAATTAGTTTCCCTATTCACTTGTTCAATCATAAAGAAAAAGCCCTTTTGACCAGAATAAATAATTGGTTTGTTAAAAGCCGGACAGCATGCCAGTTTGTTTATAACTGCGAAATCTGAAATATTTCTCATTTGTTTTTATAGATCGCAGTTTTTTTTTATGAATAATGAGGTTTATTGAAAAACCTGAATTTCAAATATTATTCAAATCCACTTTACGTATACACATTTTCTCCCCTCTATCTCTCTCTCTGCCATCCTATTTATTGTAATCCATTTTGAATTCGCGCCAATGAATTCTAAATTGCGCATGCGCAGTTATGCCAAATCTTGGAACAAATCACCCAAATCGCCAACAAATCCTTCAAATCTTCAACAAATCTGAATTTTGAAAGAAGTACGCGTTTTTTGGCAGTTTAACCAGTAATACGGCAGTATTTCCTCATGTTGGCAGCACTTAGGATGACCTTGAAATTCGCCATTCTGTCATTCGCCATAATGGCCTTGAATCGCCATACTGTCATGTCACCGCACTGCGCATCGCCGTAGTGACCCCGACCCATTACGCCGACGTGACAGAATGGCGACTCAAGGCCATTTTAAGTGCTGCCAACATGATGGCATACTGACGTATTACTGGTTGCGTATGATTAATTTTTCGGTTTCTTCTGGACTGCGCAATCAGATCGTTTCCAAACGCTGGTAGAAAAATATTGTGTGCAACACGTAGGAAAAGTGTATTTTTCCGTATTCGTCGTATACGTGCAGTCCAGAAGAAACCGAAAAATTATTCATACGCAACCAGTAATACGTCAGTATTCCTTTATGTTGGCAGCACTTAGGATGGCCTTGAAATTAGAGTGAGAGGCGCGCCTGTCACTCGTCATACCAGACACACGTCACGCCCGACAATCGTCTTGCCAGACACGCGACATAATACTCAGAATGGAGAGCATTGCCAACATCCGTCATAATGCAATAAAACACAATAGAAAAACATTATTGGTTTGACTAGATTTTAAAAATTAATCGCTTAAAACGGCCACCTTGTCTGAACAAGGTGGCGATTTCCGTTCGATTTTCCGTTCGGCAAGGTGGCCGTTTTAAGCAATTAATTTTTAAAATCTAGTCAAACCAATAATGTTTTTCTATTGTGTTTTATTTTATTGAAATGTTATAAGGCGGATGATGGTAGAATGCTACCGAAACACGTGTACCTAAATAAAGACCTTTTAGAACGGATGTGGAGGTTGACTTTGAATTTTCAATTTTATCTTGGATCATCTCACTCCACTTAGAAATAATGGATTATTATTCATAATTTTTATTTCAAAAAAAGTCCCTAGACTCAAGAATTATTCTGGATTGTATTATTGGTTGCCTACTTAACGGACACGTTTTATAAGAAATAAATTAAAATTCAATAAATAGGCTATTGGGGGACATTTACGCCGATAATGGGGGCCCAGTAAGTACAATTTCAATGTATTTATCTATTCAATTTATCACAGCACATGATAGCACGGCACTGGACCGAATGCCGGTGTCCTCCAGTAACGTCAAAAATATCAAACTGCTGGCACCCTTGGCTTAGTATAGATAATGGTTAGTCATTCCGGGATTTTGAGAACCACTCTGTGACCTGCTGTCTGACAAGCTGTGCACTTTTAACGACGTCTAGTCCGAAGTTGATCAGGTTTTTCTTTTTTTGGTTAAAATCAAAAGCTTCTTGGGGAGTTTATAAAACCACAAGTATACTACATACTACGAAATTTATCAAAAATAAGTTATTAATAGCGCTGTTTAGCTTAGATTTCCGTTGAGAGAAGGGTATTTTCGAAAACTTGTAAAATAATATTTGTCAATCTGACATGAGCTCAACTTTAAGCACAGAAAGTGGTTCTCAAAAAATTAGTGCACAGCTTGTCAAACACGTCAAAATCTCGGAATGACTAACCATTATCTATACTAAACCAAGGCTGGCACCCAATATGATTGACACTTGTAAAAAATGAAATTTCCCCGGATCTGGTGAAATCGTGATTATTAGAAAGAAATATCTAGGCAGATTAATAGTATTAGAAAAGGACAAAATGTTCTTGGACCACTATTTTTGAGTATAATTTCTCTGAAAATAGAGAGAACCCATCACCCATTTTTCGAAATTCTGGGGATATTTTGTTATTTCACAAGACCTGGCGGCTGGCAACCCTGCAATGTCTGTCATTTATCAGTGTCACTGACTACCATTAACCGTCGCGCGTGCGTACTGCGTTGCACGTGCACGTGCACGTGCGACGCACCGTCACTTTCGTTCCGCGCCAAAACGTGCTGTTCGTTCTAGATGTGTGAGAAAATTCGGAATGTTCTCATAAGAATCCGAGTGGGAATTCTTATAAGAATTCAACACTTTCCTTTCAAGGTAAGGTGTTCTCATTTTATCTTCTTCCACTTGACTTGTAGATTGTTTTGGATTATCTTGAGAGCCAATTCCTATGCTCATAAAAAACATGCCATGGAACATAGACCCTATATTCTAACGTTTATTCCCGTAAAATTACCTATCTAATCACAATAAGAATGTCGACTTCATAATCTTCAGATGACTTCCGATGATCGCGCTGTGGCTTCCATTATTAATGCGGCACGTGAAGCCACAAGAAGGGAAAGGTCTCAAAGTTTAATGGATGCCACCCGTAGAACTTTTAGGCCTGAAAGAAGGAATTCGACGCCGTCTAACAGTAGGCAGGCTCCCTGGAAGAAGGTGATGTACACTTACTCACAAGAAAAACGGGACACCTATCGGGCGGCCGGAAGTTGAACTACACAAATCGTACATCCCTGGACGAGGCTACATTCTATTAATAATAATTATGAAGTTTATCTTGAAGGGTGTCAGTCAATTTATACTTGTCTAGGCACACTTATATCGCACCGGGGAAGATCTAGCCTCGTCCCGGGGTGTACTATTCGTGTAGCTCGGGTAGCGAGCGCCCCCAGAGGTGTCCCGTTTTTCTTGTGAGTAAGTGTACCTATTGAGGAGGTCGAACCCTGATTTTTATCCGAGTCCAAATGAACTTGCTTATCTTGATGAGAACGGTTTCGGTAAGATTTAATTATTTATTGGGAGGATAGTAGTAATACTTTTTTTAACGTCAATTATAGGGAAACGTTCTAGTATCGTCGACAGAACATGGCCAATCAATAGACTACATAGATACATATGCCATGAACTGTACCCTCTAGTAGCCTTAGAGGACACCGGTTTTCGTTTTGCCAAAACGGCTCGTAACAGGAAACTGGTAGTTTTCCCGGCTGTCAATGAGATACGTGAACTGGAGACAAATGTCGGGAGAGGTCTACTCGTGATCATACCCAACAGTGACCTGGCATTGCCAGATTTAACCACGACTACTTCTAGACAGCCTCCGACAAGACAATCAATAGCGAGATCCCGAAGTAGAACTCGTGTTGCATCCGATACCAATAATTCGGGGCCATCAACCTCAACGTCAAATCGATATCGAAGTCCATCTCCTGATAATGTCACAAGCGATGATTCTGACTTTGAAACATCACCACCTCCTCGGCCGATTGTGATGCGGCCTGAGTCACGTCCAGTAATGCAAGCATTACCACCTCAGTCTTCTCAACCACAAAATTCAGAAGAAGAGTCTGATAACAATGATTGTAAGTAAAGTAGATATAATTACTTTCATTTGATATACTGTATATCTACGGGTTTAAAAGGGGAAAAATTTTTTAATTTCAATTTCACAGAAAAAATTATTTTTGATAAAATCGTCTGCTTGCTCTTAAACCTCTAAAACTCATTTCATTTTCATTTCAACAGGAACAGTTACTTTGTAATTGAATTTTACTTGAAAATTTTGGACTAGTAATCGAAACCATAGCGCAGAAGTTTGCAACAGTCACTGTCATCAGCAGCATACGCACCTGTCAGCATGTCAGAACTTTGACAAATGTAGAAAATATTCATAGCAAAGATGATTCAAGCGATGCTAACTCGATATTAATCGGTACCAATTATGGTGCGACCCTACGCCCTACTCATTCTCCAAAGATTACATGAAAATATAAAATAAGGTAAGAAAAATCCAAATCTTATATTCAAACAATGCTGACAGTGACTGTTACAAAGTTTCGCACCATGGTTTCGCTTACTGGTTCTTATATTAATTTTGGATAAAATTTCCATATAAAATTTTCAAATAAAATTCAATAAAAAATTAGCTGTTCATGTTGAACTAAAAACGAAAATTGGTTTAAGAGGTTTGAGTCCATGCAGACGATTTTATCAGGAACTAGCCATGACGTCATTTACAGAGGAAACATTTGCGACATACGTCACCATTAGCATTCATACCACTAAAATTGATTACGTCGGTTCCTTCTTTCAAAAATTGGACTGTATACATATATTCCTAGACTTGATACGTCAAAAAAGCTTTAAAAAACGCATGAATAGATATAAACAGGAATTGGGAACGTGAAGTACCCAACAACCATTACGGAACAAAAAAAAAAGATTTTTGATAATTAAATTACGAGATCATGAAATAAATATTGAATAATAATATACCTAATAATAATAAGTACTAACTTAATAATCGCTCATAATAAGCGACATTGTCAATTGATGAGTAGTTCAGACAATTATTATCTTTAATTTGAGAGGTAGCATGCAAAAAACACCCCCGACCCTTGTTTCCTGATGAAAATTGACTAGAAAAATGAAAGTAATGCATTTTTTCGAAATATACATATAAAAAGGAACAATAACAGTTCTGTATAAGCGACATATCGATGTCGATTACAAAAATCATATTTTGTTTCAGTGGAATTTCATGACGCTTTGGATGAAGTCATTAATATTGGCGACGAGGATGGCAACCGCCCAGTGACACAAGTTGACTTTCCTAATTTCCCGACGGGGAATACAGTAGAGGTTATAAACGTGGAAATTGACCGTAACATTGTCATGACTCAATTGCTCGACTTGTACAAAGATAAGACTTTGGTCCAAAAAGATATTAGGGTGTCATTCAAGGAAGAAATGGGCCTCGATTACGGCGGACTGACAAAAGAAATGTACATACACAATGTTCTGGAAGCAATGCAGAAGGGAATATTTCAGAGGCGAGAACATCCAGGTGCCCTTCCTCACACTGTCCAAAATCAGGAAAGGCCTATCGGACGACTTCACGGTCATAGGAAGGATCCTAGCACATAGCGTTATCATGACAAAACATATTCCACATTTTATCGCTAAAAGTTTTTACTTGATGTTGACTGATCCTGATATCGAAGTTCCAGGTGAGCAAACATCAAAGCTCTCATTTCAATTTTCTCAGACGTTAACAATTTTTACATTTCAGGTGACATTTTACTAGGAGATCTGATGGGTTTCGTTACTAATTCCGAAAACGTACTCCTGAACAAAGCTCGTACAAAATTTTCATCACTTAATGATAGAGAAATCGACAAGTTGATGGAGTTTTTCCAAACCTATGGATTGCTAGAGCTCCCCAAAGAAACAGAGATAACTGCCCAATTGATCAGTATCGCGGGAAATGTTTTGTGCAAGGGATCGATCGAATTCGTAAAAAAGATAAAAAACGGAATTCCGTTGTTTTGCGATCAATTTTTTAGCAAACTAACCAGTGACGACTTGAACATTCTAATTCGACCAATCTCAGCAAGCAGGGTATTAAAGAAATATTAAACAACGCACAAAGCCAGGCGGTTTATTTCTTTAAAAATTATGTGTCGAACTCTTCCAGAGCTAATCTCCAGAAGCTAATATTTTTTATAACCGCTTCTGAGTATTTGCCTGAGAGTATCACGCTCAACCTCAAAATTTTCGGTTTTCCAACGGCGCACACGTGCACCAACACGATTGACTTACCCGTTTATCATACTCAACAAGAATTGACAGAAGATTTAAGCTCAATTATCAATAATGAGTCTTCTTTTCAATACACATCACTTTAACAATCAATACTTTCAATTTTTAATACTGGAGCATTAATAATTATATTATTGTTACTGCGTTAATGCACTTTTTATGTTTTTATCTTATAAGCAAGTTTGTTTATTTATTTATTCCGTTTTTTCGTTCCATATTTATGTTATCGTGTTACTGTCATAATGAAATTATAATTGATAATCTATAATAAAAATGAATTATGAAAAATACATCGTGTGTCGAGTTATTGGTACTTATTAAGTATTGAATCGCGGACCATTAGTTCAAAATTGAGACTAAGTACAATTTGCTCCACGAAAGAAGGACCTGTTTTGACAGATTGCTAATTTTTCTTTTCGATATCAGAGGATTATTGTAAGGTCTTGCAACCGGTACACATTCATTACTCGATTGTGTTTCCATCATTTTATAGATGTCAGATATGTGGCAGAAAGACATGGGTACTCCAAGACTTCCTAATATTGAGAGGCAAAATTCTTTGAACTGTCAAAACAGGTTCATTCTTTTGTGGAACAAACCGTACATAAGGTAATAGGTATACCAATGGTATACCTGTGGTTGTGGTACTAGCGAGAGATCAAAAAGATATCTTGGATTAGGGTTGGCGTCGCTGATTGTCATAATAAGTATTTGTCAGAGTATTGTAATTATGACATAATCAGCCTACTTAAGGGTTAGAAGTAATGACAGCTTTTCGAATGTTACGATTTTCTGAATGAGTTGTATCTCAGAAATGAAGGCATTTACAAAAAATACTTCGGTAGACAAATAAGTTCTAGATGGTTTTAGCTTAGATTCTGAACTTTCATTTAGGCTTTGAAATTTTTATGTAGGTTGAGAAATTATGATGATACCCCTGTGTAGAAATCGTTTTTCGGTCGAGTTGGCTGCAATTATCGTCTTGCCGCAATCTATTTAATGAATGTAAAAAGGGACAGAACGATGATTGCAGCCAACTCGATCGAAAAACGATTTGTACACACGGTATGTAAATTTAAATTTTATCGGATAATCGGAAAACTGCGATTACTTTGACCCTCAGTGTACCTGTGAGAAATAATACGGATATTTCACGACTTTTGTTATGCGCTCTAAAATGTTACCTTGGCTCTGTAACAAATACACTGAAGGTATTTTTTCGAAATGAGATCTAAATAAGTCTGAAATGGCATTTCCAGTTTCCGGACTCTGTAGTGAATACCGCCACGCGGCCATTAAATTACTATTTTCCGACGCCCACATTTGTAAAGTGTCACTTTTCATAACAATCGAGATGGCTGAAAAGTCACTCATGATCATGCAATCTGTTACATAATGAATCTGGTGAATTCATTATCGCACAATTCCTTAATTTCACTGAATCTATTAAGCATGAATCCGTTTTCAAATTGTTATCGTTTTTATCGTTATTCTTTCATTTTAATCGTTTAGTTGGTTCGAATCGTTGAATAATTGTGATTTCACATTTTTGGCAATTTAGGGTTTTTTATTTTTATGAAAACTAAGTTTAGCAATAACAAAATTACCAAACTTCTAAATTAATTATGGCGGATTATGACATTTGTCAATTTTCTTTCTTTTGTATTTATGAGTTTTTACATGGATTTTACAAGCAATGGTATTATAATATTGGTGTTACAGTGATGTGGACGTCGGAAAAATCGTATACGCAACTTGTCGGAAAAGTTTCTTTCGCGACTCGTGGGTTGTAGCGCTTGGCTGGCGCTTCGCGTTACAATAATCCCACTCATCGCGCGAAATATTGCACTTTTCCGACACGTTCCGTAATGTACTATTTTCCCATCAAATAATAATAGCTTCCAGACTTTTCAAAAGAAAACGTTTTCTCTTCAACAAATGACGTAATGCAACATATTGTGGGCATTCGCGTGTTTTGTTGTCTGTATAAGTAGACATAAATAGCAGGGGCACGCAGAATAAGCAAATAAAATTAATAAAAAACGACCCATGTTTATGCAATTAACAATACACAAATACCCACAATTCTCTATTTTGGATTGTTAATTTTGGATGAAAATATTTTTAAGTCCACATTGTTCAAATAAAATTCGATAAAAAAATAACTGTTCATGTTGAAATGAAAACGAAATGGGTTTTAGAGGTTTGAGACCAAGGAGGCGATTTTATCAATAATAATTTATGCTGTAAAATCAGAAATAAAAATTTTTTTCCTCTTTCAAACCCCATCCGTGGACATACCGTATATTATATTCTGAAGAGTTTATTAGATAAACTAGCCTCTATTTTTGGGGCACCCTGTATATGAGTATAGGTATCTTGGGGAAATTGATAAAAGAGTATACATCATTATAAACTTTATTGTAGTTAAGAATTTGAAAAAACAAAATAATTCAATTACCCAAGCATCTCAGAACTTGAGTATATTTGTATTGGTCACTCGATTCTGTATTTAGAATTCTTGTAATCTGCTCTGAATCTTCAACATCTACATTGAATTGCACAGTCAAATTTGAATCAACATCTTCCAATTCGTTGGGTGCAATGACCATATTCATTTCATGTTCGCCAAAACTGTTCAGAATTCTGGAATGGAGGTAATCTTGGGGAACAAACACTTCGTCTGTAGCTGTGTGTGAAGAATTGATATTCTGTAGCATGCCTGAAATCCAGCTTTGACGAGGACTATTATTGTCCATGGTGCGAATTTTGTGGAAATTCCAGGAACAACGGAAGATGTCTAATTTATTATTGATACTTTGAGAATAAACGGTCTGCAATGCAAACATTTGCCTCTGATTGTCAATGTTCAATAATCCAATTTCTTCCAGTCTGAGAAACTCATTTCGGAAGTAATCCAGAACTTGAGTGTAAACATCACGCCAAAGGCGCTCGATTCTTTGATTGTGGACGGAGCGGCCTGCTATGTGGCTACCTCTATTCAAACCTCTGATGGCGTTCATTAAAACGGCAACAAATAAATTTTCATATCCATGATCGGATCGGACCCGAGACGGTAAACCAAAATCAACTGCTGCTGATGCAAAGTAGGGGATGACACTTCTTGCTTTCATAGATGTATTGCATTTGACATAAAGTATCAACCTCGAATACCCATCAATGCACCCATGTACAGCAAACTTCCAACTATAAATAGTTAAATGTACTCTTCAAAATGAGGAACACTAGGATTAACATACCGTATCAGTTTTAAATTTGCATCAATATGCCATAAAGAATTTGGAGTTGGAACCTCGTATGTGCGACGATGTATTGCATGAGACCACCTACATGCAGTTCCCAGTGGGTCAATGTCTGCCAAAATTTCCCTCACTTTTTTTCTCTGAATAACCTTTCTTCTAGTTTTCAAATACGCTATCATCATCTGAAATTCACATCTGTAATACCTACACAGTTCCCAGGCCGTCAACTCGCTTAGGCGACCAGGTCCCTGTTCCTGATCTCTACAAATTTTGTATTTGTGAAATATTTCGCAGTGTTCCCAAAACAAGGAAGAAAAAATTCCTGAATTTTGAGAGTACACCTGTCATTTGAAGTGAATCGTTAATTAAATTTCAGTGATTTGTTGCAAATTTCTTATAGCAGTAAAATGAACAAAGTGTTTGGAAAGCGAATTACATTTTTATATGGCGAATTTGATGAAAATTAACAAATTAATCGACTTTGACAGTCTCGGAATATAAACTTATTCAGTGGTTGCGAAACGCTACAATGAGGGAGTCCTTTCGGGGACAGCAATAGTCTAAAAAGAGATAACATGGCTCTGCCTGTAGGGGATTTTCGTTGATGTTTCAGGTTAGCCATTTCAAGTTTTTTGGTGACAAAACTGTCAATATGACCAAATCTTAACCTAACTTTCACAAAATATCATGCCCCGCTTACACGATATGACTTTTGGATCCTCAAAAATCAAAACCAAACTCAAAACTAGTTGCTTGATTGTTTAGCTTTTGTCACTAAAAACCCAGTTGAATACACTGAAGTATAAACCGAAAATCCCCTACAGCCAGAGCATGTTGTCTCTCTCTAATAATCAAAGGACTCCGCCATTACAAATACAAAATTTGTAAAGATCAGAAACAGGGCCCAGCTGTAGTTTTTAGTCAATATGTACATAAAAGTATAGTCGCCTCAAAATATTTGTTTCAACACGTGATCCTAAAGTACCTCACAAATTCATTTAACAATGCTTTTTGATTAAATTTTGGTTAGCAACATAGGTCACGTGTTTTAACAAATATCTTGAGGCGAGTATAGGCAGATTAGCTTTGTAATGAGGAACTAACTAGGAATTTAAAGTTGTCAGGTTCTGTCACGGTTTTGTTACTAATTTAATCAAAATAAAATGAATAGTTGGCGATTTTCTGAAGTTTTATATTTTTGCCAACAGCCAACTATTCATTTTATTTAGATTTATCTAGTTACAAAACCATGACAAAACCTAACAACTCTAAATTCCGAGTTAGTTACTCATTACAAAGCTAATCTGCCTGTATACACGGTGTCCAGAAATTAGTCTGCAATAATTTGCCTGATGATTCCTCTATAAAAACGATGAAAAAAAGTTCTAATAAACGTATGTCGAGAATCGCTTCCTAAGGGAGGATCCGTCTGGACTCTTGAGGAGGACGGACGTGTTTCTTGACGGTCTCGGCTTGTACACCCCGTACAAAGAAAGTGCTCGAAAATCGCTAAGTAAAACTCCTCAGTTTCATGTGATGTGATGTGATGTGATCCACGATACTGGTGTGAATATAGGTGCGGCAGGTGAAACAGGTACACGAGCAAGCAGGTAGCCAGGTACCGACTGAAGAGCGCTAAACCTGAGTACCGAACCACACTCGATCTATATCTACACCAACCGGGGATTACCTAAAGCTGAGTCAAATCAAACATAACCGTAACATTAGATTAGACTAGAATAAGTAGATCAACATAACCGCATGAAAATAATTTCAAATCGAACGTGATACCAGTCTCATACCGATAATGGGAGAGCATTTACAAACCACGCGGGCACCAAAATCTCTACCTGCTAGCGTTGGGTAGGAACCCTCTAGCGTGACTCTGGCCTAAAAGCACACCGCACGAAGAACATTTCTACCCCTGTCATAAATAAACGTTCGCTTCATAATAAGAAAACTCCAAGACGACCCAAACACGTGCAAAACATAACTCAAACACCGCGAAACGGCGGAATAGTATTTTAAGATTTTTGAACGGACCCTTCCAGTTTTTAACCGTAATAAAATAAACACGCAGGTCAAAAATCTTTCACACGTTTCAGCTTGCTAACCCAAAACTCTTAGCTATACCCATAGAGGAGATAATCCTTGGCTATACCATAATAAATCAGACCCACAACACAAACTCAAGCAAATATGGAGACAATCGAGACACTGCGACAATCACGAAAATTCCCGCCGACGGAAACTGTACCTTCTATGAAGACGAAATGGCCAACAGCGCTGGAACCATCGAAACATACATGGCTTTCAACAGATCTAAGAAGGAGCATACACAGGAAAACTCTTCAAACTATCCTGAAAACGTAAATGCAAACGGAGGCACGAAGAACACCAGACGAGAAGTGGTAATCATTATCATTCTGCCGAAGGACCTCACGCAACTGTTTGTACCTCGGAGTTTGAATCACTTGAAGCAGGGGTAAGTCAGTTCTCACAACATGGAGAGGAAAAACCAAGAACAGCCTCTCCCAAAATAAATCGTATCCTCTCCGGAGAAAACCAACAAAGTTTACCAAATCAAGGAAACATGGACCTCAAAAAGGAGCATGGACCACGAAGTACTAAAAGGACCAATAAAAACACAAGAAAAGTGAAAAAAACACGCCTTCTAGCAGACCACAATAGAAAAAGCAAGGAAAAAACAAACATTCCAAGAAAAACCGGATAGAATGGACAACGAGTAAGGCAACGCTAAAAAGTCAATCGGGGAGGATATATGTCGCACCAGAAACGGAGAAGAAACAAGAAGTCATGGGAGAATAACGAGGAAAGCGGAAAAGAATAAAAACACGAACACGAAGGACAACACAGTGAAGTGTGGTCGAGGGCAGCGACGCAGGTGAAGTACGACAACCTTCAGTGACAATGAAGTGCAAGTAACAGTGGAGTGCAGCGACAGGGGAGTGCAGTGACACGGGTGAAGTGTGGCAATAATCAGTGACAAAAAAGTGCGATGATAGTGGAGTGTGGTGGATGGTGTAATGACCGGGCAAAGGGTGGCGATAGGCAGTGTCAACTGTGGTGTCAATAGAGAGTGTGGAGTGCAGTGACACGGGTGAAGTGCGGCAATAAAGTGATGATGATGAAATGGGATGAAAGAAATGACCGAAGACACAAAGCTGGGATGAAGACACGGACCAACGGAGGGCGGCGACCGGGCGCTCAGTTAAGTTCTGTGAATGGAGCAGTGAAAGTGCAGTGATAGAAATAGCAAAAGGAAAAGTGCAGTGATTGAAATATGACACCAACAAAAAAGGAAGAAACGGGGAAACACAAACTCGTGAGGGTCAGCACACAACGAAGGTGGCCTAAGTCCTACACATTCCACAGGAAACCGAACAGCCAAAATTCCTCGGCCCTCAAAAGGGAGGGGGAGGGGTGTGAAGTGCGGACACGAAGTTAGTAGAACAATAATAATCCAATAACTTTATTACAGCTAACACTAACACAAATGAAAAGAAGAATCCTTCAACCTTCACTATCCGTCCTGATTTACCCTGCCACACGTGCTGCGGAGGAGTTTTTCCACCCAGTATGAAGCGTGAACCCGTGAGCGGCCACTGGCCAAGCACACACGGGCCTCATGTCATGTCATGTCGAGAATCGCTTCCTAAGGGAGATATACCCCCTGAAAGGTAAGGAAACCCCTATGATGGTTTATGTCGAATATCTCCAAAACTGTTCAAGATTGAGAAATCATATTTCCCAGTAAACACACGTACGTTTAAATATCGTTGTATCAACGTTATCGTGGTTGAAATAACGTTATCGTTGAAAAAATGAACGTTGAGATTTGGTTATATTTTCAACGTATAAAGTAAAACGCTTATAAAACGTAAGACTTACACGGACTGGTAACCAATTAAAAAAACCACGTGTATGACACTGTATGTAACGTTGTTAAAACGTTGAATCAACGACGTTTTACAATGTATTAATTACAATAATATACAAAGTTATAAGAACGTTTTATGAATACATTTCTGAAATGGTTTGGAAAACATTATAGATAAACGTTAAAATCACATAAAAAATTCTATGTTGAGAAAACAAACCAAAATAAACGTATATTCAACGTGCTAAGACACTAGATGGCGCTGTAGTCTATATTCCGCTAGCATTGTTCACACTCGTCCCTATAAGAGGTTCGTTCAAAAACGCAACATCAGTCACTCAGTTAGTGACTATAACCATTGGTGAATCCCAAGCCAAAACGGTCTTTCTGGAACTTGATGGGTGAACAGGACAATGGGGTGTGGGGTTTCCCCCAAGGGTTTGTTATGATTTTTTCTATAACGAAAAACTAACGTATGAATCAGATATGAAAAATTACGTTCAAGAAACGTTTAATGCATACGCATTTGTTGTCAAGTTCGCAACTCACGTTTATGTCTGGTAAATTTTGAACGTTATTAATACGTTGGAGAATTGGTTTCTATTAAATTTAAAACGGGCGACATTTCTACTCCAATTTAACGTTAGGTTACTCGTTGCAGTTCTACGTATAAATTACGTACGTGTGTTTACTGGGTTGGTACAATTATTAACCTTTTTATGCTCAACAAAATGGACTAGGAAAGAATTCAAAATTTCCATCAGGGGCGGGTCATCTAGGGGGGCCGTGGTAAAAAATCTTCCTAACTTTTTTATAAAATCATTGATATCCTAAGGACTCGTCTCAAAAAAGATAATGATATAAAAGTTATTCCGGAAAAACTGTTGTCGATACCTCATCTTTAACGGCCTGTAACTCTGTCATCATAAGAAATCGGACATAGGTCCATAGGAAGTTTTCGTCATCATTTTCATCAAGGAATACGTCATTGAAATATTGCCAACGAATTACGGGACACCCTGTATACATAAGGGGAGCCTATGATCATCATCTCGTCTCTTTTTATATACAGAACGATGGCCTCCCTATAGGTAGACTTTATTCTATCGCTCCCGTAACCTATAAAATATTATACCTTACTGCCAGCATTTGGAAACTGTTTGTGTAAGGGCCAACTGCACCGCACTCGCTTAACTTTAAGTATGATTTAAGCGGGGTTTAACTTTTAAGAGCGCTGCACCGTTTCCAGATATGGTTTAACTTAGCTTAAACCTGGCTTATAATTAAACCGTACATTGGTATGGGTTTAGCGGTCGCTTAAACAATAAAGTGAGGTTATAGTGGACTGTGCAACGTTCACGAACAGCAGTGTCAACAGTGTTTCTGTTTTGTCGATTACAAAAATATGGATAATATTATAAATAATCCGATTTTGGAAGACGATATAATAGAAAATGATTTAGATGAGATGGAATTGATAGAATTTGGCTTTCCCAGACGAATTTATGTACGGACCGATTTTTTCCGTACTATGGATGATCTGACTTTCTTCAAAAAGTTTCGACTGACCAAAGAGACCGCACAGTTTGTTGTAAATTTAATAGAAGAAGAAATTGCGTTTCCAGTAGCAGTGTAGGTGAAATCCATACATGGTAAATATCCAGTTTTATTGTGTGATTGTTTTGGATTTCAGAAATCAATGCATAAGCCCCATGAACCAACTCCTCACGGCATTAAGATATTACGCTACTGGGGGACATCTTGATCTAATTGCAGATTTCATGGGAATGCATTCAACTACTGCTGTAAGGATTATTCCAAAAGTGAGTGCTGCTATAGCACGATTGTATCCTCGGTTTATCAAGCTACCTACAACACTTGAATCCCAAACCGTAGCTAAAGAAAACTTCTATGCCATTGCTGTATTTCCTCATGTTATAGGAGTAATGGATTGTACACATGTGAAGGTACAATCCCCAGGTGAGTACTCCACTGAAACGATACATCAGATTGACTTTCATGTAATCTCGGACTGTCAATACTTATATCATCAGGTGGAGATGATGCAGAGATATTTCGAAACAGAAAGGGCTACTTCTCAATTAATGTACAGGGAATATGTGATGCGGAAAGTAAATTTATAAATCTTGTTGCAAGGTGGCCAGGCTCGGCTCATGATACAACCATTTTTAATAATAGCAATGTGAGGGCCATATTTGAGGAGACACAACTTTTGGAAAATTCTATCCTATTGGGTATGACAGTAAAGTATAAAGCATTCTCAACCATTTCACGCGGTATAATTCCAGGTGATGGAGGGTATCCTATCAAGAATTATTTACTTACACCTCTGATTCATCCGGCAACCCCAGCTGAACAGCTTTATAATCAGTCACAAATAAGGACTCGGAATAAAATCGAGTGCGCTTTCGGTATCTGGAAAAGAATGTTTCCCGTGCTAGCATATGGATGCCGGTTGCAAATCGAAACTACATTAGTGGTTATCACTGCGACAGCGGTTTTATATAATATCGCAAGATCTAGAAATGATCCTGATCCCGCATGTGATGATGATAATGCTCAGCAAGGAGAACTCGAACGCTTCATTGCTGAGGGAATCATTCCTCCTCCTCCTCAAGATCACCACATACATCATGATAATGACTATCGTAACCAACTGATACATGATTACTTTGAAGATATGTAAAATTAGGCTATGAAATTCAATAATATTAGATGACTTTTTGAGAAATTTTTAATATTGTTTTATTACTACATACAGAGAATGTTTAATGTTTATAAGGAATAGGAAACAAAATTATTATTCAATGGAATGCTTCAAACGTTTCAGTTGCAATACCTTGATCTCTATGTCAAGCTCCAAAACACGTTTTCGAAGTGTAAATTCTTCCTCATCGCGTTCTGCTTTCTTCCTTAGGTTTTCCAGTTCACATTGAAAATACTTTCGTTTCAAAGAAGCTACCTCCGAGTATTGATTCGAAAGGTTATTCGTATGAAGCGTTTCTACAACCTTTGGTCTTCTCCTATTTGAGCTTGAGCGTGCCTTCGGTTTCAACTTCTGAGAGACAGGTGTCCGTAATTGTTTCGGAGCATGTTTGCCCCAATTATTCTAAACCGCATTTATAGTTAACATGAGTATAATTAAAAAGTGTCGGCACTAAACGGTATACCTCAGTCTCATTCTCGTTTTGGATATTAGTGTTGATCACCTGCAGGACTGTCTCCTCTCTAAATGTTGGGTCTTCAGTCTGAACCTCCTCAATAATGATATTTGATTCGGCATTATAGAGCTCAGGTTCTTCTGCAGGAAGTACTGTCGCTGGACTGTCCCCATCAAAGGAATTCGTCATTCCCGCGACAGATTTCTTGTTTAATATACCCAAGAGAAGATCCATACATGGATCTTTTTTTGGGATATAGACACCGCCACCTGTAGCGAGCATATTCATCCTATTATCGGCCAGTATCTTTCGTATATGTTTTTTTTTATTCTCATACAATTTCTTCAACGAATCTTGTGTCCGACGAATATTTCTCGGGGAGGATGCATTAAAATCACTTGTAATGCGCTTCCAAGCCCCATATTTATCTGCACTGGAATATTCGTCTGATTCCTTACATTCCAAAATGTGAGCGTATTTGGTAACAACTGTAACAAGGTGGACTTGTTCCTCCGTTGTGTAGTTCGCCCCTCGATTGCGCTTCTCAGTTTGAGACATCTCTGTTGAAGAAAATTTTTCATTATAATGATTTCTGTAACGAATAAAAGACACTTTACCTTGATTGTAATAAGTTGCGGCATATACCGAGAGAAATCTAACAGATTCAACGGAATCCCCGAACGAAACGCTTTATGAATGACAGCAAAGTTTTGACAATGACACACTTTTGACGCTGTTGTCCACAGAACATCTTGATTTAGACACTTCACAATACAATTTGACAGTAAAATTACCACCTAACCGCGCTTAGCTAAGCCCGCCGTCTGGTTTGACGGTGCAGTGGAAGCGTAACCACGATCTACGCTTAAATTTAAGCTCGCTTAGTTAAGCTTAGATCGAAATGTTTGCGGTGCAGTTGGCCCTAAGTCAATTATTTCGTCTCTTAGTTCTGCCTCTGGGCAATTTGAATATTTTTGACGGAATTTTAATCCAAAAGCATAACATTTCTTATATATAACTTTTTCGGAGCAACCCAAGTATTTCGCGATTTCCTTTGCTGTGAAATTTTCATTCATCATAAACTCCAGTTGCTCTTGTCTGATATTAAGTTCTGGACGTCCACGTCCTAGACAAATTTATGATAACAGAGCGAATCATCACGTCACGTGTGTAGGTATTTAATTTAGTCCCAGATAGATTAAGGGCCGATCTTTTCATCTCCAGTTAAGTTTATTCGGCAGTTAAATTTGTTGATTTTCATTGTTGCAATAATAATCAAGGTATTTAACCGCCAGTTAAACTCAACCAGAGGTGAAAAGATCGGCCCTCTCAGCATATAAGAGGCGGTTTTTTACCTTGTGAACATGCGAGATGTCGTAGCTTTCAAAAGTTTCCGACTACAAAAATTAGATGTCAAAATTACAGATAGTTCATCTTTACCGTTTAAGTGTTATCACGTTAACAAGTCTCAGATTGTTCCAGATAGAAAAGTGTAGTCCGAAACTTTTGTACACATGGTAGACAGATATTTAGATATTTACCTCCTGTGACTATTCCGAAAACCTGGTACCGATTATTATTCAGGTTATTCTCGTGAATGACTGAACTGCATCTGTTTGACAGACAATTCAGAGACTCTTCTATCACAATGAAAACTTCTTGTGATATGGACACCCTTATTCGTTCCAGATTAACTTTTAGTGTTTCTAGAATTTCCAAGGCATTAAGTAATGAATTTCTCATTTTGAATTAGACGACCCACTTCTAGTAATTTTCTTTCTATCACTGTCAACACTTGACTAGTCATCTGAAAATCTAAAAATATTATATTTTTGATTTGATACCAAAAATTGGCTGAGACGACCTTGGATGGACCTTGAATCCTTTTTCCACTCACGTTTTCATACGTACGGGATTCAAACCTAAGTTACCGTTTTCAAATCGATTTAAGATCACCTCACCTTCAAAGAAAGGTGTTGAATTCTTATAGGAATTCCCACTTGGCTTCTTACGAGTTTTTCAGAATTTTCTCACACGTCTAGAACGAACCAGCACAACGTTATGGCGCGCACATGGCGCGGAACGAGTAACAACAGTGAGGTGACGGCGCGTCGCGCGAGCGCGACGGTGGCCGGGTGGCAGTAGTGGCACTAATATAGTGACAGGCAGAAAACATCGATGGTCTACAGAAAAAATCGATGAAAAACATCAATTCAATGTTAAAAAAAGGGAAAATCGATTTGAATCGATGTTTTCCATACAAACATATAGTAAAAACATCGCAAAACCCATGGGATATATCAGCGATAAGCAGCTTTATTCTCTACCGTATTGTCTTTTGTCAATGTTGAGATCTTGGCAGAAGGACAGTCATCAAAAGTTGGCAACACTGATTCGGCGGCTTGTTTACCCCTCCCCTTTTCGTAAAACTAATGCGAAATTGCGAAAATGATGAATATTGATACCTACAATGACTACTAACAATACTATGAGTCTTGGACATACGATATATCCGCATATCGTAAAACAACTTACGATGTGTGGACATATGTTAATAAGTTGCATCTCCTTGTATGTAGTAAAGCCCGAACTCGCAAGTCGTTGCACATTGCAGATTGTAGGTTGCGGGTCGAGTATACTGCTAGTTGCATGTCGTAAGTAGTAAATTCGAACTCGCAGCTAACTGTAAGTCGCAACTCGCAAGTCGCTGCACATTGCAGATTGTAGGTTGCGGTTCGAGTATACTGCTAGTTGCATGTCGTAAGTAGTAAAATTCGAACTCGCAGCTAACTGTAAGTCGCAACTCGCAAGTCGCTGCACATCGCAGATTGTAGGTTGCGGTTCAATTATTCCAGTGCATTATTGGTTGCATGTCGTTGTAAGTCGCGACGCGATATGCTAGTCGTTGTAAGTAGTAACTCGCAAGTGGCTGCACATCGCAGATTGTAGGTTGCGGTACAATTGTTCGAGTATACTACTAGTTGCATGTCGTAGTAAAATGCGAACTCGCAGCTAACTGCTAACTGTAAGTAGTAACTCGCAAGTCGTTGCACATTACGGATTGTAGATTGCAGTTCTATGTGCGAGTATATTGTTGATTGCATGTCGTTGTGAGTCGCAAGATGCATGTCGTAGGAAAATCCGAACTCTCAAGTCGTTGCACATTGCAGATTGCAGGACGCGGTACAATGTGCGAGTATATTGTTTGTTGCATGTCGTTGTAAGTAGTGAGTCTTAGGGCAAGTATCAAGTCGCACGTCGTTGCAAGTAGTAATTCGCATGTCGTTGCATATTGTCTGTTGAGGTACAATATGCGGGTGTATTGTTTTAATGCAACATCGAACAATGTCTTTTTCCGAAACAACATTCATTTACATTTGATGTCCTACTGACTCGATAACGTTTTGATTTTTACAACATGCACATGGTTAATCGATTTTGCAAAATATCATGTTTTAGAATGTATAAAATCCGAATTGATTGAATAACAAACGTCAACGACAAGTTTAGATTTCACACTTCTATTTTGTTTTTCGCCTTACAATAACGTGTTGGCGTTTCAGAAACATATGTATGCTTATTGCTGTTTGTCGTGATAGCTGCAATGTTATTTTATATGCGAAAGCTACAATGGTCAACATGCAGAAGCCAAGTTTCACAGGTGATATTGCAAGACTAATAGCAATTTCCCTACCTCTGAGTTCCACGGAATACCCCATATTGTTTTCAATACTAAGACAACTTTGATTGTAATACGTTCAAATATCGTTGTGAATAAATGGTAAAATGGCGTTCCATAGTATACAGATCGTCAGAAAATATGGCGATTTGACCTTATTCACCTTAGGTAAAAGTTGTCGGTGTGAGGAGGTAGACGGCTTCAAAGTTGAGGTAGTAAGTACGGTTTTTATTAAAAAACTCCAAAACCGCATCATAAAAATTATGAAACTAACTGTAATGGTAGCCCTGAAGTGTTTGCGATATGAAGAAACTACAGTGACGCGATCATGGTAAGTTGAGGTCCTCCTAATGTTAAATTGAGTAAATTCCAATTTTTTGGTAACAAACTGTAATTTTTCAACAAGTCTTTCTGAAGTTCCATTCATTGTCTAAAAGTTGAATATCTTGCAAAATTGTCCTCCGATGAGCCATATTGTCCTAAAGTGACTCTGAAGTAGAACGGAAAACGAGGATTTACCCCAATTTTTAACATTGTTGACACGTCGTCAAGGATTTTTTAAGTGCAGACGGGTAATCGAATTGTAGTAGTATTCTGTTGCTACGGGGTAAATATGATTATAACACTATTACAATTCGATTACCAGTCACCATTAATAAAATGCCTAACGACGTCTCAACATTGTTTGAAAATGGGCATAAATCTTCGTTTTCCTTTCCACTTCAGAGTCACTTTACGCCGATTGGACTCGTCGGAGGATAATTTTGCAGGAGATTTAACTTTTAGACAATGAATGGAACTTTAGATAGACCTGTTGAAAAATTACAGTTTGTTACCAAAAAATTGGAATTTACTCAATTCAACATTAGGAGGACCTCAACTTACCATGATCGCGTCACTGTAGTTTCTTCATATCGCAAACACTTCAGGGCTACCATAAAGAAAAGACATTACAGTTAGTTTCATAATTTTTGATGATGCGGTTTTGGAGGTTTCTAATAAAAACCGTACTTACTACCTCAACTTTGAAGCCGTCTAGCTCCTCACACCGATAACTTTTACCTAAGGTGAAATAGGTCAAATCGCCATATTTTCTGACGATCTGTATACGGTTAAAGTTTGTCGGTGGAATTCTGGGACACCATATAGCTATGATTATAATTCCAATTTACTTTTGAAGGTTTATCTACGTATAATAAATACAAAGTTGATTATTACAAATTTTATTTCAGTTTCATAATAAAATTGGAGAGGATTATTTTTATTACAGATTCCTGTAGAGTCAAATTTATAAATATACTAATAGATAATTATGAAAATTATAATTGTAGACTTTTTGTGAGTCGTACTTTCTGCATTTTTGATTTATATTTCATCGAGAGATCTCGTGCTTGTTTTTTATTATATCACCTATATTAGAATAACATGTACCATTCAAAACCCGATTGACATTTTTTACCCAAGTGAAGCAACAAAACTTAGTAACTATTTTTATAAAAGTTTTAAATAGATCGTGTTCTTCACATAGATTAAAGATACTTGAATTTACATTTTTATGTATTATGAAATGTAATTTATTTATTACGTTCGACTCATGGCAAATTAATGGCAGCCATTTTTGTAGAATTTGGACGCAAAAACCGAATAAAAGGACAAATTTAGTCCGAGGACGTAATAAAGATCCAGGTTTATACTCGACTGTATTAATAAATTCATGTTGATCACTGTCCACTGATGAACGTAAATGTTTATTGCAACATTCACATCGACCAATTTTTTTTTAAATGGATTTGGCAACATAACCGGCGAGAAAGCCATGTAATGTCAACAATTTCACATCCGATATTGATTTTAATGTGGTTGTTTTATCTTCCGCATAGTCGAGGGATAAGTTTAGTTGTTGTGAAAGTCTATCTGTCTCAATGAAACCCCGTAGGGTATTCAAAACTCCATCGGATTCGTCTTCTTGACAATTGGAGCCTACCGAATAAGCCGAGGTAAAATTATTAACTATTAATGATTTGAAAGCACTCATAAACGCAGTGCAGGAAGGATTGATATTTCGAATGCCATGACTTCTTATGCTACTGAAAAAATTTTCCAGAGCATCCTGATTTAAATTTCTCATATTTATAAATTCAAAACCTTGACTTAATAATTTTGGGCACAATAATTTTAAATTTTTCAAGGATATAATCCATTTTGTGATAGTTGGAGGGACAGTTTCTTTCACGTCACGAAAGAATTTTATAGAAGACAGCACCGATATCGCCTTGTTCCAATATTCAATGTGGGGTGATGTCTCAGTAAATGCACGACGATATTTTTTGTCATCTTTGGGATTGACAGCTTTGATCCATTAACGCTGTCGAAGAGGTGATCCATAAGCATTATCAAATCGGCGGTCCCTTCAGCTTCTTCTTCTAAAATATCTGAGAAAATATTATTATTAAGTTATCGATTTAACAAATTTATGGTATTTAAAACTTACTGTAGCGAACCATAAATCTCATCGATGATTGTACTTTATGGGGAAGGACTTGCGCTGCATGTTTTACTTTCATCTTCTTTATTCTGTTGGGAATGACATGTTCTTCGGTGAGTTTATTCAGCATTCCGAATTCGTCCTCAGGATGGAAATCAGCATTGTACATATCCAAGATGTGCTTCCATTTGGCTACTTTCGACTTTTGTTCCCATTTAAATTTTAGGTCGTAATTCAATAAATTGTTCCGTATTCCTTTTAACAGGTGAGGAAAATCAAAAAGTGGGAAATCTTCATGATTACCAACAAAAAAAGTGTATGTCTCATGTCGGGTCCCAGTATTTTGGAAAACGTTTCTCTTAGTTTCTTCTACGAGCATGTTAATGGCGGCTTTATTATACTGATCGCATATTGTTGCGTCTACGATCAATCCAATGTCGTGCATTTTTTTAATAATTATTTTACAATTCTTGGCAATTTCCGAGTTCGCCATGCCATTTTGGGAGAAAAAGTAAGCGAGAGATTGTTTCCACTTCTTCCCAAGTCCTTTTGCCATGAAAACAATGGCGTGGTCCTCAATTTTATTTGAGAATTGTTCTTAGTCGAAGCACTGAAAGCCTTCGAAGCAACCATTAGAGAAATTTACATTCAGATTCGGTTGTAGACTGATTTCATCAAAAATGAGGGTGCAGTGCCTGTCGCGTTCTTCAAGCGACGTTTCGGATTCCGCCATAGCTTGGAAAATACTTTCATTGATTCCCCAAGTAAATGGGACTTTATTCAAGAGTGCCATTACAGTTTTCCTTGAAGGAAGCGCAAAAACTTTGCGAAGCAGTTTGTAGCCTCTCCGTGATTGTTTCGATAAGGCCAAAGATAATAATTTATCACCAACGCTGAATATTCTACCTCTAGGAAGTTTACCTTGTTGTGATATTTGAGTAAGCAAAAAACTGTAAGTCTGATTATTCAGGCGAGATTTGAATTGATCCAGGGATTTAGAACGTCGTATAGCCTCTGCAATTCGTTCCTGATTACTCTCATTATCAGCTTGTAGTTTTTGAGCTACTCGACGATATTCACTGGCAATTTCATACAGATGCTTAGCTTTTGGAGTAAGTTGGGCCTTCTTTCTCAAGTTTACTTCCAGCAAAATGTTCCTCCTCTTTTTGAACATCGAACGTACTGGATAATTCACCTTGGTATTGTAGCGCATTTATGCTTAGTGTTAATTATTGTTAAATGTTATATTGTTAATTTTAATTCGTTGTCACGATGATTTTTCTCAAAAACTTTACTGGTGTAAAATAAACATAAAATTGAAAACGTAGCTTCTAGATTTGATAACAATATAAATTTTGAAGGAACAAATGATATAGGTAAAAAGTAATAAATGTAAATAATAAACGTATAAGGTTAACAAAGGTATAAGTCAAAGTGACAACGAATTAAAATTAACAATATAACATTTAACAATAATTAACGCTAAGCATAAATGTGTGGCGGTACCTGCCCGCACGTTCAACAAGACGCCTATGGACGTCTCAATGGAGATAAAATAACAAATTATTATTTTTTTTCATATTTATACACGCGTGTGTCAGTTCCATATTAAATTATACTTTTACATCTCTCCTACAACCAATTCTATTTATTATGGAGGCATCCTCCATAGTATGATGACTTTTCTCTCGTGATGATGAAGCTGCTGTAAAGTCTCGCGACTTTTCCAAAACGTCCATTATCGTTGGCGAGTCCACAGATGTTGGTACTTTCACAGGTACCGATGAAGGTCCAGGCTCTGGCGGTTCGAAGAGTCTTAGTGTTTCATCAGATACCGATGAAGGTCCAGGTTCAACTTCTGTTGAAAACTGAAATTTGGAGCATTTCGAGCTGGCTTCGATGTTTCAACTCGGGTTTCATTATGATCTGCAATCGAAATATATCTTGGTGAGTTTCATGAGTTTTTGTCGAAGTATTCTCCGTAATTTGCCAAAAATAAACAAATGAGTACCTGTTTCTCTTCCTCCTAAATCGATGGATGGAACAGATCTGGCTTTCAAGTTTGTTCTGTTCCTATAGACTTGAAATTTATCCTCATCACTGAAGTGAATATCACACACACGAAATGATTTTCTCCTACTCGCAATGTCTTTTTCAGGGGAGTGAAGTCGCCGTGTTAAAAGATGGTGAACCCCCCACTCCGCTTCATGCAACATATATTTAAAAATCTCAGGTGGGCGCGAAAATTTTCAAATCGGTTACCATGGGGACCATCCTAACCTCACATTCATATTATTTTTTAAATTCTCTTTTAAAAACTACAATGGAAACAAATTTTAGGTTCATTAAGCACATATTATTGAGTACTATCATTACAATCATTATTAAAAAATTTACAAGTACCATGCACTTACAACTTATCATAAATTGGGCATTCCCTCCGAGTGTGGTTTGCATACGCAGGACTTTCGTGACTTTCTTTTTCAAGTAATAGCTTGAAATAGGGGCATTTTCATTGATTTCTTTTAAATTCTCGGTTTTACCAGAGAGTAGGTACTCTCTGGTTTTACTGAAGTTGAAGTGTAAATGCCGTGCCTCGGCCGTGCCTATGTATGAAAAACGACTATTGTAATATATCCACTTTAAAATGGTACTAAATTGAGCACGAACCTTTCAAGAAATTCACAAACTACCACAGTAACTGGGGGGACTCTTTTGAACGTGATGAAAGCAAGAGTGGACTTCCACAGACAAATTTTCAAACTTTGAAAATTCGCGATAAAATGGCCGACAACTGCGCAAACAACAAGAGGAAAGAAAAAAAAAGCGACTGCGCATGCGCGGAAGCTATTGCCATCTTAATATATCTAGCCATTTCTCTTTCTCTCATTGATCTAGTTTGCACCTGAGATCTTTCTTCCTCCAAAATTCCCTAGATTCCCTAGATCTCGCCGTTGCCCACCCAGCCATTTACCGTTTCATACCCCTGGTCTTTTTGAAGAAGATCTTCGCGATTTATTTTGGTGCACCACATTCTTGACAGCTGTAAACAACACGTTGAGAATCGGAGGTTTTCGTGTGTTTGAGAGTATTTATTGAGAGCTCTCTATTCACAGGGACATTATAATAAAATTTTGGCCTACCTCTTCATCAAGGGGAAATCGGTGTAAACCACTTGTTTCCGTACACCCCGGTACACATTTTTTCGGCATTGTTTATTTAATCGCGAAAATTAAAAAACACAAGAGAACCAACACTTCTATTATAAGATTTTCAGAGGAGATTTTCAGTTTGTAAAATACGTCGTGCATCGGACACTTTTACGACATCACGCCATTACCTGCCATTACCTGTCAAATATTGAATTCGATATTTGACGGAACACAACAGAATGCGAAAGCAGCGCCATTGGACTGCCGTGAATGGTCTCGGAACTATTGTGAAGTCCGGTTTTATGTTCCCGAGTGAGCGGGCCCTGGATGACCGGTTTTCCAGGCAAATGTGGGGGAAGCGTTCAAATTTTTATCCAATGAAAATAGATTTTTTTCGCGCCAGTTTCGGGCGTGCGTAGCTTCGAGTTCGTGATGCAGTTGTCCCAGCTGTTCTGTGCTTAGTGTTTGCGAAATGCGAATGGCCAAAAGCGTATGACGTTGTAAACAATAGCAACAGGTCGTTTCTTATTTTGTTAGCTGTTCGCCTTGTGTGACAAATACGTGTTAACTCATTGTTAACGCCTCACCTTTGGTTAACTCTCTTTCAAGCCGGATCTCGGGCGTCACTTTGTTTTTATAAAAAAAAACAAAGAAAAACTATGCCTATCGGGTTTACTCTATAGTCGTGAATTCCAGGGATTTTCAACAAGTTTATTCAAACTGACCTATCAGTACAGGGCTAAATAGGTTTATCGCGAACGGTATTTCAAATTAAAGTTAATTCCTAACCTAACTATTTTACATTGAACAAATTAACAAAATTGACAGCTAGCTAAGGTCGTGGGTGCATCAAGTCGTCTCGGGAACCGTCATCCACTCTCGAAGATGTCAAAAGGTCGCTAGACTCTGGTCACGTTGTTGGTAATCGGAACCAAGATGGCGGAAATATCCTCAAAGTTCTGACTCGTTCTATGGGTTGACCCTCCCGGAGATTATCGTACCCCGTGTTAGTGTATAAGCTAGTGCAAGTGTACCGGGTCTTGGCAAAAATTAAATTAATTTGGGTGAAACTGTCAAAGTGACAGAGCATGCATGAATCGCGTCAAATTGACCTGAAAATGAAACCTAACCTCTAAAATTTAAATTTCGAACAAAACAAAGCTAATGGCGGTGGTGTGCGTCACCACGTGACCGACCTAACCTTACAAATGGACTCGCGTTTGAAAATGAAAACTAGTCTCGTAACAGGGAAACACAGGTCAAACCTGGTTGAAGCAGGATAAACCTTGTCAGAGGTCAGACCTCCTAGGGGACAGACCCCGTATGAGGGTAACACTTACCGATTGTCAAACGAAGGGAAGGTGAAGGGTAGTCGTATCTCAAGCGTCTGGCACTTATAGAGGCACAACACGGTCGAACAGATCGACTCGCGAGCGTGGGCCGACTTACCCCTTATATTCTCGGGTGAACGATTGGCGCGAACAACTTGAAATCGGTGGCGCCCTCGGTTGGATTTTCGTCGAACTACCGCTTTTGGTTTGGTAGTACTGGTGGTGCGCGTCTCTGCTTTCCGTTTCTGTCACTCGGGAGTTTCTTTGAGGTTATGTTCTGGCTATCGAGACTTCTTATCGATTTTTGATTGATTAATGGATTAAAACGAGTTGATTTTTCCGAAAGGTTAGTGAAAATTTGGTTGCAAAGGTTAGTTAAGCGGTTGCGTGGTATTTTTAACGTGCTTTGTTTTAGGAAAATCATGTTTGTGACAGAATTGAGCTTCTGTCTATCGAACCAACATTTAACTACAAATTCAACTCGTTACATATCTCCCTCCCTCCGGGTTAAGGTGGAAGCATGCCCATGCAGAGTTAAAGGAAAAAGAACAAAACGGTTTATTGATGGGATGGAACTATGTACAAAAAAACTATTCTATCTACAAGGTTGAGGGAAAGAAGCTATTTGGGAGCTTTCAAGTTTGGGATCCTCACGTACCCGACGGTCCCATCCAGTCGGATTCCCAGTACCGTAGCCCGGCCTTTTGATTGCCCCGAAGGCCGGAGTACTTGTAATTGTACCGGGGTTAAGTTGCCTACAACGGGCAATGGCCGTTGGTACCCCGGCATAGTTTTATATTCTATGGCGAATTTGTCGTCTTTTTGCTCCGATTTTGGGCGTTTGGGATGGGGTGCATTGACTCGGGGGACGGAACGTTTTCTGGGTGCCAGTGGAAGGGTGATGGGGACCACCGGTGGCATCACCATCAGGGGTGCTGCCTTTGAGGTTCGGGACTCGAATTTCGTATTTTCCTTCAACATGCTTGGATGGCACAATTTTGGGTTTATCGGCCTCGGGTCCAAAATTTTTATTCTCGGTATGCGGGGCGTAATTTTCTTTGTAGACGGGATGACGGGTTTAGGGGCAGGAGTTTTGAGGGGTGTTGGGGTGGTGTTTTTCAGGATTTTGGAAGGTACGAGGACTGCTGGCTTTATTATAGTCTGGGATAGGATTTTCACGGCAGGACTTTTGGGTGAAACGCGGGTGGGGGTATCGAAAATGGAAGGATTCTGTGCGGGGGTGAAGGGGTTGCAGGGGGTTTTGTGGGGAGGTTCGTCGAAAAGGGATTCTAAAGAGGATGTGGATAGGTTGAGGATGTCGGGGACGTTGATGTCTATTTCAGACAAAGCGCGATACATGTCACTTGATTCCATTTCTGTAACAAATAGGAGTACCTTCACCTTAATATGATTCACATTTGTACTCTATCTATGCCCTCGAATTCTAGGGGGATGGGGGGGAAAAAGAAAGAAAGGTCATAAGAATTGTTTTAGATCCTTGACGTGTACCCTGGTGATTACATTTCCGTCTACGCCGGTCAACCCATATACGTTTTTGCTAAAAATTTTAGTTACGACATATGGCTCCGAGTACCGTGGTGCCAGTTTGGCGGCATAGCCCTTGACTCCACGTGACAAGTGGTAGTCTCTTTTGAGAAACTTGTCCCCGAGTTTGTATGAGATATCCCGTCTCTTTCTATTAAAATTTGTTTTCTGGACTTGATGAGCCCTCGTCATGTTCTGTCGTGCAATTTTGTAAATCTCGGGCATGATTTCCAAAGCTTTGGCCCTAGTCTCTACCCCTGTATTGTCTGTGATTTCCTCATCTGCCCGGTTTTGGTTCCAAATTGTCTTTGGCGCGACTAATTCCCTACCGTAGTTCAAAAACGCAGGTGTAAATTGTGTACTGTCACTTTTCGCGGTGGTCAATGCAAACGAGAGGTCGTCGAGGTGGCGGTCCCACTCTCGGTGGTTTTCCTCCGTATACTGGGAAATCATAGTCTTCAACGTTCGGTTAGTGCGTTCTACCGGGTTGCATCGTGGGGTGTACGGCGGAATTTTCCGATGAATTATTCCGGAGGCGGTTAAGAAATTCTTAAATTCGTTACTTTCAAATTGTGTACCGTTATCTGTTAGTATTACTTTAGGGCAACCGAAACGCGAGATGATTCGTTGACTAATGGCCTGTGTTATCGGCAAAGCAGTGGCTTTCCGTAGAGGTTGACACTCCGTCCATTTCGTAAACTTGTCCTGCATTACTAAGAGGTATCGGTTTTGACGCGTTGACCGAGGTAAAGGTCCCATTATATCAATGCTAACCGTATGCCAAGGCCCATGTATGGCGAGGTTTCCCATTTGACCTGCCGTTTTCCGCTGTAACGCTTTGTATTTCTGACATTGTAGACATTTTCTCACGTATTGCCTAATTTCCGTGGCCATCCGGGGCCAGTAGTAAAATTGACACGTTCGCGTAATGGTTTTCGCAATGCCTAGATGTCCCGCATGTGTACTGTCGTGATTTTCTTTGAGGATTTGATTTCGCTCATTCTCTTTAACGCAGAGTTTCCAGGGGTTACCTAATTCTTCGCGTAAACTTTCGTGACCGTGGAAATTTCTGTACAATCGACCGTCGACTACCTTGTAGTCAGGGTAAGTAGCTGGGTGGTCGCCCACTAACTTCACCTGTCTCTCGTACCACTCCGTTTTTCCGCGTATCGCAAAAATTTCCTCCGTTTCTCCTTCTTCCGGTAAAGGGTCTCGAGATAACGTATCTGCTAAGTGATTAGTATTCCCTTTTCGGTATAATACTTCGAAATCGTAACCCTGTAATGCAATCGCCCACCGAGCTAACCTACCCGCGGGATTTTTTATCGTTTGTAGCCATCTTAAAGAATGGTGATCGGTCATTACTTTAAAGTGATATCCTTCCAGATACTGACGCATTTTGGAAATTCCCCAAACGATCGCGAGGCATTCTTTTTCAGTTACGGTGTAATTTTTCTCGGCTTTACTTAAAGTACGACTTGCGTATGCGATTACTTGTTCTTGATTGTCAATGGTTTGTGTCAACGCGACGCCTAGTCCGTAGTCTGACGCGTCGGTTTGTAAGACGAATGGATGCTCATAGTTAGGACAACTCAAAATGGGTGATTCACTTAATTTACATTTAATGGCTTGAAATGACCGTTCTTGATCTTCGGTCCAGACGAATTTCGTATCTTTCTTCAAAAGTGAATTTAAAGGTTCGGCGAGGTTCGAAAAATTTGGAATAAATCGGCGGTACCACGATGCCGCATCGAGAAAACTGCGTAGGTGTTTAACGGTTCTAGGGGATGGTATTTTCCTAATTGCGTCAACTTTACCCGGATCGGTTTCAATACCCGCTTCACTAATGGTATGTCCGAGGTAATTGATTCTCGTTTGACAAAAGGAGCATTTCTCTAAATTTAATTGTAAGTTCGCATTTTTAAGCCGTTGGAAAACTTCCCTACAATTCTCAAGGTGTTCATCTATGGTTTTCCCTAAAATGATGATGTCATCTATGTATGCAAATGCTTTGGGCTCCATTTCGGGTCCTAACACGGTGTCTAATAGTCGCTGGAAAGTGGCTCCGGCGGAGTGTAAACCGAATGGCATGACTTTGAATTGATAAAGCCCCTTTCCGGGCACTGTGAAGGCAGTGATTGGTTTACTTTCTTCCGCAAGTGGCACCTGCCAGTAACCGGACTTAAGGTCAAGTGTTGTAAAATAGCGCGAATTTCTCAACTTTTCTAACAGTGCGTTAATGAATGGCAAAGGGTAGGCATCCTTTTCTGTCACGTTATTTACCGCTCTAAAATCTATGCAAAATCGGAACGTGCCACCCGTTTTCTTTATCATGACTATTGGCGAACTCCACGGACTATTTGACCTTTCTATGACGTCGTTGGCTAACATTTTGTCTACTTCTGTATTTATTGCGTTCTGCATTAACGGATTTTGTGGGTAATGACGTTGTTTTATTGGATCGGAATTTTTGAGCCTAATTAAGTGCGTTGCTACGGAAGTTTTCCCTTGAAGTCTCGCAAGAGGTTCGGCCGCCTCTTCTAACAGTTGAATTACTTTATGTCGGACTAAACGACTTAAATCTGGATTGATCTTGTACTGAACTGTATCTACTTCACAAACTTCATCGCGATTTTCTTTAATTTGAAGAAAGATGGGTAAAATTAGGTCAAAATGACGTTGAATCGCGTCTATTCCAAAAATTACATGTCGCGAAAGTTTCGGCAAGCAAAGAAACCAATTCGTAAAAGAATTTCGGCCTATGAGATAGGTAATCAAGTACCGTTTAGTGACATTCACATTATGTCCATCCGCTAAACACGTTTGCACATCTACTGTCTGACATTTCTTAGGTTTTACGAGTTCTATTAAATTTTGGCTGACACAAGAGACACTTGCGCCAGTATCAATCAAGGCGTTAAATGGTAATCTTCCTATGTGTAATTTAATTTGGGGCCGTCGTTTGACTACGGCATCCGAGCCCAAATTATCTATACTAGGGTAATCTATGTCCGGGTGTTGGCGTCGCCCCTGACAACGACAACACTTGTCCCGTTTCCCGAAGTAGGAGTCTGTGTCGGACGGTTTCGCGGTCGGGTACAGTCCTTACTAAAATGACCGGCGTTGCCACAATTGAAACATTTCAAAATTTGATTATTTGACAGCGGAGGGCGCGGCTGATTGTTTTGCGCGATCGGGCGGTTATTCGAATTGGCCCTTTCATTTCGTAATTCCTCTTGAATACTTTCGTATTCATCGATTCCGGTTACTATGTCCTGTACGGAGAAAATGTCACTTTTCCGGATGTACTGACGGTACTCCGGTCTTAGGTTCGTGTAAACTTGCTTAATTTCGCGGTTTTTGGGAAACCCCCCATGTCGTCGGATCATCGTTTGGATAGAAATAACGTATCCGCGTCCTTTCTCGTTAGCGCCTTGCTTGCGTTTTAAAATTTTCTGTTCCAATATGTCTTGGAAATCTTCCGATAGGAAGTACTGCCTAAATTGCGTTAAAAATTCATCCCAATTTCCCATCTCGCTCTTGGCGTTACGAAACCAAGAGAGCGCGGTTTTTGTTAGCAATTCTGGGATGGCCTTGAACATTTGCTCATCCTCGAGTTCATAACTCCCCTGAAGTTCTTCGACACGTTCTAGAAAGGATTCAGGATCGCCATTTCCATCAAACTTCAAATCCCATTTCCGGACTTGGTTTAAAATTTTCGCGGTTCTCTCACTGACATTCGTTTCGGTTCGCGAGGGGACTACTGGGGTGGGAATTTGCGTCGGTAACTGTGGTTCTACAAGATTCTGTGGTTCGTCTATGGTATTATTGGTATTACCCGTATCTGAACTCTCAGACGGTCCGTCGGTGAAAAATCGTACTAATCGCGCCTTTAATTCCTCTACGCGGCCATTAGTATTCAACCCGAATTTAGCTAATTCCTCCTCTAGCGCTGGTTTCCGCAACCTCGTGACCCACGCGTACCTATTTTCGTCAATTTCATTTTCAATGTCGTGTGTTTCTGATGTCGCCATCTTGTGTGGTGTATTTTAACCTAAACTTATCAAAAATGTTGTGTACCTAGTCATAGAGGAATAAGAGACAGAGAGTTCATGATATGGGGCGAGTTGTGACGGAAATTTTGCCCCAGGAAGTGCTTCCCTCTATTAGTATAAAATAATATTACTAATGTTTCATTGTTATATAGCCTAGAGACCTACACCTGTGCGCAGTTGTCATATTGTGCCAGCGCCGTTTCTGGGGGGTCAGCCGCCTGCGTGCGAGGTTATTTGGCCGCCCCCACAAAATTTTAGAGATAGGAAGGAGCGTCATTTTAGATTTTAGTTTTTATTTTGGGGGGATTTTTTGGCAAGCGACCCCTCAAATTGTAGGTAATTGTCTTAGCTACTTGCTGGTTAGAACTACGATCATGTTCGTTCCACTCTGTAGTTAATAAAATATTATTTGAATAATTCCTGCTCAATAAGTCACCATTTAAAATAATAGTATGCTTCTCCACCTTACCTTGTAGTCATAGTAAAGCGAATCAGGTATGTAAATCCATAAGCGCATGAGCCGTGAGATATTTAAATTATCTCGTTGCGTTAATAAATATATTTCTATTTTTGAGCTGAAGAAAATTCACAAATTTACCGGTAGTAGCAGTGGATATAAAATGAAACAAATGCTATGTAGGTAATTTCTTTTTTAACAAAAACTAAACAATAATGGAACAATAATGAAAATACCTATATCTAGAATTAGAAAAATAAATTATTATCTGAAAATGGACTTCAGGTAGGTCCTATATAAATATTAATGTAAACTAAAATCTAATACGTCTAGCCTTCATGGATGCAAACTCGTCTATCATTTCACTGTGGTCAATGGTTTCACAAATTTGATTTTCAATAGAAATGATTGCTAAATCCACCAATCGTTCTTGCCTCATTGTGATT
This sequence comes from Salpingus planirostris, assembly GCA_949788335.1. Taxonomy (NCBI): domain Eukaryota; kingdom Metazoa; phylum Arthropoda; class Insecta; order Coleoptera; family Salpingidae; genus Salpingus; species Salpingus planirostris. The sequence continues at coordinate 322,864 of OX460918.1, forward strand.
CTCAAATAATTTTTGATTATTTTTAGTTTGGAGAAACTCCTCTCTCCTGATGCTACCGATATTGGTAATGTTAAATATATCCTCAATGCTACACATAGATTCGGAAACAACGATTTCAAGTCTTTCTTCACGATATTATTCAAGGTTTCCAAAGGCGTTTCTATTTCTGAATTATGTAATATAACTTTATAAGACATTATTTCATTGAACATATCAATTCCGTCGATATCTTTGCATATCACATCTCCATCATTAAATCGTAAAGCTAGGTCCAAGTCCATACAAGATTTTTTGATAATATCTGACTCGAGATTTTTTAAATTGCACAAAAAACTGAATAAGTCATTGGTTGTTTTCATTCCCTCAAAACGGGATCGCAAGGATTCAATCGTGGTGTCGAGAATTTGGAAATAAAAACTAATTTTGAAATCGTGTTTACTATTCAATGCACCTGCTTCATCGGCACCTTCGTATGCGAATTGACACTTCACTTTTCTTTTCCGAACCAAGGGAAATTCTAGAGTCACACTGCTCGTTTCGGCTACTATTGCAGCTTCCTTTATAAAGTTTTCAAAATTCTCATCTGAACGTTTTTTAGTGAAATCGGACATTAGATTTTCTATTGCTACAATACTGTCATTTAAAATTAAATTAGGATTCTGAAGCATGTTACTAACAACATTTACTTTTGATAAAATATCATGCCAAATTATGATTGAACATATGAATTTGAATGTTTTTATTTTATCTAGTAATGATTGAGCCATGTGTCTTGTGTTATTATCTCTAGTGTTATCTTCCGCCAGTTCTTGTAAGGTTTCACAAATTTCCTTAAATTGAAACCGTAAAGGACGAATCGCTTTGATCCTACTTTCCCATCGCGTATCACTAACTGATTTCAAGGTCAGATTGGGTAGATGTTTCATTAAAATGTTCCAACGGTAAGGTGACGCGGAATGAAAATTGTAAAGTTCTTGTATAATATTGAAGAAGCCAACCGTTTCAAATGAAATTTTAGCGGCGTCATTAACAGTGAGATTCAACGTGTGGGCTGAACAGGGTACAAAAATGGCACGAGGATTAACATTTTTGATTCGTGTTTGAAGGCCGATATGTTTTCCAGACATATTCGCGCCATTATCATATCCTTGCCCTCTCATGTCCTGAATATTTATTTCAAACTTAAATAATATTTCTTCGGTCAAAATTTTGAAAAGCCCTTCTCCGGTAGTGTTTGTAACATGAAAAAACCCTAAAAAGTGTTCTTTTATTTCAACATCACCTGAGGAACATTGAATGAATCTTATTACAAAAGTAAGTTGCTCAACATGGCTGACATCTGGTGTTTCATCTAAAATTATTGAATAATATTTTGCCGTTTTCAGCTGATTTAAGATATGACGTTGAATATTTTTTGATAACAAACCAATCAACTCATTCTGAAAAATGTTTCCTAAATAGTGAGGCATATGCGTTTTTCGTACCTGGGATTTTTGGATATTATTTACATGTTCTTGTATAATTGGATCAAACTTTGCCAACATTTCAACTAATTTCAAGAAATTACCATTATCAGGTTCATAAAGTTTGTTACTGTTACCCCTAAATGCTAGATTTTGACCCGCAAGATATTGTATTAGACAAATCATCCGTTTAATAATAGCACGCCATCGTTTTTTCTCAATTTCAAAATATTTTTGTTGTTCTTTGTCGATGGTACATCCTTTAACTAAGCGAAATCTCAATTCATGCCATTTTTCAGCGCTTTTCAGATGTTCCATAGAGCTTTCATGACGAGAAAGGTTTATGGATAAATGCCTCCAATCTGAATAGCCGGAAACCAACTTATGGTTTGTCAACGAACTGAATATTTTACAGAAAATGCAAAAAATTGCATTCGATCTTTGTGAATAAATTAACCAATTCCTATTCACTTTTTCACCATTCGTTAAAGTTCTTGCATACTGCGATGCCGTGAATCTTCTTCCAGTTTCATCGGTCGGGAAGTTATCGTTATCTCGAATTTGGTGACAATAATTTCGATTAAACGGTTCGTCAAAAGATCTGGCCATGTAGCAGGATCGGCAGAATCAAACATTAAAAAAAAATCTTGTTTCCCGTCATCATCAGTCTCTGGCTTGGACTTTTCGTCCTCTTCACCATCTTCTTCCTGAATTTCAACACTGTCAACTACATCACAATTCGGCATATTCTCATCTTCATCCTGCGATGTTTCAAATGAGGTTGATGGCTGTGGTTGAGCTACATTATCAATAGAAACATTCAATGTTGATGTCGTGATGGGTTCCGAATTATCTGACTGAGACTCATCCGCAGCCACAGGGACGGATGGTTGAGGTTGACGCGGTTCGTCTTCGTCGTCAGCAGAAATTGGATTAAAATTTGAAGAGGTAGTTGCACTGGTTTTGAAAAATTTTAATAAGGATCCACTCAATTTTTCCTTTTCCGTTTCTTTCTCCAATTTGCGCTTCCTATACTGTGCCCCGGATAATCTTTTAGATTTACGGGCGCCGTCACCCATATTTTTTATTTTAAAAATTAAACTGTGCACAAAATGATAGAGGCTGTCTGTGGGCTCTACTGATAGAAGAACGAGAATAATAATAATAAGTACCTACGGTAGGTATCATCTACCTAGAAAAATTACATTATTGATTTCAATTTTAAAACCAATAGAATCGTATTACCTACCCAGAGAGTCAAAGAGAACGAATTTTAATTATGGGTTCAGGGTACAGGGTTTCCGGTTAATACAATACTGAACCACTGAACGACTTGTGTAAACAAAGCTCATTCTTTCAAGCGTACCCCGCCAACACAACACCGGCATGCGGCACCGCGCAGCCCTCAAATTAAGGAGCTCGGATCCACTACACACATACATCTATCTCTTGGATTCATTTCTGGCGACGCGCTCTCTCTCTCTCTCTCTCTCGCTATACTCACTCTGTACTCACTCGCTAGTAGCGAATCGCCTCCGTATTCTCATTAATTCTTAAGGGCGGCCGGGCGGCCAATCCTGAAAAAAATTATTTTTTTTTCAGGATTGGCCGCCCGGCCGCCCCTAAGATTGCGCCGCCTGCGTGCAGGGTATTCACTGCCTCCCCCCAGAAACGGCGCTGCACACGATAGATTATAGAAGTTTCACTCTTGACTGTTCGATAACACCCAAAAATCGCATTCAATTTTTGGGGTAATTTTTCATGGAAAACACATTAGCCTAGCAAAGACTTAATTTTATTACTGTTTTGCTAAGAACGAAAAAAGTGATTAAACTTCCTTTTTAGAGCGTTCATTTGTTTTTCTTGAAAACTCACTCCAAAAATTTAAGCGATTTTTGGATGAAATCGACCATTCAAGAGTGAATAATTCCAAAACGGTGGACCGTAGCGACATCAAACAGGAGAACTTTTATTGAGTAAAATCATCAGGCAGTCGATTCCATTTATTGGAACATCGGTAATTTGAAGGGAGAAAAAGTTAAGACTGTCATTTGGAAATTCTTGTAGCGAATGTGGCTGGCGGCTGCCCCTAGGAAATACAGCAAAACTGAGTCCAGATAAAGATTCCCCGTACCAAAAAACCCTCGTGTGCCAATTTTTAAATTATTATTTCGAAAACTTGACAAGTTATTCAAAAAAATTGAAATAAAAATTTTCATTTCAACACCCTGTAACTTTATTATAATCATCTTTTGGACTAAGGTCATGTTGGTTGAATCGTATGAGTATGTGGTAGCGCGTTGTACACGTATTTCAAAGACACCCCGTATAACCTTGACAGCCGGATGAGTCAACCGAGTGTAGTACCACTGGTTTGATGTGTCAGTCTCAAATCAAGCGCCAAATTCAAATATTTCAAATGAGATCTAACAATACAGAATGACAATACTGTATCCGGCCAATCCGGCCTTCTTCGCCGAATATTCGGTTCCGGCCAGATTCTAATAAATGGGGTCCGGTCGCAGACTTATGTTCAAGAAAGCTAGACGACATGAAAAGGGTGAAAATTTTTTCTAAGGATTTATTGAAAACACCTCTAGCCACCCTCAGCACCACACGATTTTTTGACAAGTCTATAATTTCAATTTATAATAAAGGGATGTGGAATGATTTGAAGGGGGTCTTACAATTTAGCAAGAAAATGTAAACGGGATGACACGATAGAAGTTGGTTTTGACTCTACTAGAGAGAATGCGTCTTATTCTCAATTACAATAGATCACGTTTTAAATGGATACAGGGGCGGATGGGTCCATCAGGCATCCGGACAAATGCCCGAAGGGCCGGGCCGACTGTGGGCCTGTAAGGTAGAGATCGACGTTATATTTTTAATATGTGGGCCAGTTGCCGATAATCACCTGGAAACCCCCCCCCATGAAGCAGTGCCCGGGCCTGTAACACGACCCCATCCGACCCTGAATGGATATTTGAACCATGATAACATCAAAATAATTAGTTTTGGGTGTCACTCCGTAGTGAGTGTGAGAAAGAAGCATCGATAAGCTCGACTATACATATGTATACGATAGAGATAAAACTACATCCAAGGCGATGCCCAGTCTATTTTTATGAACACGCCCCCGTAAGTGATCGGAACGATATTTACGAACAAAGCGTTCCGTCTTCGGTTCGCGCTGTAAATGTTGGTTGGTATTCTCTCTAAACTTACGTTGGCGTTTTGATGATGATTTCAGGATTGACACCAATCATAAAGACTCTTAGTAATTAACGCCCCAACTTCATTCGTAAAAGACGATGTTGAGATCATCAACTTTATTTATAAGAGCTAATCCGAATCATAATTATTATGTTCTGAATATAAATTATATGTATCTATCAGCATTTTGTATTTGGCGCTTCCGCTGTGCTTGAGCGCTTGCCAAATTTCCAGGTAATACCCATGTAATACCCAAGCAGCGAGCGCGCTCTCTCGTGTTTGGAATTAGAAACATGAAATTTTTAGTTCCCAATACCCGACCAGAGATGGATTTAAGGGGGCCATCTATTATACGGTATTTTTAACCCGTCACAAACTTTAACACGCCGCGATTTCTCGGACCGGATCTGCCGCCCCGGTCTGGCTCCATGAATAAATAAACTCCACAAAATCGACAGTGCGTTTTACTCCTCTGAGCTACACCCCCCTACACGAACGGGTTTATTCGTGACATGGTGGAGGCGCCAAATCCGGGTCGTGGTGTTTTTTTTGCGAGTTCGTTCGGGCGTTTTGTCGTGGTGACGTCGGGTTCTTCGTGCCAGAGTCCGGGTTTTGTGGAGTTTTTTAATTTCGAGGCGGATTTTTGTGAGTTCTGGCGATTGACGTGGCAGTAGGTGCGGTCGTGGTCACCTAAAACGGGACTTCATGAGTGGTGGAATAGTGGACAATTGAATCTGCATTGAGGCGTTACGTGTGCAGGGGTAGGATGCAGAGCCAGCGTCTTGGGGGACGGCTGTTCGATCTGCATGGAGACCGCCCAAAGAACGAGAGAATGTTGATGGTCAGCGAGTGAGCTGTGCCTGGACCACACGGCGGCGACCTTCAGGGGGCGATGGGCGAGATGAAGACCATCTAGGCAGGGCTGGACAGCAGGGGGAGCGCGACGATGACGTCAAGACGCCAAGAAATAGTTGAGTTTGAAAAAAAGTGTTCCCACGACGAAGTGGATGATGGAGCGTTTTTGAGGAAGAACGGGGTGGCGTCATGTGGACCGTCGCGACGGTGGCACAGGCTCCCGGGTCAGGCGCAGTTACCCGGGGGAAAAGTCACTCCATGGTCTTCCTCTTCAGAGTTTGCAGCAGAGTAGCTGACTGGGTCGGTACCCAAGAGACGGGGCCTGTGGAGGTGCCCAATGGCTGCGGCCATTAGAGGGGTCCCGAGTGCGAGCGACCCCTCCGAGTAAAAGTCCTGCAAGAGGCAGGGCGACAGTTGATGAGAGATTTGAAGGCGAGATCTTGACGTCGCTATTCACTCCTTGCCTGGTCCCAGCAGAGATGGAGTCGACGCGTCGCCAACACCCCCAGGAGGAAGTGGTCCCGAGATCTGCGATGAAGGATGCGTCCGCGTCCGGCTCATCGGGGCAACAACGGTCCACGCGGGATGAGTGCGAGAATGTTTTGAGTGCGATGTTCTCGAGAGTGGAGGGCAATTTGTGAAATCGCGAGTGTTAGCCTAAGGGTGCTAGAATAAGGGGTTAATTTAAATTTTTTGTTTTCTTATTTTTTTTGTTGTTTGATTAATTTTTTTTGGTTGGTTTATCTTCTGTTTTTGTTTTTAGAATAAGTAGCAAGTGAAATCATAGGTATACTTAGCACGAACTCGGACCCCGTGAGGGGAGGAGAGGCAGTACCTTAGTTAAGGGTAGTTTTAGTAGACACATCGGAACACTACCACTCTTTGCGTGCACTTTGTGAATTTTGTTCGGAGACGAGAGTAATCTTTTAGTTTAAAAGTAAACGGAGGCGGAATGCGACCTCAGCAGATTTCGGCACGTAAAGAGTTCTACCGGGGGCGGTCAAAAAGTGGATACCAGGTGATCCAAGAATTTCTCAGGGTCGAGAAATTTGAGGGGAGGAATGTGGCGTAATTTGGTGATTGCCCAAATTACGTCGACATTAGCATGGTCGACAGTTCGGTGACCCCACCGGCTGCGACAAGGAATTGGACCGATGGTGTCAGCATTTAGCGATAAGTTTAGCAATCGGCATGGGTCATTGTCTGAACCCATGCCGACTAAGGGTTTTTAAGTATAAGACGGCCCCCCAACTGTGTTGGGGGAACCGAGGTTTCTTCGGGCCGAAATGGGCCCGGGAACGAGAGTTCGGCTTGGGAGCCGGAGCTGGCTCCTGGAGCCAGACCGGGGCTGCAGATCCGGTCCGGTTCCATGAATAAATAAACTCCACAAAATCGACAGTGCGTTTTACTCCTCGGAGCTACACCCCCCTACACGAACGGGCGTTATTCCTCTATGGTTTCTGTCACTCGGGAGTTTCTTTGAGGTTATGTTCTGGCTATCGAGACTTCTTATCGATTTTTGATTGATTAATGGATTAAAACGAGTTGATTTTTCCGAAAGGTTATTGAAAATTTGGTTGCAAAGGTTAGTTAAGCGGTTGCGTGGTATTTTTAACGTGCTTTGTTTTAGGAAAATCATGTTTGTGACAGTATTGAGCTTCTGTCTATCGAACCAACATTTAACTACAAATTCAACTCGTTACAACACTTGCATTTCATTTGTGAAATTTTGGGAAATTTCTATCGAAGGTGAGAAATGTTACACTTTGCCTTCGTGTTTCTAACCACATCATTTTCTTACTTAGTGGGGCACCACAAATTATCGCACCTGGGGCACTGTGGTTGCCCTCGTGATTGAAAAATCAAGAGACTGTGATTATATTTTTCAGGTAATCTTTGACGGGCTTTTGTTGGTAGTCTGCAGAATCCGAAGATCGAGTCCACACATCCATCCCAATTATTAGTTTCAAGTTTGTTCAATAATTATTGTAGGTAATAATTATGAAATTCATACTTTCCCAATTACTATTAGTTATAAGTTTGTTAGTGAATTATTGTGATAATCACCAAAATATTTTTTTCATTATAGGTTTAGGTTTGTTAGTTATTATCCTCATTGATATTTTCCAACTAATAGGTTCAAGTAAGATGATTATATTTTCATGAATATTTACTTCTTTAATCTATCCCTAATTTAAGAATTCCCCAGAGAATTTGATTGTCACTTTGTACTCGACTTTGTATGATCACTGAAAGTTTATTTCTTAAAGGCGATTGTTTTATCATACATTTTATGAGTAAAAACATTCGTTTTCAATATCTATACTACCAGTGATCATCGAGGTGTTCATCTATAAAAAAATTTCGTGATTTAGTTCTGCCAGGCTACCACCAGGTGGCTCTGGCAGTCTTTAGGAGTTCGTTTCCATTGGAAAGCGTGGAGCCTGCGCTTCTCTTTAAGGGGTGTTTGCCAAATAGTCTCAAACACGACATCGGCAACGTCGATAGAAGACCAGGTTGGTGGGCTAAATATGTTGGCAACGCGAGATGCGAGTTTTAGTAACAAAAAAAATTGCATGAACAAATAGAACTCTTATGAAGTACCGTTTCGACTGCATCCGACAAACCAGGACAAACCCAAAGACGGTCTACCGACTTTCCTATTTCCTCTTGTTCATTTAACACAAAATGACAGAATGACTGAGGTGAAGTTAGCGTCGACTCGTCGACATTCGTGCTCTCATCATCTCAGTATACTATAATCCCACCACGGCTCTCATCGAAAGAGTCCGCGGTCTCGTGATATTCACATTTGAAGGCCAGTTACGGTACACCAACTTTATTAAAATGGAAAATGATTTTCTCGAATATGCGCCGGAAGAAAATTCTGAAAAATTCCGCGGTGTCAAGGTGACTCTGTTCAACACATTGGAGCAACAAGTTTTTGTCGCATGTCGACCGTTTTCAAAATAAATTGATTTTCTTGATTATGCGTCAAAAGAAAATTCTAAAAAAATTCCACGGTGTTGAGGTGACTCTGTTCAACACATTGGAGCATCAAGTTTCTGTCGCATGTCGACGGTTTTCAAAATAGAATAATTTTCTCGATTATGCGCCGGAAGAAAATTTATTGCGAAAACGGTTAATATGCGACAGAAACATGATCCTCCAATGTGTTGAACAGAGTCACCTTGACACCGTGGAATTTTTTCAGAATTTTCTTTCAGCGCATAATCGAGAAAATTATTTTATTTTGAAGACGGTCAATATGCGACAGAAACTTGATGCTCCAATGTGTTGGACAGAATCACCTTCACACCGTGGAATTTTTCAGAATTTTCTTCCGGCGCATAATCGAGAAAATTATTCTATTTTGAAAACGGTCAAGATACGACAGAAACTTGATGCTCCAATGTGTTGAACAGAGTCACCTTGACGCCGTGGAATTTTTTCAGAATTTTCTTTCAGCGCATAATCGAGAAAATTATTTTATTTTGAAGACGGTCAATATGCGACAGAAACTTGATGCTCCAATGTGTTGGACAGAATCACCTTGACACCGTGGAATTTTTCAGAATTTTCTTCCGGCGCATAATCGAGAAAATTATTTTATTTTGAAAACGGTCAATATGCGACAGAAACTTGATGCTCCAATGTGTTGAACAGAGTCACCTTGACACCGCGGAATTTTTTCAGAATTTTCTTCAGGCGCATAATCGAGGAAAATATTTTATTTTGAAAACGGTCGACATGCGACAGAAACTTGAAGCTCCAATGTGTTGAACAGAATCACCTTGACACCGTGGAATTTTTTCAGAATTTTCTTTCAGCGCATAATCGAGGAAATTATTTTATTTTGAAGACGGTCAATATGCGACAGAAACTTGATGCTCCAATGTGTTGGACAGAATCACCTTGACACCGTGGAATTTTTCAGAATTTTCTTCCGGCGCATAATCGAGAAAATTATTCTATTTTGAAAACGGTCAAGATACGACAGAAACTTGATGTTCCAATGTGTTGAACAGAGTCACCTTGACACCGCGGAATTTTTTCAGAATTTTCTTCAGGCGCATAATCGAGGAAAATGTTTTATTTTGAAAACGGTCGACATGCGACAGAAACTTGAAGCTCCAATGTGTTGAACAGAATCACCTTGACACCGTGGAATTTTTTCAAAATTTTCTTCTAGTGCGTAATCGAGAAAATTATTTTATTTTTAAAACGGTCAACATGCGACAAAAACTTCATGCTTCAAAGTGTTGAACAGAATCACCTTGACACCGTGGAATTTTTGCAGAATTTTCTTCCAGCGCATAATCGAGAAAATAATTCCATTTTGAAAACGGTCAACATGCGACAGAAACTTGATGCTCTAATGTGTTGAACAAAGTCGCCTTGACACCGTGGACTTTTTCAGAATTTTCTCCCGGCGCATAATCGAGAAAATTATTTTATTTTGAAAACGGTCAATATGCGACAGAAACTTGATGCTCCAATGTGTTAAACAGAATCACCTTGACACCGTGGAATTTTTTCAGAATTTTCTTCCGGCGCATAATCGAAAAAATTATTTTATTTTTAAAACGGTCAATATGCGACAAAAACTTCATGCTTCAAAGTGTTGAACAGAATCACCTTGACACCGTGGAATTTTTTCAGAATTTTCTTCCAGCGCATAATCGAGAAAATAATTCCATTTTGAAAACGGTCAACATGCGACAGAAACTTGATGCTCTAATGTGTTGAACAAAGTCACCTTGACACCGTGAAATTTTTTCAAAATTTTCTTCCGGCGCATAATCGAGAAAATCATTCTATTTTGAAAACGGTTAACATGCGACAAAAACTTGATGCTCCAATGTGTTGAACAGAGTCACCTTGCAACCGTGGAATTTTTTCAGAATTTTCTTCCGGCGCATGATCGAGAAAATTATTTTATTTTTTAAACGGTCGACATGCGACAGAAACTTGATGCTCCAATGTGTTGAACAGAATCACCTTGACACCGTGGAATTTTTTCAGAATTTTCTTCCGGTGCGTAATCAAGAAAATTTTTTTTTTTTAAACGGTCAATATGCGACAGAAACTTGATGCTCCAATGTGTTAAACAGAGTCACCTTGACACCGTGGAATTTTCTTAGAATTTTCTTCCGGCGCATGATCGAGAAAATTATTTTATTTTCAAAACGGTCGACATGCAACAGAAACTTGATGCTCCAATGTGTTGAACAGAGTCACCTTGACATCGTGGAATTTTTTCAGAATTTTCTTCCGGCGCATAATCGAGGAAAATATTTTATATTGAAAACGGTCAACATGCGACAGAAACTTGATGCTCCAAAGTGTTGAACAGAATCGCCTTGACACCGTGGAATTTTTTCAGAATTGTCTTCCAGCGCATAATCGAGAAAATTATTTTGTTTTTAAAACGGTCAACATGCCACAGAAACTTGATGCTCTAATGTGTTGAACAAAGTCACTTTGACACCATGGACTTTTTTCAGAATTTTTTCCCAGCGCATAATCGAGAAAATTATTTTATTTTGAAAACGGTCAATATGCGACAGAAACTTGATCCTCCAATGTGTTGAACAGAATCACCTTGACACCGTGGAATTTTTTTCAGAATTTTCTTCCGGCGCATAATTGAGAAAATTATTTTATTTTGAAAACGGTCAACATGCGACAGAAACTTGATGCTCCAATGTGTTGAACAGAGCCACCTTGCCACCGTGGAATTTTTCAGAATTTTGTTTTGGCGCATAATCAAGAAAATTATTTTATTTTTGAAACGGTCGACATGCGACAGAAACTTGATGCTCCAAAGTGTTGGACAGAGTCACCTTGACACCGTGGAATTTTTTCAGAATTTTCTTTCGGCGCATAATGGAGAAAATTATTTTATTTTGAAAACGGTCAATATGCGACAGAAACTTGATGCTGCAGTGTGTTGAACAGTCACCTTGACACCGTGAAATTTTTTTAGAATTTTCTTCCGGCGCATAATCGAGAAAGTCAAATTATTTTATAAAACGGTCGAGATGCGACAGAAACTTGATGCTCCAAAGTGTTGAACTAAGTCACCTTGACACCGTGGAATTTTTTCAGATTTTTCTTCCGGCGCATAATGGAGATAATCATCAATTTATTTTTAAAATTCAACTATACCAACAATGTGATGAATTGAGGTTATGTTATCCCCCAGTCTTGATGCGCTTCGAGAAGCATGCGCTTTTTCCGAATGAATAGTGAATTATTTTGTTGAATTCTGTGATTTCGGTATCATTCGGGTGTTTTCGGAAAAATCGACTGCCATCTTTGGGCTGCTATTTTCACACCGGTTCATTAATCACAGTAATTCCATATTATCACAGGTTTTCGTTTAATTTAAATATTAAAATACATTTGACAATCTTGTCTCTCTTTAAGGCTCCCATGCTGTCGAGCAAGGGTGGCAAGGGTGAGCAACCCGCGTTACTCTTCCAGCCAGTGGCTGGATTTCGGCTTGACTGGCCGAACCCAGGTATAAGACTTCCCGCAGAGTTGGTCAACCCATCGAAGTCGTGAAATTCGCCCACAAATACTCTTTTAGATATTGGAATCATTTTACTATATTATATTGGTCCAAAAGCGAAAAGTTTCGCCTACACAAAATTAGAAATGGCTAGTCTGGATTTCGGCTGTCGAAAATGTTGCTCTAGAGTTGCACTTTTTAGACCTTTAGACTACAATTGAGTGGAACAATAGAACATCCATCGGGTTATTTTTTTATTACAACCAAAATTAGTCTTTTCCGACGCCCACATTGTAAAATGTCACTTTTCATAACAATCGAGGTGTCTGAAAAGTCCCTCATTTTCAATCTCTTATTTCCATTCATGAACGATGAAAATTATGACGTTTACGATATCAGCAATGTCACATTTTAACGAAGTTCTACGTCTATGGTTATTATAGATTGACAAGTCTCTGTTTTAACAATAAGGAAATTTTTCTTTTTATGAAAATTTAGGTTGGCAATTTCAAACTTTAGAATTGATTGACAGTTGTCAGTTTTCTTTCTTTTCTATTTATGAGTTTTTGCAAAAAATATTGGTGGTGATGTAATGTGGACGCCGGAAAAACATACGTATCTTGTCGGAAAAATTTATTTCGCGGCTCGCGACTCGCGCGAAATATTGCACTTTCAGACACGTTGCGTAAGGCACTATTATTTCACTTTACAGTGATGCCGATTCTTGTGGTTTTTTTAGTGATATCACTAATGAGCGAGATCTTCATGAAGTGAAATACAGAGCGATCGAAAAAATTTTACATGAGGGGAGGCTGTGATTATCATACTCTCTCTACCCGTTTAGTAGCCTTCAGATGAGATAGAATGATAATCATAGCCTCCCTTTATGTGAATTTTTTTCGATCGCACCGTACAAGCTGTCTTATAAAAAGCTCTCCAATTAATCTCATTACATATTTGTGGACAAAAGTTCCGATTTCAAAGAATAAGAAATTCACATGAATTACTTGCTAAGCACTACAAATGACCCAGTTTTATTATCATAACAGGTCAACAATGGACTTGATTTTTTTCTAAAAAATTTACTTGAATTCGAAAAATACGTTGGTACTTACATACTGATGATGATGCAACGGGGTGGAATCCCGTGAGTTCTAAGTACAGAGTGGGGTAAAAATCCGGAAACAGTCAGAAAAGTTGTAGGAAATTTGTCGGATCCATTTTTTTTAGATAGGTTCGTTTGGGCTCTACCTTTAAATTTTTTTATAGGGTTGTTTTCTATGACTGAGATATTCATTTTTCGGCCGAATTCTACGATTTCTATTGGATAGAAATTATGGTTATCATTTCTGATTGGTTGTGAAGATGACTCTCGGCCAATGTCAAAGACATAAATGAACAAGTCTATGAAACACCCACATTTTCATTGCAGATTTGGATTCTGCGGAAGTAGTTAGAATATGGGCATTCTGGAACACCTAAATGGCAACATGGCAGGTTAGATACGCACGTGCGCGGTGGGGGCAAAGATAAAAATTGGCGGTAAAATTGTTAGATGGCCTTCGCAAGAAAAATGGCGGCGGTCGGGTGGGAGCGGGGCGAGGCGGAGATGGGAATTTGGGTTATGCTAATCTCGAGTGAATGAATGAATTAATTAATTTAGTTTTATATGTATGTGAATTTTATTTGGGTAATCGACATGTAGGTGTGTGAGCTGAAAATAGGAAAGAAAAAAATGGATTTAATTTCAAAATTTATTGGATAATAATTAGAATAAACTTATTTACATTTCCATTTGATTGTCAATATTATAATGTCCCCATGCGTATGTTGATATTCCATCAGGTCGTATAAATCTCTTATCATCTAAATAATTTAAACTATTCTTCTTAACATTTTGTGTATAAATTTCGTGCACATTAGATCTAAGCGTTAACATGGTGCTATAGAATAGCTTTTTCTTGTATAAACAATCTCTATAATTTTCCAAAGACAATTGATCAACTGCACTCCTCTTTATACCTTTCGCTTTTTTCGTAACGTCACGATTGGTGACATCTGTAGAATACATTTTAGATCTCAAACCGATAAATTCACGCATTATATTTCCGGCATTTTCGTCTTTCATCATTCCTACTATTTTCTTATTCACAAGAGGTAGTCCGTATGGATTATTAGGCTCATATTCGGATGTATCGAATCGTTCCCGAACGTCCATGGCAATATCTTTATAAAAGTCATCCGTTTGGATGGCATAGGCGAGTGAATCAGTATCGGTGTAATCTACTAGCAGGTCTTTTCCGTATTTGGGAAGCATATAACCATAATGAAAATCATACATAAGCCATTTCGATAATTCTAGTATAACTAACCCCAAATATATGGGTTTATCATATTTGACTTTCGTACGATTTAATTGAATGGCAACCATATTGGGCGTAAATTGTGTAGAGCTATGAAAATTTGGGCTAGCAATTAGAGCTCTAGCACCTAAGCGCTTTCTATAATTCTCCCATTCGGTTACGATCTTTATATCGGTTCTTTTATCAACATTTTCCATCGTTTTTCCATAGACGGCATTATTTAATAATTTGAAAAGATTTTTCTCGAAATCACTCTTAGCCATAGTACGATGGTGTGTATTAAGATCTATATATTTTTTTAACCAACGTGATTGTTGAAACTGTAACACCCGATGTACTTGTTTCAATTTCAACCCATACTGCAAACACTGTTGGAGATTTCTATAGTGTATAACATAATGTGATTTATCGTGTAAAGTTAATAACAACTTTACGAATTTTGAATTTGGTGGTTTTTTATTTTCAGCACAAAACGGCAAGTCATTGTGCGTGTCATGTAGAGCGTGTGGGTATTCTAAATCTACTTCTAATATGTATCCTATTTCGGAATCTTCAGAAATATTCATGATCTCATCAAGAGTCATCACTTTCTCAACCCATTCGAATTTACCAGTTGGAAGTGGTTGTGCCATCGCCCATCCATACAGATTATTAACATCTAGATAAACTAAATAAGTTGATGGTTTATTTTCATCATAGTCCAGCATGTACTTATTATTGGCTACCGAATGTCTATGAGAGCATTGAGATATGCCACCACGTATTCCATCGCGTATAAAATTGAACATATTTATATCGGTTAATAATTCCAGATTAATATTAGTGTATTTTAACATGGCATCCCATGTGAAACCCGGTAATGTATAGAAATGACACGGATCTAACGAGTAAATTTTACAGCAAACATTGCGAAAATTTTCGAATACATCTGTCAAGAGTAAAACGTCGGCTGTTAGATAGATTTTTAAATAATCCCAAAGAGTTTTGCACTCAAATTGATTCCATACTGTCTGTGCATGTTGATAGTCATCATCGGAACAGGGTGTATTCGCCAATTTATTGAAAAAATCCGCTTGACTGGGTAAATGTGTCTCATCGAGACGTTCCCAGGAACTTGCATATTCATAGGGAAATACCCCTTTGCGTGTAATCAATTGAAATTGATCAACTTTTGTAAAAGTTGATTTTACACAATTTAAGTCGGACGGTAACAAATTTTCCACTAATTTTTCTAGACTCGATTGCATAAATCTAGCAGAATCGAGAAATCGTAATTCTAACCTGTCATATTTTCCAAAACTAATCCATTTTGAGAGGGAAATGTAACGTTCTTTATTCAACGGAATTAAATTGATTGGACCATCTATTATGTCTAGAACTTTAACAAATAAATGACAATCGTATCCCGAAAAATTATGAAAAAATATCGGAATGAATGATGGAATACGAAAGTTTAAATTACATTCCTCATGTGCTGGACCTCTATATTTACCACTTAAGTGGCAATGATCGACCACTCTATCGACTCCTAATGACTTTTCACAAATATGACAGATGGAGCTTTCCCGTTGCTTTCGTTGCTCTTCTACAGTAAGGGGGTCTATGGATGTCGGATTCTTCAATACATCATTGTAGATCTTTTCTAGATCGTTGTATAATGACATAACAAATTGTTCAGCACAATCTCGACCATTATACATTCTGAACTTATTACGAGTACTATCATTTCTGAAGCAAATGTTGTACGCAAACGCGCATGGTACATGTTGTTGAATATTAGTTGTGTACGATGATGTACCTGGTGTGCAGGTGTCAATTGATTGTAGCAAACATTCGAAATCTGCGTACACGACGAAGGGTACTTCCATTTTTCTGTCATGATGCTGAAAATTTAGTTTGTTGTCCTTATCGATTGATGGCATTATTGTCACAATTTTATTGCATTGTTCTTTATGAATTTCAAGACGATTTAGTTCATGAAACGAGATTAGACAAAAATTGCATATGTATTTCTGACCATGATGATGAGTTATTTGTTTTCTAATTAGTCGTGAAAGGTTTTTAATCCACACATAGTGAGAACCTTCTCCGTTTTTTTGCAAAAGTAATAATAAATTGATGTGATGTCGTTTCTCACACTTTGTCGCGTAATAAGGTCCTTCAATTTCAGAATCACCGTTCTTTTCATGTACTTTAATTCCAAATACGTTTACGCTTATGTCGCTGTTTAAACGTTCGAAAAGCGCTACATCATGTACTCGTAGTGGAAATTCGAGACCCGTAAAATCAAGTTGTTTATTATTCCTCAATGTGATAACATTTTGTCTGATATCTTCTACACCATAAGCTATGGGTCTGTGTGGATTGTCGATAACGGGATCCATCGAGGATATTATAGCCCATTTAAAACAAAATACATCATAATTCCTCACATTCACACACGCTTTTTTAGCATCGACTTGAGGAGATAGTTTTATGTAGCCTGCAGGTCGTAGGGGATGGTACTCGTTGATATTGATTTCCAAATGGATAATTGCAATGAGAGCCCAACCGCTGTTTCTCTCTTGAAATTCATCCATTCTAGTTAAGATCTGCTGTTGCATTGTTCGATAAATATCGATTAAATCATTCTCATTATAAAGTATCGCCATTTTTGTTTGGAAGGATTTCATGGATATTTCCTCATCGGTTTCACTCATTTTGATATATTCTCCGAATAATTCTAGATTAAATTTGTATGAACCATGATTCTTTTTATAGTTAATTAATTCGGGAATAATCGTATTCTCGGATTCTCTCAGAAAAAATAAAGGATCTAAGTTAGACTCATCAGGATTTTCATAGAGTAACGTTACAATCCTATTTTCAAAACTACTCTTAACCATTTTAAGGTTGTCTCGCAGTGAAACGGCAACTTTTTTCTTATGCAGATTTGTGCGAATATGATAATTCCACTGTAAGGTTTGCACTTCCACATTACAAACATTACAGTATCGTCGCTGAGGAGAAGTATTCTGGGGTGATGATGAGGATGATGTCCTCACAACTTGACAACTAGTCGATGGATTATCATCTAGTCGAAAAAAAAAAAAAATGAAGAATGTTATGAAAATATAAATATAAAAAACATACCACTTATTTGTGAATGAGACTGACAAACATGTTGATTCAAAAGTGAAGTGTCGTTGAAAGTTTTTCCACATTGATCACACAACTTCATTTTAATAATCACTCTACAAATTATTACTTGACGTCTATGATTACGGAATGAAACCTTAATGTCAGGAGCTCTCTTTTATAATACCGCTTTGGTAGCGTCATCACGAATTTCCAAATAAAAACGTGTATGAATGGTTACTGCGTTCCCACTCTTTCGTTGTTGTTATCGAGAAGCTGTTCACTCCTTTCAATTATTTCGAATGTAAGTATGATATTATTCCATTATTGATCGTAATTTGAAAAAAAAATATATTTTTGATCATTTTCTTAGTTTAATCTCGGAAATGGAATCGTGGAATGACAAAGACTTCAAAGTTGTGAGGAAGGCAACGTATAATGGGGTGGTGCACGCCATGGAGTACACCTACGAAGGAATACAAATATTTTACCAAGTTCTATATAATAATCAACTGGGACATGTAGGTTATAATAAAAAAGGAGAACAAATATGGAGGGATTTCCATTATAATGATATCCAAGTATGTAAAGTTTGTTACGAAACAAAGTATGGCAATACGGGTGGCTGTGAGGTTTCGATTACAAAAATATTCTCATTACGATATATGAAGAAGAAATTTGAAAAATCTAAATTCAATGTACATTGTGACAACTGTAAGGATTTGTTATTTAATTTGAAAGAGAGGAGAATATGTTTTAATACAATATGTAGATAGTTTTACGAATAAAACACATCCAATAAGTATTTTTTATATCTGTATTCATATACCTTTATCACTTTGATTCAAGAAAGAATGGATCTAACTCGACCTGTCTTCACACGTATGAATTTGGACTGGAGTTGCAAAAATATGAATATTGTGAATATTTCACAAACAAAAATTGTATAAGATAATGTGTCAAATAACCTCGGTGAAAAGCCAAAGCGCTTGCTTAATGTACATACTAGTTGGTACATGATAAGTCATATTACGTCCGTTAAACCAAGGTGAATGATGTAATTTTCCACGATATTACAGACAGTTGACCAACAAACCTTACCTAATTTTGGTTTGAATCATGTAAAAATTATCTTGATTTGTGAAATATGATAATTTCTTATAGGGGAAAAACGATGTGCCAAGATGTAATTTGCATTTTTCCACTATTAAAAATCAAGGCTCACGTGAAAATTATGTTACTTTCACACAAAAATACGTACTCTGAGCTTCATATGATCGCAAAAAAGGAAGAGAGGGTAAGTGAAACTGTTTATAAGCAGAGTCTTGTTGGATAGAACGTTAAAGTGTTCGAAATGGCATCATCTCAAGCAAATCCTAAGGCTTCCGCTAGCCAAAAACGACGCCGACCGAGTGATGGTTCAAGTCCCTCAACGTCATCCAAGAAGAGCAAGCACACCAACATGAGTTTGACAGAAAAATTCAACAATTTGGGTGCGTACAAATGGCTCAACTTGCAAACAATGGAGAAGAATAAGGCATACAAGATTATGCAGATGGAGAAAACCATGACGCTTTATGGTGAACGCATCATGACTCAATTTGAAGATGGTGAGCGGTTGTATCTTCCTGAGAGATACAACTGCTTCTCCGATAAACAACTCGCAGAATTACGGACCGGTTTGTACACACTGACAAATAATGGATTGAATGGGAAGATATATAATCTAGAGTTAAGAAAACAAGAATTCGAAGTCAAACCATTAACGGAAACTCCTCGTTCCCCAAATGATGAGCTGGACCGAGCAGTAATGTCTTTAGGAGAAGACATTCCTTTGAATTATTATAATAACATTGACGATGGTTTATTTTAGCTCTGATGAGAAATAAAAGATTTGATAATTGAATTCTATGTGTGTGTATGACTATCCCCATATGTTATAAGAGAACCTGAATCTACCGAAAGTCTTCAGTTGTAGAAAAATGATTGTACTTGATGTGAGTGTACTAGTATTCGGTGTATTGGTACAAAATACCTTCTACACAATCCACCCACAAAGCGTGCAAGAAGCCTATATTTGTTTCAATACGCACAATGAAAGTTGGCCGTCTCAATGGACTAAATTGACACCGCTAATCGAAGATGATATGTTCACATTCTATACAACACAAATATCACCGAAGATCAGCAATAAAGAAATCGTCAATTTTAAATTGATGTACTTTTATTCCAATCGGACTTTTGCAACAACGGGATGGAAACGAGTTCTTAATGGAGATTTCAATTCGTCAGTGCCTACTACTACTACCACGACGACGACGACGACAACAACACCAAAACCAACAAACCATACTTCTAATAATGATGTGATAGTTTATGTCAACGTACTTTTATTACTTGTAATTGTAGCTATGAGTATAGTTTCAATTTGTTATATTTATCATGCAAACCGTATAAAAAAGATGAAAAGATGTTGTATAGAAGAAATGGTAGAAATGAATAAATAATGAAAATAAAATAAAAATACAGATGAAAATTTATAATTTCGTTTTATTTAGCAACCATACAATTTTGATACTATTTGTCACAATCATCTATAAATTTTTTAAGCATGAAGGCGTTTTCCATGGCACACGTTTTGACATGAGATATGCATCTCAACACATTGGGATATTGTCGTCGCAATTCCTTGATGGATTCACAGTTCAACTCTTCCAAATTGACGAGTGGTGGTCCTCTTTGATCGTGATTCAGCAGATTTTTAATCCATTCCATTTTTTGAAGTCCTTTCACATAAATGAGAGTTTGCGGTGGAATATTTTCCTTTAAATAATCTATGACACTTTTATACGACACTGATCCATCCTCCCATGCCAAACCGTGGTGATTTTTTCGTAACCAATCCAATTCGCGTAACTCGCTGTCATACAGGGTGCACAACGGATATGGTGGTTTGATTATAAAATTTTGAAATTCATTCGTACTGAATACGATACATAACTCTTTCAGCACAAAGTGACCACGAATATCATGATAACCTTGAACATCGATAATCACAAAACGTTTCATTATGTTAACTTTATTATTTCATGTGACAACCTTTTGCAAACTACTTCAATTTTGAAAGAAACGACCCCTTTTATACATAGACGAAGTGTTGTAACTTCTCAACTCAGTTACGGAATAAAATGCAGATTACAAACACAATACGGTTTATTCAGTAAATGTTGCTTAGTTGGATGTCGAATACAGAATGAATACTTAACGTTCAATGTCGGAAGACTCAAAGATTCAAAAGATTCCCTAAATGCCTAGTGCGTCTACTTTTATAGTTGCTAATCTATTCCTAATTAGGTAAACATGATAACTTATATTGGAAATGGCGGAAATGCGTTATGTAGCATTACAGAAGACTAAATTTAAAATTAGGAATACAGATCCACAGGACTTGTGGTCTTTAAATTAATCGTTTAACGTCACCGGATAATGGTGAGTATTCGACGATTCTATCGTGTAATAAAAGACAAAATGCTGATGTATTTTCTAGGATACCACCAGCTTCAGCTTCGAATTCCACCTTTACGTCAACCGGTCCACTTTTTATCATTTCATTTTGATGCGAACAATCAATTACAACTATTGGTGCGAATGCTTTAAACTCAGCTGGTGCTAATAAAGGTTTACCAATATTTGCACCATAATATGATTCTTGGAATTTACTATACATGTAATAGAGGTCCGCGAAACGTTGTTGATTGAACGACACATTTAAATTCTCGTATGGGTATGCTTCAGAATTGAGGTGTACTTTGAAATTAACGAGTTTGCAAGAATTAAATTCACTAGGGTTCTCTGAAGGTTGATTAAGTTTGGCCGTTTGTAGACCAAACAAAATAAATCTCGGCTTTTCTAATTGATTTGATGTCTTTATACGCCAAATATGGTGAGTCGTTCTAGGCAAATTCGGATATTCATATAAATCCCAGCTTCTAAATGGAATTTGTATGGACTGTGTGTTTTGAATTGTTTTGTACAATTTCAGACGTTCCGCATCGTTCAACGTAATATGCGGTACTTTCCAAACGACTTTTCGTATCTGTAGTTTGTACTGGTCTGTTGCAAAAACTAAAGCATTATGATTACTTTTAGCTCTCGTTAGAATCAGCTCGTGCTTTGCGTTTGGGATGATCTTTTTATGATCTTCAGCAAACCCGAATAATTGTTTCAATGGTACACAGAAATTGAACTCTCCAGTTGGATTTCTTATTGCTCTGTCGTCAGCAACATTCCATCCGGCATTCAAGAGGGTATTACTTTCTGTTTCAGTTAGGGACACATAATTTTTCATCGTTGAAGTTATACCAGGATTACGACAATGATCGATCTCCACACCATTTAATTCATAGCGAATTTCATCAAACATGAATGCCACACAATTACTTGGTAGTATAACTTGTGGCATAACGACATTCGCATTGTCGAAGAAAGTCCCTTCGACATAGATATAACTCTCGGATGGTAAGACGATCAAATCTTGATTTTGTATACAAATGCGTAAAATATCGTTCGGATTGTACGATTCTATGAATGGTGAATACGAATGATACGTTTTTCCACTAATAGCTTCATCAAATTGGGGTGAGGTTTTTATGTCTAAATATTTACTCATTTTTCAACAATTCTTAAGCCCAACGATTTTAAAAAGATAATGTTCTTCTTAGATAGATGATGAGTGGTCGAACTACGTCTTGTAGATGTTAATCGTTTCAAGTCTGATGACTTACTAAGCGGCTTCTTGATACTTGATAGAATATAATTACTATCAAGTGATTTATCGGGAAAAATTAACATTGAGCTTTATTGGGGAGCTCTCCTGATAACAATCTTTTCAACACAATAAGCATAAATTGAATACTACCACAATTAGTCAATAGCGATCGCTTATATAGGTATATTAGGAACGTGGTCGCAAATGTACACGTATATTGATGTTCTCTCCTCGGAAATTAACCAATCTATCATTCTGATCGACTAATTTTATATCAACTGATTTAATTGAGGATACATTGACTGGTAGATAAATTATATTTTGAGGAACTTCACAAATTTTAAAACCGATTCCAACATCTGGTGAAAATTCGTGTAAAGTATGTACTAGTTCATTGTTACTATATGAACCAGTAACGATGTTACACACCACACGAATAGAACTCACTCCTGATATACAAACGGAAATATCCGATTCGGCCTGTGTGTTGGCAGAAATCACGCGTTCACTAAATCCAAATAATTTCCCAATCGTTTTTTTTTTATTGAAAAAAATTGGTAGAGATGATGTGATTTCTGTTTTGAGAGTTTTATAATTTGCATTTATCTTCAATCTTATCGTAGAATCAATCTTCTTTATGTTCGTTGTGATGTATTCAATCAGGTCTTCGAGTTCATATGATCCATCTGGTATTTTCAGTTTATAATTTCCAATCTCGAAAATATTGTTGTTCTCATCAACGTTAGGAATCGAATTGTATGTGTATAAACTAACTAAACCACATTCATACAAATTGGGTAGTTCGATCGGAGGGAAATATTCGGTCGTTAAATGTGACTTATCACCCGAAAATTCAAGTGTTAGCGACATGTTAATATGTAAAATGATACTGAGACTTTATAATGAATTCATGCTATATTTATAGTTTTTTCATATAAAAATTTTAAACATAAATGACCGCAAATTACACTGTTAAACTGTTGCTCTCTTTTATAGTTATAAGATAACGTACTTTTTAAATAATTTACAATTTCCTTTGGCGGTCGAAGATTACCATAACTATCGTAGTAATCCGCTTGTGTGTTTTTCTTGACATATGCTACCCAGTGGGTACCTTGACCACTTGAGATATCTAAATTTACTATGCCACACTCTATGCGATGCGGTTTCTTCGGTAAAGCATCAAGCATAAATACACCTCTGAAGTTTGGTATGTGTTTCGCAAATTCTTTTAAATCCAGTTCGTTCAACGGACGTACAGGTAGCATGACTAATAGTTTTTTGGACTCAAATACAGTCCAAGTCCTTGTCGATACGGTTTCAAAAACATTCCCTTCCCCATAGCTATAGCTTCCATCTGTTTATTATGGCGTTGACTTTCCGAAAGTTCCTTACGAGCATCTTGTGCAGCAGTGACCGCTTTTGCAATTCCTGCAGCTCCTCCGCCCAAAGCTCCTAGTGCTGACAATCCCGCAAACAGTGGAATTAAGAATGGTAAAACACCACCAGTTTTCGGTATTGGGATCACTCTAGTCAATGGATCATTACTTTGTCTATTGATTAAGTTCTTTTTGGCTTCGGATACTGCTAATTTGATAGCGCTTTGCAAATTCGTGGGCTTTCTTGATTTCAAAAGTGATTTAGTTCTAACCATCAAGTTTTTCAGAGTTATATTCGATTTCTTTTGTGAATTCTTTTGATTTCTTGTCACCACTTTCGGTCGTTGTGTTAGTTCACCTCCTTTGCGCACTCGACAAGAACGCTGTTGTTTATTCTTCTTCTTCAACCCCATACCTAATTTCGCTTTTCCTTTCATCAAATTCGTGATGAGCCACGCGTTGGTCTTCTCACCAAATGTAGAATCACTCGCTCTTACTCTATCCCACGCTTTTTCTGCTAATTCAAGATCCGCTCGATTTCTTAATATCGTATCGTTTGTTTGTGAGTAGGCAATGTCGTGAAGTTTGCATGCACGATCTAAAGGGTTTATACCAGGATCTCCTCGGGCCAATCGCTTTGCTAATTTCGTACCAGGTCCACAATACTGATAACCACCAGGTAAATGTAATTCGAATGGAAGTTTATTTATTACACTATTCAAAATACCAGCACCACTTCGAGTGATTGATGATTGACGAATGAATGGAGATTTATTATGCTGAATCATTTTATTTACTTTCACTATTTGTACAGATACTTCTCTATGAATGAGATGAAAGGTACTAGTTCCCATTTAAATATGTCATTCGATATATACTACTCACCAGTGTGTGTAAGTATGCGCTTTGTACAACAAGAAACGAAACTTCCAGTAGAAGAAATCAATTTGAATCCCAAAACTAAGTCTTTTACGAAACATAGCAAATTATTACCGAATAATATACGTGCATTGGTTGTTGGCCCATCTAACTGCGGGAAAACTAATGCCCTTTTACATTTGATTACATCAGCAAATGGGTTGAAATTCCTCAATCTGTACGTTTTCTCAAAGACATTGGATCAACCTAAATATCAATATCTTAGAAAAATATTCAATTGTAAAGAGTGTGCATGCATTGGCTATCATACATTCACGGAAAATTGTCAAGTGCTACCCCTGGAAGAAGCTCTACCACACTCCGTTATAGTATTTGACGATATTGCTGGTGAAAGACATGAAGAAATTCAGCGCTACTTTTGTATGGGACGTCATAAAAATATTGATTGCTTTTATCTCAGTCAAACGTATACACGTATTCCAAAACAATTAATACGTGATAATACAAATTTTCTTCTCGTTTTCAAACAAGATTTAAATAATCTAAAGTATATCTACGCTGAACATGTCAACACGGATATGAACTTTAAACAATTTTTAAAAATTTGCACTCTATGTTGGAAGGAAAAATATGGGTTTTTGCTGATCAATAAGGAATGTACTATCAACGATGGGCGCTATAGAAAAGGATTCGACACTTTCATTTTGCTATAAATATTGAGTACTCCCTCATTGGGGTCATTAGTTTTATCACAGACCCTGGTTGCACATTCACCTGAACGATGGATGAAAAAGTTGTGAAAAACCTTATCAAGACTCGTAAAATACTACGACGAAAGTATGACGATTTGAAGAGTGGCAAAAGAGAAGTAGCAATGGATTTAGAACGTATTTTCAATCCGATTACATCACCACTGAAAGAGTTGACTCAAAGTAAGAGTAACTTATTTAAGATTGAGAAGTCTCCACCATCACTTGATGGTGATGTGCCGAGAATAACAGAAAAGGATGAATCCTCACAAAACGATGCTTATCAAGATGAAAGTTTACTCAAAGATGAGACATTAACAAGCAATATCGATGAAGATGCTGATATTAATTATGATGATGACGATGACGGTAATGGTGGTGATGATGATGGTAATGATGAAAGTCAAGATGATGACAGTCAAGATGATGAGGGTAATTTGCCCAAAGTTACACCAAACACTTTGAGGGCCACAGATAAATTTATACATAATTACGAGCGAAATATTTCTCCGAAGAATTTGGAACATAAATATGGAATTTATTTCGATTCGGTTGAGGATAAATATAAAATCGGGAAATCACCTTTCACAATAATTAACAATCATTTATTACTAGACGATAAGGAATATTATCTCTCACCAGGTTTACTCGAATTACTATTTTTGAAAAAACCCAATATAAGAATCCTGAGAAAAAACGATCTGGCAGCATTTAAAGATATAGTGATAACATCAAAACTTCTACATCGCAATTATGATGAAAATGAAAAACTTGTAGGAAGTTCCAGTGCAAAATATAAACTCATAAAAAAATTGACCGATTATAAACTGGGAAAAACACGGAAACATTCCGGTTCGGGTATCATGAAGTACAGTGAAAATAAAATAGATTATGTGTACTGGGATGATCCTAATGAACTGGTAGATAGATTGAGACTCTTGTGTGCATCACAACATGCAGGACATACCAATCTTAATAATGAAATCGTTTCCATAATAGAGGAACTCAAAGAAAGAAACATAATAATCTGATTTAATATTTATTATCTTGCACATTACAAGATATTTTATTCACACAATGGTAATTGATAAGTTCGGACGGTATCACCCCTCTGCGATACAACGCGGTGTGAAACGAGGCCAACAATTTCCCAGCGGTTTTGCATTGACCAAAGATGGTAATATTGATGTACAACAAAAACGTATTTGCAATCTTAATGTCCCCGTTGATGACGGTGATGCAACTTCCAAACAGTACCTCGATACAATAGTTAGTAGTCAAAAACAAGAAATGAGAAAAGTATTATTTAACCATGGTAATAGATTGAATGATTACATGAGTAGAATTCTTGCATTAGAAAATGCGAATTTTAGTACCAAGGTGGATGAATTAATGACAAAATTGGAATTATCCACAAAACAAAATCAATCCACTTTAGATACTTTTTCAAAAAAACTCATGACACTAGAAACCCGTTTAAATATCCTAGATAATAAACCATCAGTCAGTAGTAGTGTTATCATTTAACTCATTCGCACCAAATCTGTCAACAACTAACCACCACCACCACGACAACAACTTTTTGGTAAAGGAAGATGAGTAAACAACAATTAGTTGATGAACTACATAAACCTGCTAGACGAAATTTTAAGCGACGTACGGTCATTGTTAAAGGAATTTACGATTTATGGCAAGCAGATTTAGTTGAAATGGGGGAATATGCTAAACAAAATAAGGACCATCGGTTTTGCCTAACCGTTATAGACACATTTTCCAAATTTGCATGGGCCATACCACTCAAAAGAAAAACCAGTGGTGATGTGACGACAGCAATGCAAACGATACTAAATAATCATCAGTCTCCTCGACACTTACAAACAGATGATGGAAAGGAATTTTTCAATCGGGAATTCCAACAATTAATGTCTACCCACAACATTAACCACTATTCGACATACAGCACGAAAAAAGCATCAATTGTTGAACGCTTTAATAGAACTCTAAAGGGCTGGATGTGGAAGAATTTCAGTTCAACTGGCACGTATAAGTGGATAAATAATCTACAAGATTTGGTTGATAAATATAATAACAAAATTCATCGCACTATAAATATGCGACCACGTGATGTAAACCCTTCGCATGAAGAGATGTTACTACAAACTGTCTACAACAAAAAAAAGATTTTTCCCCCGCCGAAATTTCGAGTTGGAGAAAAAGTTCGAATAAGTAAATATAAACACATCTTTGAGAAGGGTTACACACCGAACTGGACAACCGAAATTTTCACCATTTATCAAATTAGAAATACGAATCCTGTGACCTATATTCTCAAAGATGGAGATGAGCACCTCATCAAGGGAGGATTCTATGAGTTAGAATTATCAAAAGCCAAATATCCCGATGTTTTTCTTGTTGAGAAAGTTTTGAGAAGAAAAGGAGACAATCTTTACGTTAAGTGGTTAGGATTCTCTAATAAACATAATGGATGGATTAATAAAAATGATATCGTGTAAAAATTACATCTATCTACCTGTTGTATGACTAATAGAAAAATAAAATTTAAATAAAACTGAATTAATTCATTCATTCATTCACTCGAGATTAGCATAACCCAAATTCCCATCTCCGCCTCGCCCCGCTCCCACCCGACCGCCGCCATTTTTCTTGCGAAGGCCATCTAACAATTTTACCGCCAATTTTTATCTTTGCCCCCACCGCGCACGTGCGTATCTAACCTGCCATGTTGCCATTTAGGTGTTCCAGAATGCCCATATTCTAACTACTTGCGGAAAATTTCAGATCCAAGACCAAAAGGGAACTTTTCTTCGCAGGTCTTGGTAACAATGTGCCCTCTACTCTATATAGAATTTGAAGAAATATAACAAACTGTATGGTTTTTATTTGATTTATTATAATAACAATTAAACAATTATAACAATAACAGTGTTCATAATAATAATAATTGCAATAATTTTTGGTAATTTTCCAAGAATTTATTTGGATAATAATACACATAATGATTATGATAATAATAATATTAATAATAATACACATAATGCAATAAGCCATACACACATTTTGTGTGGCGTGCTCCCTCTGTGATCTATAGTAAATCCGCCACCTTTATTTCTCTCAAAGGTAAATTACGCGATCGACAATTTCCGGCAGTACAGCACCATGTAACGGTCAGTTTTGACCGCACAACATTTTCGTTCATTTGTTTCTTAGAGTCGTATTATTTCTTTTGATTTCGACCGAAGGGTCAGTCTGTTGTCGGTCGGTTGGGACCAAAGGTCACCGGTCATGGTATCTCTCTCTCAAGTCGACGGTTTTGTTTGGGCACAAAAAAGGGGATGAGCGGTGGTCATTGCGCGGGTCGGTCATCGTGATTGGTTTCCGGTGACCTTGTTTTCGAGGTGCTTTTCTGGGTGTGTGGTCGTCGTATTAGCGGAATTTGGAATTTGTGCTTCCATCCGTACCGGGATTTGCCCGCTAAATCGACAAATATTCGCAATCAATCGATCCGGTTCTGTTCCCGACGATATTTTCGGGATACGGTGATTGATTCGGCTCCTTCGGGGATCTTTCTAACCTCCACCTGGTGAGTACATTGCCATCCCGCGATGACGTGGTTTTCACCCACACCCTCTTCTTGTAGATCAGCCTTTTCCACCTGGAACCTAGCCATATTTGCTACCGGGCCATTTCAGCCCTCTTCGAGAGAGGTCAGTTAAGACGGGTTTGACGTCAGCATCCACTGGTTCTTACCGATATCTTTTAGGGTTCTTGTTGCGGGGTTGTCTTTCCCTCCGAGAGTGTCCGACCCCCGGGTTTATCGCAGACCGGCGGTCGCTCCAGCATCGACGCTTCAGTCCCTCCCTAGTCGGGTCGTCCTCCTTGGACTGCGGCGCGCTCCATTCTCGACGGTCATCCGAGTCTTCTGGGGGCGATTGACTGGCAGGACCACCCCACCAGCCGAGACCACCAACGGACTCCGGGTCGCCTTCCAACCCCAGCTAAGACTAGCATTAAGTTAGCTTAAGGTTAAATTCGACCGCGATTGCTCGCCGTTTGTTTACCTGAAGGACCAACTGGTTTCCTTCGGCTTCCGTTCACTTGATAACCCGTCTGATTCTCTTGGAATACCACCTATCACATCCCTTCGGGTCGTCGCTTTTCGGCGGGGTACGTGCATGTGCCGGTGCATGGTTTACCTTCGCAGGGGTATAAAGTAAACAAACCTCACTTTTGACAACTTTTGACGGATCACGTACTACCGTTAGGCGACCGCGGCCGTAGGTTACCCACGTGGTTCGCCGAGCGCCGTTTCTTTCGATCGGCGTATCTATTCGGAGCCGCAACCTGCGCCCCTATTATTTTTTTTGTTTCAATTCGTGTTTATTGGAGTTATACAAAACTTCCAGGCTATAATGCTAAATACGATCGAATATAATTAATCTATAGTATATAATAATCCTATAGAATAGTTCGGAAGCGGCAGTACGCCAATGATTTATGCGTCATGTTTTGCTATTACTTTTCTTTTATTGTTAGTATTATTTTAGTTATCTCTTTTGTTAACGGACCCGGCATACAGCGCTGTTACCCGAGCTCGGTTTAGGGGCCTATTAGAGAGCCCTACTTGTACCCGCTGTTCTTTTTTTCCTTCCCCCCCCTTGTTGCGGGGGAAATAAACTCTCGGCCGGTACTTCCGGTCGAGCAGCAAATAGTAGACAGTGGTGTGTTTTTTTTCCAGAGGTTTAACTTTTTTATCTGCGGTCTTCCCTTTCGGGATTAAGGGAGTAAGAGTGACCCCCGGTATAATTCCGTGGCGCCCTGTTAGAATGTACACTTTGTGAACCCCGCCGTCTCCACTATAGTTGGCCGGCCCTGGGGTCATTCATTTACGGTAGACCATCAGACCTCCGGTAGTTTTCGCGTCACATCTTTGGCGCCCAACGTGGGGCCCAGTTAACTACTACTTGACTAACTAACTAATTTGTGTTCCCCTAAAAAAAAAAAAAAAAAAAAAATATTGAAAAAAATTGAGTAAAAATATTTTCTCGGTTTGCACGGCGTGGTTTACGGATACCCGGTTCGGGATAATTCTATTGTTGTTTTGAATGTGTTGCGTGGTGGGTGATATTCCGCCCCTAATTCAAGTCACTCTCGCGATTTAGGTACACCCGTTGGTACTCAGGTTTCAGAGGGCACGCACGGCGTCCCGGGGTGACGTTGGTGGTTGATCCACGGCTCTGGTGGTTCAACTCGTTCGTTTTAGGGTGGTTCCCGGCCGTTCTGTTCTCTCTTGTCACGTCGGGTGGAGACTCCCTCAGGGGTGGTGAGCCTACAAAATGGAGGCAATCTGGACGATAGAGATCAATCGACTGACGCAGGATGAACTGAGCTACGAGATGGAGAGTCGGGGTTTCCCGGTCAAGACCGTGGAAGCGATGCGGAGGTCGTTTCGAAGTGTGCTCCGGTTGGAAAAATCCGGCGAGTTGTCCGTGACACCGAACCCCGTAGTATTCTCGGAAGACATCGTGCGTATTCAGGGAAAACTGACGGAGTTGCAGAATTTTAGCGCGGCTTTCGACGGCGATGTGCGTCCGCCTTCGTTTAAACGAGCGTCGGCGCTTCTACTTCATATGCTGCGCCGCATTGGGGGGTCGGCCCCTGTCGACGAGGCCCAGAAGCGTACCCGGAACGAGCTGTTGGTGACGGTCCATGAACTGAAGTCCACCCTCGAGAGGAAGGTCCGGCATTTTAATCGCGCCAGCACCGTGGTCGACGAGCTGCTTGAGTTGGCAATTACCGACCCGGAGGCGTCGGAGGGAGACAGCTCGGATGAGGACATGCCGGAGCGACTACCTGCACAACAATCAACACCGGTTGGATCCCGACGGGTTGACTCGACGGACTCGTCTGCAGGCTCGAGATCCGTACCTGTGAGTAAATGGAACCTCAAGTTTTCCGGGGAGGGAGAACTGTCTCTCAGCGCTTTTCTGGAGACGGTCGAGGAACTGCGTCGAGCTCGACATGTCGGTCAGACAGAGTTGTTCGAGTCGGGACTAGATTTATTCACCGGCCGGGCTCTCATTTGGTATCGAGCAAACCGCCGACGCGCTGTGAATTGGGAAGGACTGGTTCGCCTCCTGCGAGAGGAATTCCAATCTCCGGACTATGACGAGCGGTTATTTGAAGAGATCAAGGCGCGTACCCAGGGAGCAAACGAATCGATTGGCATGTACATTGCGGTGATGGAAACACTCTTCAGCCGTTTGACCACCCGAGTTTCGGAAGGGTGCCAGTTACGTAGCATTCTGCGCAACCTTGCACCTTTTTACCAAGATCATTTGGCCATGGTGGACGTCGCCTCAAAGGAGGATTTGATCCGGGTGGGTCGCCGGTTGGAGGAAAAACGGTCCAAGATGGAAAACTTTGCTCCACCTCCGTCGCGTAGAACGCGTGGTCTGCTGGAGCCGGACTTGGCGTATTTGGAAGTGGCAGCGAGTCAGCCAAACCCTGGGACGTCCGATTCATCCGGGCTCACTTGCTATAATTGTCGCCAGAAGGGGCATAAGCGAGCAGAGTGTCGTCAGCCGCGACAACCGAAGTGTTTTAAATGTGGGAAGAATGGATTTACGGTTCGGACGTGTCCGGAATGCAATCGGTCGGGAAACGGTCGGGGCAATCGCCCTACCGCCGAGTAGATCGATTGCCGACAGCATTGCCCTCGGCGGATGCCCTACCCCATACAACTCAAGCGCAATTAACTTATATTCTAGCCAGCGTCATCGGGGATGAACGTCCTTATTTGCGTGTCGAAGTTTTTGGGCGTTCTTTTCAGGGTCTCCTGGATTCCGGTGCGAGCCGAACCATCGTTGGTTCATCGGGCATCAGGGCTTTATCGGTGCTTGGGCTACGGATGGCGTCCACTTCAATTGGGTCCTGTGCCCTGGCCGATGGCCAATCTTGCAGTGTCACGGGAGTTTTCCGGGTTCCTTTCCGTCTCCGGGACCGCGTTAGGGTCGTCGACGTGCTGGCGTTACCAGCTTTATCGCATTCCTTGATTTTAGGCGCGGATTTTTGGCGTTCCATGGGCCTCGTTCCGGATTTACGGAGAGGCGAATGGTCGTTTAGCGTGACACCGGAGGTCGCCGCGATTTGCGAGGGCTCGGATTTGACGACAACGCAACGGGAAAGGATTCGGCGGTTTATTGAAGACATGTTGCCTCCGGTTGGGGGCAGTAAAGTCGGTTGCACCAACTTGGTTCAGCACACTATTCGCACGACATCGGAGCCGATCAAACAGAGGTACTATCCTTTGTCTCCGGTACTGCTCAAACACGCCCACGAACAATTGGACGAGATGGTGCGCGATGGCATCGTGGAGCCGTCCAAATCTCCGTGGAGCTCACCGATTGTTCTGGTGCGGAAAAAGGACAACTCCTACCGATTCTGCGTCGACTACCGGAAGGTGAATAGCGTTACAGTCCGGGATGCGTATCCCTTACCATTTGTGTCTACGACTTTGGACAAGTTACGGGACGCCAGATATCTGTCTTCGCTAGATATTAAAAGCGCCTACTGGCAGGTCCCGGTCGAAGAGGGTTCTAGACCTATCACCGCATTCACCGTTCCCTATCGAGGTCTTTTCCAGTTTCGGAGGATGCCATTTGGCCTTCATAACAGCCCGGCGACCTGGCAGCGACTTATTGATCAAGTTATCGAAGCAGACCTGGACCCCTATGTCTTCGTCTACCTGGACGACATAGTCATTGTCACGAGCGACTTCGATCAGCACTTGGAAGTCCTTGGCGTGGTCCTCCGCCGTCTTCGGGAGGCGGGTCTAACGGTGGGTCGCGAGAAGTGCCAGATTTGCAGGCCGGAGCTGCGCTATCTGGGCTATGTGGTCGACCGCCGCGGACTTCATGTGGACCCGGAAAAAGTCCGGGCTATTGTGGACTTGCCTCCACCCAAGACCGTTACCGAAGTTCGGAGGTTGGTCGGTATGGCAGGATGGTATCGGCGCTTTTTGCCCAACTTTTCAGAGGTAATCGCTCCTATCACCGGTCTACTCCGGAAGAATAGCAAATTTAATTGGACCTCGGACTGTGACGAAGCTTTTGCGTCGCTGAAGGAGTATCTCATCTCCGCTCCGGTTTTAAGCTGCCCAGATTTCACCCGACCGTTTGTGATCCAGACAGACGCTAGTGACTACGGGTTGGGGGGCGTGTTGACGCAGGAGCGCGAGGATGGTGAACACACCGTAGCGTACATCAGCCGGTCACTAAAGAAGAACGAGAGAAATTTTACAACCACGGAAAAAGAGTGCTTGGCGGTCTTGTTCGCAATCGAGAAGTTCCGGCCGTACATTGAGGGTACGCACTTTACAGTAATTACCGATCACTACAGTTTAAAGTGGCTGCACAATCTTCGAGAGCCGTCAGGCCGTTTGGCTCGCTGGAGTGTTTACCTACAGCAATACGATTTCGTCATCACCCACCGGCCGGGGAAGGACAATGTGGTTCCGGATGCGTTATCGCGAGCCGTACCCGCGATTGCTGCATGCCAAACTAACCCAACGGACACCACTGATCGCTGGTATATCAGGATGCGCAACTCGGTCGAGGATAGACCCTTGGGGTTTCCGTTGTGGCGCGTGGATAATGGGCTTTTGTATCGGCTGGTCCAGAGTAAGTACCCGGATCTGACGGGCCAGGCGGTGAACTGGAAGTTAGTGGTGCCCAAGGAGCAACGGCCGCGAATCGTGGAGGATTGTCACGGCGGACCGTTATCGGGACACTTGGGGGTCTACAAAACTTTCCACCGGGCCAGCGAACGGTATTATTGGCCGAAGATGCGGAGTGATATTGCTCGGCATGTGAGACGATGTCAGGTGTGTCTCGCCAGGAAACCGGTGCAGCAAGCGCCAGCCGGACTACTTTGTGGTCGTCCAGAGGTAACCCGTCCATGGCAACTGATCTGTGTTGATCTGGTGGGTCCGTTACCGAAATCTAAACAGGGCCATGTGTATATTTTGTCAGTACTGGATTACTTCAGTAAATTCACCCTATTTTTCCCGATCCGGACGGCGAATTCAAAGACAATCATCGCATGCCTGGAAGATCATGTGTTTTGCCTTTTCGGAACACCTCAGACGCTAGTATGCGATAACGGTAAACAGTTCGTCGGGCGGGAATTCCGGAATTTCCTGGAGAGATATGATGTCCGCCAAAAGGCGACCGCTTTCTACCATCCGCAAGCTGACGCCGTCGAACGCGTCCATCGCACCCTAAACTCTGTGCTGCGAGCCTACATCTCGGACAATCATCGAGCGTGGGAGGAGAATCTCCAGAAGGTGGCCTGTGCCATGAGGACGTCTCGGCACGAGAGCACCGCCTTGACGCCTTACTTTATTAATTTCGGGCGGGAGATGAGTATGGGCAATAGAGATCCGGTTTTACCGGTGCCAGAGGAGCCACCGGATGATCGCGCCCCGGCGGCGGCAGGGGATCGCCAGCGCGCTTTCGAGGGTTTGTACAGAGAAATCCGCGCACGACTGGATAAGGCGTTTGAGAAAAACGCGCGCTACTATAATCTTCGGCATAGAGATGTCCAATATCTGCCGGGGCAGAGGGTCTGGCGGAGGAATTTCGCTTTGTCCAACGCTGCGAACTACCGGATTGCTAAGTACGAGAAGAAATTCCTCGGGCCGTTTACCGTCGCCAAGCGGTTGTCTCCGTGGACATACGCCCTGGAGGACGCGAATCATCGTCCCGCAGGCCAGTGGCATGCTAAGGATCTAAAGCCGGATCCGACCTAGGCTGGGCTCAGGGGGTTGACGGCGTCTTAATTGTTGTGTGTCTGTCGTTTTCCAAGTGAAATTTTGGCAAATTTCCCGTAAGTTGGGGTGGGGTTTGTAACGGTCAGTTTTGACCGCACAACATTTTCGTTCATTTGTTTCTTAGAGTCGTATTATTTCTTTTGATTTCGACCGAAGGGTCAGTCTGTTGTCGGTCGGTTGGGACCAAAGGTCACCGGTCATGGTATCTCTCTCTCAAGTCGACGGTTTTGTTTGGGCACAAAAAAGGGGATGAGCGGTGGTCATTGCGCGGGTCGGTCATCGTGATTGGTTTCCGGTGACCTTGTTTTCGAGGTGCTTTTCTGGGTGTGTGGTCGTCGTATTAGCGGAATTTGGAATTTGTGCTTCCATCCGTACCGGGATTTGCCCGCTAAATCGACAAATATTCGCAATCAATCGATCCGGTTCTGTTCCCGACGATATTTTCGGGATACGGTGATTGATTCGGCTCCTTCGGGGATCTTTCTAACCTCCACCTGGTGAGTACATTGCCATCCCGCGATGACGTGGTTTTCACCCACACCCTCTTCTTGTAGATCAGCCTTTTCCACCTGGAACCTAGCCATATTTGCTACCGGGCCATTTCAGCCCTCTTCGAGAGAGGTCAGTTAAGACGGGTTTGACGTCAGCATCCACTGGTTCTTACCGATATCTTTTAGGGTTCTTGTTGCGGGGTTGTCTTTCCCTCCGAGAGTGTCCGACCCCCGGGTTTATCGCAGACCGGCGGTCGCTCCAGCATCGACGCTTCAGTCCCTCCCTAGTCGGGTCGTCCTCCTTGGACTGCGGCGCGCTCCATTCTCGACGGTCATCCGAGTCTTCTGGGGGCGATTGACTGGCAGGACCACCCCACCAGCCGAGACCACCAACGGACTCCGGGTCGCCTTCCAACCCCAGCTAAGACTAGCATTAAGTTAGCTTAAGGTTAAATTCGACCGCGATTGCTCGCCGTTTGTTTACCTGAAGGACCAACTGGTTTCCTTCGGCTTCCGTTCACTTGATAACCCGTCTGATTCTCTTGGAATACCACCTATCACATCCCTTCGGGTCGTCGCTTTTCGGCGGGGTACGTGCATGTGCCGGTGCATGGTTTACCTTCGCAGGGGTATAAAGTAAACAAACCTCACTTTTGACAACTTTTGACGGATCACGTACTACCGTTAGGCGACCGCGGCCGTAGGTTACCCACGTGGTTCGCCGAGCGCCGTTTCTTTCGATCGGCGTATCTATTCGGAGCCGCAACCTGCGCCCCTATTATTTTTTTTGTTTCAATTCGTGTTTATTGGAGTTATACAAAACTTCCAGGCTATAATGCTAAATACGATCGAATATAATTAATCTATAGTATATAATAATCCTATAGAATAGTTCGGAAGCGGCAGTACGCCAATGATTTATGCGTCATGTTTTGCTATTACTTTTCTTTTATTGTTAGTATTATTTTAGTTATCTCTTTTGTTAACGGACCCGGCATACAGCGCTGTTACCCGAGCTCGGTTTAGGGGCCTATTAGAGAGCCCTACTTGTACCCGCTGTTCTTTTTTTCCTTCCCCCCCCTTGTTGCGGGGGAAATAAACTCTCGGCCGGTACTTCCGGTCGAGCAGCAAATAGTAGACAGTGGTGTGTTTTTTTTCCAGAGGTTTAACTTTTTTATCTGCGGTCTTCCCTTTCGGGATTAAGGGAGTAAGAGTGACCCCCGGTATAATTCCGTGGCGCCCTGTTAGAATGTACACTTTGTGAACCCCGCCGTCTCCACTATAGTTGGCCGGCCCTGGGGTCATTCATTTACGGTAGACCATCAGACCTCCGGTAGTTTTCGCGTCACAACCATGAAAGAATTTTTTTAATTTTGGCTCCATTTCATTCTTCCAAAAGTCGTGGTCTTTACTAATTTTTATAATAGATACATCTACATTTGTATAAACAATTAGATGGCAAATTTCTTTCTTAGCTATGTGTAGCTGACCCTGTATTTGATAAAAATAATCGTGTTTCTTTTTCAATTGTATAACATCATCAATCATTTCTAAAAATGTTATGGATTTGTTTAGTATCCCTTCACGTACGGTACTTTCTCTACTAGAATAGGAACATTTTACTTCAACCTGTTCGCTTTTCCCCACTAGCCCGTCCGGAGATGCTCCTAGATACCTAAAATTGTCATGTATGAACAGTCCACAACTGTCGACTTTCAAACCAGTTTTTTGTTCAAAACGCTCTATGGCTCGACATTCGTTTGAAGTACCATATTGAATTGGTGCACTGTTCGCAAGATTGGGAGCGTACAAAATCGATTTTACCATATTGGCCGTAGAAGTATTTTGGCGCATCTTACAAACTCTCCCAAAATTGCTGGCAGTAAGCCTTTCCGAACGCGCCGCGATCCATTTGGGATTGGAGCTTTGGCCAAGAGTTTCTCTTTCCATGTTGGAGATATTCTCATTGGCCAACATTTCTAAATAATTATTTTTCAGTCGATCTATACAGTCTGATGCTAAATCTTCTTCAGGAACATCTCCGTACTCGGAGTTGGGTAAAGCAGCTTTTTTCACAAATAATTTTGTCAAAGAACGTTTTCTTTTTTTGATAAAACAATGTTTTTGAGTATTTAACCCGACGCTCCCTGATCTATTCAATTTAGAATGAATTTCTGACAAGATTGGTTTTCCCATGTTAAAATTCAGTGCAGCTGCCATACATCTTGTCTGATAGTTGCCCTTCTGGCTATAATTGATCCTATTGCCCCCCACTAATTTATTTATAAGAGAATTTAAATTTTCGACTCGGTTTGTATCTACGTTTTCTAACAAACCGGACGCGTGATTTGCCACCCTATTTATTATAATTTGAAATCGCATAAAAATTGTATGAGACTCAAAATTTGAAAAAATCTCCTTTTCTCCTTGTGTGGGACCGTTACAATAATATTTATCACACTCTGTGTGATTTCCCATTATATGTTTCGGACCATTGATTATGTCCTTTTTCAAATCCATAATTCTCTTCTGTAGGGGCACATCTTCCGAACTGTGGAACTTTGCAGCTTTGACTATTGCCGTGCGAAAACGCAAAATATGTTGCAACATAAAATTTACAACCGGATCTTTCCTACCCGTCTTACACAGGTCCTGTATGTGGTCGCAGTAATTGCGCAGAAGATGGTTTCTGCATTCGATTTTTTGAATAAAGAATTTGGGTCCATATGGTCTCGCATCCTTGACTGTTCTATACACGCTGCTGTCTCCATCTCCAATAAGTTTATTATATTTGAGGCCATGAACCTCTAGCGATGTCTTGAAGCCATCCAAAATCAAGGCTGCTTCCATCCCTGTAGAGGTTCCTGTCCAATTTTTGAAGCATTGGTGATCCGGGGCGGTTTCTTTTTTGGCGGCAAATCTTGCACACACTGAACAATATTTGTTCTTCACTCCAATAAACAAAACTTTTTTGGATGCTACACCAATTATCGCAGCGACACCGGATGCGGCATTATAATTTCTCCGGTAAGACCTCTTGGACCACGCCCCATCTACAATTACGCTGATCAAGGGCACACCGTCAATATCAAGCGATTCATTTTCCCGAGCCAAAGCCACTTCTTCTCTTCCCGCTTCGAGCATACTGCCCCAAACACATTCGTCGATTGCTTCCCGGACAGTATTTTGTTGTTTTGAATAAGTCCCACTTGACATCTTGGGAACATCAAGCGCAGCACACAGTTCCGAGAATTGTGCATATCCTATGCCGGTAGCGATTGCCCCGGAAACAGCGGCTTGGTTCACATCGACGTTCGATGTAGGCTCTGAAGAAAACTTGCCTTCAAGATTGCACACCTTGCACTTCGTAAAAAATATAGATCGAAGCCCTATTCTTTTTTCTTTGACAATATCAACATCGAAGAAACTGCAGCCGAACTTCAGATGTCGGATTTTCTTCAACGAATTGAATATATGGACAGTATCCACGATCCGGCGCCCACAAATTTTTTCGGAAAGTCCATCCGATTCCGGAACCATGGGTTCTACTTCCAATTCTGGAAGATCGTCGTCGATTGCAGGTTGATTGACGGGGATGGGTCGGTTGGTGTCGGTATCACCTTGCATACCATCTCTTCCGTGGCGGGTGGAATTGGAATTGCCTCGCCTTGAAAAATTGATATATTCGTTATTTTTCGTTCCGTTTTTCATGCATTTTTTGTATAATTTTGCAAGTACCAAACACTGAACAGAAATCTGATAGAGTATAATATTTGACGACAAATTAGACACACTCGTCTAAGAAGCACCGGTTTATCATTTACTCAATAATAAAGAAGTTCAAGAAATAAAAACCATGACGTAATATTGATAAATTATAAAAAATTTGCATCAAAGTACGTAATCAGTAGTATATCATAATTTAATTGAAAGCGGGACTCATAACACCTGAAGAAAGGTGCGACTTTCGGCTGTAGTTTTAGGTGAAAAATACTACATTACGGAACGTGTCGGAAAAGTGCAATATTTCGCGCGAGTGGGATTTTTGTAGCGCTAGCCTCGCGCTACAACCCACGAGTTGCAAAATAGAAGTTTTCCGACAAGTTGCGTATACTATTTTTCCGATGTTTGCATCACTTTAATTCCAATATTACTTATAAAAACTCATAAATACAAAAGTAAGAAAATTGCCAACTGTCATAATCCGCCATAAGTAATTAATTTTATTCACAATCACTATAGTAATGTGACAATTACATGTCATCCGATAGAGCGGGAAGTGAGATTTCCCGCCCTCATTTCCCGCCCAAGGGCGGGAAGTAAAACAGGTGCTGCTTGTATTAATTGACGTCTTTAATTGTTGATACCTGCTATAAATACAAACGATAATCATAAGTATCAACATTTTATTTCGAATTCAAACAGCTTTTTAGCATGAATATGTAGACCATAATGTTGAAGCTTTCTTCGTTTTAGCTAGTTCACTAAATATAGTACATTTTCAGAGGCCCTTTTAACTTTTTTGCGATGAAGCCAATTTTTGAACGTTGAATGGACATTTTGTACCGCACTCTATTTACTCTTCTCAGGCCTCAACCCGGACGTAACATGTTGGGGCCACTTCTTCAAGGTCTGGGGGTGTTCAATTCAGACTTTCATCGAACATTTTCGAATATTAAAACGATCACAACGAATTCACTAACGAATTTGAATTTTTATGGCAAATCACTGACAAATAGATAAAATCATTAGTCATTTTGGAAAAATGCCTACTTAGTGAAAATCACTACACGAAAAGCTTCTAATTCACAAGTTTTTTCATGAAAATGCAGAATATTCATTGTGATTGTGAATAAAATAGTCTACACACCACGGCGGGAAGCTCCATTCTTGCCTCGAGGTATACCGAACCTCGGCGCTGTGCGCCTCGGTTCTGTATCTACCTCTCGGCAGTAATGATCTACTTCCCGCCTGGGTCTGTAATCTACTATGGTATTACCAAACGAAATTTTCATAAAAAACCTAAATACCTAAAAATGAGAAATCACACAATTATTCAACGATTCGAACCAACTGAACGATTAACATGATAGAATTATCGATGAAAATGATA
This sequence comes from Salpingus planirostris, assembly GCA_949788335.1. NCBI lineage: Eukaryota > Metazoa > Arthropoda > Insecta > Coleoptera > Salpingidae > Salpingus > Salpingus planirostris. The sequence goes on from OX460918.1 coordinate 363,624, forward strand.
ACTGTAACAATTTGAAATCGGTTTTATGACTTTTATGCCTTTAGATTCAGTGAAATTAAGGAATGGTGCGATAATGAAATCACCAGATTCATTATGTAACAGATGGAACATAAGTGACTTCTCAGCCACCTCGATTGTTATGAAAAGTGCCACTTTACAATGTGGGCGTCGAAAAACCTACTTTCTGACGTGATCGTGAGTGAAATAATTTTTTTCGACTTTTTTAATTAATTAGGTACTTACACATTAGCCATCCAACGCTTCAACGATAATTTTCTGCTTCTCCGGGAAATTTTACTGTTGTTTGAATGGACGCCCATTTTCAAAAAATCCCACAGGAAATCACACAGGAAAATAATCGAAAAGGTCACGAACAAGAACACGAAAACACACGCGTCGTAATGAAAATTACGGTTTTGGAAAAAGCTCGGAAACTCGCTCGGACACACTGTGCGCTATGTTGTTCTTACTTACAAACGTAAAACGAACAAATTTCAATAGGGTTGTAGCTACTTATAAAGAGTCATGAACTAATCTATACCTACCCCCTCCGCTAAAAGATACAGTTTCCTGAGTTTTCTATAATGTTTGTAGGTATAGGACATTGAATGGATTCCAACTTTCTGATTATCTTAGGTATTGAAACATTATTGTCCCCTTTGTACACCTATTTTACCTTTGAGGGCAGACAATAAAGAACCGACTCATTCAGCGATTTGGTTCTGCGAAATGGTAATTATCCCTTGGGCGTTTCCTAAGACACATCTTATGAGTTTCGGGACCTTCTCAACCTCTAAATCCGGAAATACCTAAATCTATAAATTCTCAGAAAACAATGGTGAAACTTTTCAATTTTCTGACTACCTGAGTGTCTGGCACGAGATGACCGATTTCTATTTCAGTTTTTGGGTTCATTGATAAAATAGGAGTCATTTCAACTTGAAATCATATCAAACCATGGAACTTAGGGAAATATCGATAATTTCTTGAAGTTGTCAAAGCTATTCTTGATCAGGGTTGGCTAACATGGTGGAGAAAATAGTAAAGTCCATTCAGTTATGTAGTGCGGAGGAGAATTTGACGTTTTGGTAATATTGTCATTGTAACACAACCTTTCGGTCACGAATTTTGGCATAATGTAAATAGAAATGCGGGCTTTTGAATATAGGTTAGCCGTTTTTCTGTCTGCTTCAAATAACGCTGAATTTTCCTTTATTCGGAAGTAATCAGTTCATTGATCAATTAAGATAACTCCATGTCTCTATTTTCTTTAATATTTGATAAACTTACAGAAATTCTCAGTCGTTAATTTGGTTAAAATTTAGTCCAAAACATTTTCTCAAGATTATACTCCCTCCTTTGGAGCAGTATTCGCTATTTTCTATTTCTAAGTCAACGTGGGTTTCTTTTATTTCTTTCTTGTGTCTTTTCCATTTGAAGATGGTTTAAATTACAGGGAATAAGTACACTTTGGGAAAACCGAAATCCCGATCGATGTCAAAACATAAAATTTCTTGACGTTCAATATTTTATGGCAACAGCCTACTGTTTATTTTATTTCGATTGATTTAGTTACAAAACCACGGCAAAACCTAACAAAACTAAATCACCATTTAGTTCCGCACTACAAAACTGAATAGATAATATATATATATCAATCATATCCCTCGCCTGCGAGGCTATAATGGTAGACTCTCGACCTGGGTATACATATAATGTACTAGCTTTACACTACTAGCAAAGAAAAACGACTAATTTACTGATTTTTAATTATGATAAAAAAAAATACCGCAAATACATAGTGGCTTTGCTTTGTCATATTATAATACAGTCAACCTCGGATATAAGGACCTATTTGAAAAGTCTCATCAGAAACGTCTATTTAGACCATGCATTTTTGTTCGGTTATAAGTTACAACGAACGCTCTGCAATTTGAGTCCGTGAAACATATAAACTCGGTTATAACGAACAACCGGGAGCGCTCGTTCAATCCAACTCTGGCGATAATTTGCGAAATTCAACGACCGATCGATGGGATTCCCCTAGCTATGAATTTGTCTCGAAATGTCACATTTTGATTAATTTATATTGTTTATATACCTGATCGTTTCCGAAATGTCTTTAGCGAGGACGCTAAAGACATAAATAAAATAACTGATCGAAAATATCAAAACATTCTGAAGTTTGTGACGTCCGAAGTGACGTCTACAAATTGAATCAATCAAAATGTGGCTTATCGCGACCGCTTCGTCATGAATCACCTCTTTTGTCTTGAAAATCACTTCGCGGCCGTTGCTGAGGAAGCGGTCGCGAAATTTTACTTCGGGGCCGCATTCAACCTTAGCATACAACCTTAGCTACCTTAGCGGCCGCTTCACCAAAAATAACTATTTCTCAAGATAGTAGTAGAAAATTAGTACATTACAATCGCCCCGTGAATAATCATTATAGCGCCCCCTGTTTTACACTTCCGAAAGACTTTCGAGTGGAAATTACTTTTTTGACCTTTTTTTGATATTCTGGCATTATTACATTATTACAGTATAGTTGCCGTCTGGATTTTGTGAATATTGACTTTTGGGAGGACAACCTCCTTTATGGCTCAGTAATAAGTTGGCAATGGTGAATGGACCTAGCCTACTGATACAATATGCGGCAGGTATACGCAGGTAGCCGTTGGCTAGGTCCATTCACCATTGTCAACTTATTACTGTGCCATAAAAGAGGTTGTCCTCCCAAAAGTCAATATTCACATAATAATGATAAAATCCGTAACTAAGACGGATCAACATAAAAATATTTCCGTTGAAATGTTTATCGTTCAAATTTTACGTTTCGGCCTATGGCATCGCAGAATTCAAAATATTTCGATCAATCAGGTTGAAATTTCTCGATAATTTTGCCCAGAATGCAATTATCGGCATAATTTCACTACTGCATTTATCGACAGGGGCGTATCTAGGAAATTTTCTGTATCCGTCTATTATTTGTGGACGCTAGGTACTTGCGTCCATTAATTCATATAATGTTTAATTAAAAATGGAGACCTCTCATCAAAACGATTCCTACTGAAGCTGAAAATTATGTATTTATTGAATAACAATTATTGTAGGTAAATACGGAAATCTCTCGACCCAAACCGCTGAAAGAGAAAGATCGAGACCCTTTTCGGTAGCCAGGTAAGGTCGGACCGCTCCCCTGCAGAGTGAATCGCCCCCCGGTCATTCAAACTATTTATACATGTATCAAGAGTTGTCTATACTCACATTTTCGTGCTTTTTATTTTACTGGATATCTAAAAAAACACGGAAAATTATAAAAATCTACCCAAGTACCCTGGAAGATTGAACAATTTGCAACAAATTGGCATGCGGCAGACGTTTGAGATGGCAGTAGTCTCCATGCAAAAGTTGAATGAAAATTTTCAGTTTTTTCCATTTTTTAGTCGTCCTGATTAAACAAACTAAAAACAACTCAAGTACCCTAGAAGAATTTGACTGTGTGCGTCTACAGAACCATCGAGCACGTATTTTGAGCAATCGGTTGAGGAATAAAACTTGTTTGAATTTCTAATTTACTTAACATAGAGACCAGATCTGCCGCACGGAAGCCTTAAATCCTAATTACTTTGAACGGTTTATCAAATCACAATTATACAAGTACTAATAATACTGAAAAGTAATAATTTCGGGAATTAATAAATTCGTCAAAACTTGTAAAATGTTGTAAAAACATGAAAGGCGCAGAGCGACCGGCTATGTGACTACGTGAGGAAAACGTTTATCAAGATATTTCGAGAATTAACTAAGATCACGGAGGGATTTTTAAGGGTAGTGAAACTAGGAAACCTAACGATGATTTTGTTGCTAATTTTACAATAAATATCAAAGAGTAAACCAACCTTTGAGACAGAAAAAGTCACACGCAGACCCACGAATCCCACGATCATTCGCCGAACGACCAAGAAGAAAGGGTCGTACCCCGCGCGTACCTTCTTCCTCTTCCGTTCCAGACCTGAGTGAAGTTAGCACGTAATCACTTGCTGGCCAGTGAAATTTTCCAGTGGACCGTCACGTCCCCTCACACCCGCACTTAACCAATTCGACAAGTGGAACTTAAACCTTAGCAACAATTGTTAATAATCGTAGTCAAGCCTTAAGCTCCGCTTTAACTTTTTAGTGAAAGCGGTGCAGTTGGCCCTTAGAGTAGGACTCGCTGATCACATACACGAATTTCGTTGAGAACGTCATCAATCCATTAACGGAAATAATGACGATATTAAACAAAATTGTGCGACTTCATTAATTTCGAAATTTGGGTCTCGGGACCGCCAGGGGCCCCCACAAAAAAAAATTGGATCGACTAAATGGCTAGTGCACTTGCATAAGATGCTTCAAAAAAAGTCGTGGAAGACCCCATTAAAGCAGATATGTAACAAATTCTTGCGCAAGTGGTGCATTTGTCGAAAATATCACAAGTTTTGTTTTTTTCAACCTCCTTCCCATTGTTGTAACACATCTCTATTCCACAGGGAGACCAAGAATCAAAAGGGCTTGCACCCTATGCGAGTCCCATGGTGCGACGGCTATGGGAAAGGGCAGCAAGTGGGGCATTTGTCGAAAATATCACAAGTTTTATTTTTTTCAACCCCCTTCCCATTGTTGTAACACATTCCTATTTCACAGGGAGACCAAGAATCAAAAGGGCTTTCACCCTATGTGAGTCCCATGGTGCGACGGCTATGGGAAAGGGCAGCAAGTGGGGCATTTGTCGAAAATATCACAAGTTTTATTTTTTTCAACCCCCTTCCCATTGTTGTAACACATTCCTATTTCACAGGGAGACCAAGAATCAAAAGGGCTTGCACCCTATGCGAGTCCCATGGTGCGACGGCTATGGGAAAGGGCAGCAAGTGGGGCATTTGTCGAAAATATCACAAGTTTTATTTTTTTCAACCCCCTTCCCATTGTTGTAACACATTCCTATTTCACAGGGAGACCAAGAATCAAAAGGGCTTACACCCTATGTGAGTCCCATGATGCGACGGCTATGGGAAAGGGCAGCAAGTGGGGCATTTGTCGAAAATATCACAAGTTTTATTTTTTTCAACCCCCTTCCCATTGTTGTAACACATTCCTATTTCACAGGGAGACCAAGAATCAAAAGGGCTTTCACCCTATGTGAGTCCCATGGTGCGACGGCTATGGGAAAGGGCAGCAAGTGGGGCATTTGTCGAAAATATCACAAGTTTTATTTTTTTCAACCCCCTTCCCATCGTTGTAACACATTCCTATTTAACAGGGAGACCAAGAATTAAAAGGGCTTGCACCCTATGCGAGTCCCATGGTGCGACGGCTATGGGAAAGGGCAGCAAGTGGGGCATTTGTCGAAAATATCACAAGTTTTATTTTTTTCAACCCCCTTCCCATTGTTGTAACACATTCCTATTTCACAGGGAGACCAAGAATCAAAAGGGCTTTCACCCTATGTGAGTCCCATGGTGCGACGGCTATGGGAAAGGGCAGCAAGTGAGGCATTTGTCGAAAATATCACAAGTTTTATTTTTTCAACCCCCTTCCCATCGTTGTAACACATTCTTATCTCACAGGGAGACAAAGAATCAAAAAGGCTTTCACCCCATGCGAATCCCATGATGCGACGGCTATGGGAAAGGGCAGCAAGTGGGGCATTTGTCGAAAATATCACAAGTTTTATTTTTTTCAACCCCCTTCCCATTGTTGTAACACATTCCTATTTCACAGGGAGACCAAGAATCAAAAGGGCTTTCACCCTATGTGAGTCCCATGGTGCGACGGCTATGGGAAAGGGCAGCAAGTGGGGCATTTGTCGAAAATATCACAAGTTTTATTTTTTTCAACCCCCTTCCCATTGTTGTAACACATTCCTATTTCACAGGGAGACCAAGAATCAAAAGGGCTTGCACCCTATGCGAGTCCCATGGTGCGACGGCTATGGGAAAGGGCAGCAAGTGGGGCATTTGTCGAAAATATCACAAGTTTTATTTTTTTCAACCCCCTTCCCATTGTTGTAACACATTCCTATTTCACAGGGAGACCAAGAATCAAAAGGGCTTTCACCCTATGTGAGTCCCATGGTGCGACGGCTATGGGAAAGGGCAGCAAGTGGGGCATTTGTCGAAAATATCACAAGTTTTATTTTTTCAACCCCCTTCCCATCGTTGTAACACATTCTTATCTCACAGGGAGACAAAGAATCAAAAAAGCTTTCACCCCATGCGAATCCCATGATGCGACGGCTATGGGAAAGGGCAGCAAGTGGGGCATTTGTCGAAAATATCACAAGTTTTATTTTTTTCAACCCCCTTCCCATTGTTGTAACACATTCCTATTTCACAGGGAGACCAAGAATCAAAAGGGCTTTCACCCTATGTGAGTCCCATGGTGCGACGGCTATGGGAAAGGGCAGCAAGTGGGGCATTTGTCGAAAATATCACAAGTTTTATTTTTTTCAACCCCCTTCCCATCGTTGTAACACATTCCTATTTAACAGGGAGACCAAGAATTAAAAGGGCTTGCACCCTATGCGAGTCCCATGGTGCGACGGCTATGGGAAAGGGCAGCAAGTGGGGCATTTGTCGAAAATATCACAAGTTTTATTTTTTTCAACCCCCTTCCCATTGTTGTAACACATTCCTATTTCACAGGGAGACCAAGAATCAAAAGGGCTTTCACCCTATGTGAGTCCCATGGTGCGACGGCTATGGGAAAGGGCAGCAAGTGAGGCATTTGTCGAAAATATCACAAGTTTTATTTTTTCAACCCCCTTCCCATCGTTGTAACACATTCTTATCTCACAGGGAGACAAAGAATCAAAAAGGCTTTCACCCCATGCGAATCCCATGATGCGACGGCTATGGGAAAGGGCAGCAAGTGGGGCATTTGTCGAAAATATCACAAGTTTTATTTTTTTCAACCCCCTTCCCATTGTTGTAACACATTCCTATTTCACAGGGAGACCAAGAATCAAAAGGGCTTTCACCCTATGTGAGTCCAATGGTGCGACGGCTATGGGAAAGGGCAGCAAGTGGGGCATTTGTCAAAAATATCACAAGTTTTATTTTTTTCAACCCCCTTCCCATCGTTGTAACACATTCCTATTTCACAGGGAGACCAAGAGTGTTCGTTATAGCCATGTTCGTTAAAACTTCTTTATTTAACGTCCGATGAAAAAAAAATTAAGAAGAAAACATAAATTCCTTGATGTGTAGTACAGATTACAATCAATGGTCAACTTGAAATTTTCGCTAGGTAATGTTATACTCGACATAAATGAGCAGGATTATTTGTTCTAGATTGAGTAATGTCTAATTTTTTTGAATTTTGAGTCCTTTTTGGCAGCAAAAATTATTGAAAGAAGTTTATTTAAACCACAAAAAAAATTAGAGAGAGTGGCGTGTACAACATTCACAGAACTGGACGCGACGGCGCCGATAAATGCAACACGCTGAAAGTGTGCTGAAAGTTGATTGTTGCCCACCGCCGACTGTACAATTTGGTTTGGAAAAGCCAATTTGATGCCGATAAAAATTTCATTATTTCACCAATAAATGTTCTTCAAAATTCAAAATATTTTGTATCATTGAACTCAGAAAAGAATACCGTGTGCATTTATTTTGAAGCAAAATTGCATTTGTACTTGAAAACTTCAAGTTGAGCGTGAATTGACAATGAAGACCTTTTGAAAAAGATCCAAATCAAGGTCAGTTATAGCTCTCATCGAGCAATTTATTTTTTCTCTTCATTTTTTCGAATCGGACGTCAAATAAAGAAGTTACAGATGGATTGGGGCGTTTTTTTATAAGACGGTATGTAGATACATAATTGAAAAAATAAAAACGGAGCGTAGGGGCTCGAACCCCGAACTCCCGAGAAGACTGATTCAGACATTTAAACTCTGAATTTTGACTTTAAAGCCGGAATCCAAAAAAAGCCAAAAAAGGTACGAACATGACCTCCTCTACGCTTTCGCACGAAAAAGACTAGCGATTATCAAGAGAAAATGCTTGACAAGCGAAACACATGAAAAAAGTTGCATTTTTGTCGAAGGTTATTTTGCGATTTATACAGCAGGTCAGCATTATCCAACGCAAGCAACAGTTGCACTGGAGCCATTCGGCTGTCACGTCCAACTGTTCCTCCCCACAGATCAAGCACTTGTTTTCCATATTGTCTGACTTCTCCAGTAAATATTCTCTGAGATTCATTCTGAAATCTTCAGGCTCTACTACTGTAAACAAATCGGGGTTTGTTTCGGTTAAAAATTTCTGAGCGTAAGCTAATACGTAAATGCCACAATTAATTGAATCTGTTTGAATCGGGTGCTTCAATGTCCCTGATTTCCAACCATATGCGACTGTTCTGCCACGAAAACGCTTCAGATGTCGCATAAACTTGGTCATGTAAAATTTTGCCTCCCCTTCGGAACTTCCAGATGGATTGATAAAATAGAAAGTCTTGATCTCAAAGTTGACCATTCCTAAACACCAATGACTCTTCGTAGTGATGAGAAAAGGTAATAGTAAAATGCCCTTTCCAGTTATATGCTCTGGCTTGATATTGAGAGAACCATCTCCAAGAATTTGTGCACTAAGACTAGTGTCAAATGTGTCAATATTTCCAATTAATCCTTCTATTTTATACAGCGACATGCATGTGTCGATGAGAAAATTAGATAACCATGAGCGCGAGTATACTCTGTGGCAGAATAACCCATCGAAATCGTGGACATTTAATAATTGATGACGAGTAGGAATTTGGGAATAGTGCGCTAAAATATAAGCTTGCCCTCTATACTGATAATAACCTGGGTAATTTTTGATAAGACCGTTTGGGAAGAATATTGGTTTCAAACCCTGTGTGGATATTGATGATGATTGATCGATTTTATGGTTAGTTTCAATATCGAGGCCAAGTAATTCTTCATCTGGATTCCAGTTCGATAACCAAGCGTCATCATCATCAAATAACATCAACGACTCATCGAGTGTTGGAGCCTCATAAAATAAATTCTGGTCTGTGGTACCATTTTTGTTAACCTCAACTGGTTGATTGTTTCCATTATCGCATGTTGCGGGAGATTTTGGTCCAGTGGCACGTGCTAAGTTATTCCGGAAATAAGTATGCTTCGTTTTTTTTTCTTGTTCCACATTTCTTTTGCCGACATACCATTTTTTTCGTCATCGCCATCAACTTTATCGTGTACTGTGTGCGTCTTCTTCGTTATTGCCAGACCCGTTTTGGGGATTTCCAAAATACATCTTTTGGTGATGCTAACTACAACTTCCCTAACAGGTCGTAGAAATCTGGAACATCGCATATGACTTCTTTCCAAGATATGATTTTTTATCAAGCCAAACCAGTTTTCCACAACGGCGTTGCTATAGCGAATACTTGAAGCGGCTTGACGCTCAATGTTGGCAAATAATGGCAAGTAAGTCAAATATTTCTTTATTATTTCATCGCACAACTCAGGATTATATAGATTATTCGTAATTGTTTTCGGCGTAAAATCGATCTGTTTCAATAAATTTTCTTGCAGGTGTTTAAAATGTTGATAGAACTTGCTACGCTGATATAATGATCCAGAATCATTTTTGAAAAAATGGTGTTCCAAATCCATTTCATCCGAATCCCGTTCGTCTAAATCGACAACCTCGAGAGTTAAAATTTTGATTTCAGATTCACTTAATCGTTGAACACAACAACACGCCCTGACAAAAGTTTTAAACCAAACGTCAATTTCTTGTTTTGTTGAGTATAGATGCAAGAAAATATTTATAAACTCTTTTCTGTTCTTTATTTTCACCAACCGACTTATTCACATCTTGGGCAATATTCTTCATTAGATGTGCGCAGCACGATTTGAGAAAAATCTGCGGACCCTGAGAATTTTCAAGTATGATGCTGTCGTAAATAATGTTGACGTATTCGGCTAAATCATTTACTCTGGCCCACTGAGTTATAATCGCATTTATCAGTGCAAAACTGAAATCAACTACGACGTATTCAAAGAGTGGCCAAGGCATTCGATTATTAACGGCATAAGACTCAAACGCAAGCAACCATTGTGCAATTGAATAAGCGGAATGTTCGGATGTCACCATTTCGAATACTGGGCAAACTTCGTTTTTTGATTCTACATGAATCACTGCTGCATAATAGTATATCCGTTTTGTTGTGCCAGGTGGTGTACGACGCTTCCGGTGGCGTCGATATGTACAATGGAAGTTTGCCGATGCTTTACTGATTTTATCAATTGTAGCTGTTCTGTGCTGAAAACGTAAACCGTTAAAGGAGTAAATACTCGGTAAATGTAATTTGTATTTTCAACTTGCATCTTAACCAAGTCGATGATTTCATCTGGATCTCTATCATAAACCGCCAGATTTTCAGATTTAATTTTTTTATAAACCACAGCGGATTTTATATTCCTTACATTACCACACTCTATCTGTCCCACAGGCGTTTGATTCATGTCGTTGGCTCTGATTTTATAGGGAGTACAGTGTTTAAGCTTTTCGGCCACAATTCTCCTTTCGACGCCCTTCACATAAGTGGTTTTCTTAGAGCTATGATTGTAGTCCAACGAAGAACTGAACACCTCACCAGCAACATTGTTTTTTTTATGTTCAAGCAAATTTTGAAGAATTTACAACCAGAATGACAGCATTTGGCTAAAATAGAGTATCTGGTTTTGGAAACATTGTGAAACGTCGATTTGAAGTTGAGTTGGCACGTCTTGTTCACGGATTCCACTTTTCGTCGAATAGATATTTGATAATTGACAAGTTTATCATTTTGAAGTATATTCTCAAATTCCAGAGGAGTCATTGTAAATGATCCTTCCTTGACGGTACACTTTTCAAAATTCTTCGTTTTCTCCAGATTTGGGTGATTTGTCGTACCTCGAGGCAAAGGACAAGAAAAAGTCGAAGGTTTGTCATATAAATTTTTCACGGAATCTGGAATATCTGATAGAGAAATTTTTGTTATATTCGTAAAAACATCAGAGTAAGAAAAGAAAGGTGGAATATTCTGTTCAGGCCGAGGTTCAGGCGATATCTTCGAATAATGTGGTCGAGCGCTTTGAATATTTGTAATTGAATCGGACATATCAGATGTGGCCGACACTTGTAAAGTCTCGTGTAAAGTGTTGTCTTTGGTGTCAAGTGCGTCACTATCATCTTGAACACTATCCCATGTAGTAAATTTAGTGGAGTCACCTGGATGTGACGAATAATCATCAAGTGTTGCTCCTGTCTGAAAACTTCCATTTTCTTCGATGTCATTTTTCAATAATTCCAACATCTCTGCGATGTCTTGGTCGTCTTCCTCCTTCGAGTCGCTTGTAGATTTATTCGATTGTTATTGTTGCGAGAAAAACTTGGAAATTCCTTTAGTATCCCTTAAAATCTTCTTTCTCACAAGTTTTTTTTTTCTGTCTCAAGATTTCTTTTGAACAATGTGATAATTCGAACACCTTCTTGGCACATTCTTCAAAGACATTATCATTATGAGGTAAAGATGCGAAATAGTCGTATGATTTTCCAGGCCACACATTCCGTAGATACTCGGCGATTAATTTTTCCATTATTCCTAAATCGACAACAACAATCGAGGTAAGACACTAGTAGAATATATTGCTAGCACTAGTTTAGAAATTGTAAATAGAGGGAGCGAACCAACCTTCGTCACCTCTAGGTGCCAAACAGTGATAGACATCACCCTGGCATTCGCAGACATTTCAAGTAAGATCGCGGATTGGCATGTGGCACCCGAGGTGTCCATGTCCGACCACCGATGGATAAGTTTCAACATAAAGTGCTGTGAAATAGTGAGCAGCCCCCGCCGGGACCCCAGGAAGACAGACAGGGAGTCGTTTCGTGCGCACCTGGAGAGATCCCTGGGAGCCTCACATATACCACAGGACATTACAACGGCTGAGCAGGTGGAGCAGGGCGTTGCATCTGTGAGATCAAGTATCATCAAATCATTTGAAAGTACCTGCCCGCTGCGCACTGCGGCTGTCGGGGGTCGTGCGACACCATGGTGGTGCACAGAACTTGGCAACCTCAGGACGCGAAGCAGGAAACTCTTCAACAGACCCAGAACCACACGGACTGGGAAGCTTACAACGAGCACCGGAAAGTGTACAAAGGGTTGATTCGCAAAAGACAACGGGAGGCATGGAGATCGTTCTGTGGTGGCATAGAGTCCACTGCCTCAGCCGCCCGACTGAAGAAGATCATCTCGAAAGACCCAAATCAACAGTTTGAAGCGAGGGGACGGTACCTACACTACCGACCTAGCGGAGACTGCGGGGGTGCTGATGGACACACATTTCCCAGATTGTACGGTAGCACCTGACCTTGTTTGGCCCGAGTACGTCGCCCCGGACCCTACTGCTGTAGACTGGGCTGTGGCCGCTCGCATTGCAAGTGCTTCAAAAATAGCTTGGGCTATCAAATCGTTCCTTCCTTATAAATCACAAGGGCTGGATGGCGTGTATCCTGCTCTACTCCACTGGGGTTTGGAGATCATACTAGACCACCTGGTGCGAATCTTCCGGGCGTGTATCGTCCTCAGATACATTCTCGGGGAATGGAGGGAAGTTAAAGTAATATTTATACCAAAACCGGGGAAATCGGACTACTCCGCGGCAAAATCCTATAGGCCTATCAGTCTAACGTCTTTTCTTCTAAAGACCTTAGAGAGATTGTGCGACAGAGAGATCAGGGATACGGCGCTAGTGGAACGCCCTCTTCATCCCAGTCAACACGCATACATCCCAGGAAGATCGACCGAGTCTGCGCTACACGCAGTGGTGAGCAGAATCGAGAGGTCGATGGAGGTCAAATCATCTACCCTGGGAGTGTTTATAGACATCGAAGGCGCTTTTGACCGACCAACCTTCGAAAGCATAACCAAGGCACTACAGGAACACGCCGTAACCCCCATGTTGTGTGGGCTGATTCGGCATGCCCTGGAGTGGCGAGCAATACAGATAAGTGTAGGGGATTCCACCGTCAGGGGTGTCGTTAGCAAGGGCTGTCCACAGGGTGGAGTCTTATCCCCGCTAATATGGGACATATTAGTTGACGACCTGCTGCGCCGGTGTTACGTGCCAAAGTGACGCTTCGACTCAACCGACGAGTTCGTTCAGCTAGCTGTGGAGACGGGGTGGTTTCGGCGACAACAAATGAAACAAGAGATTTTAGTTCGGGTGGCAGCAATTGGGCGCCACCTACTTTTATTTAAAAAAAAAGTAGGAAAAAGTTGGGGGGGTTAAGAGGAAGCAGAACAGAGAGCCCGGTCTGAAATTTTTCGACCGCACCGGGCACTCATTCGAGGTGGTCCGTTGTAACGCAGGTAGAGAAATCTCCCTAATTTTCTAGTTTTCTTTCGCTATCGGCACCTACCACATTTGAGACAATGATTTCAATATTAGAGATATTGGTAGAACTGATGAAATGTATGGAGGATTACGTACGCCCCGTGGAGACTGAGGCAACTACCTGGCGAAAAAGGTACTTGCCGCTGGGCACATCAGGTATGGACCGGACAAACACTTCACATCGAAAAAATCGGTTTAGAATTTCTAGTTCAACTGTACCTCCGTTAATGTTGATCCAAATGTCTCATACAGGGTCTCAAATGAAAGCCAAATAATGGAAAATTGATTCCGTTGAGCCGAATTTTCGATTTTTTTCTTCTGTGAAAAGTTACGGCTATCAAAAGTCGAAATTTCATCATTTTTTTCACAAAAAGCGCCTAAAAAGACATTTTAGAGTCGAAATTAAAAAATCCGCTTCAACGGATTCAAAGAGTTCAAAGAAAAGAAGATACTGTCCAAATTTTATTTCAATATCTTCATTGGCTGTCGAGTTACACTTGAACTCGTTTAACACGTAAATCCCTATACCAGAAAAGTCTGTTCAGCTTCCTCTTAATATGACTAAGTAAGTACAAGTGAAAGTGAGGTTACGAATCAACTGGAGTAAATAGTAGTAGTAATTTCGAGAGTCAACAGACGCAAACGGCGAAAGAACCTAACCTAACTTAAGCTACTCAACCGGTACAGCGCTGCAACGTTTACAGAAAGGCAGAAGGCCGTCGAAAATACACAAAAATATTACGGCAACAACGAGGACTCAGTTAGAGTCGTCGAAGTTCCAAAGAAGGCGAAGAATGTATAAGGCCGGAGGTCGGTAAGCGACCCGGACTCGATTCCACTCGGAAGGAGTGCCGCACGAAGGGTTAGTACCGTGACGAAGGCGAATGGTCTTAAAGATTAATCTTAGCTTTGCAGGGTGCTGATCAGACGGGCCCCGTGCTGGAGGAGGGTTCGCAGTGGTTGAGGACGAGTGAGGGCTGCTGATGGCTCGATCCGGAGGCGTGGAGTCGGCGGCGCCACAAAATAGCGATCACGGCCCCGAGAGAGCGAAGCGAGCTGAGCGTGGGGTCGAATCCGGAGGTGTCGCGGTGGCGGCGCCTCAAAATAGCGATTTGGCCCCGAGAGGGCGAAGCGAGCCGAGCAAGGGGTCGGATCCGGAGGCGTCCAGCGAGCTGCGCCTCAAAATAGCGATCGGGCCCCGAGAGTGGCTGAGCGAGAGGCGAATCCGGATGTGTCGCAGTGGCGGCGCCTCAAAATAGCGATGGGCCCCTAGGCGTAGTGAAGTGAGTCTCGAGAAATCAACTCGGACTAGAACCCTTGATGGAAGAAAGTCAGCATAGTCAGCACGAGCAATGCAGGTGTAAGGGAAACTTTACCTTGTCGAAAGGGTGTGACTATGAAGGACGAGATGGCCAGCCACGTGGACGAGTTCGTTTAAATCCCCCGAAGGGTGCAAAATTAGCTCCCGAAGAATACGACGAAATTACGAAGTTACGAGTGGAGTATTTTGCTAAATAGTGAAGCAGAAGTAATCCCCGAAGGAAGATTATCGAAATCTTTTACACTTTACGAACACTAAGAACTCTGTCCAGGTGTGAGTAATGGCCGGTGGTCAAGACGGAAAAGAAAGAAGCTAGGTGACCTGGCGAAGATTTAAAAGATAGCGACCGATCCGAAATTGGGGGGTGACCTCCTGCGCTAGTATCCCAATCACAAGGTAGCGATTCGAAATTCCCGCCCGGGGAGAAGAACCGACAGCTGTCATTGTCAAACGCGTACAGCGCCACGAAGCGCGCCGTCAAACACCAGCTGTCACTGTCAATTAATTAGCGTGTAAACAAGTTAGGCAAGGTGTCAATAAATGAAACAAACATTTGAGTAGCCCTTTCCCATAGCCGTCGCACCATGGGATTCGCATGGGGTGAAAGCCCTTTTTTATTCTTTGTCTCCCTGTGAGATAGGAATGTGTTACAACGATGGGAAGGGGGTTGAAAAAAATAAAACTTGTGATATTTTCGACAAATGCCCCACTTGCTGCCCTTTCCCATAGCCGTCGCACCATGGGACTCGCATAGTGTGCAAGCCCTTTTTATTCTTGGTCTCCCTGTGGAATAGAGATGTGTTACAACAATGGGAAGGAGGTTGAAAAAAATAAAACTTGTGATATTTTCGACAAATGCACCACTTGCGCAAGAATTTGTTACATATCTGCTTTAATGGGGTCTTCCACGACTTTTTTTAAAGCATCTTCTGCAAGTGCACTAGCCATTTAGTCGATCCAATTTTTTTTTTGTGGGGGACCCAAATTTCGAAATTGATGACGTCGCACAATTTTGTTTAATATCGTCATTATTTCCGGTAATGGATTAATGACGTTCTCAACGAAATTCGTTTATGTGATCAGCGAGTCCTACTCTAAGGGCCAACTGCACCGCTTTCACTCAAAAGTTAAAGCGGAGCTTAAGGCTTGACTACGATTATTAACAATTGTTGCTAAGGTTTAAGTTCCACTTAAATTTTAAGTGAAAGCGGTGCAGTTAGCCCTAAGACCCCAGACAGATAGTAAGTTTTCCTATCTCCGCCGCTGTGGACGACCCCATTGTGAATTGACCTTCGGCCGTGCAACGCGGTGTCGAATTGGTTAAGTGCGGGTGTGAGGGGACGTGACGGGCCCCAATATGAGATTTGGAAAGAATTGTCTGGTCCACTGGAAAATTTCACTGGCCAGCAAGTGATTACTTGCTAACTTCACTCAGGTCCGTTCCAGTCCCAATCGGCAATATCGTAGACCGACCCAGCCGATAACTTCATTCGAATGCACGAGTTCTCACTTTCACCACTAGATGTCATCACGGGTATATAAAATCGAAATTTAAAATGAAGTTTCAAAATGTAAAGTGGGTTGCGAACCCAAGTGGTCAGGGATCCCACATTACTTATATTACTATTATGTAGTTTATGATGGGTGAAGTATAGGGATATGTTACAATTAAATCAAACAACAAAGCATAACACACATCTAGAAGCAAATAAAATATGAAACATATTTCTGCCAGGAACCAGGAATGGAAAAGTTGTGGGAATGAGGTTTTTGGTGATGGGAGGGCCGAAAAAACTAAATAAAATTTCAAAATTTAAATTTAAAAACCTCAACAATCATGTAACTTTGTAAAATTCATATTAAAATAAACTCCGAAAAATAAACTTCAAATAAAAATCAATTCCAAGAAAAATTAAATGAAAAACTTAAAAATTAACTCCAGAAAATTTACGATAAATAAAAATTAATTCATAAAAACAAACAAAAAATCTACAATCATTCAAAGTTTCCGATAAACCAGGGGAATTCCTTGGGGTTTTTGTTGTCGCAAAATAATTAATAACGTCTTCATAAAAGGAATTTTGACTTACTAAATTTTTAACTAGTTCTTTTTTGATTGATATCAACGCGACATTAGTAAGCTTTTCCTGCCTCATAGAATTTTTCGCATAAGTTTTAATCTGTTTCAAAGTAGAAAAGCTCCTTTCAGCCGATGCAGAAGTCACGGGTATAGTGACAATAAGACAGATCAGATTAAACAATTTTGGCATCACTTTATCAAGCCCACTCTCACGCATGAATTTGAACATCTCCAAAGGAGTTTTTGAGTTCCCTAAAATTTCGTCCAAATAAAGAACCGACAACTCATTTTTGAGTTTCTCGTGATCAAACAAGATTAGACTATCAAAACATTTCTGTGAGAAAAATTTAGAAGATTTTTCAAAATTCGTGTACTCTAATACATCTAAAAATGATAATTTAATGAGATCACTGATTCTTATCAATTTGATTGATAACGGTATCGAAAATTTCGCAATAAATTTGCATGAAAACTTGTTCGAGGTCAGCAATGCCAGTATTCTTTCGTCTTTTCGTAGCTAACTGTCCGAAATCAATACTGCCGATAACATTATCGAATTGAGTATTAGAATTGCTATAATCGGTAAAAACTTTAATTAATGAATTCAAACGGGATTTCGAATAAACCGCATGAGTAAATTTCGATTATAAAATATTAGAAACAATGTCCGTGTGCTTGAAAATTAAATTGAAAACTTCTAACTGAATATTAAATTCACCGTCTTCCAAAAATTCTTTAAACCACAAGATTCGCGAATAGACACACTGTCTCAAAAACTTCAATTAATTTGATTCTATTGGAGTGGACAGTGGATACAACGCGTGACGTGAAGTTCTATCGCGTATTTGAAGTCGTGGGCAAGCGACTTCCGCAAATTTCATCTGGAACATGGGTTCGTTTTGAAGATTTGGAGAAAAAAGCAGAAAATTCCGTCAAATTTCAACTTTATCGATGGCCTTACAGGAATAACTTAAAACTAAATTCAAACAGTGAGCATGACAATGAAGCGCTTGAGGAGCAACGGATCGAATTTTGGTCTGTAGTCCATTTACATGTCTCATGTCCTGACATAACCGCCGCACCGTCATAAGTTTGTGCAACTAATTTGTAAGGTAGATTAAATTTGCCAAAAGTATCTAATAAAAAATTTGATAAATCGTTCGCGGCCAGTATGGCCAGTACTGACGTCAAAAAAACCTAAGAATCTTTCTACCATAGAATCAATTTTAACGTATCGGAATATTACAGAATGTTAGGACTTGCAGATAACGTCTGTGGTTTCGTCAACCTGCCATGAAATAAATTTGGATTCCTGGATTTCGTTTTCAATTTTGATTCGAACTATATAGCTGGCGTTTTTTATCTCTGCCAACGGCCGCGCAGAATCCGAATGATTCTTTGGGTGAGTTCGGGATTTCGAGCTACAAACTGCACGAACAGTGGCGTAACACAGAAAGGGGTATAATTGAATAAAAACTCATAAATTGGAATAACAAACAACAATTTTGTAAATTTAATCAAACAGCATAAGAATAATATGATTCAAACGTGGTAGGTACATACATCAGCTTATTGTAGGCATATAATTGAGTTTTTCCTTATTTATATAACCGCATTTCAATGCAATATCATAAGATACCGGCGTTACTGAGCAAGTTTGGAAGCCGCGCGAGAGGCGTTTCATGTTTCCATGGTTACGGACGAGTGCGCTGCTTGGCCGTTGGCACAGATGAAAAACGCCAGCCATATGAGTGATCGACTCTATCAACTCATTTTGAATGGTTTTAGATGTGCCAGGAAACACAGAAAAACGTTTTTAAATTTACGCCCCATTTACTAATTAAATATACTACTTATTTCCTTAGAATTGCTTCTGTTGAGAGAGTCATCTCCTTCGTCATGACTGCGGAATGCGAGCTCTTGTTTAGCCAAATGTATACAAATTTCGATCAAACGTTTTGTTATTTCGCGGTTATTTTTTACTGATTCGTTAAAATTTTGAATTTCGATGGTACGTGCGGTATTCAAAGCCACAGCAATATTTTGTTGGCCTAAAAGGTGTAATTTACATAAGCACGACAAATGATCTTTACTTTTGTTACGGTCCGTTTTCCACAAATAGTACATCACCTACAAATTACCGCAAATTAGCCAAATATTACCCAATGAGACAACATACCAACTTTCTGATATCATACTTCTACAATTTTCTTCGATCGTTGTAGCTTTTCATTTAACATCCTGCACCTTGTTAATACTGTCACGAGTAGATTTAGGGGTACGGTAGAACGTCCACTCGTAACTTTAGGGTTTCCGCAAGAAATACAAATATCTAAATAGTATGCGATATTTATTAATAAATCAAGGTAAATTTGGAATAGTGGCCTAAAGAGTCCTGAAGGCTAGCTTACAACTAGTCATGCTTAGTAGTGGTTTAAGGTACTTACATTGCATACTTGAACGGGTCTTTTTGAATTCGTCGTCAGATCACCACTGTACGGAAGCCCCCTGGGGTCAACATACTTCTCTAAATTATCTCAATATATTGAGAAAATATCTCATTATATTGAGGAAATATCTCATTATATTGAGATAATATCTCATTATATTGAGGAAATATCTCATTAAATTGAGAAAATATCTCATTAAGTATAGTGTTGAAAAGATTTTGATTATACTTCAAAGACGTAATAGCCTTTATCTTCATCATTTGTAGAGTTGTGTGCAATTGTGTGTGAAAATTTCTCAAGGTTTGGGATAATTACGACGTGGAAATAAAAAATAATTCCGAAGATATTGAGCGATTTAGTAATCGATGGATGTATATACATATACAGGGTGTCTCATCGATTATGGCCAATTTTTTCCTGAAAAAACTACCAGAGCTAATGTTTCCAGAAAAGCAGTATGCGCGTGGGATACTGAGAGGTAGGTCTAGAAAAATCAGCGAATTTTTTGTCAAAAAATAAAGCGTCGGGACGCCAGAAGCGTTTAATCGAGTAACACCCATACTCGCGAAAAGACATAGTTGCGAAAACCCATACTTGCGAAAAGCCGTAGTCGCGAAACCCCATACTCGCGAAAAGACATAGTCACGAATTCCCACAATCACGAATGGACATAGTTTCGAATCGGCTGACGTAGGGACCGATTACGACATCCTATATGATAAGCGGGGCCTCAAGCCGAGCGTTCGCCAGGCGCGCTGCTGGCGCACTGCTGGCGTATTTACGGTCAGAATTTCACGGGAAAAATCGCAAAATTGGTCATTTAAAAGGCAGAAAAGGCCACAGACTAACCCCACAGTGTTTTCCGCGAGTTTTCCACGAATTTTCCGCCACAAATTAAGCTTTTTTCGGTGATTTAAAAGTTAGAAAATCTGCCGCGACGTACATCGACCACGTTTGTGTTTAAAAATCGCAAATTTGCTCATTTAAAAAGCACGAAAGGCCACAGAACAACCCCACAGTGTTTTCCGTGAGTTTTCCACAGATTCTCCGACCCAAATTATGCCTTTTTCGGTGGTACAAAAGCTTGAAAATCTGCCACGACGTATATCGACCACGTTTGTGTTTAAATATCGCAAAATTGTTCATTTAAAAAGCACGTAAGACCACAGAACAACCCCGCAGTGTTTTCTGTGAGTTTTCCACGGATTTTCCGACCAAAATTATGCCTTTTTCGGTGGTACAAAAGCTTGAAAATCTGCCACGACGTATATCGACAACATTTTAATCTGAAATGGGTTTGTGAGCACCTTTCGTCAACTTCCGAGTTCAATGGTATCGTATCGTAGCATGTTGCTAATAGTATTGCATCTTCTCACAATCACCGTTTACCGATTAACTATTCGCAATCTAAAACGTGAGTGATCTGCGTCCGGTCTATTCCCTAATCAACTGATGTTTCTGCAGTACGAGAAAAATCAGCTGGTGGTAGTACCGAAGGTAAAACAGTAACTACACTCGAGTAGCTCATGTCAAAACCCGGGGTGTAATCGACACCAAGAAAGTATCTTCCGCAGTTTGGCGCATGGAAAGGCCCCTCGTGACTCTGTTAGGTAATGGAACGAGCCCCGATCTCCAAAGATAACGACACCCACCGAAAGCTCTTGGCAGAATGCTCCGAAAAAGTTGCCCATCGCATACCAGTTTTCGTCTGTACTTTTGGCCATACTCTTGGGGTTGGGGTGCTGTCTCATCACGGGGCTCTGTGGACCAACAGAGGGTCGGCGGCACAGTGCTGTCTAATTTTGACTAGGAGGTGCGTCACCACCACATCGATCCTCATTCCTAACTCACCCGCAATTACTCATTATCAGTTATTGGGTCGTTAATTACTCAGTACTCAGTGATTACGCACCCTTTTCCTCAATTTCCTGGAACTCCGACATTTGGAGGCTGGCAAACTGAAACGTCAAATGTTAATGTGTCATTCAAATGACAGATATGATACAGTTTATATTCGCTCTTGATTTTTTTTGCATCGGACGTCAAATAAAGAAGTTATGGCTTGGGGCGTTTTTTATAAGACAGCCTGTACATACGTATCTCATTATGCGTAACAATTTTGCCATCGCCATTGCACAAAATTGATGAAATACGTTTTATCTTATGAATTATTATAATTTGTTGAAATCAAAAGATTGTTTGAATTTTAATAACTATTCTATTTATATGAGACAAATATAATGTGCGTTACAGAAATTCTCTTAAGCCTTCTTTCATCAGTTGCCATTTTATGGAATATGCATATGCAGTAACTTGCTTGCGTAGGGTACTGATGCGAAGTGATTAAAGAAACATAGCCCTGCTTCAGGTGCAGCTTCTCCACTAAAAATGAAGACGTAAGTAATCCCCGGGAAAGTGTAAGGTCGAAAATGTCTGTGCACAGAGAGCCATAAAGTTGAGTATAGTTCAAACGATTTTATAATCACTGAAACTATGGAATATTTTTTAACGCGATGTTGCACGAAGTCAGCGCAATATTGAGGTGTCACATTCTTGTGACATAATCAATTCCCCCCGGGGGCGAAGTGCCAGCCTTTTTTTGCGGAGGTCCATCTTACATTTTTCTCCAGATTAAAATGAGGTAATTAATTGGTGATTGAGAATCCAGAATCAATTCTCTCGAAAAAAGGGCAACTTGTTCGAGGTCGCGCGCTGAGCCGTTCACGAGTTATGGGCGGTTTTATCGATGACTTCCGCGACCAAAAATTGTAAATTTTGTACGGTATTTAATAGTAGGCGATGATGGTGTTGTGGTTCTTATCTGTGTTCCTTTTTTGAATGGATATGTTACAAGAACTTATCGCTCTATGAAAGAATTATTGAAGGTAAGTCTCCTAACAGTGTTGGATTTTTCTCTGAGCGTGTTATATTGTACGAAACGTATATACTATACTTGTAAACCTACCTTAAGATTATTTCTTACTCTTTATTGAAATATGCTTATTTAGCAAATGTAGCAAAACGCAAATTGTAGAGGAGTCTCATCTCCGCAGAATGATAGTAGCTTTCGTTTACTTCACATCGTTATTGTTGTTCTCAACATTAATAAATTTGTCGAATAAATCTTTTTAAAAATCAAAAGTGTATTTGGCAAAAGTTATTTGGCGCAGTCGGTAGGATTGGCAGAAGAAATTGTTGGCGGTACCTTCCTCAACAAAATCTTGTGGATCAGCACTTAGTCTGTCAAACCGGAAATTAGTTTAAGTGAAAAGGAAAACAATCAATCAAAAATCGCGAACGCGAACGGAAATAAAATTCAAGTGAATAATAAGTTTCCACCCGAAGAAATTCATCATCGTTTAAAGAAGACGGAAGGGACGTCTCATCTCAATGAAGAGGATACTAATGTAAGTACTGCTCATCCTTCTACTCAGATCCCTAAAAACATTTCATGTCAATTCCTGAAATTGATCCTTTGGAAGAAGTCGCTAATTTGCTTGCACGTGTTGCAATAAACAACGAAAACGCGTTACCAGAACCACCGAGACCAGAACCAGCAATGGCAGCAGAGTTTCAAACATCGTTTTTAAAAGCAATCCCCGAATTTAATGGAGACCCTGCCAAACTCGCAGACTTCATCAGTGCCGGAGACTTCATCATCAACCAATTTTTCGTGGCAAATGACCCCAACGCGTTCATCAATAAATTTCTGATACTGTCCATCAAAAACAAATTGACCCATAGAGCAAGTCAAATTGTTGGAACTCGCGACATCAACACTTAGCAACAATTAAAGAATTTGTTACAACAAAGTTTTGCGGATCAACGTGACGAAAATTCCTTGCTTAGAGATTCAATGCTTCTAAAACAAGAAAATGAAACCCCACAACAATTCAGTTCCCGATGCCTCGATATGAAAAGTTTATTGATGGCACATCTAGCAATAACTGAAAACAATGCGAACATCAGAGGTGCAAAAATTCGAATGTTCGACGATTTAACATTAAAAGCCTTTTTAAGCGGTTTTAAGGAACCATTAGGATCTGTGATCAGATCTCGTGGTCCACCAACCATCGAAATTGCATTGGCACACGTCCTCAGTGAAGAAAATTTAAATTACTCCCGAAATCGCACAAATCATCTGTTTGTCCAAAAGAAACTAATTCATCAATCGCATCAGTATAGACCAACGTTCAATAACTATACTCCGAAACCCAATACGTATCAAAATTAAGTACAATTTCGACCAGCTACGTCTTTTCCAAGACCACAGGCGAAAACATCATTTCCAAATTCGTTTCCGAATACACGCCCACCATTCAACCCGTCTTACAACAGTTACAACCAAAATAATACGCATCAACCACGTCCATTCGCACCGAATTTTAATACAAACCCGAGACCTCAATACCATAATAATTTCGGTAAATCTACTCAAAATACGAACGTATTTAGACTAAATGGATATAGGAATTTCCCCAGACCGGAACCTATGGACACTTCCTCAGCCAATTTTTCTAGAAGAACCAATCAGCAACAAAACCCACGATATCCCTCTGAACTTCCACACATCGAAATCCCCGAATTAAATGCGAGATTCATGATCGACACTGGATCTACTAAATCGCTAATGAAACCCGAGCTTGCTTATCACTATCCACGGTTTGTCCTAATGTAGATCGTCTCGATACGACATGCGCAGTAGATGTTGGCTCCGCCCACTTTCATTCAAATCTAGTTACATTCCGGTACCTGATTTCCCTAAAATTTTCATCTATAAACGTCACAAAAAGTCGTGATCTTTACGTGTGTTTTGAGTATTTTTAAGGAGTTTTTCGAATGTAATCAGTGAATTTAGTGACCCTGTAGTGAATTCTAGTAACAAGCAATTGAAGCAAGATGCTGAAATGTGGCGTAACTCATTGCCAAAATGTAGGAAAAATTGAAGGAGTTTGCTCGGGAGTTTGTCTGCTTAGATCCTCAACAAATTCAATTTTAAGAAGATAGATTTTGTAAAGATAGATTCCTAACCAATTGGAAAGAATACCGGGGTAGGTGGTAGCATGTTAGAATGTGGTAACATATTGAGATGTAATCATAATTTTCACGTTATTATATCTTTACTCACATGAAAACGCTTTTCAAACTGACAATTTACCTGAAAATTACCATTGAA
Organism: Salpingus planirostris; assembly: GCA_949788335.1. Taxonomy (NCBI): domain Eukaryota; kingdom Metazoa; phylum Arthropoda; class Insecta; order Coleoptera; family Salpingidae; genus Salpingus; species Salpingus planirostris. Next base: position 388,086 of record OX460918.1, read on the forward strand.
ATACAAGAAAATGATGGAAAACGGGACATTTAATGTATACAAACATGTGGGTTTCCCCCAATCCCCACACCATCTGAATGTCATTTTTGGCATCCAAATACCCAAATGGGGTGCCAACCTAAAAACTGGAAAATAACTATGGCATTTTCGCGCATGCGGACTTCGGAATAGTTGAAAAGACAAACCGTGGATTACTAAGATAAGATCATTGAAGATTTCTTTCAAATACAAACGGCTCACACAACCACTCAACACAATGAAAGCGTTTTAATCCCCTTGCCTCGTTTATTCAGAACACCTGGATATCACAAATTTCATTTATTCGATTTCAACCCCCAATATGACGGTTTAATTGGTTTAGACCTCCTTACTGACCTTGGAGCTCAAATTGATTATAGCTCTCGTAAAATAATCACACACGCAACAGAAATTCCAATAATTCTCGATAATGTTGAACAACAACAGCAACAACCCCCTGTTATCTCCACATTTTTAATCCCTGCAAGAACAGAAAAAGTTGTTCAAATCCCTGTTTGCAATATGAAAATTGATTCAGGCCTCATTGAACACAGGAAATTCGACTCCGAGCTACAAATGCCAGCCGCTTACGTTAGCGTTAAAGATGGAAAAGCACTGACGACACTCATTAATATCTCCGAGATAGATAAAAAAATTCGATTGTTCAAACCCATCGAAATAATTCCCGTTGAAACTCAAATCGAAAATCTAAACTACCAAGAAACTTTCGAAACCCAAAACATGAATTTTGACTCAAAACCTTCAAAAATTAAGACTTGATCACATGAACGAAGAAGAAAAGCATAACATCGTGTCCTTATGCACTGAATACAAGGACATATTCTTTTGCGAACAAATTCCACTCACTTTTACCAACCAGATTAAACATAAAATAAGAACCACCGACGATAAACCCGTCTACACTAAAAGCTACCGATACCCTCAAGTACATCGAGACGAAGTCGCTACACAAATGAAGAAAATGCTAAAAGACGGCATAATCCAGCCCTCAACTTCCCCCTGGAGTTCCCCAGTATGGGTAGTGCCCAAGAAATTGGATGCTACTGGCCGAAGGAAATGGAGAGTAGTCATTGACTACAGAAACTTAAATGAGAAGACCGTAGATGACAAGTATCCCTTGCCGAACATCACGGATCTATTGGATAAATTGGGAAAATGCCAATATTTCACGACGTTGGACCTAGCAAGTGGGTTCCATCAGATCGAAATGTTCCCCGAAGACATCGAAAAAACCGCATTCAGCACAGAACAAGGTCATTACGAGTACAGACGCATGCCCTTTGGACTCAAAGATGCTCCATCGACGTTTCAAAGAGTCATGGATAATATTCTGAGAGGATTCCAAAACGAGACATGTCTTGTCTATCTAGACGACATAATCGTGTATTCCACCTCTTTACAAGAACACATGGAACGACTTAAAGAAGTATTTGAACGTCTAAGAATTACCAACTTCAAAGTTCAATTGGACAAATGCGAATTTCTCCGAAAAGAAGTTCAATACCTTGGACATGTCATCACCCCCGAAGGCGTATTACCAAATCCTGCTAAAATAAAAGCTGTAATCGATTACCCGTTACCGAAGACGCAAAAAGAAATCAGAGCTTTTCTCGGACTCCTAGGATACTACAGGAAATTTATTAAAGATTTTGCTAAATTGACGAAACCCATGACTAGATGCCTCAAGAAAAATGCGAAAGTAAAACACGACACCGAGTTTCTCGAATGCTTCGAGATCTCCAAGAAACTGCTCACTAATCATCCCATACTACAGTACTCGGATTTTAATAAAACCTTCAATCTAACGACCGATGCATCGAATATTGCATTAGGTGCGGTGCTATCGCAAGGCGATATCGGCAGTGATCTTCCGATCGCTTACGCCTCTAGAACACTCAATGAAACTGAACAAAAATATTCGACAACCGAGAAAGAACTATTAGCAATAGTTTGGGCGACCAAGTATTTCAGACCCTACATTTTTGGCCGAAAATTCCAAATTTTTACCGATCATTAGCCACTTCAATGGTTATTTTCGTTAAAGGAACCTAACTCTAAATTAACCAGATGGAAATTACGTCTTGAAGAATACGATTACGTCATCATGTATAAAAAAGGTAAATCTAACACCAATGCGGATGCTTTATCTCGAGTGCAGATAAACCCAACAGACACCCAGTCTATGCAAGTTGAAATAGATGAAACATCCCACGCATCTTTTGAAGATCCGTTCCCCTCAATTCGAACACCTGAACCTTGACGATATCAGAGTACGAAGCCCTTTCGATATTACGGAAGTAATGGATTTTCCACCTTTCACCCCAATTTTGAACGAACCCGTAAGCGAAACACCAGTACCAATAGAAATTCCAGCGAATTCGACAAATTCCGTTTCCTCACAAATAGATAGTACTCCAAGTATTCCTATTTGCCAAGACGCCATTGAAACAAAAGAGAAACAGTTCATAATTACCACCGTGAACTATAACCCATTAAAACCAGTAAATCAACTTGGAAACCGTGTCATAGTAAGAGCACAAATCAGTAGAGATTACAACGAAACTCAAATTTTGGATTTGCTTATACAGTATTGCGAACCGAAAAAGAAATACTATTGTTACTTTGATATCAACAAAATGTCTGAAGACTTTTCTCGAGTTTATCTCAAGACCTTCAACCTCAACAAACCTTTACTGTACAGATGTTTGAATAGACTTGTCGTTATAGCGAATGAGCAAGACCAGCAAGAAATAGTTAGAAACTATCACGAAGGAAAATCCGGACACCGTGGAATTCAAGCAACACACTCCGCCCTCAAACAGAAATATTTCTGGCGAGATATGATGAATACCATCTCGACATACATAAAAAATTGTCCGATATGTATGAAAACAAAGTACGAAAGACATCCACCAAATATTCCCCTGAATGTCACAAATACACCAAGCAAACCATTCGAACATCTTTCTATGGATTTATTCCAAATCGAAAAACAAAGCTTTTTAACCATCATAGATGCTTTCTCGAAGTATTGCCAAGCTTATGCTATCACCAGCAAAACCGCGATAGAAGTAACAGAGAAACTTATAGAGTTTTTCTCACACCATGGCGTACCTCTACAAATAATGAAACACTTCAAGGACTTCTCAAATTACACAAAATCGACATCCACTTTACGACCCCAAGACATCCTCAATCCAACGGATTAATAGAACGACTTCATTCTACATTAATTGAAATCTACAGTCATCCAAGAAACTACACCGAAAGAAACACCCAAAAGAACAATGCTTTACGTAGTTATTGCATATAACCACACAATTCATTCATCGACAGGTTATACACCATTTGAACTAATCACAGGCCATACATCAGTTAGAGATCCATTTGACTTATTTTTAGACGAGTTTTACATGGAAAAATACGTCGACGATCATAAGAAGAAAATGCAAGTTACCTACGAAAAAGTAAAAGAAAAACTACAACGGAAAAAGGAACAAGTTGTGAACCAACGCAACAAGAATTTTGATCAACAAATATTCAAAATCGATGATGTAGTTTTGTAGGGAATATTTTGGGGAGGCTTTGAGTTATGTCGTAATCACTAGAGGAATGATTCATTGTTGTAATCATTATTGTAATGAAACAAAGTTGTTGATATTGTTATCTGACAAGAAAAAAGTCCAACAGCTGGCGGTTGGGGTTCGAGTCTTTGCGGTCGGCGTTTTAGTGGTGAGTTTGATCACTGAGTAAACTCTTAGTTCTATCTTGTAGCTCTTCAAGTTGTGTAGTACTAGATATGCTTTTATTAGGCGGGCATTAAGACTGTTCTGGGGTAGCGGAGCTGGGTAATGCCAGGGGCGTAGACTGCGGGCAGGACATGTTGAGGGGCCATTGCACGTCCGAGTCTGCACTGCCTGCTATCTGGTATGACTCTTGTTGGCTGATTAGTATGGCGGAGGACGTTTCGTCCATTGCACTCCGGTACTAATGTGGAATGTAGAGTCGGGTGGTAGCTCATTGATGGTTGTTCAGTTGCCCATGTAAATAGAATAACCTTAACGTAGTACTCCCCTATTAGTGGACTAGAGTTGCTCAGGGATGTTTTCTCATTACAGAACGGATCTAGAGATCATCACAACAAGTCTTCACTCTCTCTACGCTCGTTCGCCATCATCTTGATAATATTATAAATAATAATGTAACATCAAATTGTAAGAATAAAATATATCTTACAAAACTGTAGGGAATATTTTGGGGAGGCTTTGAGTTATGTCGTAATCACTAGAGGAATGATTCATTGTTGTAATCATTATTGTAATGAAACAAAGTTGTTGATATTGTTATCTGACAAGAAAAAAGTCCAACAGCTGGCGGTTGGGGTTCGAGTCTTTGCGGTCGGCGTTTTAGTGGTGAGTTTGATCACTGAGTAAACTCTTAGTTCTATCTTGTAGCTCTTCAAGTTGTGTAGTACTAGATATGCTTTTATTAGGCGGGCATTAAGACTGTTCTGGGGTAGCGGAGCTGGGTAATGCCAGGGGCGTAGACTGCGGGCAGGACATGTTGAGGGGCCATTGCACGTCCGAGTCTGCACTGCCTGTTATCTGGTATGACTCTTGTTGGCTGATTAGTATGGCGGAGGACGTTTCGTCCATTGCACTCCGGTACTAATGTGGAATGTAGAGTCGGGTGGTAGCTCATTGATGGTTGTTCAGTTGCCCATGTAAATAGAATAACCTTAACGTAGTACTCCCCTATTAGTGGACTAGAGTTGCTCAGGGATGTTTTCTCATTACAGAACGGATCTACAGATCATCACAACAAGTCTTCACTCTCTCTACGCTCGTTCGCCATCATCTTGATAATATTATAAATAATAATGTAACATCAAATTGTAAGAATAAAATATATCTTACAAAATTCAGGAGTGGGATAAATCCAAAGTCCCCAATTTAATAATCACAAATTTAATTTAACAAGAGAAGAGAGAGTTGAGAGAAGGATTGTTGTTCTGATTTTCTGAGGAATTTTGTGGGAAATTTAAGAAAAAGAAATTAAGAAAATTTTCACATTAAACTGATGATTATTTAATAAAAAGATAAAATGAGTTAACAATACAATTTAATTTTCTTAATAATAAATAGAGCGTTGATTTTTGTTTGGTATGAAAGATAGGTAAGTTCAATTTCGGAAACTTATACCAAATAAATCAACAGGAAAATGTCTGTGAGACAGAAGAAAAAGCAGCGACTCGAGGAGATGGACAGAATCGAGGGGTTTGCGGAAAATAATGCTTCTTCTTGCCAATCGGTTGATTCCGTAGAACGTCTTGCCGATATTCTTGCTGATTTCGTGAAAAACACCAAAACGACTTCGTCAGTTACAAAAGGAGATGCTATTTCAGTTTTTAATCCGGAAAATCGTGAACAAGATTCGATCAAATGGTGTAAGAAAATTGATGAATTGAAAGAACTCTACAGCTGGTCAGAAGAGAATACCATTTATTTCGCGATAAACAAATTGGAGGGTTTGGCTTTGGTTTGGTATAGAAGTCTGCAGAGTGTAAAATTTACTTGGGAAGAATGGAAGGAAAAACTGATGACAGCTTTTCCACCTCAACGAGATCATCACGAAATTTTGACTGAAATGATGGCTCGTGAGAAACAACTTAACGAGAGTTATTTAAGATATTATTATGAAAAGTTGGCACTTGTGAATCAATGTAAGATTGAAGGAGCAAATGCTGTCTCTTGTATTATTGGTGGTATAAGGGATCCTATTGTTCACTCGGGGGCCAAAGCCGGAAATCACATGACTCCGGAATCTCTCTTCACTTATCTTGGCTCATTGAATGGTTTTAGTCAAAATTGCGAAATGAAAACTGGTCACGAGAGGAAAAACTTTCGTTATAGTCGAGACACGTTTAGAAATGACCTAGCATCGAAAATTTGCTTTTTATGTAATAAGCCCGGACATTTAGCTAGATTTTGCAAAGATGTAGGATCAGATCAGTCTCAACGATGTAATTTCTGCAGGAAAACTGGACATCTGGAAGATAAATGCTTCAAGAAAAGAGGGCGCAATTCTGAAAAAAAGATGGCATGACTAGGTCAAGAAGGCAACGATAATAGTAATAGAAAATTTTATAAAGAATTAATTATTAATGGAAAATTTCGATCAATGGGATACGTAGATTTCGGTTGTTCTTGTACAGCGATTAAATTAACTGAAGTAGAAAAATTTGGATTGAGTTATGATAGAAAAAATTGCTTAATTTTATCTGGATATGGAGAAGGAAAAGTGAAAACTCTGGGAATGGTGAAATTGGAGATCGAATTGGACAAAATTAAGAAAGAAATTGAGGTAGTGGTGGTTCCAGAAAATGTACAAGATGTTCCAGTATTAATTGGTAGAACTTTTACGGAAGATCAGAATATAATTGTTATCAAAGATGATAAAAACGTGAAATTTCTTCGTAAGGAAAATCAGAATCAAAATAAAAAGGAAGTAACAAGAAAGATTTTATTGCGAGTCCAGAGGGATTGCTGCGCGTTACCAAATAGTTTGGTTCATATTCCTGTAATGATAGAAAATTATGAAGGTGATATCTACATTGAAGCTAGTTTTCGGTTGAAAGAAGGGAAGGAAGGATGTATTCCTCGAACGATTTTTAATATCAAAAAAGGGATTGATGTCAAGATACCGTACATTAATTTGTCAGATTCTTTTGTAACTTTTAAAGAGGGAGAACTATTAGCTCGAGCTTCCCCGTGTGAAGAATATGAAGAACCACAAGCTACTGCCACAGAAAAATTTTTGAAAATTTCTCATCAGCAATTAGGAAAATTACCAATCGATCAAATTAAAATTGGACCAGTCAACGAGCAGCAGAAACAACAATTGATAGACCTTCTAAATGAATATAGAGATTGTTTTGCACAATGTACTGAAGAGTTGGGATGTGCTAAATCATCTGAAATGAAAATTCAATTGAATCAAGAAAAACCATTTATTTATCGTCCTTACAGAATGTCTAAGATGGAACAAGAAGTCGTTGTGGAAATGGTAGGAGATTTACTTAAAACTGGAATAATTCGTGAGAGCGATTCAGATTTTGCTTCACCTGTTTTATTGGTAAAGAAGGCTAATGGTGAATATAGAATGTGTGTGGACTATAGAAAATTAAATTCGTTAACAATCGGGGATAGTTATCCACTACCAAGAATCGATGACCAGATAGACCGTTTACGAGGGGGCATTTATTTCACTAGTTTGGATTTACGTTCGGGTTATTATCAGATGTCCATGGCCGAAGAATCGAAACATTATACGGCTTTTGTTACTCCATCGGGTCAATTTGAATTCAACAGAATGCCTTTTGGTCTTAAAAATGCGCCGAGAGTTTTTCAAAGATTTATGAACAAGACATTGAAAAATATAAGTGATATAGCTGCGGTTTATTTGGATGATATTTTGTTACATGCATCTAATGTAGAAGATTCTTTCAAAGGACTCCGAAGAGTTATGGAAATTTTCCGTTCGGAAGGACTCACACTAAATTTGAAGAAATGTTCGTTTTTGATGACGACGGTTAAGTTTTTGGGATATGAAATTGGAAATGGAAAAGTTAGACCTGGCGAGGGGAAGAGTAAGGCGATTGAGGAATTTCCGACTCCGAAAAGTGTACACAACGTTCGTCAATTTTTAGGATTGACTGGCTATTTTCGACATTTTGTTAAAGACTATGCGTTCATAGTTAAACCTCTTACGATTTTGACGAAGAAAAATGTTACATGGACTTGGTCGTCTGCTCATGAAGAGGCTTTCCAAAAGTTGAAGAAAATTCTTATTGAGAGACCAGTGTTGGCTTTGTACGATCCCGAGGCGATCACGGAAGTTCATACTGATGCTAGTATGCATGGGGTTGCTGGAATTCTTCTTCAAAAATGTGGTGATAATCGGTTACACCCGGTGGCATATTTCAGTAGGCAAACGAATGATGCTTTGAGTTATGTCGTAATCACTAGAGGAATGATTCATTGTTGTAATCATTATTGTAATGAAACAAAGTTGTTGATATTGTTATCTGACAAGAAAAAAGTCCAACAGCTGGCGGTTGGGGTTCGAGTCTTTGCGGTCGGCGTTTTAGTGGTGAGTTTGATCACTGAGTAAACTCTTAGTTCTATCTTGTAGCTCTTCAAGATAGAACTAAGAGTTTACTCAGTGATCAAACTCACCACTAAAACGCCGACCGCAAAGACTCGAACCCCAACCGCCAGCTGTTGGACTTTTTTCTTGTCAGATAACAATATCAACAACTTTGTTTCATTACAATAATGATTACAACAATGAATCATTCCTCTAGTGATTACGACATAACTCAAAGCCTCCCCAAAATATTCCCTACAGTTTACATCAAAACATTCGAACGATCCAAAAATAAAAATCGTTACAATGGCCCTTTTGTCATCATGGCAATTGACGAACGGAACGTATGTCAGTTGAAGGATAAATTTAATAAAATAACGCAAAATCATCTGGATAACCTGAGACATCCTGTTGTTTCAGATGTCTCATCTGTGTCACCTTCACCAACTCCAGTCAGCCACCAGTAATAACAAAGATAGAAAACAATCCCGGATTATTTCCCCACAAACTCGGATCAGCAAAAAACCAAATAGGTAAATGAACAATAATAAAAACAATAAACCTCTCACCTTTAATAAATCAATATCACAAAATTTCTGACAATGCCGACAAATTAAACGAATCATTTCATAAAATAGATACAGATATTGTAAAAACCCGTAGGGGCTTTTGATTGCAGGTCGCAGTACCCAGAGATCCGTCTCGATCTCTGCAAAGGGTCGAGGTGACTTTGACCGGTACTGCTTGCTTTTAGTCGGGGGTTGGTTATTAACTTTACACTGTTGTAGTAACTGTTTAACTATTGTACTGTGTTCCCTTTAATTGGTTTTTGATTAGCATTTATACATTTCATTATTGCCGAGTAATGAGTATCGGCGAATCTATACAGATCCGTACTATTTATTATTTAGCCTGTCTAAGTATAAGAATGGTGCCTAATCTAAATTTCCGTTCCTGACCTGTACGGATTCTCGCTGACACAGCGCCGTAGGTCGGTCAACGTTCAGTCTAGTCGCGACGATGCGTTTATTGTTATTTTCTGTCGTAATTGACCTAGTTATTAGTCTCCGCGACTTTGGATGTTTTAATCTGTTTTCGGAGATTAAACATTCTGCCGCATCTCAGATGGTTGGGAGTGTGACGGTTGGAGCTGTCATTTCCCTTCCAGGTTGTGGCTGGTCCGCTGGGAGTTGATTGTGGAGCTGCGTTCTGCATCTCTTCCAAAATGTGTCTGCTGTAACACAAATGCTTAGAATCGTTAATAGCGATGTCGTCGTCCAGCTTGTTGTTTCGAGCTCGTCCTCGATCTCGTGTTCTCTTGGTTGCTGAGATCGCTTCGCTTGTCTGAATTCGTCAATCGTCAGCACTGGTTCTGTGATGTTGGCGGGGTTGCTACCGTGTTGGGTTATCATCTCGCCAGTCTGGATTGTAGTTTTGATAACTTGTTCCGGGATTTGGTGTGCTTGGTCCATACGAACGCTCAGGAGTGTTGCATCATATCGACATGTCTCGTCGATGTGATTCTGGGCCATCTCACGGGATGAGTCGAGGATTTGGATCTTCAGTACGCTCGTGTAACCCCTGATAACTTTCTTATCGTAACATCGGCCCAATATGTATAGTCTCAATGAGACCTGTACCATTGGCCGTCTTGGAGGAGGCGTCGAGTACCAGCTTTGTCGTCGTGCTAGCCTCCCGGGTGTCGAATTGGTGAGGTATGTATCCTCGACCGTCCTCTCGTTGGTGGTGTCAAAGCGCTTGTCACACTCTTTGTTGTTGTTGTTGTTAGGTAGAGGGATGTTCGGCTTACCAGCAGGGGTGGCTCTAGTCGTCAAATTGTCCACCTCCGCCACTATGTCCTCGCATCTGGATTCGATAGTCCACATTCTATTGTCGAACAAATGTGGATCTACCGCCTCTGCCACTAGCGCCGCCTCATGTTGTTGTGTCAAAGTGCCTGTCACACTCTTTGTTGTGACTGACCATCTGCATGTTGGTAGAGGGATGTTTGGCTTACCAGCTCGTCGTCAAATTGACCACCTCCGCCGCTATGTCCTCGCATCTGGATTCGATAGTCCACATTCTATTGTCGAACAAATGTGGATCTACCGCCTCCGCCTTCTGCTTGCGTCGTCTACACGCATGTTCTGCGTCCTCCACCGCCGTTCCGTCTAACCCGGTGGTGTGGTCCGCCGTCAACGCTGCTGAGAATGTGCCGTGTGCACCCTCTGGGTTCATGTGTCCTCCCCCGTTTGCAGCCATCTTTGGAAAATCTGCGAACTCTCTCCACGTTTCCTTGCACTTACGCTCGATTCGGTCAAAATAATCTGTGTAGTGAAGTACGCGTGATCTCCGACGTCCAGATCCTCCGACTGTCTGTGGTTTCCTTGTGACGCCTCCATCCATCCGCTCAACAAGTTTTCCCTGGTGGCGAGTTATTCTTGCGTCTTGCGGAATGGATCGTCTTTTTGACCCAACTCCTCTTGAGCCCGGGCCAGCTTGTTCGCTTGCTCCATTTTCGTTGGTTTTTTCTTTCACTCTCGATGGACCATGTAAAAACCCGTAGGGGCTTTTGATTGCAGCTCGCAGTACCCAGAGATCCGTCTCGATCTCTGCAAAGGGTCGAGGTGACTTTGACCGGTACTGCTTGCTTTTAGTCGGGGGTTGGTTATTGACTTTACACTGTTTTAGTAACTGTTTAACTATTGTACTGTGTTCCCTTTAATTGGTTTTTGATTAGCATTTATACATTTCATTATTGCCGAGTAATGAGTATCGGCGAATCTATACAGATCCGTACTATTTATTATTTAGCCTGTCTAAGTATAAGAATGGTGCCTAATCTAAATTTCCGTTCCTGACCTGTACGGATTCTCGCTGACACAGCGCCGTAGGTCGGTCAACGTTCAGTCTAGTCGCGACGATGCGTTTATTGTTATTTTCTGTCGTAATTGACCTAATTATTAGTCTCCGCGATTTTGGATGTTTTAATCTGTTTTCGGAGATTAAACAGATATTGAATACTTCAAAAAAATGACCAGTCATGATTACGGAGCAATCTTAAGAAACATAATCTACGAAATATCTCAAAAATTCTCTCAAATTATACCCGAATTCAAGAAACCTCGACGATTCAAACGTGGATTAGTCGACGGAATTGGATCAGCGATGAAATTCATCACAGGCAACCTTGACGCCAGTGACGGAAAACGATATGACGAAGCCATACTACAATTACAACAAACGCAAAATAAACACAAAGTTTTATTAAAAGAACAAATTTCTTTGACAACTCTGGCCATCAACAAATTCAACGACACCATCACCAAATTACACACGAATCAAATTCAATTAACAAATAGAATCAATCAATTCCAAACCGAAATTGAACAGAACAAGCTGAACAACATAGAAATGTATTGTTTTATCAATGTCCACACCGTTTATCTTCAACTCTTGACCAGCCTTAATACCATTCTCCGAATGTTAAACACTTTGGAAGATGCAATGACCTTTGCAAAGTTATCTACAATGCACCCCTCGATTATCGAATCAGAAGATTTAAACAACGAACTCATCAAAATTCAAGAACATCTCATGGAAACCAAACTACCGTTTGAACCGACACTAAGCAACATCAATTTCTACGAAAAGATAATTAAAATCAAAGCGTACCAAATCAAAGAAACAGTCACATTTATTTTTGAAATACCACTAACCCAAAATTTAATCTACGATTATTATCATTTATATTCTCTTCCCATCCAAAAAGAAAATTCAATTTTCCAATTAATAATTCCTCAAAGTAAATTCCTCCTCCTTACCGAGCAGTCATACATTCCGACGGACGAAAACTGTGAAGAAATTCAACCAGAAGAATATCTGTGTCGATACCTCGAGTCATCAACATCACCCGACTTACCTTGTGAAGTTCAATTAATTCGATATGAACGATCAAATAAATGCACACCCCACCATACCAAGATACTTGATATGAAGACCCAGAAGATTAACTCAAACCAATGGTTAATCATAACACCGATCGAAACCGTTACAACTCTCACTTGTGACCAAGAAACCGAATTACTACCATTATTTGGAACGTACCTTGTCCAACTCCAAAATGGATGCAAGATCAAATCCAATACGACGATTCTTCAAACCAATCAATTCGAAGAACATGAAGTCAAAATTATCAAGATACCCGATGTCCCCATCGATCTTGATAAACATATCATTCATCAATACGATAAGATGCCACCATTATCGATTGACCAAATCAACCTTGACGATCTCAACAAGATGAAAATCAAAATGGGTGAAGTCAATAAAGAACTTGACGCCGATTCAACTATAATCCACTACAAGATCAGTCCTCTTACAATAATTGTAGCAATCAGTCTTGTACTAATGATTATTGTTCGTTTTAGACACAAATTGATCTCCTTATTTAAGAGGATCAAAAGCCGATCAAAAGCCACAATTCACATGAAAAATTACCTTTTTCCGATGCGCTCTAGAAGCATTTCGTAGATTTTTTGACGCTCTTTCGAATGCGTGGCCGCCCATCCCGATCGGAGCTTCGGTTCGAAAGTTATGGTCTATTGAATATTTCGAGCAAAATTTGTACCCAAAGTGATAGATTTTGGAAAAAATCGAAAATCACTAAATGTCGTTCAAATTGAAATCCAGACACTTTTCCCGATAGATTTTGAGCTAACTAAGCGATTCCCGGGTCGTGCGACTCAATAGCTCCACTAATAACGAAGTTATAGCCGTTTGAAAATTTTACACTATTTTCAACGGTACGGCAATATTAGACGCATTTTCTCACTTCAGATGGTTCCATTAGAACCCAATTTAAATTTGCCGTCGATATCTCAACAAATAAGGAAGTTACAGCACTTTGAAATTTTCAAAAAGTTGAAAATTCGAAAAATCAAACATTTTTTTCTCTTCAGATGAACCAATACCGGGCACATGTATCTACTCCAGGTGTCACAATAAGAAGCCAATTTGAATTTTTTATCGATATCTCGACTAATAAGAAAGTTTCGCCACTTTGAAGCTTGCGAAAATCGTTGAAATTTTCGTAAAAATTTCATGTCAAAAATTCAAAAAGCACGATTTTCGGTCAATTTGGAAGTTTTTCGCACATGTCCATTCTGTTTTCGATAGATTTTTCGATTCTCTTCCGATTGCCGGGTAGCCCGAATCGATATCTCGATCGGTTCAAAAGTTAGACTGGTTGTAATTTTACGAGACCGATGATTTTGTGATTTTTCGGAGGCCACAATTCACATGAAAAATAACCTTTTTCCGATGCGCTCTGGAAGCATTTCGTAGATTTTTTGACGCACTTTCGAATGCGCGGTCGCCCATCCCGATCGGAGCTTCGGTTCGAAAGTTATTGAATATTTCGAGCAAAATTTGGGTACAAAGTGATGGATTTTCAAAAAAATCGAAAATCACTAAATGTCGTCCAAATCAAAATTAAGACACTTTTCCCGATAGATTTTGAGCTACCTAAGCGATTCCCGGGTCGTGTGACTCGATAGCTCCACTAATAACGAAGTTATAGCCGTTTGAAAATTTCACTCTATTTTCAACGGTACGGCAATATTAGACGCATTTTCTCACTTCAGATGGTTCCATTACAACCCAATTTAAATTTGCCGTCGATATCTCAACAAATAAAGAAGTTACAGCACTTTAAAATTTTCAAAAAGTTGAAAATTCGAAAAATCAAACATTCTTTTTTTCCTCAGATGAACCAATACCGGGCACATGTATCTACTCCAGGTGTCACAATAAGAAGCCAATTTGAATTTTTTATCGATATCTCGACTAATAAGAAAGTTCCGCTACTTTGAAGCTTGCGAAAATCGTTGAAATTTTCGTAAAAATTTTATGTCAAAAATTCAAAAAGCACGATTCTCGGTCAATTCGGAAGTTTTTCGCACATGTCCATACTGTTTTCGATAGATTTTTCGATTCTCTTTCGATTGCCGGGTAGCCCGAATCGATATCTCGATCGGTTCAAAAGTTAGACTGGTTGTAATTTTACGAGACCGATGATTTTGTGATTTTTCGGAGGCCACAATTCACATGAAAAATTACCTTTTTCCGATGCGCTCTAGAAGCTTTTCGTAGATTTTTTGACGCTCTTTCGAATGCGTGGCCGCCCATCCCGATCGGAGCTTCGGTTCGAAAGTTATGGTCTATTGAATATTTTGAGCAAAATTTGTACCCAAAGTGATGGATTTTCGAAAAAATCGAAAATCACTGAATGTCGTCCAAATCGAAATCCAGACACCTTTCCCGATAGATTTTGAGCTAACTAAGCGATTCCCGGGTCGTGTGACTCGATAGCTCCACTAATAACGAAGTTATAGCCGTTTGAAAATTTCACTCTATTTTCAACGGTACGGCAATATTAGACGCATTTTCTCACTTCAGATGGTTCCATTACAACCCAATTTAAATTTGCCGTCGATATCTCAACAAATAAGGAAGTTACAGCACTTTGAAATTTTCAAAAAGTTGAAAATTCGAAAAATCGAACATTTTTTTCTCTTCAGATGAACCAATACCGGGCACATGTATCTACTCCAGGTGTCACAATAAGAAGCCAATTTGAATTTTTTATCGATATCTCGACTAATAAGAAAGTTTCGCCACTTTGAAGCTTGCGAAAATCGTTGAAATTTTCGTAAAAATTTCATGTCAAAAATTCAAAAAGCATGATTCTCGGTCAATTCGGAAGTTTTCCGCACATGTCCATTCTGTTTTCGATAGATTTTTCGATTCTCTTCCGATTGCCGGGTAGCCCGAATCGATATCTCGATCGGTTCAAAAGTTAGACTGGTTGTAATTTTACGAGACCGATGATTTTGTGATTTTTCGGAGGCCACAATTCACATGAAAAATTACCTTTTTCCGATGCGCTCTAGAAGCATTTCGTAGATTTTTTGACGCACTTTCGAATGCGCGGCCGCCCATCCCGATCAGAGCTTCGGTTCGAAAGTTATGGTCCATTGAATATTTCGAGCAAAATTTGTACCCAAAGTGATGGATTTTCAAAAAAATCGAAAATCACTAAATGTCGTCCAAATCAAAATTCAGACACTTTCCCCGATAGATTTTGAGCTAACTAAGCGATTCCCGGGTCGTGTGACTCGATAGCTCCACTAATAACGAAGTTATAGCCGTTTGAAAATTTTACTCTATTTTCAACGGTACGGCAATATTAGACGCATTTCCTCACTTCAGATGGTTCCATTACAACCCAATTCAAATTTGTCGTCGATATCTCAACAAATAAAGAAGTTACAGCACTTTAAAATTTTCAAAAAGTTGAAAATTCGAAAAATCAAACATTCTCTTTTTCCTCAGATGAACCAATACCGAGCACATGTATCTACTCCAGGTGTCACAATAAGAAGCCAATTTGAATTTTTTATCGATATCTCGACTAATAAGAAAGTTCCGCTACTTTGAAGCTTGCGAAAATCGTTGAAATTTTCGTAAAAATTTTATGTCAAAAATTCAAAAAGCACGATTCTCGGTCAATTCGGAAGTTTTTCGCACATGTCCATACTGTTTTCGATAGATTTTTCGATTCTCTTTCGATTGCCGGGTAGCCCGAATCGATATCTCGATCGGTTCAAAAGTTAGACTGGTTGTAATTTTACGAGACCGATGATTTTGTGATTTTTCGGAGGCCACAATTCACATGAAAAATTACCTTTTTCCGATGCGCTCTAGAAGCATTTCGTAGATTTTTTGACGCACTTTCGACTGCGCGGCCGCCCATCCCGATCGGAGCTTCGGTTCGAAAGTTATGGTCTATTGAATATTTCGAGCAAAATTTGTACCCAAAGTGATGGATTTTCAAAAAAATCGAAAATCACTAAATGTCGTCCAAATCAAAATCCAGACACCTTTCCCGATAGATTTTGAGCTAACTAAGCGATTCCCGGGTCGTGTGACTCGATAGCTCCACTAATAACGAAGTTATAGCCGTTTGAAAATTTCACTCTATTTTCAACGGTACGGCAATATTAGACGCATTTTCTCACTTCAGATGGTTCCATTACAACCCAATTTAAATTTGCCGTCGATATCTCAACAAATAAGGAAGTTACAGCACTTTGAAATTTTCAAAAAGTTGAAAATTGGAAAAATCGAACATTTTTTTCTCTTCAGATGAACCAATACCGGGCACATGTATCTACTCCAGGTGTCACAATAAGAAGCCAATTTGAATTTTTTATCGATATCTCGACTAATAAGAAAGTTTCGCCACTTTGAAGCTTGCGAAAATCGTTGAAATTTTCGTAAAAATTTCATGTCAAAAATTCAAAAAGCATGATTCTCGGTCAATTCGGAAGTTTTCCGCACATGTCCATTCTGTTTTCGATAGATTTTTCGATTCTCTTCCGATTGCCGGGTAGCCCGAATCGATATCTCGATCGGTTCAAAAGTTAGACTGGTTGTAATTTTACGAGACCGATGATTTTGTGATTTTTCGGAGGCCACAATTCACATGAAAAATTACCTTTTTCCGATGCGCTCTAGAAGCATTTCGTAGATTTTTTGACGCACTTTCGAATGCGCGGCCGCCCATCCCGATCAGAGCTTCGGTTCGAAAGTTATGGTCCATTGAATATTTCGAGCAAAATTTGTACCCAAAGTGATGGATTTTCAAAAAAATCGAAAATCACTAAATGTCGTCCAAATCAAAATTCAGACACTTTCCCCGATAGATTTTGAGCTAACTAAGCGATTCCCGGGTCGTGTGACTCGATAGCTCCACTAATAACGAAGTTATAGCCGTTTGAAAATTTTACTCTATTTTCAACGGTACGGCAATATTAGACGCATTTCCTCACTTCAGATGGTTCCATTACAACCCAATTTAAATTTGTCGTCGATATCTCAACAAATAAAGAAGTTACAGCACTTTAAAATTTTCAAAAAGTTGAAAATTCGAAAAATCAAACATTCTCTTTTTCCTCAGATGAACCAATACCGAGCACATGTATCTACTCCAGGTGTCACAATAAGAAGCCAATTTGAATTTTTTATCGATATCTCGACTAATAAGAAAGTTCCGCTACTTTGAAGCTTGCGAAAATCGTTGAAATTTTCGTAAAAATTTTATGTCAAAAATTCAAAAAGCACGATTCTCGGTCAATTCGGAAGTTTTTCGCACATGTCCATCCTGTTTTCGATAGATTTTTCGATTCTCTTTCGATTGCCGGGTAGCCCGAATCGATATCTCGATCGGTTCAAAAGTTAGACTGGTTGTAATTTTACGAGACCGATGATTTTGTGATTTTTCGGAGGCCACAATTCACATGAAAAATTACCTTTTTCCGATGCGCTCTAGAAGCATTTCGTAGATTTTTTGACGCACTTTCGACTGCGCGGCCGCCCATCCCGATCGGAGCTTCGGTTCGAAAGTTATGGTCTATTGAATATTTCGAGCAAAATTTGTACCCAAAGTGATGGATTTTCAAAAAAATCGAAAATCACTAAATGTCGTCCAAATCAAAATTCAGACACTTTCCCCGATAGATTTTGAGCTAACTAAGCGATTCCCGGGTCGTGTGACTCGATAGCTCCACTAATAACGAAGTTATAGCCGTTTGAAAATTTTACTCTATTTTCAACGGTACGGCAATATTAGACGCATTTCCTCACTTCAGATGGTTCCATTAGAACCCAATTTAAATTTGCCGTCGATATCTCAACAAATAAGGAAGTTACAGCACTGTGAAATTTTCAAAAAGTTGAAAATTCGAAAAATCGAACATTTTTTTTTTCCTCAGATGAACCAATACCGGGCACATGTATCTACTCCAGGTGTCACAATAAGAAGCCAGTTTGAATTTTTTATCGATATCTCGACTAATAAGAAAGTTTCGCCACTTTGAAGCTTGCGAAAATCGTTGAAATTTTCGTAAAAATTTCATGGCAAAAATTTAAAAAGCACGATTCTTGTTCAATTCGAAAGCTTTTCGCACATGTCCATTCTGTTTTCGATAGATTTTTCGATTCTCTTTCGATTGCCGGGTAGCCCGAATCGATATCTCGATCGGTTCAAAAGTTAGACTGGTTGTAATTTTACGAGACCGATGATTTTGTGATTTTTCGGAGGCCACAATTCACATGAAAAATTACCTTTTTCCGATGCGCTCTAGAAGCATTTCGTAGATTTTTTGACGCACTTTCGAATGCGCGGTTGCCCATCCCGATCGGAGCTTCTGTTCGAAAGTTATGATCTATTGAATATTTCGAGCAAAATTTGTACCCAAAGTGATGGATTTTCAAAAAAATCGAAAATCACTAAATGTCGTCCAAATCAAAATTCAGACACTTTTTCCGATAGATTTTGAGCTAACTGAGCGATTCCCGGGTCGTGTGACTCGATAGCTCCACTAATAGCGAAGTTATAGCCGTTTGAAAATTTTACTCTATTTTCAACGGTACGGCAATATTAGACGCATTTCCTCACTTCAGATGGTTCCATTACAACCCAATTTAAATTTGTCGTCGATATCTCAACAAATAAAGAAGTTACAGCACTTTAAAATTTTCAAAAAGTTGAAAATTCGAAAAATCAAACATTCTCTTTTTCCTCAGATGACCCAATACCGGGCACATGTATCTACTCCAGGTGTCACAATAAGAAGCCAATTTGAATTTTTTATCGATATCTCGACTAATAAGAAAGTTTCGCCACTTTGAAGTTTGCGAAAATCGTCGAAATTTTCGTAAAAATTTCATGTCAAAAATTTAAAAAGCACGATTCTCGGTCAATTCGGAAGTTTTTCGCACAAGTCCATACTGTCTTCGATAGATTTTTCGATTCTCTTCCGATTGCCGGGTAGCCCGAATCGATATCTCGATCGGTTCAAAAGTTAGACTGGTTTTAATTTTACGAGATCGATGATTTTGTGATTATTCGGAGGCCACAATTCACATGAAAAATCACCTTTTTCCGATGCGCTCCAGAAGCATTTAGTAGATTTTTTGACGCTCTTTCGAATGCGTGGCCGCCCATCCCGATCGGAGCTTCGGTTCGAAAGTTATGGTCTATTGAATATTTCGAGCAAAATTTGTACCCAAAGTGATGGATTTTCGAAAAAATCGAAAATCACTAAATGTCGTCCAAATCGAAATCCAGACACTTTTCCCGATTGATTTTGAGCTAACTAAGCGATTCCCGGGGGGGGGGGGGGGGTAATGGGTGATCTGGGTCTTGGAGGAGTTGCTAATATCGAATAGGTAACTTCATAAAACTCTAAGCAATGCCCAAACAGCTCGTGTGTGGTGTGAGTCACCAAGTCCTACTTCTCGCGTCCTCGTCGCACCCCCTGGAAATGCAGGGCATCTGCAGCTAAGAGGAGGGGGCGAACGGCGATCAGCCGGCGCCACAAAGCGGGCAAGTTTTCGGTTAAGGGAGACAACCCCGACAGAAAAATCCACCCTCCAGCATAGTAGTCGTGCTGTCTGGGCGTTCTTAAGGCTACCCACGTGTTTGTGCCGTGCGTGGCGTCCCGTAGGGGTGGATGAAGGAATCCTGGTGGTTGAGCCTTACCTTGGGTGGGCAACACGCCACTTTGGCCTGGATTTCACCTTAAGACGGGCGGTCAAGACTAACCCACCTTGATCAATCGGCTGCGCCGTCCCGTAAGAGGGCCGGCTGGGTGAGCCCTTGGGGTGCAGAGGGGTGCACAGCGGGCGCGCACCCTTGGTTTCTAGGGTGCGTGGCTTGCTCCTGTGCAACTCGCACCTGGGGGCTATATCTCGCGAGTAGCCCTGGCGTCCTTTTGACGTCCCCGTGTTGGACGTGGGGAGCTCGTGAGACGAATGTTTCGTCTGTTAGTATGGAATCAAATAATCCTGAAACCAAAACCCATGAGGCTGAATCGCAAGATTCAACTCACAAAATAAGTAAGCCCCGGAAACGGCTTTCCGGAGCTCAACAAAAGAAGCGACGGAGGATGATGCAGGCGGCTTTAGTGGCTACCGGTAACACCTCTACCGCAAAGGGGGACACTCCCCAAGACTCAAAGGGTCCCAGCTCCCTGGCTGAGGGTCGGAAGCCTCAGGGCAACGAACCGAAACCGGGCAGCGGGTACCCCACACAAAAGAAGAGGCAGAGGTCCGATGGCTCCTCCACACACTCTCCGGGTGTCAATCCCAACAAGAGAGTTGCGCGGCAGGCGAGCAGGATGTCTGGCCCTTCGAAACGGCCCTCCGGACCTGTTCAGGAGGGGACCTATAGTGGGATGGTTGGCGCTCACCTGAGAGTGGCAATCATCGACAAGCAGGACTGGGACTCTAATTCCCTCGGCAGGATCAAACCTGCCTGGGTCGAGTTATTGCAGGCCAGGTTGACGGAATGTCTGGATAGGGAACTGTCCAGGGATTCGGCCAGCCCACCTATTTTCCGGTCCTGGAACTACTCACAGGAGGTCCTTAGGATCAACTGCGAAAATTACGGTTCTTTAGCTTGGCTAAAGAAGACCATCGCAGAATTGCCCCCCCAATGGGAAGGTGCAAAGCTGGACGTCATCCCCATGGATCAGCTACCAAAGCTGACCAAGATGACTCTGTGGATTCCGGGCGAACCGGCGGAAACGGAGGTAGTCTTGCGACGCTCGGCGGCCCAAAATCCATGGGCAAAAGTCGGGGAGTGGATGACCTTCCACACCGCGGCCAAGGATGTCCCGAAAGGGACCATTCTTGTCTTTGGTGTGAGGGAGGCCGTCGTCAAATCCTTCGGCAGCAAACAAGGGAGGCTGAACTACCTGTTCACCTCCCTAAAGGTGAAGTTCCACCAGGCCGCCTCCACTGTTCGCAGTGAGGTCGATGCTCCCTCCCAGGAGGACGAACAGTCGACCGACCGGGCGGCCTCCTCGACGGCCACAGGACCGTCCGTCATTTGAGAAAACAGGCTGTCATTTGACAACCCGGTCCTTCTCAAACTGTTACGGATCACGGATGGCAACCAAAGTAAGTTTCATACAAACAAACCTCCAACACTGCCGGGCGGCGGTCGCAACTTTGTGCCGCCACCTGGACAGCGTTAAAACTACAATAGCCCTTATCCAGGAGCCCTGGTGCGTAAAAGGCCAGGTCTGTGGACTGGGTAAATTAAGTGGTACTGTATATGTAACACAGAATGTTGACAGGCCTAGGACGTGTATTTACATACCGAGGCAATTTCAAGCCAACCTAGTACCGCAGTTCTGCACCGGGGACCTAACGGCTGTACGTGTCAGCTGCGATACGGGGGACGGGCAACAAAAAGATGTAATCATCGCATCAATCTACCTGCCGATCAACTCGATAGGACCCCCACCTCCAAGAGAGATGACGGACTTTGTCGAGTACCGTGAGGCCGGAAATAAACACCTCATTATTGGATGTGATTCGAACGCTCACCACACAAGTTGGGGGAGCGCCGACAACAACAATCGAGGTAAGACACTACTAGAATATATTGCTAGCACTAGTTTAGAAATTGTTAATAGAGGGAGCGAACCAACCTTCGTCACCTCTAGGTGCCAAACAGTGATAGACATCACCCTGGCATCCGCAAACATTTCAAGTAAGATCGCGGATTGGCATGTGGCACCCGAGGTGTCCATGTCCGATCACCGATGGATAAGTTTCAACATTTAGTGCTGTGAAATAGTGAGCAGCCCCCACCGGGACCCCAGGAAGACAGACAGGGAGTCGTTTCGTGCGCACCTGGAGTGATCCCTGGGAGCCTCACATATACCACAGGACATCACAACGGCTGAGCAGGTGGAGCAGGGCGTTGCATCTGTGAGATCAAGTATCATCAAATCATATGAAAGTACCTGCCCGCTGCGCACTGCGGCTGTCGGGGGTCGTGCGACACCATGGTGGTGCACAAAACTTGGCAACCTCAGGACGCGAAGCAGGAAACTCTTCAACAAAGCCAGAACTACCCGAAATGTCACGGACTGGGAAGCTTACAACGAGCACCGGAAAGTGTACAAAGGGTTGATTCGCAAAAGACAACGGGAGGCATGGAGATCGTTCTGTGGTGGCATAGAGTCCACTGCCTCAGCCGCCCGACTGAAGAAGATCATCTCGAAAGACTCAAATCAACAACCCAGCAGTTTGAAGCGAGGGGACGGTACCTACACTACCGACCTAGCGGAGACTGCGGGGGTGCTGATGGACACACATTTCCCAGATTGTACGGTAGCACCTGACCTTGCTTGGCCCGAGTACGTCGCCCCGGACCCTACTGCTGTAGACTGGGCTGTGGCCGCTCGCATTGCAAGGGCTTCAAAAGTAGCTTGGGCTATCAAATCGTTCCTTCCTTATAAATCACCCGGGCTGGATGGCGTGTATCCTGCTCTACTCCACTGGGGTTTGGAGATCATACTAGACCACCTGGTGCGAATCTTCCGGGCGTGTATCGTCCTCAGATACATTCCCGGGGAATGGAGGGAAGTTAAAGTAATATTTATACCAAAACCGGGGAAATCGGACTACTCCGCGGCAAAATCCTATAGGCCTATCAGTCTAACGTCTTTTCTGCTAAAGACCTTAGAGAGATTGTGCGACAGAGAGATTAGGGATACGGCGCTAGTGGAACGCCCTCTCCATCCCAGTCAACACGCATACATCCCAGGAAGATCGACCGAGTCTGCGCTACACGCAGTGGTGAGCAGAATCGAGAGGTCGATGGAGGTCAAATCATCTACCCTGGGAGTGTTTTTAGACATCGAAGGCGCTTTTGACCGACCAACCTTCGAAAGCATAACCAAGGCACTACAGGAACACGCCGTAACCCCCATGTTGTGTGGGCTGATTCGGCATGCCCTGGAGTGGCGAGCAATACAGATAAGTGTAGGGGACTGCACCATCAGGGATGTCGTTAGCAAGGGCTGTCCACAGGGTGGAGTCTTATCCCCGCTAATATGGGACATATTAGTTGACGACCTGCTGCGCCGGCTCAATGAGTCGGGGTTCCGCACTATTGGCTATGCAGATGACCTGGCAATCCTGCTAACGGGTAAACATGAGAGCATACTCTGCAACATTATGCAGAGCGTGCTGAACATAGTTGATGAATGGACAACGGAACGCTCCCTCTCGGTAAACGCCGCGAAAACGGAGCTCGTTCTTTTCACGAAAAAACGAAAGCTAGGTGCAATGACCTTACCTAGACTTAAGGGAACCCAACTTAGTCTAACGAAGGAAGTCAAGTACCTGGGAATCGTACTTGACAGCAAACTCAACTGGAAAAGACACTTGGAGTTAAAAGTGAGCAAGGCATGCGCGGCCTTCTGGCAATGCCGCAGGGCTGTTGGGCGGTCTTGGGGCCTATCCCCTAGGATCGTCCTCTGGCTATATGTGGCGGTCATCAGACCCATGCTTTGCTACGGTGCGCTCGTCTGGTGGCCCAGAACCAGACAGAGGAACGAGATGGCTCATATAAGTCACATCCAAAGGCTGATATGCCTGGCAGTGACTGGGGCTATGAGGACGACCCCAACTGCGGCCTTGGAGACGATTCTCTGCCTGCCTCCCCTCGACCTGTACGTCGAGGAGGTGGCTCTGGGGACGGCTTTGAGACTGCGGGCTGAGGGTCTATGGAATGACAGAAACCACGATGGCGGTCACACTCGCATCCTGAATGAGGCGCTCATGAGAGTACCTATTCTGGGGGCGAGGTCTGATCGCATCCCGGTGAAATACAACTTCACAAGGCGTTATGGCATTGAAATAAACTGTTGCGAAGAAAAAGCATCGGACGTGAACATCTTCACGGACGGTTCCAAAAATAGTCGAGGCACGGGCTCGGGTATCTTCTCCGAAGATCCAGACCTGCGAGACAGTTTAGCTCTTGGATGCTACTCCAGCGTGTTCCAAGCGGAACTGACGGGGGTGACTCAAGGGGCCAAAAGAGCCACTGAACTTGGAATCAGGGGCAAGTCTGTACGCATCATGACAGATAGTAGAGCGGTATTGCTAGCTCTGAGAGGGTCCAGGATCAACTCGGGGCTGGTCTGGGAATGCCACCTATCTCTGGAAAGACTGGCGGCAGAAAATGTCGTAGACCTTGCATGGGTGAAAGGACATACAGGAATACAGGGCAATGAAGAGGCAGATGAGCTGGCGCGCGAAGGCTCCGACCGACACCTGATCGGGCCGGAGCCGGCGCTACCGGTAGCCCTTTCTACTCTGAATACTCTGATTAAAGAAGACACCCGGACCAGACACTCTGCGCGCTGGGAATCGACTGAAGGCTACAGACAGGGGAGGGCCGCCATCAAGACACCATCCCTCAAAAGAGCCAAATTTTGCCTACGACTAACCAGAGACAATCTCCGAAAACTCGTATTGATATGGACCGGGCACGGCCGACTGAACAAACATCTCTACACGCTGGGCGTCGTAACCGATCCCACTTGTCGAGGGTGCTTAGAAGAGGACGAGACAGCGGAGCATGTGCTATGTCACTGCCCCGCGCTTGCGTCGACCCGAGGATCCATACTAGGGGACTTCTGGCCAAGTATGGCCGACATTAGCAACACCGCACCCGGTGCGGTCCTCGAGTTTATCAACTCTGTTGGTTGGCTTGAGGACTAGCGGCGGGCGGCAGGGAGTTGCGCCGGAGGGGTGGCACAATGGGCCCAAGTAAGAGGCCTAAGTGCTAGAGTGGCGCAAGCCACTCACCCTCCAAATCCTAATCCAGAATCCAGAAGCGATTCCCGGGTCGTGCGACTCAATAGCTCCACTAATAACGAAGTTATAGCCGTTCGAAAATTTCACTCTATTTTCAACGGTACGGCAATATTAGACGCATTTTCTCACTTCAGATGGTTCCATTAGAACCCAATTTGAATTTGCCGTCGATATCTCAACAAATAAGGAAGTTACAGCACTTTGAAATTTTCAAAAAGTTGAAAATTCGAAAAATCGAACATTTTTTTCTCTTCAGATGAACCAATACCGGGCACATGTATCTACTCCAGGTGTCACAATAAGAAGCCAGTTTGAATTTTTTATCGATATCTCGACTAATAAGAAAGTTTCGCCACTTTGAAGCTTGCGAAAATCGTTGAAATTTTCGTAAAAATTTCATGTCAAAAATTTAAAAAGCACGATTCTCTTTCAATTCGGAAGTTTTTCGCACATGTCCATACTGTCTTCGATAGATTTTTCGATTCTCTTCCGATTGCCGGGTAGCCCGAATCGATATCTCGATCGGTTCAAAAGTTGGACTGGTTTTAATTTTACGAGACCGATGATTTTGTGATTTTTCGGAGGCCACAATTCACATGAAAAATTACCTTTTTCCGATGCGCTCCAGAAGCATTTCGTAGATTTTTTGACGCTCTTTCGAATGCGCGGCCGCCCATCCCGATCGGAGCTTCGGTTCGAAAGTTATGGTTTATTGAATATTTCGAGCAAAATTTGTACCCAAAGTGATGGACTTTCAAAAAAATCGAAAATCACTAAATGTCGTCCAAATCAAAATTCAGACACTTTCCCCGATAGATTTTGAGCTAACTAAGCGATTCCCGGGTCGTGTGACTCGATAGCTCCACTAATAACGAAGTTATAGCCGTTTGAAAATTTTACTTTATTTTCAACGGTACGGCAATATTAGACGCATTTCCTCACTTCAGATGGTTCCATTACAACCCAATTTAAATTTGTTGTCGATATCTCAACAAATAAAGAAGTTACAGCACTTTAAAATTTTCAAAAAGTTGAAAATTCGAAAAATCAAACATTCTCTTTTTCCTCGGATGAACCAATACCGGACACATGTATCTACTCCAGGTGTCACAATAAGAAGCCAATTTGAATTTTTTATCGATGTCTCGACTAATAAGAAAGTTTCGCCACTTTGAAGTTTGCGAAAATCGTCGAAATTTTCGTAAAAATTTTATGTCAAAAATTTAAAAAGCACGATTCTCGGTCAATTCGGGAGTTTTTCGCACAAGTCCATACTGTCTTCGATAGATTTTTCGATTCTCTTTCGATTGCCGGGTAGCCCGAATCGATATCTCGATCGGTTCAAAAGTTAGACTGGTTTTAATTTTACGAGATCGATGATTTTGTGATTATTCGGAGGCCACAATTCACATGAAAAATTACCTTTTTCCGATGCGCTCTAGAAGCATTTCGTAGATTTTTTGACGCTCTTTCGAATGCGTGGCCGCCCATCCCGATCGGAGCTTCGGTTCGAAAGTTATGGTCTATTGAATATTTCGAGCAAAATTTGTACCCAAAGTGATGGATTTTCAAAAAAATCGAAAATCACTAAATGTCGTCCAAATCAAAATTCAGACGCTTTTCCCGATAGATTTTGAGCTAACTGAGCGATTCCCGGGTCGTGTGACTCGATAGCTTTACTAATAACGAAGTTATAGCCGTTTGGAAATTTTACTCTATTTTCAACGGTACGGCAATATTAGACGCATTTCCTCACTTCAGATGGTTCCATTACAACTCAATTTAAATTTGCCGTCGATATCTCAACAAATAAAGAAGTTACAGCACTTTAAAATTTTCAAAAAATTGAAAATTCGAAAAATCAAACATTCTCTTTTTCCTCAGATGAACCAATACCGGACACATGTATCTACTCCAGGTGTCACAATAAGAAGCCAGTTTGAATTTTTTATCGATATCTCGACTAATAAGAAAGTTTCGCTACTTTGAAGCTTGCGAAAATCGTTGAAATTTTCGTAAAAATTTTATGTCAAAAATTCAAAAAGCACGATTCTCGGTCAATTCGGAAGTTTTTCGCACATGTCCATACTGTTTTCGATAGATTTTTCGATTCTCTTCCGATTGCCGGGTAGCCCGAATCGATATCTCGATCGGTTCAAAAGTTAGACTGGTTTCAATTTTACGAGACCGATGATTTTGTGATTTTTCGGAGGCCACAATTCACATGAAAAATTACCTTTTTCCGATGCGCTCTAGAAGCATTTCGTAGATTTTTCGACGCTCTTTCGAATGCGCGGCCGCCCATCCCGATCGGAGCTTCGGTTCGAAAATTATGGTCTATTGAATATTTCGAGCAAAATTTGTACCCAAAGTGATGGATTTTCGAAAAAATCGAAAATCACTAAATGTCGTCCAAATCGAAATCCAGACACTTTTCCCGATAGATTTTGAGCTAACTAAGCGATTCCCGGATCGTGCGACTCAATAGCTCCACTAATAACGAAGTTATAGCCGTTTGAATATTTTACTCTATTTTCAACGGTACGGCAATATTAGACGCATTTTCTCACTTCAGATGGTTCCATTAGAACCCAATTTAAATTTGCCGTCGATATCTCAACAAATAAGTAAGTTACAGCACTTTGAAATTTTCAAAAAGTTGAAAATTCGAAAAATCGAACATTTTTTTTTTCCTCAGATGAACCAATACCGGACACATGTATCTACTCCAGGTGTCACAATAAGAAGCCAGTTTGAATTTTTTATCGATATCTCGACTAATAAGAAAGTTTCGCCACTTTGAAGCTTGCGAAAATCGTTGAAATTTTCGTAAAAATTTCATGTCAAAAATTTAAAAAGCACGATTCTCGGTCAATTCGGAAGTTTTTCGCACATGTCCATACTGTCTTCGATAGATTTTTCGATTGTCTTCCGATTTCCGGGTAGCCCGAATCGATATCTCGATCGGTTCAAAAGTTAGACTGGTTTTAATTTTACGAGACCGATGATTTTGTGATTATTCGGAGGCCACAATTCACATGAAAAATTACCTTTTTCCGATGCGCTCTAGACGCATTTCGTAGATTTTTTGACGCTCTTTCGAATGCGCGGCCGCCCATCCCGATCGGAGCTTCGGTTCGAAACTTATGGTCTATTGAATATTTCGAGCAAAATTTGTACCCAAAGTGATGGATTTTCGAAAAAATCGAAAATCACTCAATGTCGTCCAAATCGAAATCCAGACACTTTTCCCGATAGATTTTGAGCTAACTAAGCGATTCCCGGATCGTGCGACTCAATAGCTCCACTAATAACGAAGTTATAGCCGTTTGAATATTTTACTCTATTTTCAACGGTACGGCAATATTAGACGCATTTTCTCACTTCAGATGGTTACATTAGAACCCCATTTCAATTTGCCGTCGATATCTCAACAAATAAGGAAGTTACAGCACTTTGAAATTTTCAAAAAGTTGAAAATTCGAAAAATCGAACATTTTTTTTTTCCTCAGATGAACCAATACCGGGCACATGTATCTACTCCAGGTGTCACAATAAGAAGCCAGTTTGAATTTTTTATCGATATCTCGACTAATAAGAAAGTTTCGCCACTTTGAAGCTTGCGAAAATCGTTGAAATTTTCGTAAAAATTTCATGTCAAAAATTTAAAAAGCACGATTCTCGGTCAATTCGGAAGTTTTTCGCACATGTCCATACTGTCTTCGATAGATTTTTCGATTGTCTTCCGATTTCCGGGTAGCCCGAATCGATATCTCGATCGGTTCAAAAGTTAGACTGGTTTTAATTTTACGAGACCGATGATTTTGTGATTATTCGGAGGCCACAATTCACATGAAAAATTACCTTTTTCCGATGCGCTCTAGACGCATTTCGTAGATTTTTTGACGCTCTTTCGAATGCGCGGCCGCCCATCCCGATCGGAGCTTCGGTTCGAAACTTATGGTCTATTGAATATTTCGAGCAAAATTTGTATCCAAAGTGATGGATTTTCGAAAAAATCGAAAATCACTCAATGTCGTCCAAATCGAAATCCAGACACTTTTCCCGATAGATTTTGAGCTAACTAAGCGATTCCCGGATCGTGCGACTCAATAGCTCCACTAATAACGAAGTTATAGCCGTTTGAATATTTTACTCTATTTTCAACGGTACGGCAATATTAGACGCATTTTCTCACTTCAGATGGTTACATTAGAACCCAATTTCAATTTGCCGTCGATATCTCAACAAATAAGGAAGTTACAGCACTTTGAAATTTTCAAAAAGTTGAAAATTCGAAAAATAGAACATTTTTTTTTTCCTCAGATGAACCAATACCGGGCACATGTATCTACTCCAGGTGTCACAATAAGAAGCCAGTTTGAATTTTTTATCGATATCTCGACTAATAAGAAAGTTTCGCCACTTTGAAGCTTGCGAAAATCGTTGAAATTTTCGTAAAAATTTCATGTCAAAAATTTAAAAAGCACGATTCTCGGTCAATTCGGAAGTTTTTCGCACATGTCCATACTGTCTTCGATAGATTTTTCGATTGTCTTCCGATTTCCGGGTAGCCCGAATCGATATCTCGATCGGTTCAAAAGTTAGACTGGTTTTAATTTTACGAGACCGATGATTTTGTGATTATTCGGAGGCCACAATTCACATGAAAAATTACCTTTTTCCGATGCGCTCTAGAAGCATTTCGTAGATTTTTTTACGCTCTTTCGAATGCGCGGCCGCCCATCCCGATCGGAGCTTCGGTTCGAAACTTATGGACTATTGAATATTTCGAGCAAAATTTGTACCCAAAGTGATGGATTTTCGAAAAAATCGAAAATCACTAAATGTCGTTCAAATCAGAATCCAGACACTTTTCCCGATAGATTTTGAGCTAACTAAGCGATTCCCGGGTCGTGCGACTCAATTGCTCCACTAATAACGAAGTTATAGCCGTTTGAATATTTTACTCTATTTTCAACGGTACGGCAATATTAGACGCATTTTCTCACTTCAGATGGTTCCATTAGAACCCAATTTAAATTTGCCGTTGATATCTCAACAAATAAGGAAGTTACAGCACTTTGAAATTTTCAAAAAGTTGAAAATTCGAAAAATCGAACATTTTTTTCTCTCCAGATGAACCAATACCGGGCACATGTATCTACTCCAGGTGTCACAATAAGAAGCCAATTTGAATTTTTTATCGATATCTCGACTAATAAGAAAGTTTCGCCACTTTGAAGCTTGCGAAAATCGTTGAAATTTTCGTAAAAATTTCATGTCAAAAATTCAAAAAGCACGATTCTCGGTCAATTCGGAAGTTTTTCGCACATGTCCATACTGTTTTCGATCGATTTTTCGATTCTCTTCCGATTGCCGGGTAGCCCGAATCGATATCTCGATCGGTTCAAAAGTTAGACTGGTTTTAATTTTACGAGACCGATGATTTTGTGATTTTTCGGAGGCCACAATTCACATGAAAAATTACCTTCTTCCGATGCGCTCTAGAAGCATTTCGTAGATTTTTTGACGCTCTTTCGAATGCGTGGCCGCCCATCCCGATCGGAGCTTCGGTTCGAAAGTTATGGTCTATTGAATATTTCGAGCAAAATTTGTACCCAAAGTGATGGATTTTCAAAAAAATCGAAAATCACTAAATGTCGTCCAAATCAAAATTCAGACACTTTTCCCGATAGATTTTGAGCTAACTAAGCGATTCCCGGGTCGTGTGACTCGATAGCTTTACTAATAACGAAGTTATAGCCGTTTGGAAATTTTACTCTATTTTCAACGGTACGGCAATATTAGACGCATTTCCTCACTTCAGATGGTTCCATTACAACTCAATTTAAATTTGCCGTCGATATCTCAACAAATAAAGAAGTTACAGCACTTTAAAATTTTCAAAAAATTGAAAATTCGAAAAATCAAACATTCTCTTTTTCCTCAGATGAACCAATACCGGACACATGTATCTACTCCAGGTGTCACAATAAGAAGCCAGTTTGAATTTTTTATCGATATCTCGACTAATAAGAAAGTTTCGCTACTTTGAAGCTTGCGAAAATCGTTGAAATTTTCGTAAAAATTTTATGTCAAAAATTCAAAAAGCACGATTCTCGGTCAATTCGGAAGTTTTTCGCACATGTCCATACTGTTTTCGATAGATTTTTCGATTCTCTTCCGATTGCCGGGTAGCCCGAATCGATATCTCGATCGGTTCAAAAGTTAGACTGGTTTCAATTTTACGAGACCGATGATTTTGTGATTTTTCGGAGGCCACAATTCACATGAAAAATTACCTTTTTCCGATGCGCTCTAGAAGCATTTCGTAGATTTTTTGACGCTCTTTCGAATGCGCGGCCGCCCATCCCGATCGGAGCTTCGGTTCGAAAGTTATGGTCTATTGAATATTTCGAGCAAAATTTGTACCCAAAGTGATGGATTTTCGAAAAAATCGAAAATCACTAAATGTCGTCCAAATCGAAATCCAGACAATTTTCCCCGATTGATTTTGAGCTAACTAAGCGATTCCCGGGTCGTGCGACTCAATAGCTCCACTAATAACGAAGTTATAGCCGTTTGAAAATTTTACTCTATTTTCAACGGTACGGCAATATTAGAAGCATTTTCTCACTTCAGATGGTTCCATTAGAACCCAATTTAAATTTGCCGTTGATATCTCAACAAATAAGGAAGTTACAGCACTTTGAAATTTTCAAAAAGTTGAAAATTCGAAAAATCGAACATTTTTTTCTCTCCAGATGAACCAATACCGGGCACATGTATCTACTCCAGGTGTCACAATAAGAAGCCAGTTTGAATTTTTTATCGATATCTCGACTAATAAGAAAGTTTCGCCACTTTGAAGCTTGCGAAAATCGTTGAAATTTTCGTAAAAATTTCATGTCAAAAATTTAAAAAGCACGATTCTCGGTCAATTCGGAAGTTTTTCGCACATGTCCATACTGTCTTCGATAGATTTTTCGATTGTCTTCCGATTTCCGGGTAGCCCGAATCGATATCTCGATCGGTTCAAAAGTTAGACTGGTTTTAATTTTACGAGACCGATGATTTTGTGATTATTCGGAGGCCACAATTCACATGAAAAATTACCTTTTTCCGATGCGCTCTAGAAGCATTTCGTAGATTTTTTGACGCTCTTTCGAATGCGCGGCCGCCCATCCCGATCGGAGCTTCGGTTCGAAACTTATGGTCTATTGAATATTTCGAGCAAAATTTGTACCCAAAGTGATGGATTTTCGAAAAAATCGAAAATCACTCAATGTCGTCCAAATCGAAATCCAGACACTTTTCCCGATAGATTTTGAGCTAACTAAGCGATTCCCGGATCGTGCGACTCAATAGCTCCACTAATAACGAAGTTATAGCCGTTTGAATATTTTACTCTATTTTCAACGGTACGGCAATATTAGACGCATTTTCTCACTTCAGATGGTTCCATTAGAACCCAATTTCAATTTGCCGTCGATATCTCAACAAATAAGGAAGTTACAGCACTTTGAAATTTTCAAAAAGTTGAAAATTCGAAAAATCGAACATTTTTTTTTTCCTCAGATGAATCAATACCGGGCACATGTATCTACTCCAGGTGTCACAATAAGAAGCCAGTTTGAATTTTTTATCGATATCTCGACTAATAAGAAAGTTTCGCCACTTTGCGAAAATCGTTGAAATTTTCGTAAAAATTTCATGTCAAAAATTTAAAAAGCACGATTCTCGGTCAATTCGGAAGTTTTTCGCACATGTCCATACTGTCTTCGATAGATTTTTCGATTGTCTTCCGATTTCCGGGTAGCCCGAATCGATATCTCGATCGGTTCAAAAGTTAGACTGGTTTTAATTTTACGAGACCGATGATTTTGTGATTATTCGGAGGCCACAATTCACATGAAAAATTACCTTTTTCCGATGCGCTCTAGAAGCATTTCGTAGATTTTTTGACGCTCTTTCGAATGCGCGGCCGCCCATCCCGATCGGAGCTTCGGTTCGAAACTTATGGACCATTGAATATTTCGAGCAAAATTTGTACCCAAAGTGATGGATTTTCGAAAAAATCGAAAATCACAAAATGTCGTCCAAATCAAAATCCAGACACTTTTCCCGATAGATTTTGAGCTAACTAAGCGATTCCCGGGTCGTGCGACTCAATAGCTCCACTAATAACGAAGTTATAGCCGTTTGAATATTCTACTCTATTTTCAACGGTACGGCAATATTAGACGCATTTTCTCACTTCAGATGGTTTCATTAGAACCCAATTTAAATTTGCCGTCGATATCTCAACAAATAAGGAAGTTACAGCACTTTGAAATTTTCAAAAAGTTGAAAATTCGAAAAATCGAACATTTTTTTTTCCTTAGATGAACCAATACCGGGCACATGTATCTACTCCAGGCAGCGCCGTTTCTGGGGGGTCAGCCGCCTGCGTGCGAGGTTATTTGGCCGCCCCCACAAAATTTTAGAGATAGGAAGGAGCGTCATTTTAGATTTTAGTTTTTATTTTGGGGGGATTTTTTGGCAAGCGACCCCTCAAATTGTAGGTAATTGTCTTAGCTACTTGCTGGTTAGAACTACGATCATGTTCGTTCCACTCTGTAGTTAATAAAATATTATTTGAATAATTCCTGCTCAATAAGTCACCATTTAAAATAATAGTATGCTTCTCCACCTTACCTTGTAGTCATAGTAAAGCGAATCAGGTATGTAAATCCATAAGCGCATGAGCCGTGAGATATTTAAATTATCTCGTTGCGTTAATAAATATATTTCTATTTTTGAGCTGAAGAAAATTCACAAATTTACCGGTAGTAGCAGTGGATATAAAATGAAACAAATGCTATGTAGGTAATTTCTTTTTTAACAAAAACTAAACAATAATGGAACAATAATGAAAATACCTATATCTAGAATTAGAAAAATAAATTATTATCTGAAAATGGACTTCAGGTAGGTCCTATATAAATATTAATGTAAACTAAAATCTAATACGTCTAGCCTTCATGGATGCAAACTCGTCTATCATTTCACTGTGGTCAATGGTTTCACAAATTTGATTTTCAATAGAAATGATTGCTAAATCCACCAATCGTTCTTGCCTCATTGTGGTTCTCAAATAATTTTTGATTATTTTTAGTTTGGAGAAACTCCTCTCTCCTGATGCTACCGATATTGGTAATGTTAAATATATCCTCAATGCTACACATAGATTCGGAAACAACGATTTCAAGTCTTTCTTCACGATATTATTCAAGGTTTCCAAAGGCGTTTCTATTTCTGAATTATGTAATATAACTTTATAAGACATTATTTCATTGAACATATCAATTCCGTCGATATCTTTGCATATCACATCTCCATCATTAAATCGTAAAGCTAGGTCCAAGTCCATACAAGATTTTTTGATAATATCTGACTCGAGATTTTTTAAATTGCACAAAAAACTGAATAAGTCATTGGTTGTTTTCATTCCCTCAAAACGGGATCGCAAGGATTCAATCGTGGTGTCGAGAATTTGGAAATAAAAACTAATTTTGAAATCGTGTTTACTATTCAATGCACCTGCTTCATCGGCACCTTCGTATGCGAATTGACACTTCACTTTTCTTTTCCGAACCAAGGGAAATTCTAGAGTCACACTGCTCGTTTCGGCTACTATTGCAGCTTCCTTTATAAAGTTTTCAAAATTCTCATCTGAACGTTTTTTAGTGAAATCGGACATTAGATTTTCTATTGCTACAATACTGTCATTTAAAATTAAATTAGGATTCTGAAGCATGTTACTAACAACATTTACTTTTGATAAAATATCATGCCAAATTATGATTGAACATATGAATTTGAATGTTTTTATTTTATCTAGTAATGATTGAGCCATGTGTCTTGTGTTATTATCTCTAGTGTTATCTTCCGCCAGTTCTTGTAAGGTTTCACAAATTTCCTTAAATTGAAACCGTAAAGGACGAATCGCTTTGATCCTACTTTCCCATCGCGTATCACTAACTGATTTCAAGGTCAGATTGGGTAGATGTTTCATTAAAATGTTCCAACGGTAAGGTGACGCGGAATGAAAATTGTAAAGTTCTTGTATAATATTGAAGAAGCCAACCGTTTCAAATGAAATTTTAGCGGCGTCATTAACAGTGAGATTCAACGTGTGGGCTGAACAGGGTACAAAAATGGCACGAGGATTAACATTTTTGATTCGTGTTTGAAGGCCGATATGTTTTCCAGACATATTCGCGCCATTATCATATCCTTGCCCTCTCATGTCCTGAATATTTATTTCAAACTTAAATAATATTTCTTCGGTCAAAATTTTGAAAAGCCCTTCTCCGGTAGTGTTTGTAACATGAAAAAACCCTAAAAAGTGTTCTTTTATTTCAACATCACCTGAGGAACATTGAATGAATCTTATTACAAAAGTAAGTTGCTCAACATGGCTGACATCTGGTGTTTCATCTAAAATTATTGAATAATATTTTGCCGTTTTCAGCTGATTTAAGATATGACGTTGAATATTTTTTGATAACAAACCAATCAACTCATTCTGAAAAATGTTTCCTAAATAGTGAGGCATATGCGTTTTTCGTACCTGGGATTTTTGGATATTATTTACATGTTCTTGTATAATTGGATCAAACTTTGCCAACATTTCAACTAATTTCAAGAAATTACCATTATCAGGTTCATAAAGTTTGTTACTGTTACCCCTAAATGCTAGATTTTGACCCGCAAGATATTGTATTAGACAAATCATCCGTTTAATAATAGCACGCCATCGTTTTTTCTCAATTTCAAAATATTTTTGTTGTTCTTTGTCGATGGTACATCCTTTAACTAAGCGAAATCTCAATTCATGCCATTTTTCAGCGCTTTTCAGATGTTCCATAGAGCTTTCATGACGAGAAAGGTTTATGGATAAATGCCTCCAATCTGAATAGCCGGAAACCAACTTATGGTTTGTCAACGAACTGAATATTTTACAGAAAATGCAAAAAATTGCATTCGATCTTTGTGAATAAATTAACCAATTCCTATTCACTTTTTCACCATTCGTTAAAGTTCTTGCATACTGCGATGCCGTGAATCTTCTTCCAGTTTCATCGGTCGGGAAGTTATCGTTATCTCGAATTTGGTGACAATAATTTCGATTAAACGGTTCGTCAAAAGATCTGGCCATGTAGCAGGATCGGCAGAATCAAACATTAAAAAAAAATCTTGTTTCCCGTCATCATCAGTCTCTGGCTTGGACTTTTCGTCCTCTTCACCATCTTCTTCCTGAATTTCAACACTGTCAACTACATCACAATTCGGCATATTCTCATCTTCATCCTGCGATGTTTCAAATGAGGTTGATGGCTGTGGTTGAGCTACACTATCAATAGAAACATTCAATGTTGATGTCGTGATGGGTTCCGAATTATCTGACTGAGACTCATCCACAGCCACAGGGACGGATGGTTGAGGTTGACGCGGTTCGTCTTCGTCGTCAGCAGAAATTGGATTAAAATTTGAAGAGGTAGTTGCACTGGTTTTGAAAAATTTTAATAAGGATCCACTCAATTTTTCCTTTTCCGTTTCTTTCTCCAATTTGCGCTTCCTATACTGTGCCCCGGATAATCTTTTAGATTTACGGTCGCCGTCACCCATATTTTTTATTTTAAAAATTAAACTGTGCACAAAATGATAGAGGCTGTCTGTGGGCTCTACTGATAGAAGAACGAGAATAATAATAATAAGTACCTACGGTAGGTATCATCTACCTAGAAAAATTACATTATTGATTTCAATTTTAAAACCAATAGAATCGTATTACCTACCCAGAGAGTCAAAGAGAACGAATTTTAATTATGGGTTCAGGGTACAGGGTTTCCGGTTAATACAATACTGAACCACTGAACGACTTGTGTAAACAAAGATCATTCTTTCAAGCGTACCCCGCCAACACAACACCGGCATGCGGCACCGCGCAGCCCTCAAATTAAGGAGCTCGGATC
The DNA here is from genome assembly GCA_949788335.1 of Salpingus planirostris. Lineage (NCBI taxonomy): Eukaryota > Metazoa > Arthropoda > Insecta > Coleoptera > Salpingidae > Salpingus > Salpingus planirostris. Next base: position 425,045 of record OX460918.1, read on the forward strand.
CACTACACACATACATCTATCTCTTGGATTCATTTCTGGCGACGCGCTCTCTCTCTCTCTCTCTCTCGCTATACTCACTCTGTACTCACTCGCTAGTAGCGAATCGCCTCCGTATTCTCATTAATTCTTAAGGGCGGCCGGGCGGCCAATCCTGAAAAAAATTATTTATTTTTTTCAGGATTGGCCGCCCGGCCGCTCCTAAGATTGCGCCGCCTGCGTGCAGGGTATTCACTGCCTCCCCCCAGAAACGGCGCTGACTCCAGGTGTCACAATAAGAAGCCAGTTTGAATTTTTTATCGATATCTCGACTAATAAGAAAGTTTCGCCACTTTGAAGCTTGCGAAAATCGTTGAAATTTTCGTAAAAATTTCATGTCAAAAATTTAAAAAGCACGATTCTCGGTCAATTCGGAAGTTTTTCGCACATGTCCATACTGTCTTCGATAGATTTTTCGATTGTCTTCCGATTTCCGGGTAGCCCGAATCGATATCTCGATCGGTTCAAAAGTTAGACTGGTTTTAATTTTACGAGACCGATGATTTTGTGATTTTTCGGAGGCCACAATTCACATGAAAAATTACCTTTTTCCGATGCGCTCTAGAAGCATTTCGTAGATTTTTTGACGCTCTTTCGAATGCGCGGCCGCCCATCCCGATCGGAGCTTCGGTTCGAAAATTATGGTCTATTGAATATTTCGAGCAAAATTTGTATCCAAAGTGATGGATTTTCGAAAAAATCGAAAATCACTAAATGTCGTCCAAATCGAAATCCAGACACTTTTCCCGATAGATTTTGAGCTAACTAAGCGATTCCCGGGTCGTGCGACTCAATAGCTCCACTAATAACGAAGTTATAGCCGTTTGAATATTTTACTCTATTTTCAACGGTACGGCAATATTAGACGCATTTTCTCACTTCAGATGGTTCCATTAGAACCCAATTTAAATTTGCCGTTGATATCTCAACAAATAAGGAAGTTACAGCACTTTGAAATTTTCAAAAAGTTGAAAATTCGAAAAATCGAACATTAATTTCTCTCCAGATGAACCAATACCGGGCACATGTATCTACTCCAGGTGTCACAATAAGAAGCCAATTTGAATTTTTTATCGATATCTCGACTAATAAGAAAGTTTCGCCACTTTGAAGCTTGCGAAAATCGTTGAAATTTTCGTAAAAATTTCATGTCAAAAATTTAAAAAGCACGATTTTCGGTCAATTCGGAAGTTTTTCGCACATGTCCATACTGTCTTCGATAGATTTTTCGATTGTCTTCCGATTTCCGGGTAGCCCGAATCGATATCTCGATCGGTTCAAAAGTTAGATTGGTTTTAATTTTACGAGACCGATGATTTTGTGATTATTCGGAGGCCACAATTCACATGAAAAATTACCTTTTTCCGATGCGCTCTAGAAGCATTTCGTAGATTTTTTGACGCTCTTTCGAATGCGTGGCCGCCCATCCCGATCGGAGCTTCGATCGAAAGTTATGGTCTATTGAATATTTCGAGCAAAATTTGTACCCAAAGTGATGGATTTTCGAAAAAATCGAAAATTACTAAATGTCGTCCAAATCGAAATCCAGACACTTTTCCCGATAGATTTTCAGCTAACTAAGCGATTTCCGGGTCGTGCGACTCAATAGCTCAACTAATAACGAAGTTATAGCCGTTTGAAAATTTTACTCTATTTTCAACGGTACGGCAATATTAGACGCATTTTCTCACTTCAGATGGTTCCATTAGAACCCAATTTAAATTTGCCGTTGATATCTCAACAAATAAGGAAGTTACAGCACTTTGAAATTTTCAAAAAGTTGAAAATTCGAAAAATCGAACATTTTTTTCTCTCCAGATGAATCAATACCGGGCACATGTATCTACTCCAGGTGTCACAATAAGAAGCCAATTTGAATTATTTTTTATCGATATCTCGACTAATAAGAAAGTTTCGCCACTTTGAAGCTTGCGAAAATCGTTGAAAATTTCGTAAAAATTTCATGTCAAAAATTCAAAAAGCACGATTCTCGGTCAATTCGGAAGTATTTCGCACATGTCCATACTGTTTTCGATAGATTTTTCGATTCTCTTCCGATTGCCGGGTAGCCCGAATCGATATCTCGATCGGTTCAAAAGTTAGACTGGTTTTATTTTTACGAGACCGATGATTCTGTGATTTTTCGGAGGCCACAATTCACATGAAAAATTACCTTTTTCCGATGCGCTCTAGAAGCATTTCGTAGATTTTTTGACGCTCTTTCGAATGCGCGGCCGCCCATCCCGATCAGAGCTTCGGTTCGAAAATTATGGTCTATTGAATATTTCGAGCAAAATTTGTACCCAAAGTGATGGATTTTCGAAAAAATCGAAAATCACTAAATGTCGTCCAAATCGAAATCCAGACACTTTTCCCGATAGATTTTGAGCTAACTAAGCGATTCCCGGGTCGTGCGACTCAATAGCTCCACTAATAACGAAGTTATAGCCGTTTGAATATTTTACTCTATTTTCAACGGTACGGCAATATTAGACGCATTTTCTCACTTCAGATGGTTTCATTAGAACCCAATTTAAATTTGCCGTCGATATCTCAACAAATAAGGAAGTTACAGCACTTTGAAATTTTCAAAAAGTTGAAAATTCGAAAAATCGAACATTTTTTTCTCTCCAGATGAATCAATACCGGGCACATGTATCTACTCCAGGTGTCACAATAAGAAGCCAATTTGAATTTTTTATCGATATCTCGACTAATAAGAAAGTTTCGCCACTTTGAAGCTTGCGAAAATCGTTGAAATTTTCGTAAAAATTTCATGTCAAAAATTCAAAAAGCACGATTCTCGGTCAATTCGGAAGTTTTTCGCACATGTCCATACTGTTTTCGATAGATTTTTCGATTCTCTTCCGATTGCCGGGTAGCCCGAATCGATATCTCGATCGGTTCAAAAGTTAGACTGGTTTTATTTTTACGAGACCGATGATTTTGTGATTTTTCGGAGGCCACAATTCACATGAAAAATTACCTTTTTCCGATGCGCTCTAGAAGCATTTCGTAGATTTTTTGACGCTCTTTCGAATGCGCGGCCGCCCATCCCGATCGGAGCTTCGGTTCGAAAATTATGGTCTATTGAATATTTCGAGCAAAATTTGTACCCAAAGTGATGGATTTTCGAAAAAATCGAAAATCACTAAATGTCGTCCAAATCGAAATCCAGACACTTTTCCCGATAGATTTTGAGCTAACTAAGCGATTCCCGGGTCGTGCGACTCAATAGCTCCACTAATAACGAAGTTATAGCCGTTTGAATATTTTACTCTATTTTCAACGGTACGGCAATATTAGACGCATTTTCTCACTTCAGATGGTTTCATTAGAACCCATTTTAAATTTGCCGTCGATATCTCAACAAATAAGGAAGTTACAGCACTTTGAAATTTTCAAAAAGTTGAAAATTCGAAAAATCGAACATTTTTTTCTCTCCAGATGAATCAATACCGGGCACATGTATCTACTCCAGGTGTCACAATAAGAAGCCAATTTGAATTTTTTATCGATATCTCGACTAATAAGAAAGTTTCGCCACTTTGAAGCTTGCGAAAATCGTTGAAATTTTCGTAAAAATTTCATGTCAAAAATTTAAAAAGCACGATTCTCGGTCAATTCGGAAGTTTTTCGCACATGTCCATACTGTCTTCGATAGATTTTTCGATTGTCTTCCGATTTCCGGGTAGCCCGAATCGATATCTCGATCGGTTCAAAAGTTAGACTGGTTTTAATTTTACGAGACCGATGATTTTGTGATTATTCGGAGGCCACAATTCACATGAAAAATTACCTTTTTCCGATGCGCTCTAGAAGCATTTCGTAGATTTTTTGACGCTCTTTCGAATGCGTGGCCGCCCATCCCGATCGGAGCTTCGATCGAAAGTTATGGTCTATTGAATATTTCGAGCAAAATTTGTACCCAAAGTGATGGATTTTCGAAAAAATCGAAAATTACTAAATGTCGTCCAAATCGAAATCCAGACACTTTTCCCGATAGATTTTGAGCTAACTAAGCGATTTCCGGGTCGTGCGACTCAATAGCTCAACTAATAACGAAGTTATAGCCGTTTGAAAATTTTACTCTATTTTCAACGGTACGGCAATATTAGACGCATTTTCTCACTTCAGATGGTTCCATTAGAACCCAATTTAAATTTGCCGTTGATATCTCAACAAATAAGGAAGTTACAGCACTTTGAAATTTTCAAAAAGTTGAAAATTCGAAAAATCGAACATTTTTTTCTCTCCAGATGAATCAATACCGGGCACATGTATCTACTCCAGGTGTCACAATAAGAAGCCAATTTGAATTATTTTTTATCGATATCTCGACTAATAAGAAAGTTTCGCCACTTTGAAGCTTGCGAAAATCGTTGAAATTTTCGTAAAAATTTCATGTCAAAAATTCAAAAAGCACGATTCTCGGTCAATTCGGAAGTTTTTCGCACATGTCCATACTGTTTTCGATAGATTTTTCGATTCTCTTCCGATTGCCGGGTAGCCCGAATCGATATCTCGATCGGTTCAAAAGTTAGACTGGTTTTATTTTTACGAGACCGATGATTTTGTGATTCTTCGGAGGCCACAATTCACATGAAAAATTACCTTTTTCCGATGCGCTCTAGAAGCATTTCGTAGATTTTTTGACGCTCTTTCGAATGCGCGGCCGCCCATCCCGATCGGAGCTTCGGTTCGAAAATTATGGTCTATTGAATATTTCGAGCAAAATTTGTACCCAAAGTGATGGATTTTCGAAAAAATCGAAAATCACTAAATGTCGTCCAAATCGAAATCCAGACACTTTTCCCGATAGATTTTGAGCTAACTAAGCGATTCCCGGGTCGTGCGACTCAATAGCTCCACTAATAACGAAGTTATAGCCGTTTGAATATTTTACTCTATTTTCAACGGTACGGCAATATTAGACGCATTTTCTCACTTCAGATGGTTTCATTAGAACCCAATTTAAATTTGCCGTCGATATCTCAACAAATAAGGAAGTTACAGCACTTTGAAATTTTCAAAAAGTTGAAAATTCGAAAAATCGAACATTTTTTTCTCTCCAGATGAATCAATACCGGGCACATGTATCTACTCCAGGTGTCACAATAAGAAGCCAATTTGAATTTTTTATCGATATCTCGACTAATAAGAAAGTTTCGCCACTTTGAAGCTTGCGAAAATCGTTGAAATTTTCGTAAAAATTTCATGTCAAAAATTCAAAAAGCACGATTCTCGGTCAATTCGGAAGTTTTTCGCACATGTCCATACTGTTTTCGATAGATTTTTCGATTCTCTTCCGATTGCCGGGTAGCCCGAATCGATATCTCGATCGGTTCAAAAGTTAGACTGGTTTTATTTTTACGAGACCGATGATTTTGTGATTTTTCGGAGGCCACAATTCACATGAAAAATTACCTTTTTCCGATGCGCTCTAGAAGCATTTCGTAGATTTTTTGACGCTCTTTCGAATGCGTGGCCGCCCATCCCGATCGGAGCTTCGATCGAAAGTTATGGTCTATTGAATATTTCGAGCAAAATTTGTACCCAAAGTGATGGATTTTCGAAAAAATCGAAAATTACTAAATGTTGTCCAAATCGAAATCCAGACACTTTTCCCGATAGATTTTGAGCTAACTAAGCGATTTCCGGGTCGTGCGACTCAATAGCTCAACTAATAACGAAGTTATAGCCGTTTGAAAATTTTACTCTATTTTCAACGGTACGGCAATATTAGACGCATTTTCTCACTTCAGATGGTTCCATTAGAACCCAATTTAAATTTGCCGTTGATATCTCAACAAATAAGGAAGTTACAGCACTTTGAAATTTTCAAAAAGTTGAAAATTCGAAAAATCGAACATTTTTTTCTCTCCAGATGAATCAATACCGGGCACATGTATCTACTCCAGGTGTCACAATAAGAAGCCAATTTGAATTATTTTTTATCGATATCTCGACTAATAAGAAAGTTTCGCCACTTTGAAGCTTGCGAAAATCGTTGAAATTTTCGTAAAAATTTCATGTCAAAAATTCAAAAAGCACGATTCTCGGTCAATTCGGAAGTTTTTCGCACATGTCCATACTGTTTTCGATAGATTTTTCGATTCTCTTCCGATTGCCGGGTAGCCCGAATCGATATCTCGATCGGTTCAAAAGTTAGACTGGTTTTATTTTTACGAGACCGATGATTTTGTGATTCTTCGGAGGCCACAATTCACATGAAAAATTACCTTTTTCCGATGCGCTCTAGAAGCATTTCGTAGATTTTTTGACGCTCTTTCGAATGCGCGGCCGCCCATCCCGATCGGAGCTTCGGTTCGAAAATTATGGTCTATTGAATATTTCGAGCAAAATTTGTACCCAAAGTGATGGATTTTCGAAAAAATCGAAAATCACTAAATGTCGTCCAAATCGAAATCCAGACACTTTTCCCGATAGATTTTGAGCTAACTAAGCGATTCCCGGGTCGTGCGACTCAATAGCTCCACTAATAACGAAGTTATAGCCGTTTGAATATTTTACTCTATTTTCAACGGTACGGCAATATTAGACGCATTTTCTCACTTCAGATGGTTTCATTAGAACCCAATTTAAATTTGCCGTCGATATCTCAACAAATAAGGAAGTTACAGCACTTTGAAATTTTCAAAAAGTTGAAAATTCGAAAAATCGAACATTTTTTTCTCTCCAGATGAATCAATACCGGGCACATGTATCTACTCCAGGTGTCACAATAAGAAGCCAATTTGAATTTTTTATCGATATCTCGACTAATAAGAAAGTTTCGCCACTTTGAAGCTTGCGAAAATCGTTGAAATTTTCGTAAAAATTTCATGTCAAAAATTCAAAAAGCACGATTCTCGGTCAATTCGGAAGTTTTTCGCACATGTCCATACTGTTTTCGATAGATTTTTCGATTCTCTTCCGATTGCCGGGTAGCCCGAATCGATATCTCGATCGGTTCAAAAGTTAGACTGGTTTTATTTTTACGAGACCGATGATTTTGTGATTTTTCGGAGGCCACAATTCACATGAAAAATTACCTTTTTCCGATGCGCTCTAGAAGCATTTCGTAGATTTTTTGACGCTCTTTCGAATGCGTGGCCGCCCATCCCGATCGGAGCTTCGATCGAAAGTTATGGTCTATTGAATATTTCGAGCAAAATTTGTACCCAAAGTGATGGATTTTCGAAAAAATCGAAAATTACTAAATGTTGTCCAAATCGAAATCCAGACACTTTTCCCGATAGATTTTGAGCTAACTAAGCGATTTCCGGGTCGTGCGACTCAATAGCTCAACTAATAACGAAGTTATAGCCGTTTGAAAATTTTACTCTATTTTCAACGGTACGGCAATATTAGACGCATTTTCTCACTTCAGATGGTTCCATTAGAACCCAATTTAAATTTGCCGTTGATATCTCAACAAATAAGGAAGTTACAGCACTTTGAAATTTTCAAAAAGTTGAAAATTCGAAAAATCGAACATTTTTTTCTCTCCAGATGAATCAATACCGGGCACATGTATCTACTCCAGGTGTCACAATAAGAAGCCAATTTGAATTATTTTTTATCGATATCTCGACTAATAAGAAAGTTTCGCCACTTTGAAGCTTGCGAAAATCGTTGAAATTTTCGTAAAAATTTCATGTCAAAAATTCAAAAAGCACGATTCTCGGTCAATTCGGAAGTTTTTCGCACATGTCCATACTGTTTTCGATAGATTTTTCGATTCTCTTCCGATTGCCGGGTAGCCCGAATCGATATCTCGATCGGTTCAAAAGTTAGACTGGTTTTATTTTTACGAGACCGATGATTTTGTGATTTTTCGGAGGCCACAATTCACATGAAAAATTACCTTTTTCCGATGCGCTCTAGAAGCATTTCGTAGATTTTTTGACGCTCTTTCGAATGCGCGGCCGCCCATCCCGATCGGAGCTTCGGTTCGAAAATTATGGTCTATTGAATATTTCGAGCAAAATTTGTACCCAAAGTGATGGATTTTCGAAAAAATCGAAAATCACTAAATGTCGTCCAAATCGAAATCCAGACACTTTTCCCGATAGATTTTGAGCTAACTAAGCGATTCCCGGGTCGTGCGACTCAATAGCTCCACTAATAACGAAGTTATAGCCGTTTGAATATTTTACTCTATTTTCAACGGTACGGCAATATTAGACGCATTTTCTCACTTCAGATGGTTTCATTAGAACCCAATTTAAATTTGCCGTCGATATCTCAACAAATAAGGAAGTTACAGCACTTTGAAATTTTCAAAAAGTTGAAAATTCGAAAAATCGAACATTTTTTTCTCTCCAGATGAATCAATACCGGGCACATGTATCTACTCCAGGTGTCACAATAAGAAGCCAATTTGAATTTTTTATCGATATCTCGACTAATAAGAAAGTTTCGCCACTTTGAAGCTTGCGAAAATCGTTGAAATTTTCGTAAAAATTTCATGTCAAAAATTCAAAAAGCACGATTCTCGGTCAATTCGGAAGTTTTTCGCACATGTCCATACTGTTTTCGATAGATTTTTCGATTCTCTTCCGATTGCCGGGTAGCCCGAATCGATATCTCGATCGGTTCAAAAGTTAGACTGGTTTTATTTTTACGAGACCGATGATTTTGTGATTTTTCGGAGGCCACAATTCACATGAAAAATTACCTTTTTCCGATGCGCTTTAGAAGCATTTCGTAGATTTTTTGACGCTCTTTCGAATGCGCGGCCGCCCATCCCGATCGGAGCTTCGGTTCGAAAATTATGGTCTATTGAATATTTCGAGCAAAATTTGTACCCAAAGTGATGGATTTTCGAAAAAATCGAAAATCACTAAATGTCGTCCAAATCAAAATCCAGACACTTTTCCCGATAGATTTTGAGCTAACTAAGCGATTCCCGGGTCGTGCGACTCAATAGCTCCACTAATAACGAAGTTATAGCCGTTTGAATATTTTACTCTATTTTCAACGGTACGGCAATATTAGACGCATTTTCTCACTTCAGATGGTTCCATTAGAACCCAATTTAAATTTGCCGTCGATATCTCAACAAATAAGGAAGTTACAGCACTTTGAAATTTTCAAAAAGTTGAAAATTCGAAAAATCGAACATTTTTTTCTCTCCAGATGAATCAATACCGGGCACATGTATCTACTCCAGGTGTCACAATAAGAAGCCAATTTGAATTATTTTTTATCGATATCTCGACTAATAAGAAAGTTTCGCCACTTTGAAGCTTGCGAAAATCGTTGAAATTTTCGTAAAAATTTCATGTCAAAAATTCAAAAAGCACGATTCTCGGTCAATTCGGAAGTTTTTCGCACATGTCCATACTGTTTTCGATAGATTTTTCGATTCTCTTCCGATTGCCGGGTAGCCCGAATCGATATCTCGATCGGTTCAAAAGTTAGACTGGTTTTATTTTTACGAGACCGATGATTTTGTGATTTTTCGGAGGCCACAATTCACATGAAAAATTACCTTTTTCCGATGCGCTCTAGAAGCATTTCGTAGATTTTTTGACGCTCTTTCGAATGCGCGGCCGCCCATCCCGATCGGAGCTTCGGTTCGAAAATTATGGTCTATTGAATATTTCGAGCAAAATTTGTACCCAAAGTGATGGATTTTCGAAAAAATCGAAAATCACTAAATGTCGTCCAAATCGAAATCCAGACACTTTTCCCGATAGATTTTGAGCTAACTAAGCGATTCCCGGGTCGTGCGACTCAATAGCTCCACTAATAACGAAGTTATAGCCGTTTGAATATTTTACTCTATTTTCAACGGTACGGCAATATTAGACGCATTTTCTCACTTCAGATGGTTTCATTAGAACCCAATTTAAATTTGCCGTCGATATCTCAACAAATAAGGAAGTTACAGCACTTTGAAATTTTCAAAAAGTTGAAAATTCGAAAAATCGAACATTTTTTTCTCTCCAGATGAACCAATACCGGGCACATGTATCTACTCCAGGTGTCACAATAAGAAGCCAATTTGAATTTTTTATCGATATCTCGACTAATAAGAAAGTCTCGCCACTTTGAAGCTTGCGAAAATCGTTGAAATTTTCGTAAAAATTTCATGTCAAAAATTTAAAAAGCACGATTCTCGGTCAATTCGGAAGTTTTTCGCACATGTCCATACTGTCTTCGATAGATTTTTCGATTGTCTTCCGATTTCCGGGTAGCCCGAATCGATATCTCGATCGGTTCAAAAGTTAGACTGGTTTTATTTTTACGAGACCGATGATTTTGTGATTCTTCGGAGGCCACAATTCACATGAAAAATTACCTTTTTCCGATGCGCTCTAGAAGCATTTCGTAGATTTTTTGACGCTCTTTCGAATGCGCGGCCGCCCATCCCGATCGGAGCTTCGGTTCGAAAATTATGGTCTATTGAATATTTCGAGCAAAATTTGTACCCAAAGTGATGGATTTTCGAAAAAATCGAAAATCACTAAATGTCGTCCAAATCGAAATCCAGACACTTTTCCCGATAGATTTTGAGCTAACTAAGCGATTCCCGGGTCGTGCGACTCAATAGCTCCACTAATAACGAAGTTATAGCCGTTTGAATATTTTACTCTATTTTCAACGGTACGGCAATATTAGACGCATTTTCTCACTTCAGATGGTTTCATTAGAACCCATTTCAAATTTGCCGTCGATATCTCAACAAATAAGGAAGTTACAGCACTTTGAAATTTTCAAAAAGTTGAAAATTCGAAAAATCGAACATTTTTTTCTCTCCAGATGAATCAATACCGGGCACATGTATCTACTCCAGGTGTCACAATAAGAAGCCAATTTGAATTTTTTATCGATATCTCGACTAATAAGAAAGTTTCGCCACTTTGAAGCTTGCGAAAATCGTTGAAATTTTCGTAAAAATTTCATGTCAAAAATTCAAAAAGCACGATTCTCGGTCAATTCGGAAGTTTTTCGCACATGTCCATACTGTTTTCGATAGATTTTTCGATTCTCTTCCGATTGCCGGGTAGCCCGAATCGATATCTCGATCGGTTCAAAAGTTAGACTGGTTTTATTTTTACGAGACCGATGATTTTGTGATTTTTCGGAGGCCACAATTCACATGAAAAATTACCTTTTTCCGATGCGCTCTAGAAGCATTTCGTAGATTTTTTGACGCTCTTTCGAATGCGTGGCCGCCCATCCCGATCGGAGCTTCGATCGAAAGTTATGGTCTATTGAATATTTCGAGCAAAATTTGTACCCAAAGTGATGGATTTTCGAAAAAATCGAAAATTACTAAATGTCGTCCAAATCGAAATCCAGACACTTTTCCCGATAGATTTTGAGCTAACTAAGCGATTTCCGGGTCGTGCGACTCAATAGCTCAACTAATAACGAAGTTATAGCCGTTTGAAAATTTTACTCTATTTTCAACGGTACGGCAATATTAGACGCATTTTCTCACTTCAGATGGTTCCATTAGAACCCAATTTAAATTTGCCGTTGATATCTCAACAAATAAGGAAGTTACAGCACTTTGAAATTTTCAAAAAGTTGAAAATTCGAAAAATCGAACATTTTTTTCTCTCCAGATGAATCAATACCGGGCACATGTATCTACTCCAGGTGTCACAATAAGAAGCCAATTTGAATTATTTTTTATCGATATCTCGACTAATAAGAAAGTTTCGCCACTTTGAAGCTTGCGAAAATCGTTGAAATTTTCGTAAAAATTTCATGTCAAAAATTCAAAAAGCACGATTCTCGGTCAATTCGGAAGTTTTTCGCACATGTCCATACTGTTTTCGATAGATTTTTCGATTCTCTTCCGATTGCCGGGTAGCCCGAATCGATATCTCGATCGGTTCAAAAGTTAGACTGGTTTTATTTTTACGAGACCGATGATTTTGTGATTTTTCGGAGGCCACAATTCACATGAAAAATTACCTTTTTCCGATGCGCTCTAGAAGCATTTCGTAGATTTTTTGACGCTCTTTCGAATGCGCGGCCGCCCATCCCGATCGGAGCTTCGGTTCGAAAATTATGGTCTATTGAATATTTCGAGCAAAATTTGTACCCAAAGTGATGGATTTTCGAAAAAATCGAAAATCACTAAATGTCGTCCAAATCGAAATCCAGACACTTTTCCCGATAGATTTTGAGCTAACTAAGCGATTCCCGGGTCGTGCGACTCAATAGCTCCACTAATAACGAAGTTATAGCCGTTTGAATATTTTACTCTATTTTCAACGGTACGGCAATATTAGACGCATTTTCTCACTTCAGATGGTTTCATTAGAACCCAATTTAAATTTGCCGTTGATATCTCAACAAATAAGGAAGTTACAGCACTTTGAAATTTTCAAAAAGTTGAAAATTCGAAAAATCGAACATTTTTTTCTCTCCAGATGAACCAATACCGGGCACATGTATCTACTCCAGGTGTCACAATAAGAAGCCAATTTGAATTTTTTATCGATATCTCGACTAATAAGAAAGTTTCGCCACTTTGAAGCTTGCGAAAATCGTTGAAATTTTCGTAAAAATTTCATGTCAAAAATTCAAAAAGCACGATTCTCGGTCAATTCGGAAGTTTTTCGCACATGTCCATACTGTTTTCGAATGCGCGGCCGCCCATCCCGATCGGAGCTTCGGTTCGAAAATTATGGTCTATTGAATATTTCGAGCAAAATTTGTACCCAAAGTGATGGATTTTCGAAAAAATCGAAAATCACTAAATGTCGTTCAAATCAAAATCCAGACACTTTTCCCGATAGATTTTGAGCTAACTAAGCGATTCCCGGGTCGTGCGACTCAATAGCTCCACTGATAACGAAGTTATAGCCGTTTGAATATTTTACTCTATTTTCAACGGTACGGCAATATTAGACGCATTTTCTCACTTCAGATGGTTTCATTAGAACCCAATTTAAATTTGCCGTCGATATCTCAACAAATAAGGAAGTTACAGCACTTTGAAATTTTCAAAAAGTTGAAAATTCGAAAAATCGAACATTTTTTTCTCTCCAGATGAATCAATACCGGGCACATGTATCTACTCCAGGTGTCACAATAAGAAGCCAATTTGAATTTTTTATCGATATCTCGACTAATAAGAAAGTTTCGCCACTTTGAAGCTTGCGAAAATCGTTGAAATTTTCGTAAAAATTTCATGTCAAAAATTCAAAAAGCACGATTCTCGGTCAATTCGGAAGTTTTTCGCACATGTCCATACTGTTTTCGATAGATTTTTCGATTCTCTTCCGATTGCCGGGTAGCCCGAATCGATATCTCGATCGGTTCAAAAGTTAGATTGGTTTTATTTTTACGAGACCGATGATTTTGTGATTTTTCGGAGGCCACAATTCACATGAAAAATTACCTTTTTCCGATGCGCTCTGGAAGCATTTCGTAGATTTTTTGACGCTCTTTCGAATGCGCGGCCGCCCATCCCGATCGGAGCTTCGGTTCGAAAATTATGGTCTATTGAATATTTCGAGCAAAATTTGTACCCAAAGTGATGGATTTTCGAAAAAATCGAAAATCACTAAATGTCGTCCAAATCGAAATCCAGACACTTTTCCCGATAGATTTTGAGCTAACTAAGCGATTCCCGGGTCGTGCGACTCAATAGCTCCACTAATAACGAAGTTATAGCCGTTTGAATATTTTACTCTATTTTCAACGGTACGGCAATATTAGACGCATTTTCTCACTTCAGATGGTTTCATTAGAACCCAATTTAAATTTGCCGTCGATATCTCAACAAATAAGGAAGTTACAGCACTTTGAAATTTTCAAAAAGTTGAAAATTCGAAAAATCGAACATTTTTTTCTCTCCAGATGAATCAACACCGGGCACATGTATCTACTCCAGGTGTCACAATAAGAAGCCAATTTGAATTTTTTATCGATATCTCGACTAATAAGAAAGTTTCGCCACTTTGAAGCTTGCGAAAATCGTTGAAATTTTCGTAAAAATTTCATGTCAAAAATTCAAAAAGCACGATTCTCGGTCAATTCGGAAGTTTTTCGCACATGTCCATACTGTTTTCGATAGATTTTTCGATTCTCTTCCGATTGCCGGGTAGCCCGAATCGATATCTCGATCGGTTCAAAAGTTAGATTGGTTTTATTTTTACGAGACCGATGATTTTGTGATTTTTCGGAGGCCACAATTCACATGAAAAATTACCTTTTCCGATGCGCTCTAGGAGCATTTCGTAGATTTTTTGACGCTCTTTCGAATGCGCGGCCGCCCATCCCGATCGGAGCTTTGGTTCGAAAGTTATGGTCTATTGAATATTTCGAGCAAAAGTTGTACCCAAAGTGATAAATTTTCGAAAAAATCGAAAATCACTAAATGTCGTCCAAATCGAAATCCAGACACTTTTCCCGATAGATTTTGAGCTAACTAAGCGATTCCCGGGTCGTGCGACTCAATAGCTCCACTAATAACGAAGTTATAGCCGTTTGAATATTTTACTCTATTTTCAACGGTACGGCAATATTAGACGCATTTTCTCACTTCAGATGGTTTCATTAGAACCCAATTTAAATTTGCCGTCGATATCTCAACAAATAAGGAAGTTACAGCACTTTGAAATTTTCAAAAAGTTGAAAATTCGAAAAATCGAACATTTTTTTCTCTCCAGATGAATCAACACCGGGCACATGTATCTACTCCAGGTGTCACAATAAGAAGCCAATTTGAATTTTTTATCGATATCTCGACTAATAAGAAAGTTTCGCCACTTTGAAGCTTGCGAAAATCGTTGAAATTTTCGTAAAAATTTCATGTCAAAAATTCAAAAAGCACGATTCTCGGTCAATTCGGAAGTTTTTCGCACATGTCCATACTGTTTTCGATAGATTTTTCGATTCTCTTCCGATTGCCGGGTAGCCCGAATCGATATCTCGATCGGTTCAAAAGTTAGACTGGTTTTAATTTTACGAGACCGATGATTTTGTGATTTTTCGGAGGCCACAATTCACATGAAAAATTACCTTTTCCGATGCGCTCTAGGAGCATTTCGTAGATTTTTTGACGCTCTTTCGAATGCGCGGCCGCCCATCCCGATCGGAGCTTTGGTTCGAAAGTTATGGTCTATTGAATATTTCGAGCAAAAGTTGTACCCAAAGTGATAAATTTTCGAAAAAATCGAAAATCACTAAATGTCGTCCAAATCGAAATCCAGACACTTTTCCCGACAGATTTTGAGCTAACTAAGCGATTCCCGGGTCGTGCGACTCAATAGCTCCACTAATAACGAAGTTATAGCCGTTTGAAAATTTTACTCTATTTTCAACGGTACGGCAATATTAGACGCATTTTCTCACTTCAGATGGTTCCATTAGAACCCAATTTGAATTTGCCGTCGATATCTCAACAAATAAGGAAGTTACAGCACTTTGAAATTTTCAAAAAGTTGAAAATTCGAAAAATCGAACATTTTTTTTTCCTCAGATGAACCAATACCGGGCACATGTATCTACTCCAGGTGTCACAATAAGAAGCCAGTTTGAATTTTTTATCGATATCTCGACTAATAAGAAAGTTTCGCCACTTTGAAGCTTGCGAAAATCGTTGAAATTTTCGTAAAAATTTCATGTCAAAAATTTAAAAAGCACGATTTTCGGTCAATTCGGAAGTTTTTCGCACATGTCCATACTGTCTTCGATAGATTTTTCGATTGTCTTCCGATTTCCGTTTAGCCCGAATCGATATCTCGATCGGTTCAAAAGTTAGACTGGTTTTAATTTTACGAGACCGATGATTTTGTGATTATTCGGAGGCCACAATTCACATGAAAAATTACCTTTTTCCGATGCGCTCTAGAAGCATTTCGTAGATTTTTTGACGCTCTTTCGAATGCGCGGCCGCCCATCCCGATCGGAGCTTCGGTTCGAAAGTTATGGTCTATTGAATATTTCGAGCAAAATTTGTACCCAAAGTGATGGATTTTCGAAAAAATCGAAAATCACTAAATGTCGTCCAAATCGAAATCCAGACACTTTTCCCGATAGATTTTGAGCTAACTAAGCGATTCCCGGGTCGTGCGACTCAATAGCTCCACTAATAACGAAGTTATAGCCGTTTGAATATTTTACTCTATTTTCAACGGTACGGCAATATTAGACGCATTTTCTCACTTCAGATGGTTTCATTAGAACCCAATTTAAATTTGCCGTTGATATCTCAACAAATAAGGAAGTTACAGCACTTTGAAATTTTCAAAAAGTTGAAAATTCGAAAAATCGAACATTTTTTTCTCTCCAGATGAACCAATACCGGGCACATGTATCTACTCCAGGTGTCACAATAAGAAGCCAATTTGAATTTTTTATCGATATCTCGACTAATAAGAAAGTTTCGCCACTTTGAAACTTGCGAAAATCGTTGAAATTTTCGTAAAAATTTCATGTCAAAAATTTAAAAAGCACGATTCTCGGTCAATTCGGAAGTTTTTCGCACATGTCCATACTGTCTTCGATAGATTTTTCGATTGTCTTCCGATTTCCGGGTAGCCCGAATTGATATCTCGATCGGTTCAAAAGTTAGACTGGTTTTAATTTTACGAGACCGATGATTTTGTGATTATTCGGAGTCCACAATTCACATGAAAAATTACCTTTTTCCGATGCGCTCTAGAAGCATTTCGTAGATTTTTTGACGCTCTTTCGAATGCGTGGCCGCCCATCCCGATCGGAGCTTCGGTTCGAAAGTTATGGTCTATTGAATATTTCGAGCAAAATTTGTACCCAAAGTGATGGATTTTCGAAAAAATCGAAAATCACTAAATGTCGTCCAAATCGAAATCCAGACACTTTTCCCGATAGATTTTGAGCTAACTAAGCGATTTCCGGGTCGTGCGACTGAATAGCTCCACTAATAACGAAGTTATAGCCGTTTGAAAATTTTACTCTATTTTCAACGGTACGGCAATATTAGACGCATTTTCTCACTTCAGATGGTTCCATTAGAACCCAATTTAAATTTGCCGTTGATATCTCAACAAATAAGGAAGTTACAGCACTTTGAAATTTTCAAAAAGTTGAAAATTCGAAAAATCGAACATTTTTTTCTCTCCAGATGAACCAATACCGGGCACATGTATCTACTCCAGGTGTCACAATAAGAAGCCAATTTGAATTTTTTATCGATATCTCGACTAATAAGAAAGTTTCGCCACTTTGAAGCTTGCGAAAATCGTTGAAATTTTCGTAAAAATTTCATGTCAAAAATTCAAAAAGCACGATTCTCGGTCAATTCGGAAGTTTTTCGCACATGTCCATACTGTTTTCGAATGCGCGGCCGCCCATCCCGATCGGAGCTTCGGTTCGAAAATTATGGTCTATTGAATATTTCGAGCAAAATTTGTACCCAAAGTGATGGATTTTCGAAAAAATCGAAAATCACTAAATGTCGTCCAAATCGAAATCCAGACACTTTTCCCGATAGATTTTGAGCTAACTAAGCGATTCCCGGGTCGTGCGACTCAATAGCTCCACTAATAACGAAGTTATAGCCGTTTGAATATTTTACTCTATTTTCAACGGTACGGCAATATTAGACGCATTTTCTCACTTCAGATGGTTTCATTAGAACCCAATTTAAATTTGCCGTCGATATCTCAACAAATAAGGAAGTTACAGCACTTTGAAATTTTCAAAAAGTTGAAAATTCGAAAAATCGAACATTTTTTTCTCTTCAGATGAATCAATACCGGGCACATGTATCTACTCCAGGTGTCACAATAAGAAGCCAATTTGAATTTTTTATCGATATCTCGACTAATAAGAAAGTTTCGCCACTTTGAAGCTTGCGGAAATCGTTGAAATTTTCTCACTTCAGATGGTTCCATTAGAACCCAATTTAAATTTGCCGTCGATATCTCAACAAATAAGGAAGTTACAGCACTTTGAAATTTTCGAAAAGTTGAAAATTCGAAAAATCGAACATTTTTTTTTTCCTCAGATGAACCAATACCGGGCACATGTATCTACTCCAGGTGTCACAATAAGAAGCCAGTTTGAATTTTTTATCGATATCTCGACTAATAAGAAAGTTTCGCCACTTTGAAGCTTGCGAAAATCGTTGAAATTTTCGTAAAAATTTCATGTCAAAAATTTAAAAAGCACGATTCTCGGTCAATTCGGAAGTTTTTCGCACATGTCCATACTGTCTTCGATAGATTTTTCGATTGTCTTCCGATTTCCGGGTAGCCCGAATCGATATCTCGATCGGTTCAAAAGTTAGACTGGTTTTAATTTTACGAGACCGATGATTTTGTGATTATTCGGAGGCCACAATTCACATGAAAAATTACCTTTTTCCGATGCGCTCTAGAAGCATTTCGTAGATTTTTTGACGCTCTTTCGAATGCGTGGCCGCCCATCCCGATCGGAGCTTCGGTTCGAAAGTTATGGTCTATTGAATATTTCGAGCAAAATTTGTACCCAAAGTGATGGATTTTCGACAAAATCGAAAATCACTAAATGTCGTCCAAATCGAAATCCAGACACTTTTCCCGATAGATTTTGAGCTAACTAAGCGATTTCCGGGTCGTGCGACTCAATAGCTCCACTAATAACGAAGTTATAGCCGTTTGAAAATTTTACTCTATTTTCAACGGTACGGCAATATTAGACGCATTTTCTCACTTCAGATGGTTCCATTAGAACCCAATTTGAATTTGCCGTTGATATCTCAACAAATAAGGAAGTTACAGCACTTTGAAATTTTCAAAAAGTTGAAAATTCGAAAAATCGAACATTTTTTTCTCTCCAGATGAACCAATACCGGGCACATGTATCTACTCCAGGTGTCACAATAAGAAGCCAATTTGAATTTTTTATCGATATCTCCACTAATAAGAAAGTTTCGCCACTTTGAAGCTTGCGAAAATCGTTGAAATTTTCGTAAAAATTTCATGTCAAAAATTCAAAAAGCACGATTCTCGGTCAATTCGGAAGTTTTTCGCACATGTCCATACTGTTTTCGAATGCGCGGCCGCCCATCCCGATCGGAGCTTCGGTTCGAAAATTATGGTCTATTGAATATTTCGAGCAAAATTTGTACCCAAAGTGATGGATTTTCGAAAAAATCGAAAATCACTAAATGTCGTCCAAATCGAAATCCAGACACTTTTCCCGATAGATTTTGAGCTAACTAAGCGATTTCCGGGTCGTGCGACTCAATAGCTCCACTAATAACGAAGTTATAGCCGTTTGAATATTTTACTCTATTTTCAACGGTACGGCAATATTAGACGCATTTTCTCACTTCAGATGGTTCCATTAGAACCCAATTTAAATTTGCCGTCGATATCTCAACAAATAAGGAAGTTACAGCACTTTGAAATTTTCAAAAAGTTGAAAATTCGAAAAATCGAACATTTTTATTTCCTCAGATGAACCAATACCGGGCACATGTATCTACTCCAGGTGTCACAATAAGAAGCCAGTTTGAATTTTTTATCGATATCTCGACTAATAAGAAAGTCTCGCCACTTTGAAGCTTGCGAAAATCGTTGAAATTTTCGTAAAAATTTCATGTCAAAAATTTAAAAAGCACGATTCTCGGTCAATTCGGAAGTTTTTCGCACATGTCCATACTGTCTTCGATAGATTTTTCGATTGTCTTCCGATTTCCGGGTAGCCCGAATCGATATCTCGATCGGTTCAAAAGTTAGACTGGTTTTAATTTTACGAGACCGATGATTTTGTGATTATTCGGAGGCCACAATTCACATGAAAAATTACCTTTTTCCGATGCGCTCTAGAAGCATTTCGTAGATTTTTTGACGCTCTTTCGAATGCGTGGCCGCCCATCCCGATCGGAGCTTCGGTTCGAAAGTTATGGTCTATTGAATATTTCGAGCAAAATTTGTACCCAAAGTGATGGATTTTCGAAAAAATCGAAAATCACTAAATGTCGTCCAAATCGAAATCCAGACACTTTTCCCGATAGATTTTGAGCTAACTAAGCGATTTCCGGGTCGTGCGACTCAATAGCTCAACTAATAACGAAGTTATAGCCGTTTGAAAATTTTACTCTATTTTCAACGGTACGGCAATATTAGACGCATTTTCTCACTTCAGATGGTTCCATTAGAACCCAATTTGAATTTGCCGTTGATATCTCAACAAATAAGGAAGTTACAGCACTTTGAAATTTTCAAAAAGTTGAAAATTCGAAAAATCGAACATTTTTTTCTCTCCAGATGAATCAATACCGGGCACATGTATCTACTCCAGGTGTCACAATAAGAAGCCAATTTGAATTTTTTATCGATATCTCGACTAATAAGAAAGTTTCGCCACTTTGAAGCTTGCGAAAATCGTTGAAATTTTCGTAAAAATTTCATGTCAAAAATTCAAAAAGCACGATTCTCGGTCAATTCGGAAGTTTTTCGCACATGTCCATACTGTTTTCGATAGATTTTTCGATTCTCTTTCGATTGCCGGGTAGCCCGAATCGATATCTCGATCGGTTCAAAAGTTAGACTGGTTTTATTTTTACGAGACCGATGATTTTGTGATTTTTCGGAGGCCACAATTCACATGAAAAATTACCTTTTTCCGATGCGCTCTAGAAGCATTTCGTAGATTTTTTGACGCTCTTTCGAATGCGCGGCCGCCCATCCCGATCGGAGCTTCGGTTCGAAAATTATGGTCTATTGAATATTTCGAGCAAAATTTGTACCCAAAGTGATGGATTTTCGAAAAAATCGAAAATCACTAAATGTCGTCCAAATCGAAATCCAGACACTTTTCCCGATAGATTTTGAGCTAACTAAGCGATTCCCGGGTCGTGCGACTCAATAGCTCCACTAATAACGAAGTTATAGCCGTTTGAATATTTTACTCTATTTTCAACGGTACGGCAATATTAGACGCATTTTCTCACTTCAGATGGTTTCATTAGAACCCAATTTAAATTTGCCGTCGATATCTCAACAAATAAGGAAGTTACAGCACTTTGAAATTTTCAAAAAGTTGAAAATTCGAAAAATCGAACATTTTTTTCTCTCGAGATGAACCAATACCGGGCACATGTATCTACTCCAGGTGTCACAATAAGAAGCCAATTTGAATTTTTTATCGATATCTCGACTAATAAGAAAGTTTCGCCACTTTGAAGCTTGCGAAAATCGTTGAAATTTTCGTAAAAATTTCATGTCAAAAATTCAAAAAGCACGATTCTCGGTCAATTCGGAAGTTTTTCGCACATGTCCATACTGTTTTCGAATGCGCGGCCGCCCATCCCGATCGGAGCTTCGGTTCGAAAATTATGGTCTATTGAATATTTCGAGCAAAATTTGTACCCAAAGTGATGGATTTTCGAAAAAATCGAAAATCACTAAATGTCGTCCAAATCGAAATCCAGACACTTTTCCCGATAGATTTTGAGCTAACTAAGCGATTTCCGGGTCGTGCGACTCAATAGCTCCACTAATAACGAAGTTATAGCCGTTTGAAAATTTTACTCTATTTTCAACGGTACGGCAATATTAGACGCATCTTCTCACTTCAGATGGTTCCATTAGAACCCAATTTAAATTTGCTGTTGATATCTCAACAAATAAGGAAGTTACAGCACTTTGAAATTTTCAAAAAGTTGAAAATTCGAAAAATCTAACATTTTTTTCTCTCCAGATGAATCAATACCGGGCACATGTATCTACTCCAGGTGTCACAATAAGAAGCCAATTTGAATTTTTTATCGATATCTCGACTAATAAGAAAGTTTCGCCACTTTGAAGCTTGCGAAAATCGTTGAAATTTTCGTAAAAATTTCATGTCAAAAATTTAAAAAGCACGATTCTCGGTCAATTCGGAAGTTTTTCGCACATGTCCATACTGTCTTCGATAGATTTTTCGATTGTCTTCCGATTTCCGGGTAGCCCGAATCGATATCTCGATCGGTTCAAAAGTTAGACTGGTTTTAATTTTACGAGACCGATGATTTTGTGATTATTCGGAGGCCACAATTCACATGAAAAATTACCTTTTTCCGATGCGCTCTAGAAGCATTTCGTAGATTTTTTGACGCTCTTTCGAATGCGTGGCCGCCCATCCCGATCGGAGCTTCGGTTCGAAAGTTATGGTCTATTGAATATTTCGAGCAAAATTTGTACCCAAAGTGATGGATTTTCGAAAAAATCGAAAATCACTAAATGTCGTCCAAATCGAAATCCAGACACTTTTCCCGATAGATTTTGAGCTAACTAAGCGATTTCCGGGTCGTGCGACTCAATAGCTCCACTAATAACGAAGTTATAGCCGTTTGAAAATTTTACTCTATTTTCAACGGTACGGCAATATTAGACGCATTTTCTCACTTCAGATGGTTCCATTAGAACCCAATTTAAATTTGCCGTTGATATCTCAACAAATAAGGAAGTTACAGCACTTTGAAATTTTCAAAAAGTTGAAAATTCGAAAAATCGAACATTTTTTTCTTTCCAGATGAACCAATACCGGGCACATGTATCTACTCCAGGTGTCACAATAAGAAGCCAATTTGAATTTTTTATCGATATCTCGACTAATAAGAAAGTTTCGCCACTTTGAAGCTTGCGAAAATCGTTGAAATTTTCGTAAAAATTTCATGTCAAAAATTCAAAAAGCACGATTCTCGGTCAATTCGGAAGTTTTTCGCACATGTCCATACTGTTTTCGAATGCGCGGCCGCCCATCCCGATCGGAGCTTCGGTTCGAAAGTTATGGTCTATTGAATATTTCGAGCAAAATTTGTACACAAAGTGATGGATTTTCGAAAAAATCGAAAATCACTAAATGTCGTCCAAATCGAAATCCAGACACTTTTCCCGATAGATTTTGAGCTAACTAAGCGATTTCCGGGTCGTGCGACTCAATAGCTCAACTAATAACGAAGTTATAGCCGTTTGAAAATTTTACTCTATTTTCAACGGTACGGCAATATTAGACGCATTTTCTCACTTCAGATGGTTCCATTAGAACCCAATTTAAATTTGCCGTTGATATCTCAACAAATAAGGAAGTTACAGCACTTTGAAATTTTCAAAAAGTTGAAAATTCGAAAAATCGAACATTTTTTTCTCTCCAGATGAATCAATACCGGGCACATGTATCTACTCCAGGTGTCACAATAAGAAGCCAATTTGAATTTTTTATCGATATCTCGACTAATAAGAAAGTTTCGCCACTTTGAAGCTTGCGAAAATCGTTGAAATTTTCGTAAAAATTTCATGTCAAAAATTCAAAAAGCACGATTCTCGGTCAATTCGGAAGTTTTTCGCACATGTCCATACTGTTTTCGATAGATTTTTCGATTCTCTTCCGATTGCCGGGTAGCCCGAATCGATATCTCGATCGGTTCAAAAGTTAGACTGGTTTTATTTTTACGAGACCGATGATTTTGTGATTTTTCGGAGGCCACAATTCACATGAAAAATTACCTTTTTCCGATGCGCTCTAGAAGCATTTCGTAGATTTTTTGACGCTCTTTCGAATGCGCGGCCGCCCATCCCGATCGGAGCTTCGGTTCGAAAATTATGGTTTATTGAATATTTCGAGCAAAATTTGTACCCAAAGTGATGGATTTTCGAAAAAATCGAAAATCACTAAATGTCGTCCAAATCGAAATCCAGACACTTTTCCCGATAGATTTTGAGCTAACTAAGCGATTCCCGGGTCGTGCGACTCAATAGCTCCACTAATAACGAAGTTATAGCCGTTTGAATATTTTACTCTATTTTCAACGGTACGGCAATATTAGACGCATTTTCTCACTTCAGATGGTTTCATTAGAACCCAATTTAAATTTGCCGTCGATATCTCAACAAATAAGGAAGTTACAGCACTTTGAAATTTTCAAAAAGTTGAAAATTCGAAAAATCGAACATTTTTTTCTCTCCAGATGAATCAATACCGGGCACATGTATCTACTCCAGGTGTCACAATAAGAAGCCAATTTGAATTTTTTATCGATATCTCGACTAATAAGAAAGTTTCGCCACTTTGAAGCTTGCGAAAATCGTTGAAATTTTCGTAAAAATTTCATGTCAAAAATTTAAAAAGCACGATTCTCGGTCAATTCGGAAGTTTTTCGCACATGTCCATACTGTCTTCGATAGATTTTTCGATTGTCTTCCGATGTCCGGGTAGCCCGAATCGATATCTCGATCGGTTCAAAAGTTAGACTGGTTTTAATTTTACGAGACCGATGATTTTGTGATTATTCGGAGGCCACAATTCACATGAAAAATTACCTTTTTCCGATGCGCTCTAGAAGCATTACGTAGATTTTTTGACGCTCTTTCGAATGCGCGGCCGCCCATCCCGATCGGAGCTTCGGTTCGAAAGTTATGGTCTATTGAATATTTCGAGCAAAATTTGTACCCAAAGTGATGGATTTTCGAAAAAATCGAAAATCACTAAATGTCGTCCAAATCGAAATCCAGACACTTTTCCCGATAGATTTTGAGCTAACTAAGCGATTCCCGGGTCGTGCGACTCAATAGCTCCACTAATAACGAAGTTATAGCCGTTTGAATATTTTACTCTATTTTCAATGGTACGGCAATATTAGACGCATTTTCTCACTTCAGATGGTTTCATTAGAACCCAATTTAAATTTGCCGTCGATATCTCAACAAATAAGGAAGTTACAGCACTTTGAAATTTTCAAAAAGTTGAAAATTCGAAAAATCGAACATTTTTATTTCCTCAGATGAACCAATACCGGGCACATGTATCTACTCCAGGTGTCACAATAAGAAGCCAGTTTGAATTTTTTATCGATATCTCGACTAATAAGAAAGTCTCGCCACTTTGAAGTTCGCGAAAATCGTTGAAATTTTCGTAAAAATTTCATGTCAAAAATTTAAAAAGCACGATTCTCGGTCAATTCGGAAGTTTTTCGCACATGTCCATACTGTCTTCGATAGATTTTTCGATTGTCTTCCGATTTCCGGGTAGCCCGAATCGATATCTCGATCGGTTCAAAAGTTAGACTGGTTTTAATTTTACGAGACCGATGATTTTGTGATTATTCGGAGGCCACAATTCACATGAAAAATTACCTTTTTCCGATGCGCTCTAGAAGCATTTCGTAGATTTTTTGACGCTCTTTCGAATGCGTGGCCGCCCATCCCGATCGGAGCTTCGGTTCGAAAGTTATGGTCTATTGAATATTTCGAGCAAAATTTGTACCCAAATTGATGGATTTTCGAAAAAATCGAAAATCACTAAATGTCGTCCAAATCGAAATCCAGACACTTTTCCCGATAGACTTTGAGCTAACTAAGCGATTTCCGGGTCGTGCGACTCAATAGCTCAACTAATAACGAAGTTATAGCCGTTTGAAAATTTTACTCTATTTTCAACGGTACGGCAATATTAGACGCATTTTCTCACTTCAGATGGTTCCATTAGAACCCAATTTAAATTTGCCGTTGATATCTCAACAAATAAGGAAGTTACAGCACTTTGAAATTTTCAAAAAGTTGAAAATTCGAAAAATCGAACATTTTTTTCTCTCCAGATGAATCAATACCGGGCACATGTATCTACTCCAGGTGTCACAATAAGAAGCCAATTTGAATTTTTTGTCGATATCTCGACTAATAAGAAAGTTTCGCCACTTTGAAGCTTGCGAAAATCGTTGAAATTTTCGTAAAAATTTCATGTCAAAAATTCAAAAAGCACGATTCTCGGTCAATTCGGAAGTTTTTCGCACATGTCCATACTGTTTTCGATAGATTTTTCGATTCTCTTCCGATTGCCGGGTAGCCCGAATCGATATCTCGATCGGTTCAAAAGTTAGACTGGTTTTATTTTTACGAGACCGATGATTTTGTGATTTTTCGGAGGCCACAATTCACATGAAAAATTACCTTTTTCCGATGCGCTCTAGAAGCATTTCGTAGATTTTTTGACGCTCTTTCGAATGCGCGGCCGCCCATCCCGATCGGAGCTTCGGTTCGAAAATTATGGTCTATTGAATATTTCGAGCAAAATTTGTACCCAAAGTGATGGATTTTCGAAAAAATCGAAAATCACTAAATGTCGTCCAAATCGAAATCCAGACACTTTTCCCGATAGATTTTGAGCTAACTAAGCGATTCCCGGGTCGTGCGACTCAATAGCTCCACTAATAACGAAGTTATAGCCGTTTGAATATTTTACTCTATTTTCAACGGTACGGCAATATTAGACGCATTTTCTCACTTCAGATGGTTTCATTAGAACCCAATTTAAATTTGCCGTCGATATCTCAACAAATAAGGAAGTTACAGCACTTTGAAATTTTCAAAAAGTTGAAAATTCGAAAAATCGAACATTTTTTTCTCTCCAGATGAATCAATACCGGGCACATGTATCTACTCCAGGTGTCACAATAAGAAGCCAATTTGAATTTTTTATCGATATCTCGACTAATAAGAAAGTTTCGCCACTTTGAAGCTTGCGAAAATCGTTGAAATTTTCGTAAAAATTTCATGTCAAAAATTTAAAAAGCACGATTCTCGGTCAATTCGGAAGTTTTTCGCACATGTCCATACTGTCTTCGATAGATTTTTCGATTGTCTTCCGATTTCCGGGTAGCCCGAATCGATATATCGATCGGTTCAAAAGTTAGACTGGTTTTAATTTTACGAGACCGATGATTTTGTGATTATTCGGAGGCCACAATTCACATGAAAAATTACCTTTTTCCGATGCGCTCTAGAAGCATTACGTAGATTTTTTGACGCTCTTTCGAATGCGCGGCCGCCCATCCCGATCGGAGCTTTGGTTCGAAAGTTATGGTCTATTGAATATTTCGAGCAAAATTTGTACCCAAAGTGATGGATTTTCGAAAAAATCGAAAATCACTAAATGTCGTCCAAATCGAAATCCAGACACTTTTCCCGATAGATTTTGAGCTAACTAAGCGATTCCCGGGTCGTGCGACTCAATAGCTCCACTAATAACGAAGTTATAGCCGTTTGAATATTTTACTCTATTTTCAATGGTACGGCAATATTAGACGCATTTTCTCACTTCAGATGGTTCCATTAGAACCCAATTTAAATTTGCCGTCGATATCTCAACAAATAAGGAAGTTACAGCACTTTGAATTTTTCAAAAAGTTGAAAATTCGAAAAATCGAACATTTTTTTTTTCCTCAGATGAACCAATAACGGGCACATGTATCTACTCCAGGTGTCACAATAAGAAGCCAGTTTGAATTTTTTATCGATATCTCGACTAATAAGAAAGTTTCGCCACTTTGAAGCTTGCGAAAATCGTTGAAATTTTCGTAAAAATTTCATGTCAAAAATTTAAAAAGCACGATTCTTGGTCAATTCGGAAGTTTTTCGCACATGTCCATACTGTCTTCGATAGATTTTTCGATTGTCTTCCGATTTCCGGGTAGCCCGAATTGATATCTCGATCGGTTCAAAAGTTAGACTGGTTTTAATTTTACGAGACCGATGATTTTGTGATTATTCGGAGGCCACAATTCACATGAAAAATTACCTTTTTCCGATGCGCTCTAGAAGCATTTCGTAGATTTTTTGACGCTCTTTCGAATGCCTGGCCGCCCATCCCGATCGGAGCTTCGGTTCGAAAGTTATGGTCTATTGAATATTTCGAGCAAAATTTGTACCCAAAGTAATGGATTTTCGAAAAAATCGAAAATCACTAAATGTCGTCCAAATCAAAATCCAGACACTTTTCCCGATAGATTTTGAGCTAACTAAGCGATTTCCGGGTCGTGCGACTCAATAGCTCCACTAATAACGAAGTTATAGCCGTTTGAAAATTTTACTCTATTTCCAACGGTACGGCAATATTAGACGCATTTTCTCACTTCAGATGGTTCCATTAGAACCCAATTTAAATTTGCCGTTGATATCTCAACAAATAAGGAAGTTACAGCACTTTGAAATTTTCAAAAAGTTGAAAATTCGAAAAATCGAACTTTTTTTTCTCTCCAGATGAACCAATACCGGGCACATGTATCTACTCCAGGTGTCACAATAAAAAGCCAGTTTGAATTTTTTATCGATATCTCGACTAATAAGAAAGTTTCGCCACTTTGAAGCTTGCGAAAATCGTTGAAATTTTCGTAAAAATTTCATGTCAAAAATTTAAAAAGCACGATTCTCGGTCAATTCGGAAGTTTTTCGCACATGTCCATACTGCCTTCGATAGATTTTTCGATTCTCTTCCGATTGCCGGGTAGCCCGAATCGATATCTCGATCGGTTCAAAAGTTAGACTGGTTTTAATTTTACGAGACCGATGATTTTGTGATTTTTCGGAGGCCACAATTCACATGAAAAATTACCTTTTTCCGATGCGCTCTAGAAGCATTTCGTAGATTTTTTGACGCTCTTTCGAATGCGCGGCCGCCCATCCCGATCGGAGCTTCGGTTCGAAAATTATGGTCTATTGAATATTTCGAGCAAAATTTGTACCCAAAGTGATGGATTTTCGAAAAAATCGAAAATCACTAAATGTCGTCCAAATCAGAATCCAGACACTTTTCCCGATAGATTTTGAGCTAACTAAGCGATTCCCGGGTCGTGCGACTCAATAGCTCCACTAATAACGAAGTTATAGCCGTTTGAATATTTTACTCTATTTTCAACGGTACGGCAATATTAGACGCATTTTCTCACTTCAGATGGTTCCATTAGAACCCAATTTAAATTTGCCGTCGATATCTCAACAAATAAGGAAGTTACAGCACTTTGAAATTTTCAAAAAGTTGAAAATTCGAAAAATCGAACATTTTTTTTTTCCTCAGATGAACCAATACCGGGCACATGTATCTACTCCAGGTGTCACAATAAGAAGCCAGTTTGAATTTTTTATCGATATCTCGACTAATAAGAAAGTTTCGACACTTTGAAGCTTGCGAAAATCGTTGAAATTTTCGTAAAAATTTCATGTCAAAAATTTAAAAAGCACGATTCTCGGTCAATTCGGAAGTTTTTCGCACATGTCCATACTGTCTTCGATAGATTTTTCGATTGTCTTCCGATTTCCGGGTAGCCCGAATTGATATCTCGATCGGTTCAAAAGTTAGACTGGTTTTAATTTTACGAGACCGATGATTTTGTGATTATTCGGAGGCCACAATTCACATGAAAAATTACCTTTTTCCGATGCGCTCTAGAAGCATTGCGTAGATTTTTTGACGCTCTTTCGAATGCGTGGCCGCCCATCCCGATCGGAGCTTCGGTTCGAAAGTTATGGTCTATTGAATATTTCGAGCAAAATTTGTACCCAAAGTGATGGATTTTCGAAAAAATCGAAAATCACTAAATGTCGTCCAAATCGAAATCCAGACACTTTTCCCGATAGATTTTGAGCTAACTAAGCGATTTCCGGGTCGTGCGACTCAATAGCTCCACTAATAACGAAGTTATAGCCGTTTGAAAATTTTACTCTATTTTCAACGGTACGGCAATATTAGACGCATTTTCTCACTTCAGATGGTTCCATTAGAACCCAATTTAAATTTGCCGTTGATATCTCAACAAATAAGGAAGTTACAGCACTTTGAAATTTTCAAAAAGTTGAAAATTCGAAAAATCGAACATTTTTTTCTCTCCAGATGAACCAATACCGGGCACATGTATCTACTCCAGGTGTCACAATAAGAAGCCAATTTGAATTTTTTATCGATATCTCGACTAATAAGAAAGTTTCGCCACTTTGAAGCTTGCGAAAATCGTTGAAATTTTCGTAAAAATTTCATGTCAAAAATTCAAAAAGCACGATTCTCGGTCAATTCGGGAGTTTTTCGCACATGTCCATACTGTTTTCGAATGCGCGGCCGCCCATCCCGATCGGAGCTTCGGTTCGAAAATTATGGTCTATTGAATATTTCGAGCAAAATTTGTACCCAAAGTGATGGATTTTCGAAAAAATCGAAAATCACTAAATGTCGTTCAAATCAAAATCCAGACACTTTTCCCGATAGATTTTGAGCTAACTAAGCGATTCCCGGGTCGTGCGACTCAATAGCTCCACTGATAACGAAGTTATAGCCGTTTGAATATTTTACTCTATTTTCAACGGTACGGCAATATTAGACTCATTTTCTCACTTCAGATGGTTCCATTAGAACCCAATTTAAATTTGCCGTCGATATCTCAACAAATTTTCAAAAAGTTGAAAATTCGAAAAATCGAACATTTTTTTTTTCTCAGATGAACCAATACCGGGCACATGTATCTACTCCAGGTGTCACAATAAAAAGCCAGTTTGAATTTTTTATCGATATCTCGACTAATAAGAAAGTTTCGCCACTTTGAAGCTTGCGAAAATCGTTGAAATTTTCGTAAAAATTTCATGTCAAAAATTTAAAAAGCACGATTCTCGGTCAATTCGGAAGTTTTTCGCACATGTCCATACTGCCTTCGATAGATTTTTCGATTCTCTTCCGATTGCCGGGTAGCCCGAATCGATATCTCGATCGGTTCAAAAGTTAGACTGGTTTTAATTTTACGAGACCGATGATTTTGTGATTTTTCGGAGGCCATAATTCACATGAAAAATTACCTTTTTCCGATGCGCTCTAGAAGCATTTCGTAGATTTTTTGACGCTCTTTCGAATGCGCGGCCGCCCATCCCGATCGGAGCTTCGGTTCGAAAATTATGGTCTATTGAATATTTCGAGCAAAATTTGTACCCAAAGTGATGGATTTTCGAAAAAATCGAAAATCACTAAATGTCGTCCAAATCAGAATCCAGACACTTTTCCCGATAGATTTTGAGCTAACTAAGCGATTCCCGGGTCGTGCGACTCAATAGCTCCACTAATAACGAAGTTATAGCCGTTTGAATATTTTACTCTATTTTCAACGGTACGGCAATATTAGACGCATTTTCTCACTTCAGATGGTTCCATTAGAACCCAATTTAAATTTGCCGTCGATATCTCAACAAATAAGGAAGTTACAGCACTTTGAAATTTTCAAAAAGTTGAAAATTCGAAAAATCGAACATTTTTATTTCCTCAGATGAACCAATACCGGGCACATGTATCTACTCCAGGTGTCACAATAAGAAGCCAGTTTGAATTTTTTATCGATATCTCGACTAATAAGAAAGTCTCGCCACTTTGAAGCTTGCGAAAATCGTTGAAATTTGCGTAACAATTTCATGTCAACAATTTAAAAAGCACGATTCTCGGTCAATTCGGAAGTTTTTCGCACATGTCCATACTGTCTTCGATAGATTTTTCGATTGTCTTCCGATTTCCGGGTAGCCCGAATCGATATCTCGATCGGTTCAAAAGTTAGACTGGTTTTAATTTTACGAGACCGATGATTTTGTGATTATTCGGAGGCCACAATTCACATGAAAAATTACCTTTTTCCGATGCGCTCTAGAAGCATTTCGTAGATTTTTTGACGCTCTTTCGAATGCGTGGCCGCCCATCCCATCTCTGAGATTCATTCTGAAATCTTCAGGCTCTACTACTGTAAACAAATCGGGGTTTGTTTCGGTTAAAAATTTCTGAGCGTAAGCTAATACGTAAATGCCACAATTAATTGAATCTGTTTGAATCGGGTGCTTCAATGTCCCTGATTTCCAACCATATGCGACTGTTCTGCCACGAAAACGCTTCAGATGTCGCATAAACTTGGTCATGTAAAATTTTGCCTCCCCTTCGGAACTTCCAGATGGATTGATAAAATAGAAAGTCTTGATCTCAAAGTTGACCATTCCTAAACACCAATGACTCTTCGTAGTGATGAGAAAAGGTAATAGTAAAATGCCCTTTCCAGTTATATGCTCTGGCTTGATATTGAGAGAACCATCTCCAAGAATTTGTGCACTAAGACTAGTGTCAAATGTGTCAATATTTCCAATTAATCCTTCTATTTTATACAGCGACATGCATGTGTCGATGAGAAAATTAGATAACCATGAGCGCGAGTATACTCTGTGGCAGAATAACCCATCGAAATCGTGGACATTTAATAATTGATGACGAGTAGGAATTTGGGAATAGTGCGCTAAAATATAAGCTTGCCCTCTATACTGATAATAACCTGGGTAATTTTTGATAAGACCGTTTGGGAAGAATATTGGTTTCAAACCCTGTGTGGATATTGATGATGATTGATCGATTTTATGGTTAGTTTCAATATCGAGGCCAAGTAATTCTTCATCTGGATTCCAGTTCGATAACCAAGCGTCATCATCATCAAATAACATCAACGACTCATCGAGTGTTGGAGCCTCATAAAATAAATTCTGGTCTGTGGTACCATTTTTGTTAACCTCAACTGGTTGATTGTTTCCATTATCGCATGTTGCGGGAGATTTTGGTCCAGTGGCACGTGCTAAGTTATTCCGGAAATAAGTATGCTTCGTTTTTTTTCATGTTCCACATTTCTTTTGCCGACATACCATTTTTTTCGTCATCGCCATCAACTTTATCGTGTACTGTGTGCGTCTTCTTCGTTATTGCCAGACCCGTTTTGGGGATTTCCAAAATACATCTTTTGGTGATGCTAACTACAACTTCCCTAACAGGTCGTAGAAATCTGGAACATCGCATATGACTTCTTTCCAAGATATGATTTTTTATCAAGCCAAACCAGTTTTCCACAACGGCGTTGCTATAGCGAATACTTGAAGCGGCTTGACGCTCAATGTTGGCAAATAATGGCAAGTAAGTCAAATATTTCTTTATTATTTCATCGCACAACTCAGGATTATATAGATTATTCGTAATTGTTTTCGGCGTAAAATCGATCTGTTTCAATAAATTTTCTTGCAGGTGTTTAAAATGTTGATAGAACTTGCTACGCTGATATAATGATCCAGAATCATTTTTGAAAAAATGGTGTTCCAAATCCATTTCATCCGAATCCCGTTCGTCTAAATCGACAACCTCGAGAGTTAAAATTTTGATTTCAGATTCACTTAATCGTTGAACACAACAACACGCCCTGACAAAAGTTTTAAACCAAACGTCAATTTCTTGTTTTGTTGAATATAGATGCAAGAAAATATTTATAAACTCTTTTCTGTTCTTTATTTTCACCAACCGACTTATTCACATCTTGGGCAATATTCTTCATTAGATGTGCGCAGCACGATTTGAGAAAAATCTGCGGACCCTGAGAATTTTCAAGTATGATGCTGTCGTAAATAATGTTGACGTATTCGGCTAAATCATTTACTCTGGCCCACTGAGTTATAATCGCATTTATCAGTGCAAAACTGAAATCAACTACGACGTATTCAAAGAGTGGCCAAGGCATTCGATTATTAACGGCATAAGACTCAAACGCAAGCAACCATTGTGCAATTGAATAAGCGGAATGTTCGGATGTCACCATTTCGAATACTGGGCAAACTTCGTTTTTTGATTCTACATGAATCACTGCTGCATAATAGTATATCCGTTTTGTTGTGCCAGGTGGTGTACGACGCTTCCGGTGGCGTCGATATGTACAATGGAAGTTTGCCGATGCTTTACTGATTTTATCAATTGTAGCTGTTCTGTGCTGAAAACGTAAACCGTTAAAGGAGTAAATACTCGGTAAATGTAATTTGTATTTTCAACTTGCATCTTAACCAAGTCGATGATTTCATCTGGATCTCTATCATAAACCGCCAGATTTTCAGATATAATTTCTTTATAAACCACAGCGGATTTTATATTCCTTACATTACCACACTCTATCTGTCCCACAGGCGTTTGATTCATGTCGTTGGCTCTGATTTTATAGGGAGTACAGTGTTTAAGCTTTTCGGCCACAATTCTCCTTTCGACGCCCTTCACATAAGTGGTTTTCTTAGAGCTATGATTGTAGTCCAACGAAGAACTGAACACCTCACCAGCAACATTGTTTTTTTTATGTTCAAGCAAATTTTGAAGAATTTACAACCAGAATGACAGCATTTGGCTAAAATAGAGTATCTGGTTTTGGAAACATTGTGAAACGTCGATTTGAAGTTGAGTTGGCACGTATTGTTCACGGATTCCACTTTTCGTCGAATAGATATTTGATAATTGACAAGTTTATCATTTTGAAGTATATTCTCAAATTCCAGAGGAGTCATTGTAAATGATCCTTCCTTGACGGTACACTTTTCAAAATTCTTCGTTTTCTCCAGATTTGGGTGATTTGTCGTACCTCGAGGCAAAGGACAAGAAAAAGTCGAAGGTTTGTCATATAAATTTTTCACGGAATCTGGAATATCTGATAGAGAAATTTTTGTTATATTCGTAAAAACATCAGAGTAAGAAAAGAAAGGTGGAATATTCTGTTCAGGCCGAGGTTCAGGCGATATCTTCGAATAATGTGGTCGAGCGCTTTGAATATTTGTAATTGAATCGGACATATCAGATGTGGCCGACACTTGTAAAGTCTCGTGTAAAGTGTTGTCTTTGGTGTCAAGTGCGTCACTATCATCTTGAACACTATCCCATGTAGTAAATTTAGTGGAGTCACCTGGATGTGACGAATAATCATCAAGTGTTGCTCCTGTCTGAAAACTTCCATTTTCTTCGATGTCATTTTTCAATAATTCCAACATCTCTGCGATGTCTTGGTCGTCTTCCTCCTTCGAGTCGCTTGTAGATTTATTCGATTGTTATTGTTGCGAGAAAAACTTGGAAATTCCTTTAGTATCCCTTAAAATCTTCTTTCTCACAAGTTTTTTTTTTCTGTCTCAAGATTTCTTTTGAACAATGTGATAATTCGAACACCTTCTTGGCACATTCTTCAAAGACATTATCATTATGAGGTAAAGATGCGAAATAGTCGTATGATTTTCCAGGCCACACATTCCGTAGATACTCGGCGATTAATTTTTCCATTATTCCTAAATCGACAACAACAATCGAGGTAAGACACTAGTAGAATATATTGCTAGCACTAGTTTAGAAATTGTAAATAGAGGGAGCGAACCAACCTTCGTCACCTCTAGGTGCCAAACAGTGATAGACATCACCCTGGCATTCGCAGACATTTCAAGTAAGATCGCGGATTGGCATGTGGCACCCGAGGTGTCCATGTCCGACCACCGATGGATAAGTTTCAACATAAAGTGCTGTGAAATAGTGAGCAGCCCCCGCCGGGACCCCAGGAAGACAGACAGGGAGTCGTTTCGTGCGCACCTGGAGAGATCCCTGGGAGCCTCACATATACCACAGGACATTACAACGGCTGAGCAGGTGGAGCAGGGCGTTGCATCTGTGAGATCAAGTATCATCAAATCATTTGAAAGTACCTGCCCGCTGCGCACTGCGGCTGTCGGGGGTCGTGCGACACCATGGTGGTGCACAGAACTTGGCAACCTCAGGACGCGAAGCAGGAAACTCTTCAACAGACCCAGAACCACACGGACTGGGAAGCTTACAACGAGCACCGGAAAGTGTACAAAGGGTTGATTCGCAAAAGACAACGGGAGGCATGGAGATCGTTCTGTGGTGGCATAGAGTCCACTACCTCAGCCGCCCGACTGAAGAAGATCATCTCGAAAGACCCAAATCAACAGTTTGAAGCGAGGGGACGGTACCTACACTACCGACCTAGCGGAGACTGCGGGGGTGCTGATGGACACACATTTCCCAGATTGTACGGTAGCACCTGACCTTGTTTGGCCCGAGTACGTCGCCCCGGACCCTACTGCTGTAGACTGGGCTGTGGCCGCTCGCATTGCAAGTGCTTCAAAAATAGCTTGGGCTATCAAATCGTTCCTTCCTTATAAATCACAAGGGCTGGATGGCGTGTATCCTGCTCTACTCCACTGGGGTTTGGAGATCATACTATACCACCTGGTGCGAATCTTCCGGGCGTGTATCGTCCTCAGATACATTCCCGGAGAATGGAGGGAAGTTAAAGTAATATTTATACCAAAACCGGGGAAATCGGACTACTCCGCGGCAAAATCCTATAGGCCTATCAGTCTAACGTCTTTTCTTCTAAAGACCTTAGAGAGATTGTGCGACAGAGAGATCAGGGATACGGCGCTAGTGGAACGCCCTCTTCATCCCAGTCAACACGCATACATCCCAGGAAGATCGACCGAGTCTGCGCTACACGCAGTGGTGAGCAGAATCGAGAGGTCGATGGAGGTCAAATCATCTACCCTGGGAGTGTTTATAGACATCGAAGGCGCTTTTGACCGACCAACCTTCGAAAGCATAACCAAGGCACTACAGGAACACGCCGTAACCCCCATGTTGTGTGGGCTGATTCGGCATGCCCTGGAGTGGCGAGCAATACAGATAAGTGTAGGGGATTCCACCGTCAGGGGTGTCGTTAGCAAGGGCTGTCCACAGGGTGGAGTCTTATCCCCGCTAATATGGGACATATTAGTTGACGACCTGCTGCGCCGGTGTTACGTGCCAAAGTGACGCTCCGACTCAACCGACGAGTTCGTCCAGCTAGCTGTGGAGACGGGGTGGTTTCGGCGACAACAAATGAAACAAGAGATTTTAGTTCGGGTGGCAGCAATTGGGCGCCACCTACTTTTATTTAAAAAAAAAGTAGGAAAAAGTTGGGGGGGTTAAGAGGAAGCAGAACAGAGAGCCCGGTCTGAAATTTTTCGACCGCACCGGGCACTCATTCGAGGTGGTCCGCTGTAACGCAGGTAGAGAAATCTCCCTAATTTTCTAGTTTTCTTTCGCTATCGGCACCTACCACATTTGAGACAATGATTTCAATATTAGAGATATTGGTAGAACTGATGAAATGTATGGAGGATTACGTACGCCCCGTGGAGACTGAGGCAACTACCTGGCGAAAAAGGTACTTGCCGCTGGGCACATCAGGTATGGACCGGACAAACACTTCACATCGAAAAACTCGGTTTAGAATTTCTAGTTCAACTGTACCTCCGTTAATGTTGATCCAAATTTCTCATACAGGGTCTCAAATGAAAGCCAAATAATGGAAAATTGATTCCGTTGAGCCGAATTTTCGATTTTTTTCTTCTGTGAAAAGTTACGGCTATCAAAAGTCGAAATTTCATCATTTTTTTCACAAAAAGCGCCTAAAAAGACATTTTAGAGTCGAAATTAAAAAATCCGCTTCAACGGATTCAAAGAGTTCAAAGAAAAGAAGATACTGTCCAAATTTTATTTCAATATCTTCATTGGCTGTCGAGTTACACTTGAACTCGTTTAACACGTAAATCCCTATACCAGCTTCCTCTTAATATGACTAAGTAAGTACAAGTGAAAGTGAGGTTACGAATCAACTGGAGTAAATAGTAGTAGTAATTTCGAGAGTCAACAGACGCAAACGGCGAAAGAACCTAACCTAACTTAAGCTACTCAACCGGTACAGCGCTGCAACGTTTACAGAAAGGCAGAAGGCCGTCGAAAATACACAAAAATATTACGGCAACAACGAGGACTCAGTTAGAGTCGTCGAAGTTCTAAAGAAGGCGAAGAATGTATAAGGCCGGAGGTCGGTAAGCGACCCGGACTCGATTCCACTCGGAAGGAGTGCCGCACGAAGGGTTAGTACCGTGACGAAGGCGAATGGTCTTAAAGATTAATCTTAGCTTTGCAGGGTGCTGATCAGACGGGCCCCGTGCTGGAGGAGGGTTCGCAGTGGTTGAGGACGAGTGAGGGCTGCTGATGGCTCGATCCGGAGGCGTGGAGTCGGCGGCGCCACAAAATAGCGATCACGGCCCCGAGAGAGCGAAGCGAGCTGAGCGTGGGGTCGAATCCGGAGGTGTCGCGGTGGCGGCGCCTCAAAATAGCGATTTGGCCCCGAGAGGGCGAAGCGAGCCGAGCAAGGGGTCGGATCCGGAGGCGTCCAGCGAGCTGCGCCTCAAAATAGCGATCGGGCCCCGAGAGTGGCTGAGCGAGAGGCGAATCCGGATGTGTCGCAGTGGCGGCGCCTCAAAATAGCGATGGGCCCCTAGGCGTAGTGAAGTGAGTCTCGAGAAATCAACTCGGACTAGAACCCTTGATGGAAGAAAGTCAGCATAGTCAGCACGAGCAATGCAGGTGTAAGGGAAACTTTACCTTGTCAAAAGGGTGTGACTATGAAGGACGAGATGGCCAGCCACGTGGACGAGTTCGTTTAAATCCCCCGAAGGGTGCAAAATTAGCTCCCGAAGAATACGACGAAATTACGAAGTTACGAGTGGAGTATTTTGCTAAATAGTGAAGCAGAAGTAATCCCCGAAGGAAGATTATCGAAATCTTTTACACTTTACGAACACTAAGAACTCTGTCCAGGTGTGAGTAATGGCCGGTGGTCAAGACGGAAAAGAAAGAAGCTAGGTGACCTGGCGAAGATTTAAAAGATAGCGACCGATCCGAAATTGGGGGGTGACCTCCTGCGCTAGTATCCCAATCACAAGGTAGCGATTCGAAATTCCCGCCCGGGGAGAAGAACCGACAGCTGTCATTGTCAAACGCGTACAGCGCCACGAAGCGCGCCGTCGAGTGAGAGGCGCGCCTGTCACTCGTCATACCATACACACGTCACGCCCGACAAACGTCTTGCCAGACACGCGACTTATTACTCAAAATGGAGGGCATTGCCAACATCCGTAATTTCAAGAAATGTCCCTAGACCCACGAATTTTTCTGGATTGTGACATTGGTTGCCTACCTGACGCAGACGTTTTGTAATAAATAAATTGAAAGTTTACCTACTGCGCCCCAATTATCGGCGTAAATATTCCCTAATTGCCAATTTTTTGAAAAAGGAGGAAGATAAAAAATAATGTAACGATAATGAAATTCAATTAGGATAGGTCAAAAAACTAAAATATTCATTCGGATATGTTACACTGAGAAGAATGTATTTTAAAAATCAGATTATGAAGATAATATTTTAGAAGTTACGCAATTTATAGTAGGAATAATTATTATTATATTTTTAATAATAGTACTGAGCGTTCATTAATGAAAGTAATCAGAGTAGCCCATGTTAGTCAAAATTTGACTATTGTCTGACTTTTGCAACAATTCAATCCTCACTGACATAGTTTACTCTGATTACTTTCATTAATAAACGCTCCGTACTTATTATAAATACTTATATTAAAATTTATAATTTCATATTCCCCCTTATTCACTAAGGGAATTGTTACGTAGCAAGTATTGTTGGCTATTGCTATCAACAATTAACTTTGTTGCTAGCAATATACAACAATACTTGCTACGTAGCAATTAATTAGTGAATAGGGAGGATTAATTATCTCTGACAAAAGTTGGATAATATTAACGATTAGTCATTCAGCATGAGTAAAACAATGATATCGATAATATTAATACTCTTGATGATGAGTCTTCTTTTTCATGGTTCTTTGAAATGAGAATCTGAAATGCAGGTACCTTCTCATTCAGGTGTGCCGATTAAATAGGTAGTACATAGCATACATCATTTTCATATGCACCTGAAACCCAATGTCATCATAATTATTATTATCATTACTTCAAGTGTAACCTACTCAAAATAAGTACCTACGATCAGCAAGTGGCGGGTATCTCAACTGGTGGGCGAGTTCCTAGGGTGAATGAATATATGTATGGAAGAGTCAACATACTCCAATATGTATCGTGTAATATTACTTGATCGACCATTATTTTGTAGGTGGGTGACGTCCTGTCCTTTTGATATTAGGTGACCCTGTGTGATGATGGTATTTCTTTGTGTACTTCATGTTGTACACAGATCCGGGATGGTCCTGTGGGACTATATATTATGCGTCCTTCGTCATTTTGGGGTTATAATTTCAATTTCCAAAATCTTCTTCATTACGTGGGTATTAGTAGGGCATTCCGTACCTGCCAATAATTTATTTTATCACTACTCTACAACCTAGCCCTATTAACGGTGTTCATACCATATAAGTGCACACTGGATTCTAATGCCGATAACAAACAATAACAAAACAAAACGTCTGCGTCAGGTAGGCAACCAATGTTACAATCCAGAAAAATTCGTGGGTCTAGGGACATTTCTTGAAATTACGGATGTTGGCAATGCCCTCCATTTTGAGTAATAAGTCGCGTGTCTGGCAAGACGTTTGTCGGGCGTGACGTGTGTATGGTATGACGAGTGACAGGCGCGCCTCTCACTCGCGCCGTCAAACACCAGCTGTCACTGTCAATTAATTAGCGTGTAAACAAGTTAGGCTAGGTGTCAATAAATGAAACAAACATTTGAGTAGCCCTTTCCCATAGCCGTCGCACCATGGGATTCGCATGGGGTGAAAGCCCTTTTTTATTCTTTGTCTCCCTGTGAGATAGGAATGTGTTACAACGATGGGAAGGGGGTTGAAAAAAATAAAACTTGTGATATTTTCGACAAATGCCCCACTTGTTGCCCTTTCCCATAGCCGTCGCACCATGGGACTCGCATAGTGTGCAAGCCCTTTTTATTCTTGGTCTCCCTGTGGAATAGAGATGTGTTACAACAATGGGAAGGAGGTTGAAAAAAATAAAACTTGTGATATTTTCGACAAATGCACCACTTGCGCAAGAATTTGTTACATATCTGCTTTAATGGGGTCTTCCACGACTTTTTTTAAAGCATCTTCTGCAAGTGCACTAGCCATTTAGTCGATCCAATTTTTTTTTTGTGGGGGACCCAAATTTCGAAATTGATGACGTCGCACAATTTTGTTTAATATCGTCATTATTTCCGGTAATGGATTAATGACGTTCTCAACGAAATTCGTTTATGTGATCAGCGAGTCCTACTCTAAGGGCCAACTGCACCGCTTTCACTCAAAAGTTAAAGCGGAGCTTAAGGCTTGACTACGATTATTAACAATTGTTGCTAAGGTTTAAGTTCCACTTAAATTTTAAGTGAAAGCGGTGCAGTTAGCCCTAAGACCCCAGACAGATAGTAAGTTTTCCTATCTCCGCCGCTGTGGACGACCCCATTGTGAATTGACCTTCGGCCGTGCAACGCGGTGTCGAATTGGTTAAGTGCGGGTGTGAGGGGACGTGACGGGCCCCAATATGAGATTTGGAAAGAATTGTCTGGTCCACTGGAAAATTTCACTGGCCAGCAAGTGATTACTTGCTAACTTCACTCAGGTCCGTTCCAGTCCCAATCGGCAATATCGTAGACCGACCCAGCCGATAACTTCATTCGAATGCACGAGTTCTCACTTTCACCACTAGATGTCATCACGGGTATTTAAAATCGAAATTTAAAATGAAGTTTCAAAATGTAAAGTGGGTTGCGAACCCAAGTGGTCAGGGATCCCACATTACTTATATTACTATTATGTAGTTTATGATGGGTGAAGTATAGGGATATGTTACAATTAAATCAAACAACAAAGCATAACACACATCTAGAAGCAAATAAAATATGAAACATATTTCTGCCAGGAACCAGGAATGGAAAAGTTGTGGGAATGAGGTTTTTGGTGATGG
Source organism: Salpingus planirostris (assembly GCA_949788335.1). NCBI lineage: Eukaryota > Metazoa > Arthropoda > Insecta > Coleoptera > Salpingidae > Salpingus > Salpingus planirostris. Next base: position 466,457 of record OX460918.1, read on the forward strand.
GAGGGCCGAAAAAACTAAATAAAATTTCAAAATTTAAATTTAAAAACCTCAACAATCATGTAACTTTGTAAAATTCATATTAAAATAAACTCCGAAAAATAAACTTCAAATAAAAATCAATTCCAAGAAAAATTAAATGAAAAACTTAAAAATTAACTCCAGAAAATTTACGATAAATAAAAATTAATTCATAAAAACAAACAAAAAATCTACAATCATTCAAAGTTTCCGATAAACCAGGGGAATTCCTTGGGGTTTTTGTTGTCGCAAAATAATTAATAACGTCTTCATAAAAGGAATTTTGACTTACTAAATTTTTAACTAGTTCTTTTTTGATTGATATCAACGCGACATTAGTAAGCTTTTCCTGCCTCATAGAATTTTTCGCATAAGTTTTAATCTGTTTCAAAGTAGAAAAGCTCCTTTCAGCCGATGCAGAAGTCACGGGTATAGTGACAATAAGACAGATCAGATTAAACAATTTTGGCATCACTTTATCAAGCCCACTCTCACGCATGAATTTGAACATCTCCAAAGGAGTTTTTGAGTTCCCTAAAATTTCGTCCAAATAAAGAACCGACAACTCATTTTTGAGTTTCTCGTGATCAAACAAGATTAGACTATCAAAACATTTCTGTGAGAAAAATTTAGAAGATTTTTCAAAATTCGTGTACTCTAATACATCTAAAAATGATAATTTAATGAGATCACTGAATCTTATCAATTTGATTGATAACGGTATCGAAAATTTCGCAATAAATTTGCATGAAAACTTGTTCGAGGTCAGCAATGCCAGTATTCTTTCGTCTTTTCGTAGCTAACTGTCCGAAATCAATACTGCCGATAACATTATCGAATTGAGTATTAGAATTGCTATAATCGGTAAAAACTTTAATTAATGAATTCAAACGGGATTTCGAATAAACCGCATGAGTAAATTTCGATTATAAAATATTAGAAACAATGTCCGTGTGCTTGAAAATTAAATTGAAAACTTCTAACTGAATATTAAATTCACCGTCTTCCAAAAATTCTTGAAACCACAAGATTCGCGAATAGACACACTGTCTCAAAAACTTCAATTAATTTGATTCTATTGGAGTGGACAGTGGATACAACGCGTGACGTGAAGTTCTATCGCGTATTTGAAGTCGTGGGCAAGCGACTTCCGCAAATTTCATCTGGAACATGGGTTTGTTTTGAAGATTTGGAGAAAAAAGCAGAAAATTCCGTCAAATTTCAACTTTATCGATGGCCTTACAGGAATAACTTAAAACTAAATTCAAACAGTGAGCATGACAATGAAGCGCTTGAGGAGCAACGGATCGAATTTTGGTCTGTAGTCCATTTACATGTCTCATGTCCTGACATAACCGCCGCACCGTCATAAGTTTGTGCAACTAATTTGTAAGGTAGATTAAATTTGCCAAAAGTATCTAATAAAAAATTTGATAAATCGTTCGCGGCCAGTATGGCCAGTACTGACGTCAAAAAAACCTAAGAATCTTTCTACCATAGAATCAATTTTAACGTATCGGAATATTACAGAATGTTAGGACTTGCAGATAACGTCTGTGGTTTCGTCAACCTGCCATGAAATAAATTTGGATTCCTGGATTTCGTTTTCAATTTTGATTCGAACTATATAGCTGGCGTTTTTTATCTCTGCCAACGGCCGCGCAGAATCCGAATGATTCTTTGGGTGAGTTCGGGATTTCGAGCTACAAACTGCACGAACAGTGGCGTAACACAGAAAGGGGTATAATTGAATAAAAACTCATAAATTGGAATAACAAACAACAATTTTGTAAATTTAATCAAACAGCATAAGAATAATATGATTCAAACGTGGTAGGTACATACATCAGCTTATTGTAGGCATATAATTGAGTTTTTCCTTATTTATATAACCGCATTTCAATGCAATATCATAAGATACCGGCGTTACTGAGCAAGTTTGGAAGCCGCGCGAGAGGCGTTTCATGTTTCCATGGTTACGGACGAGTGCGCTGCTTGGCCGTTGGCACAGATGAAAAACGCCAGCCATATGAGTGATCGACTCTATCAACTCATTTTGAATGGTTTTAGATGTGCCAGGAAACACAGAAAAACGTTTTTAAATTTACGCCCCATTTACTAATTAAATATAATACTTATTTCCTTAGAATTGCCCCTGTTGAGAGTTGAGAGAGTCATCTCCTTCGTCATGACTGCGGAATGCGAGCTCTTGTTTAGCCAAATGTATACAAATTTCGATCAAACGTTTTGTTATTTCGCGGTTATTTTTTACTGATTCGTTAAAATTTTGAATTTCGATGGTACGTGCGGTATTCAAAGCCACAGCAATATTTTGTTGGCCTAAAAGGTGTAATTTACATAAGCACGACAAATGATCTTTACTTTTGTTACGGTCCGTTTTCCACAAATAGTACATCACCTACAAATTACCGCAAATTAGCCAAATATTACCCAATGAGACAACATACCAACTTTCTGATATCATACTTCTACAATTTTCTTCGATCGTTGTAGCTTTTCATTTAACATCCTGCACCTTGTTAATACTGTCACGAGTAGATTTAGGGGTACGGTAGAACGTCCACTCGTAACTTTAGGGTTTCCGCAAGAAATACAAATATCTAAATGGTATGCGATATTTATTAATAAATCAAGGTAAATTTGGAATAGTGGCCTAAAGAGTCCTGAAGGGTAGCTTACAACTAGTCATGCTTAGTAGTGGTTTAAGGTACTTACATTGCATACTTGAACGGGTCTTTCTGAATTCGTCGTCAGATCACCACTGTACGGAAGCCCCCTGGGGTCAACATACTTCTCTAAATTATCTCAATATATTGAGAAAATATCTCATTATATTGAGGAAATATCTCATTATATTGAGATAATATCTCATTATATTGAGGAAATATCTCATTAAATTGAGAAAATATCTCATTAAGTATAGTGTTGAAAAGATTTTGATTATACTTCAAAGACGTAATAGCCTTTATCTTCATCATTTGTAGAGTTGTGTGCAATTGTGTGTGAAAATTTCTCAAGGTTTGGGATAATTACGACGTGGAAATAAAAAATAATTCCGAAGATATTGAGCGATTTAGTAATCGATGGATGTATATACATATACAGGGTGTCTCATCGATTATGGCCAATTTTTTCCTGAAAAAACTACCAGAGCTAATGTTTCCAGAAAAGCAGTATGCGCGTGGGATACTGAGAGGTAGGTCTAGAAAAATCAGCGAATTTTTTGTCAAAAAATAAAGCGTCGGGACGCCAGAAGCGTTTAATCGAGTAACACCCATACTCGCGAAAAGACATAGTTGCGAAAACCCATACTTGCGAAAAGCCGTAGTCGCGAAACCCCATACTCGCGAAAAGACATAGTCACGAATTCCCACAATCACGAATGGACATAGTTTCGAATCGGCTGACGTAGGGACCGATTACGACATCCTATATGATAAGCGGGGCCTCAAGCCGAGCGTTCGCCAGGCGCGCTGCTGGCGCACTGCTGGCGTATTTACGGTCAGAATTTCACGGGAAAAATCGCAAAATTGGTCATTTAAAAGGCAGAAAAGGCCACAGACTAACCCCACAGTGTTTTCCGCCACAAATTAAGCTTTTTTCGGTGATTTAAAAGTTAGAAAATCTGCCGCGACGTACATCGACCACGTTTGTGTTTAAAAATCGCAAATTTGCTCATTTAAAAAGCACGAAAGGCCACAGAACAACCCCACAGTGTTTTCCGTGAGTTTTCCACAGATTCTCCGACCCAAATTATGCCTTTTTCGGTGGTACAAAAGCTTGAAAATCTGCCACGACGTATATCGACCACGTTTGTGTTTAAATATCGCAAAATTGTTCATTTAAAAAGCACGTAAGACCACAGAACAACCCCGCAGTGTTTTCTGTGAGTTTTCCACGGATTTTCCGACCAAAATTATGCCTTTTTCGGTGGTACAAAAGCTTGAAAATCTGCCACGACGTATATCGACAACATTTTAATCTGAAATGGGTTTGTGAGCACCTTTCGTCAACTTCCGAGTTCAATGGTATCGTATCGTAGCATGTTGCTAATAGTATTGCATCTTCTCACAATCACCGTTTACCGATTAACTATTCGCAATCTAAAACGTGAGTGATCTGCGTCCGGTCTATTCCCTAATCAACTGATGTTTCTGCAGTACGAGAAAAATCAGCTGGTGGTAGTACCGAAGGTAAAACAGTAACTACACTCGAGTAGCTCATGTCAAAACCCGGGGTGTAATCGACACCAAGAAAGTATCTTCCGCAGTTTGGCGCATGGAAAGGCCCCTCGTGACTCTGTTAGGTAATGGAACGAGCCCCGATCTCCAAAGATAACGACACCCACCGAAAGCTCTTGGCAGAATGCTCCGAAAAAGTTGCCCATCGCATACCAGTTTTCGTCTGTACTTTTGGCCATACTCTTGGGGTTGGGGTGCTGTCTCATCACGGGGCTCTGTGGACCAACAGAGGGTCGGCGGCACAGTGCTGTCTAATTTTGACTAGGGGGTGCGTCACCACCACATCGATCCTCATTCCTAACTCACCCGCAATTACTCATTATCAGTTATTGGGTCGTTAATTACTCAGTACTCAGTGATTACGCACCCTTTTCCTCAATTTCCTGGAACTCCGACATTTGGAGGCTGGCAAACTGAAACGTCAAATGTTAATGTGTCATTCAAATGACAGATATGATACAGTTTATATTCGCTCTTGATTTTTTTTGCATCGGACGTCAAATAAAGAAGTTATGGCTTGGGGCGTTTTTTATAAGACAGCCTGTACATACGTATCTCATTATGCGTAACAATTTTGCCATCGCCATTGCACAAAATTGATGAAATACGTTTTATCTTATGAATTATTATAATTTGTTGAAATCAAAAGATTGTTTGAATTTTAATAACTATTCTATTTATATGAGACAAATATAATGTGCGTTACAGAAATTCTCTTAAGCCTTCTTTCATCAGTTGCCATTTTATGGAATATGCATATGCAGTAACTTGCTTGCGTAGGGTACTGATGCGAAGTGATTAAAGAAACATAGCCCTGCTTCAGGTGCAGCTTCTCCACTAAAAATGAAGACGTAAGTAATCCCCGGGAAAGTGTAAGGTCGAAAATGTCTGTGCACAGAGAGCCATAAAGTTGAGTATAGTTCAAACGATTTTATAATCACTGAAACTATGGAATATTTTTTAACGCGATGTTGCACGAAGTCAGCGCAATATTGAGGTGTCACATTCTTGTGACATAATCAATTCCCCCCGGGGGCGAAGTGCCAGCCTTTTTTTGCGGAGGTCCATCTTACATTTTTCTCCAGATTAAAATGAGGTAATTAATTGGTGATTGAGAATCCAGAATCAATTCTCTCGAAAAAAGGGCAACTTGTTCGAGGTCGCGCGCTGAGCCGTTCACGAGTTATGGGCGGTTTTATCGATGACTTCCGCGACCAAAAATTGTAAATTTTGTACGGTATTTAATAGTAGGCGATGATGGTGTTGTGGTTCTTATCTGTGTTCCTTTTTTGAATGGATATGTTACAAGAACTTATCGCTCTATGAAAGAATTATTGAAGGTAAGTCTCCTAACAGTGTTGGATTTTTCTCTGAGCGTGTTATATTGTACGAAACGTATATACTATACTTGTAAACCTACCTTAAGATTATTTCTTACTCTTTATTGAAATATGCTTATTTAGCAAATGTAGCAAAACGCAAATTGTAGAGGAGTCTCATCTCCGCAGAATGATAGTAGCTTTCGTTTACTTCACATCGTTATTGTTGTTCTCAACATTAATAAATTTGTCGAATAAATCTTTTTAAAAATCAAAAGTGTATTTGGCAAAAGTTATTTGGCGCAGTCGGTAGGATTGGCAGAAGAAATTGTTGGCGGTACCTTCCTCAACAAAATCTTGTGGATCAGCACTTAGTCTGTCAAACCGGAAATTAGTTTAAGTGAAAAGGAAAACAATCAATCAAAAATCGCGAACGCGAACGGAAATAAAATTCAAGTGAATAATAAGTTTCCAACCGAAGAAATTCATCATCGTTTAAAGAAGACGGAAGGGACGTCTCATCTCAATGAAGAGGATACTAATGTAAGTACTGCTCATCCTTCTACTCAGATCCCTAAAAACATTTCATGTCAATTCCTGAAATTGATCCTTTGGAAGAAGTCGCTAATTTGCTTGCACGTGTTGCAATAAACAACGAAAACGCGTTACCAGAACCACCGAGACCAGAACCAGCAATGGCAGCAGAGTTTCAAACATCGTTTTTAAAAGCAATCCCCGAATTTAATGGAGACCCTGCCAAACTCGCAGACTTCATCAGTGCCGGAGACTTCATCATCAACCAATTTTTCGTGGCAAATGACCCCAACGCGTTCATCAATAAATTTCTGATACTGTCCATCAAAAACAAATTGACCCATAGAGCAAGTCAAATTGTTGGAACTCGCGACATCAACACTTAGCAACAATTAAAGAATTTGTTACAACAAAGTTTTGCGGATCAACGTGACGAAAATTCCTTGCTTAGAGATTCAATGCTTCTAAAACAAGAAAATGAAACCCCACAACAATTCAGTTCCCGATGCCTCGATATGAAAAGTTTCTTGATGGCACATCTAGCAATAACTGAAAACAATGCGAACATCAGAGGTGCAAAAATTCGAATGTTCGACGATTTAACATTAAAAGCCTTTTTAAGCGGTTTTAAGGAACCATTAGGATCTGTGATCAGATCTCGTGGTCCACCAACCATCGAAATTGCATTGGCACACGTCCTCAGTGAAGAAAATTTAAATTACTCCCGAAATCGCACAAATCATCTGTTTGTCCAGAAGAAACTAATTCATCAATCGCATCAGTATAGACCAACGTTCAATAACTATACTCCGAAACCCAATACGTATCAAAATTAAGTACAATTTCGACCAGCTACGTCTTTTCCAAGACCACAGGCGAAAACATCATTTCCAAATTCGTTTCCGAATACACGCCCACCATTCAACCCGTCTTACAACAGTTACAACCAAAATAATACGCATCAACCACGTCCATTCGCACCGAATTTTAATACAAACCCGAGACCTCAATACCATAATAATTTCGGTAAATCTACTCAAAATACGAACGTATTTAGACTAAATGGATATAGGAATTTCCCCAGACCGGAACCTATGGACACTTCCTCAGCCAATTTTTCTAGAAGAACCAATCAGCAACAAAACCCACGATATCCCTCTGAACTTCCACACATCGAAATCCCCGAATTAAATGCGAGATTCATGATCGACACTGGATCTACTAAATCGCTAATGAAACCCGAGCTTGCTTATCACTATCCACGGTTTGTCCTAATGTAGATCGTCTCGATACGACATGCGCAGTAGATGTTGGCTCCGCCCACTTTCATTCAAATCTAGTTACATTCCGGTACCTGATTTCCCTAAAATTTTCATCTATAAACGTCACAAAAAGTCGTGATCTTTACGTGTGTTTTGAGTATTTTTAAGGAGTTTTTCGAATGTAATCAGTGAATTTAGTGACCCTGTAGTGAATTCTAGTAACAAGCAATTGAAGCAAGATGCCGAAATGTGGCGTAACTCATTGCCAAAATGTAGGAAAAATTGAAGGAGTTTGCTCGGGAGTTTGTCTGCTTAGAACCTCAACAAATTCAATTTTAAGAAAATAGATTTTGTGAAGATAGATTCCTAACCAATTGGAAAGAATACCGGGGTAGGTGGTAGCATGTTAGAATGTGGTAACATATTGAGATGTAATCATAATTTTCACGTTATTATATCTTTACTCACATGAAAACGCTTTTCAAACTGACAATTTACCTGAAAATTACCATTGAAATACAAGAAAATGATGGAAAACGGGACATTTAATGTATACAAACATGTGGGTTTCCCCCAATCCCCACACCATCTGAATGTCATTTTTGGCAACCAAATACCCAAATGGGGTGCCAACCTAAAAACTGGAAAATAACTATGGCATTTTCGCGCATGCGGACTTCGGAATAGTTGAAAAGACAAACCGTGGATTACTAAGATAAGATCATTGAAGATTTCTTTCAAATACAAACGGCTCACACAACCACTCAACACAATGAAAGCGTTTTAATCCCCTTGCCTCGTTTATTCAGAACACCTGGATATCACAAATTTCATTTATTCGATTTCAACCCCCAATATGACGGTTTAATTGGTTTAGACCTCCTTACTGACCTTGGAGCTCAAATTGATTATAGCTCTCGTAAAATAATCACACACGCAACAGAAATTCCAATAATTCTCGATAATGTTGAACAACAACAGCAACAACCCCCTGTTATCTCCACATTTTTAATCCCTGCAAGAACAGAAAAAGTTGTTCAAATCCCTGTTTGCAATATGAAAATTGATTCAGGCCTCATTGAACACAGGAAATTCGACTCCGAGCTACAAATGCCAGCCGCTTACGTTAGCGTTAAAGATGGAAAAGCACTGACGACACTCATTAATATCTCCGAGATAGATAAAAAAATTCGATTGTTCAAACCCATCGAAATAATTCCCGTTGAAACTCAAATCGAAAATCTAAACTACCAAGAAACTTTCGAAACCCAAAACATGGATCCAATTTTGACTCAAAACCTTCAAAAATTAAGACTTGATCACATGAACGAAGAAGAAAAGCATAACATCGTGTCCTTATGCACTGAATACAAGGACATATTCTTTTGCGAACAAATTCCACTCACTTTTACCAACCAGATTAAACATAAAATAAGAACCACCGACGATAAACCCGTCTACACTAAAAGCTACCGATACCCTCAAGTACATCGAGACGAAGTCGCTACACAAATGAAGAAAATGCTAAAAGACGGCATAATCCAGCCCTCAACTTCCCCCTGGAGTTCCCCAGTATGGGTAGTGCCCAAGAAATTGGATGCTACTGGCCGAAGGAAATGGAGAGTAGTCATTGACTACAGAAACTTAAATGAGAAGACCGTAGATGACAAGTATCCCTTGCCGAACATCACGGATCTATTGGATAAATTGGGAAAATGCCAATATTTTACGACGTTGGACCTAGCAAGTGGGTTCCATCAGATCGAAATGTTCCCCGAAGACATCGAAAAAACCGCATTCAGCACAGAACAAGGTCATTACGAGTACAGACGCATGCCCTTTGGACTCAAAGATGCTCCATCGACGTTTCAAAGAGTCATGGATAATATTCTGAGAGGATTCCAAAACGAGACATGTCTTGTCTATCTAGACGACATAATCGTGTATTCCACCTCTTTACAAGAACACATGGAACGACTTAAAGAAGTATTTGAACGTCTAAGAATTACCAACTTCAAAGTTCAATTGGACAAATGCGAATTTCTCCGAAAAGAAGTTCAATACCTTGGACATGTCATCACCCCCGAAGGCGTATTACCAAATCCTGCTAAAATAAAAGCTGTAATCGATTACCCGTTACCGAAGACGCAAAAAGAAATCAGAGCTTTTCTCGGACTCCTAGGATACTACAGGAAATTTATTAAAGATTTTGCTAAATTGACGAAACCCATGACTAGATGCCTCAAGAAAAATGCGAAAGTAAAACACGACACCGAGTTTCTCGAATGCTTCGAGATCTCCAAGAAACTGCTCACTAATCATCCCATACTACAGTACTCGGATTTTAATAAAACCTTCAATCTAACGACCGATGCATCGAATATTGCATTAGGTGCGGTGCCATCGCAAGGCGATATCGGCAGTGATCTTCCGATCGCTTACGCCTCTAGAACACTCAATGAAACTGAACAAAAATATTCGACAACCGAGAAAGAACTATTAGCAATAGTTTGGGCGACCAAGTATTTCAGACCCTACATTTTTGGCCGAAAATTCCAAATTTTTACCGATCATTAGCCACTTCAATGGTTATTTTCGTTAAAGGAACCTAACTCTAAATTAACCAGATGGAAATTACGTTTTGAAGAATACGATTACGTCATCATGTATAAAAAAGGTAAATCTAACACCAATGCGGATGCTTTATCTCGAGTGCAGATAAACCCAACAGACACCCAGTCTATGCAAGTTGAAATAGATGAAACATCCCACGCATCTTTTGAAGATCCATTCCCCTCAATTCGAACACCTGAACCTTGACGATATCAGAGTACGAAGCCCTTTCGATATTACGGAAGTAATGGATTTTCCACCTTTCACCCCAATTTTGAACGAACCCGTAAGCGAAACACCAGTACCAATAGAAATTCCAGCGAATTCGACAAATTCCGTTTCCTCACAAATAGATAGTACTCCAAGTATTCCTATTTGCCAAGACGCCATTGAAACAAAAGAGAAACAGTTCATAATTACCACCGTGAACTATAACCCATTAAAACCAGTAAATCAACTTGGAAACCGTGTCATAGTAAGAGCACAAATCAGTAGAGATTACAACGAAACTCAAATTTTGGATTTGCTTATACAGTATTGCGAACCGAAAAAGAAATACTATTGTTACTTTGATACCAACAAAATGTCTGAAGACTTTTCTCGAGTTTATCTCAAGACCTTCAACCTCAACAAACCTTTACTGTACAGATGTTTGAATAGACTTGTCGTTATAGCGAATGAGCAAGACCAGCAAGAAATAGTTAGAAACTATCACGAAGGAAAATCCGGACACCGTGGAATTCAAGCAACACACTCCGCCCTCAAACAGAAATATTTCTGGCGAGATATGATGAATACCATCTCGACATACATAAAAAATTGTCCGATATGTATGAAAACAAAGTACGAAAGACATCCACCAAATATTCCCCTGAATGTCACAAATACACCAAGCAAACCATTCGAACATCTTTCTATGGATTTATTCCAAATCGAAAAACAAAGCTTTTTAACCATCATAGATGCTTTCTCGAAGTATTGCCAAGCTTATGCTATCACCAGCAAAACCGCGATAGAAGTAACAGAGAAACTTATAGAGTTTTTCTCACACCATGGCGTACCTCTACAAATAACTTGTGATAATGGAACCGAGTTCAAGAATGAAACACTTCAAGGACTTCTCAAATTACACAAAATCGACATCCACTTTACGACCCCAAGACATCCTCAATCCAACGGATTAATAGAACGACTTCATTCTACATTAATTGAAATCTACAGAGTCATCCAAGAAACTACACCGAAAGAAACACCCAAAAGAACAATGCTTTACGTAGTTATTGCATATAACCACACAATTCATTCATCGACAGGTTATACACCATTTGAACTAATCACAGGCCATACATCAGCTAGAGATCCATTTGACTTATTTTTAGACGAGTTTTACATGGAAAAATACGTCGACGATCATAAGAAGAAAATGCAAGTTACCTACGAAAAAGTAAAAGAAAAACTACAACGGAAAAAGGAACAAGTTGTGAACCAACGCAACAAGAATTTTGATCAACAAATATTCAAAATCGATGATGTAGTTTACATCAAAACATTCGAACGATCCAAAAATAAAAATCGTTACAATGGCCCTTTTGTCATCATGGCAATTGACGAACGGAACGTATGTCAGTTGAAGGATAAATTTAATAAAATAACGCAAAATCATCTGGATAACCTGAGACATCCTGTTGTTTCAGATGTCTCATCTGTGTCACCTTCACCAACTCCAGTCAGCCACCAGTAATAACAAAGATAGAAAACAATCCCGGATTATTTCCCCACAAACTCGGATCAGCAAAAAACCAAATAGGTAAATGAACAATAATAAAAACAATAAACCTCTCACCTTTAATAAATCAATATCACAAAATTTCTGACAATGCCGACAAATTAAACGAATCATTTCATAAAATAGATACAGATATTGTAAAAACCCGTAGGGGCTTTTGATTGCAGGTCGCAGTACCCAGAGATCCGTCTCGATCTCTGCAAAGGGTCGAGGTGACTTTGACCGGTACTGCTTGCTTTTAGTCGGGGGTTGGTTATTAACTTTACACTGTTGTAGTAACTGTTTAACTATTGTACTGTGTTCCCTTTAATTGGTTTTTGATTAGCATTTATACATTTCATTATTGCCGAGTAATGAGTATCGGCGAATCTATACAGATCCGTACTATTTATTATTTAGCCTGTCTAAGTATAAGAATGGTGCCTAATCTAAATTTCCGTTCCTGACCTGTACGGATTCTCGCTGACACAGCGCCGTAGGTCGGTCAACGTTCAGTCTAGTCGCGACGATGCGTTTATTGTTATTTTCTGTCGTAATTGACCTAGTTATTAGTCTCCGCGACTTTGGATGTTTTAATCTGTTTTCGGAGATTAAACATTCTGCCGCATCTCAGATGGTTGGGAGTGTGACGGTTGGAGCTGTCATTTCCCTTCCAGGTTGTGGCTGGTCCGCTGGGAGTTGATTGTGGAGCTGCGTTCTGCATCTCTTCCAAAATGTGTCTGCTGTAACACAAATGCTTAGAATCGTTAATAGCGATGTCGTCGTCCAGCTTGTTGTTTCGAGCTCGTCCTCGATCTCGTGTTCTCTTGGTTGCTGAGATCGCTTCGCTTGTCTGAATTCGTCAATCCTCAGCACTGGTTCTGTGATGTTGGCGGGGTTGCTACCGTGTTGGGTTATCATCTCGCCAGTCTGGATTGTAGTTTTGATAACTTGTTCCGGGATTTGGTGTGCTTGGTCCATACGAACGCTCAGGAGTGTTGCATCATATCGACATGTCTCGTCGATGTGATTCTGGGCCATCTCACGGGATGAGTCGAGGATGTGGATCTTCAGTACGCTCGTGTAACCCCTGATAACTTTCTTATCGTAACATCGGCCCAATATGTATAGTCTCAATGAGACCTGTACCATTGGCCGTCTTGGAGGAGGCGTCGAGTACCAGCTTTGTCGTCGTGCTAGCCTCCCGGGTGTCGAATTGGTGAGGTATGTATCCTCGACCGTCCTCTCGTTGGTGGTGTCAAAGCGCTTGTCACACTCTTTGTTGTTGTTGTTGTTAGGTAGAGGGATGTTCGGCTTACCAGCAGGGGTGGCTCTAGTCGTCAAATTGTCCACCTCCGCCACTATGTCCTCGCATCTGGATTCGATAGTCCACATTCTATTGTCGAACAAATGTGGATCTACCGCCTCCGCCTTCTGCTTGCGTCGTCTACACGCATGTTCTGCGTCCTCCACCGCCGTTCCGTCTAACCCGGTGGTGTGGTCCGCCGTCAACGCTGCTGAGAATGTGCCGTGTGCACCCTCTGGGTTCATGTGTCCTCCCCCGTTTGCAGCCATCTTTGGAAAATCTGCGAACTCTCTCCACGTTTCCTTGCACTTACGCTCGATTCGGTCAAAATAATCTGTGTAGTGAAGTACGCGTGATCTCCGACGTCCAGATCCTCCGACTGTCTGTGGTTTCCTTGTGACGCCTCCATCCATCCGCTCAACAAGTTTTCCCTGGTGGCGAGTTATTCTTGCGTCTTGCGGAATGGATCGTCTTTTTGACCCAACTCCTCTTGAGCCCGGGCCAGCTTGTTCGCTTGCTCCATTTTCGTTGGTTTTTTCTTTCACTCTCGATGGACCATGTAAAAACCCGTAGGGGCTTTTGATTGCAGCTCGCAGTACCCAGAGATCCGTCTCGATCTCTGCAAAGGGTCGAGGTGACTTTGACCGGTACTGCTTGCTTTTAGTCGGGGGTTGGTTATTAACTTTACACTGTTTTAGTAACTGTTTAACTATTGTACTGTGTTCCCTTTAATTGGTTTTTGATTAGCATTTATACATTTCATTATTGCCGAGTAATGAGTATCGGCGAATCTATACAGATCCGTACTATTTATTATTTAGCCTGTCTAAGTATAAGAATGGTGCCTAATCTAAATTTCCGTTCCTGACCTGTACGGATTCTCGCTGACACAGCGCCGTAGGTCGGTCAACGTTCAGTCTAGTCGCGACGATGCGTTTATTGTTATTTTCTGTCGTAATTGACCTAATTATTAGTCTCCGCGATTTTGGATGTTTTAATCTGTTTTCGGAGATTAAACAGATATTGAATACTTCAAAAAAATGACCAGTCATGATTACGGAGCAATCTTAAGAAACATAATCTACGAAATATCTCAAAAATTCTCTCAAATTATACCCGAATTCAAGAAACCTCGACGATTCAAACGTGGATTAGTCGACGGAATTGGATCAGCGATGAAATTCATCACAGGCAACCTTGACGCCAGTGACGGAAAACGATATGACGAAGCCATACTACAATTACAACAAACGCAAAATAAACACAAAGTTTTATTAAAAGAACAAATTTCTTTGACAACTCTGGCCATCAACAAATTCAACGACACCATCACCAAATTACACACGAATCAAATTCAATTAACAAATAGAATCAATCAATTCCAAACCGAAATTGAACAGAACAAGCTGAACAACATAGAAATGTATTGTTTTATCAATGTCCACACCGTTTATCTTCAACTCTTGACCAGCCTTAATACCATTCTCCGAATGTTAAACACTTTGGAAGATGCAATGACCTTTGCAAAGTTATCTACAATGCACCCCTCGATTATCGAATCTGAAGATTTAAACAACGAACTCATCAAAATTCAAGAACATCTCATGGAAACCAAACTACCGTTTGAACCGACACTAAGCAACATCAATTTCTACGAAAAGATAATTAAAATCAAAGCGTACCAAATCAAAGAAACAGTCACATTTATTTTTGAAATACCACTAACCCAAAATTTAATCTACGATTATTATCATTTATATTCTCTTCCCATCCAAAAAGAAAATTCAATTTTCCAATTAATAATTCCTCAAAGTAAATTCCTCCTCCTTACCGAGCAGTCATACATTTCGACGGACGAAAACTGTGAAGAAATTCAACCAGAAGAATATCTGTGTCGATACCTCGAGTCATCAACATCACCCGACTTACCTTGTGAAGTTCAATTAATTCGATATGAACGATCAAATAAATGCACACCCCACCATACCAAGATACTTGATATGAAGACCCAGAAGATTAACTCAAACCAATGGTTAATCATAACACCGATCGAAACCGTTACAACTCTCACTTGTGACCAAGAAACCGAATTACTACCATTATTTGGAACGTACCTTGTCCAACTACAAAATGGATGCAAGATCAAATCCAATACGACGATTCTTCAAACCAATCAATTCGAAGAACATGAAGTCAAAATTATCAAGATACCCGATGTCCCCATCGATCTTGATAAACATATCATTCATCAATACGATAAGATGCCACCATTATCGATTGACCAAATCAACCTTGACGATCTCAACAAGATGAAAATCAAAATGGGTGAAGTCAATAAAGAACTTGACGCCGATTCAACTATAATCCACTACAAGATCAGTCCTCTTACAATAATTGTAGCAATCAGTCTTGTACTAATGATTATTGTTCGTTTTAGACACAAATTGATCTCCTTATTTAAGAGGATCAAAAGCCGATCAAAAGCCACAATTCACATGAAAAATTACCTTTTTCCGATGCGCTCTAGAAGCATTTCGTAGATTTTTTGACGCTCTTTCGAATGCGTGGCCGCCCATCCCGATCGGAGCTTCGGTTCGAAAGTAATGGTCTATTGAATATTTCGAGCAAAATTTGTACCCAAAGTGATGGATTTTGGAAAAAATCGAAAATCACTAAATGTCGTCCAAATTGAAATCCAGACATTTTTCCCGATAGATTTTGAGCTAACTAAGCGATTCCCGGGTCGTGCGACTCAATAGCTCCACTAATAACGAAGTTATAGCCGTTTGAAAATTTTACACTATTTTCAACGGTACGGCAATATTAGACGCATTTTCTCACTTCAGATGGTTCCATTAGAACCCAATTTAAATTTGCCGTCGATATCTCAACAAATAAGGAAGTTACAGCACTTTGAAATTTTCAAAAAGTTGAAAATTCGAAAAATCAAACATTTTTTTCTCTTCAGATGAACCAATACCGGGCACATGTATCTACTCCAGGTGTCACAATAAGAAGCCAATTTGAATTTTTTATCGATATCTCGACTAATAAGAAAGTTTCGCCACTTTGAAGCTTGCGAAAATCGTTGAAATTTTCGTAAAAATTTCATGTCAAAAATTTAAAAAGCACGATTCTCGGTCAATTCGGAACTTTTCGCACATCTCCATACTGTCTTCGATAGATTTTTCGATTGTCTTCCGATTTCCGGGTAGCACGAATCGATATCTCGATCGGTTCAAAAGTTAGACTGGTTTTAATTTTACGAGACCGATGATTTTGTGATTATTCGGAGGCCACAATTCACATGAAAAATTACCTTTTTCCGATGCGCTCTAGAAGCTTTTCGTAGATTTTTTGACGCTCTTTCGAATGCGTGGCCGCCCATCCCGATCGGAGCTTCGGTTCGAAAGTTATGGTCTATTGAATATTTTGAGCAAAATTTGTACCCAAAGTGATGGATTTTCGAAAAAATCGAAAATCACTGAATGTCGTCCAAATCGAAATCCAGACACCTTTCCCGATAGATTTTGAGCTAACTAAGCGATTCCCGGGTCGTGTGACTCGATAGCTCCACTAATAACGAAGTTATAGCCGTTTGAAAATTTCACTCTATTTTCAACGGTACGGCAATATTAGACGCATTTTCTCACTTCAGATGGTTCCATTACAACCCAATTTAAATTTGCCGTCGATATCTCAACAAATAAGGAAGTTACAGCACTTTGAAATTTTCAAAAAGTTGAAAATTCGAAAAATCGAACATTTTTTTCTCTTCAGATGAACCAATACCGGGCACATGTATCTACTCCAGGTGTCACAATAAGAAGCCAATTTGAATTTTTTATCGATATCTCGACTAATAAGAAAGTTTCGCCACTTTGAAGCTTGCGAAAATCGTTGAAATTTTCGTAAAAATTTCATGTCAAAAATTCAAAAAGCATGATTCTCGGTCAATTCGGAAGTTTTCCGCACATGTCCATTCTGTTTTCGATAGATTTTTCGATTCTCTTCCGATTGCCGGGTAGCCCGAATCGATATCTCGATCGGTTCAAAAGTTAGACTGGTTGTAATTTTACGAGACCGATGATTTTGTGATTTTTCGGAGGCCACAATTCACATGAAAAATTACCTTTTTCCGATGCGCTCTAGAAGCATTTCGTAGATTTTTTGACGCACTTTCGAATGCGCGGTCGCCCATCCCGATCGGAGCTTCGGTTC
Organism: Salpingus planirostris; assembly: GCA_949788335.1. NCBI lineage: Eukaryota > Metazoa > Arthropoda > Insecta > Coleoptera > Salpingidae > Salpingus > Salpingus planirostris. The sequence continues at coordinate 483,757 of OX460918.1, forward strand.
GAAAGTTATGGTCTATTGAATATTTCGAGCAAAATTTGGGTACAAAGTGATGGATTTTCAAAAAAATCGAAAATCACTAAATGTCGTCCAAATCAAAATTAAGACACTTTTCCCGATAGATTTTGAGCTACCTAAGCGATTCCCGGGTCGTGTGACTCGATAGCTCCACTAATAACGAAGTTATAGCCGTTTGAAAATTTCACTCTATTTTCAACGGTACGGCAATATTAGACGCATTTTCTCACTTCAGATGGTTCCATTACAACCCAATTTAAATTTGCCGTCGATATCTCAACACATAAAGAAGTTACAGCACTTTAAAATTTTCAAAAAGTTGAAAATTCGAAAAATCAAACATTCTTTTTTTCCTCAGATGAACCAATACCGGGCACATGTATCTACTCCAGGTGTCACAATAAGAAGCCAATTTGAATTTTTTATCGATATCTCGACTAATAAGAAAGTTTCGCCACTTTGAAGTTTGCGAAAATCGTCGAAATTTTCGTAAAAATTTCATGTCAAAAATTTAAAAAGCACGATTCTCGGTCAATTCGGAAGTTTTTCGCACATCTCCATACTGTCTTCGATAGATTTTTCGATTGTCTTCCGATTTCCGGGTAGCACGAATCGATATCTCGATCGGTTCAAAAGTTAGACTGGTTTTAATTTTACGAGACCGATGATTTTGTGATTATTCGGAGGCCACAATTCACATGAAAAATTACCTTTTTCCGATGCGCTCTAGAAGCTTTTCGTAGATTTTTTGACGCTCTTTCGAATGCGTGGCCGCCCATCCCGATCGGAGCTTCGGTTCGAAAGTTATGGTCTATTGAATATTTTGTGCAAAATTTGTACCCAAAGTGATGGATTTTCGAAAAAATCGAAAATCACTGAATGTCGTCCAAATCGAAATCCAGACACCTTTCCCGATAGATTTTGAGCTAACTAAGCGATTCCCGGGTCGTGTGACTCGATAGCTCCACTAATAACGAAGTTATAGCCGTTTGAAAATTTCACTCTATTTTCAACGGTACGGCAATATTAGACGCATTTTCTCACTTCAGATGGTTCCATTACAACCCAATTTAAATTTGCCGTCGATATCTCAACAAATAAGGAAGTTACAGCACTTTGAAATTTTCAAAAAGTTGAAAATTCGAAAAATCGAACATTTTTTTCTCTTCAGATGAACCAATACCGGGCACATGTATCTACTCCAGGTGTCACAATAAGAAGCCAATTTGAATTTTTTATCGATATCTCGACTAATAAGAAAGTTTCGCCACTTTGAAGCTTGCGAAAATCGTTGAAATTTTCGTAAAAATTTCATGTCAAAAATTCAAAAAGCATGATTCTCGGTCAATTCGGAAGTTTTCCGCACATGTCCATTCTGTTTTCGATAGATTTTTCGATTCTCTTCCGATTGCCGGGTAGCCCGAATCGATATCTCGATCGGTTCAAAAGTTAGACTGGTTGTAATTTTACGAGACCGATGATTTTGTGATTTTTCGGAGGCCACAATTCACATGAAAAATTACCTTTTTCCGATGCGCTCTAGAAGCATTTCGTAGATTTTTTGACGCACTTTCGAATGCGCGGCCGCCCATCCCGATCAGAGCTTCGGTTCGAAAGTTATGGTCCATTGAATCTTTCGAGCAAAATTTGTACCCAAAGTGATGGATTTTCAAAAAAATCGAAAATCACTAAATGTCGTCCAAATCAAAATTCAGACACTTTCCCCGATAGATTTTGAGCTAACTAAGCGATTCCCGGGTCGTGTGACTCGATAGCTCCACTAATAACGAAGTTATAGCCGTTTGAAAATTTTACTCTATTTTCAACGGTACGGCAATATTAGACGCATTTCCTCACTTCAGATGGTTCCATTAGAACCCAATTTAAATTTGCCGTCGATATCTCAACAAATAAGGAAGTTACAGCACTTTGAAATTTTCAAAAAGTTGAAAATTCGAAAAATCGAACATTTTTTTCTCTTCAGATGAACCAATACCGGGCACATGTATCTACTCCAGGTGTCACAATAAGAAGCCAATTTGAATTTTTTTATCGATATCTCGACTAATAAGAAAGTTTCGCCACTTTGAAGCTTGCGAAAATCGTTGAAATTTTCGTAAAAATTTCATGTCAAAAATTCAAAAAGCATGATTCTCGGTCAATTCGGAAGTTTTCCGCACATGTCCATTCTGTTTTCGATAGATTTTTCGATTCTCTTCCGATTGCCGGGTAGCCCGAATCGATATCTCGATCGGTTCAAAAGTTAGACTGGTTGTAATTTTACGAGACCGATGATTTTGTGATTTTTCGGAGGCCACAATTCACATGAAAAATTACCTTTTTCCGATGCGCTCTAGAAGCATTTCGTAGATTTTTTGACGCACTTTCGAATGCGTGGCCGCCCATCCCGATCAGAGCTTCGGTTCGAAAGTTATGGTCCATTGAATATTTCGAGCAAAATTTGTACCCAAAGTGATGGATTTTCAAAAAAATCGAAAATCACTAAATGTCGTCCAAATCAAAATTCAGACACTTTCCCCGATAGATTTTGAGCTAACTAAGCGATTCCCGGGTCGTGTGACTCGATAGCTCCACTAATAACGAAGTTATAGCCGTTTGAAAATTTTACTCTATTTTCAACGGTACGGCAATATTAGACGCATTTCCTCACTTCAGATGGTTCCATTACAACCCAATTTAAATTTGTCGTCGATATCTCAACAAATAAAGAAGTTACAGCACTTTAAAATTTTCAAAAAGTTGAAAATTCGAAAAATCAAACATTCTCTTTTTCCTCAGATGAACCAATACCGAGCACATGTATCTACTCCAGGTGTCACAATAAGAAGCCAATTTGAATTTTTAATCGATATCTCGACTAATAAGAAAGTTCCGCTACTTTGAAGCTTGCGAAAATCGTTGAAATTTTCGTAAAAATTTTATGTCAAAAATTCAAAAAGCACGATTCTCGGTCAATTCGGAAGTTTTTCGCACATGTCCATACTGTTTTCGATAGATTTTTCGATTCTCTTTCGATTGCCGGGTAGCCCGAATCGATATCTCGATCGGTTCAAAAGTTAGACTGGTTGTAATTTTACGAGACCGATGATTTTGTGATTTTTCGGAGGCCACAATTCACATGAAAAATTACCTTTTTCCGATGCGCTCTAGAAGCATTTCGTAGATTTTTTGACGCACTTTCGACTGCGCGGCCGCCCATCCCGATCGGAGCTTCGGTTCGAAAGTTATGGTCTATTGAATATTTCGAGCAAAATTTGTACCCAAAGTGATGGATTTTCAAAAAAATCGAAAATCACTAAATGTAGTCCAAATCAAAATTCAGACACTTTCCCCGATAGATTTTGAGCTAACTAAGCGATTCCCGGGGCGTGTGACTCGATAGCTCCACTAATAACGAAGTTATAGCCGTTTGAAAATTTTACTCTATTTTCAACGGTACGGCAATATTAGACGCATTTCCTCACTTCAGATGGTTCCATTAGAACCCAATTTAAATTTGCCGTCGATATCTCAACAAATAAGGAAGTTACAGCACTGTGAAATTTTCAAAAAGTTGAAAATTCGAAAAATCGAACATTTTTTTTTCCTCAGATGAACCAACACCGGGCACATGTATCTACTCCAGGTGTCACAATAAGAAGCCAGTTTGAATTTTTTATCGATATCTCGACTAATAAGAAAGTTTCGCCACTTTGAAGCTTGCGAAAATCGTTGAAATTTTCGTAAAAATTTCATGGCAAAAATTTAAAAAGCACGATTCTTGTTCAATTCGAAAGCTTTTCGCACATGTCCATTCTGTTTTCGATAGATTTTTCGATTCTCTTTCGATTGCCGGGTAGCCCGAATCGATATCTCGATCGGTTCAAAAGTTAGACTGGTTGTAATTTTACGAGACCGATGATTTTGTGATTTTTCGGAGGCCACAATTCACATGAAAAATTACCTTTTTCCGATGCGCTCTAGAAGCATTTCGTAGATTTTTTGACGCACTTTCGAATGCGCGGTTGCCCATCCCGATCGGAGCTTCTGTTCGAAAGTTATGATCTATTGAATATTTCGAGCAAAATTTGTACCCAAAGTGATAGATTTTCAAAAAAATCGAAAATCACTAAATGTCGTCCAAATCAAAATTCAGACACTTTTTCCGATAGATTTTGAGCTAACTGAGCGATTCCCGGGTCGTGTGACTCGATAGCTCCACTAATAGCGAAGTTATAGCCGTTTGAAAATTTTACTCTATTTTCAACGGTACGGCAATATTAGACGCATTTCCTCACTTCAGATGGTTCCATTACAACCCAATTTAAATTTGTCGTCGATATCTCAACAAATAAAGAAGTTACAGCACTTTAAAATTTTCAAAAAGTTGAAAATTCGAAAAATCAAACATTCTCTTTTTCCTCAGATGACCCAATACCGGGCACATGTATCTACTCCAGGTGTCACAATAAGAAGCCAATTTGAATTTTTTATCGATATCTCGACTAATAAGAAAGTTTCGCCACTTTGAAGTTTGCGAAAATCGTCGAAATTTTCGCAAAAATTTCATGTCAAAAATTTAAAAAGCACGATTCTCGGTCAATTCGGAAGTTTTTCGCACAAGTCCATACTGTCTTCGATAGATTTTTCGATTCTCTTCCGATTGCCGGGTAGCGCGAATCGATATCTCGATCGGTTCAAAAGTTAGACTGGTTTTAATTTTACGAGATCGATGATTTTGTGATTATTCGGAGGCCACAATTCACATGAAAAATCACCTTTTTCCGATGCGCTCCAGAAGCATTTCGTAGATTTTTTGACGCTCTTTCGAATGCGTGGCCGCCCATCCCGATCGGAGCTTCGGTTCGAAAGTTATGGTCTATTGAATATTTCGAGCAAAATTTGTACCCAAAGTGATGGATTTTCGAAAAAATCGAAAATCACTAAATGTCGTCCAAATCGAAATCCAGACACTTTTCCCGATTGATTTTGAGCTAACTAAGCGATTCCCGGGGGGGGGGGGGGTAATGGGTGATCTGGGTCTTGGAGGAGTTGCTAATATCGAATAGGTAACTTCATAAAACTCTAAGCAATGCCCAAACAGCTCGTGTAAAAGCGGTCAGTCTGTGAGTCACCAAGTCCTACTTCTCGCGTCCTCGTCGCACCCCCTGGAAATGCAGGGCATCTGCAGCTAAGAGGAGGGGGCGAACGGCGATCAGCCGGCGCCACAAAGCGGGCAAGTTTTCGGTTAAGGGAGACAACCCCGACAGAAAAATCCACCCTCCAGCATAGTAGTCGTGCTGTCTGGGCGTTCTTAAGGCTACCCACGTGTTTGTGCCGTGCGTGGCGTCCCGTAGGGGTGGATGAAGGAATCCTGGTGGTTGAGCCTTACCTTGGGTGGGCAACACGCCACTTTGGCCTGGATTTCACCTTAAGACGGGCGGTCAAGACTAACCCACCTTGATCAATCGGCTGCGCCGTCCCATAAGAGGGCCGGCTGGGTGAGCCCTTGGGGTGCAGAGGGGTGCACAGCGGGCGCGCACCCTTGGTTTCTAGGGTGCGTGGCTTGCTCCTGTGCAACTCGCACCTGGGGGCTATATCTCGCGAGTAGCCCTGGCGTCCTTTTGACGTCCCCGTGTTGGACGTGGGGAGCTCGTGAGACGAATGTTTCGTCTGTTAGTATGGAATCAAATAATCCTGAAACCAAAACCCATGAGGCTGAATCGCAAGATTCAACTCACAAAATAAGTAAGCCCCGGAAACGGCTTTCCGGAGCTCAACAAAAGAAGCGACGGAGGATGATGCAGGCGGCTTTAGTGGCTACCGGTAACACCTCTACCGCAAAGGGGGACACTCCCCAAGACTCAAAGGGTCCCAGCTCCCTGGCTGAGGGTCGGAAGCCTCAGGGCAACGAACCGAAACCGGGCAGCGGGTACCCCACACAAAAGAAGAGGCAGAGGTCCGATGGCTCCTCCACACACTCTCCGGGTGTCAATCCCAACAAGAGAGTTGCGCGGCAGGCGAGCAGGATGTCTGGCCCTTCGAAACGGCCCTCCGGACCTGTTCAGGAGGGGACCTATAGTGGGATGGTTGGCGCTCACCTGAGAGTGGCAATCATCGACAAGCAGGACTGGGACTCTAATTCCCTCGGCAGGATCAAACCTGCCTGGGTCGAGTTATTGCAGGCCAGGTTGACGGAATGTCTGGATAGGGAACTGTCCAGGGATTCGGCCAGCCCACCTATTTTCCGGTCCTGGAACTACTCACAGGAGGTCCTTAGGATCAACTGCGAAAATTACGGTTCTTTAGCTTGGCTAAAGAAGACCATCGCAGAATTGCCCCCCCAATGGGAAGGTGCAAAGCTGGACGTCATCCCCATGGATCAGCTACCAAAGCTGACCAAGATGACTCTGTGGATTCCGGGCGAACCGGCGGAAACGGAGGTAGTCTTGCGACGCTCGGCGGCCCAAAATCCATGGGCAAAAGTCGGGGAGTGGATGACCTTCCACACCGCGGCCAAGGATGTCCCGAAAGGGACCATTCTTGTCTTTGGTGTGAGGGAGGCCGTCGTCAAATCCTTCGGCAGCAAACAAGGGAGGCTGAACTACCTGTTCACCTCCCTAAAGGTGAAGTTCCACCAGGCCGCCTCCACTGTTCGCAGTGAGGTCGATGCTCCCTCCCAGGAGGACGAACAGTCGACCGACCGGGCGGCCTCCTCGACGGCCACAGGACCGTCCGTCATTTGAGAAAACAGGCTGTCATTTGACAACCCGGTCCTTCTCAAACTGTTACGGATCACGGATGGCAACCAAAGTAAGTTTCATACAAACAAACCTCCAACACTGCCGGGCGGCGGTCGCAACTTTGTGCCGCCACCTGGACAGCGTTAAAACTACAATAGCCCTTATCCAGGAGCCCTGGTGCGTAAAAGGCCAGGTCTGTGGACTGGGTAAATTAAGTGGTACTGTATATGTAACACAGAATGTTGACAGGCCTAGGACGTGTATTTACATACCGAGGCAATTTCAAGCCAACCTAGTACCGCAGTTCTGCACCGGGGACCTAACGGCTGTACGTGTCAGCTGCGATACGGGGGACGGGCAACAAAAAGATGTAATCATCGCATCAATCTACCTGCCGATCAACTCGATAGGACCCCCACCTCCAAGAGAGATGACGGACTTCGTCGAGTACTGTGAGGCCGGAAATAAACACCTCATTATTGGATGTGATTCGAACGCTCACCACACAAGTTGGGGGAGCGCCGACAACAACAATCGAGGTAAGACACTACTAGAATATATTGCTAGCACTAGTTTAGAAATTGTTAATAGAGGGAGCGAACCAACCTTCGTCACCTCTAGGTGCCAAACAGTGATAGACATCACCCTGGCATCCGCAAACATTTCAAGTAAGATCGCGGATTGGCATGTGGCACCCGAGGTGTCCATGTCCGATCACCGATGGATAAGTTTCAACATTTAGTGCTGTGAAATAGTGAGCAGCCCCCACCGGGACCCCAGGAAGACAGACAGGGAGTCGTTTCGTGCGCACCTGGAGAGATCCCTGGGAGCCTCACATATACCACAGGACATCACAACGGCTGAGCAGGTGGAGCAGGGCGTTGCATCTGTGAGATCAAGTATCCTCAAATCATATGAAAGTACCTGCCCGCTGCGCACTGCGGCTGTCGGGGGTCGTGCGACACCATGGTGGTGCACAAAACTTGGCAACCTCAGGACGCGAAGCAGGAAACTCTTCAACAAAGCCAGAACTACCCGAAATGTCACGGACTGGGAAGCTTACAACGAGCACCGGAAAGTGTACAAAGGGTTGATTCGCAAAAGACAACGGGAGGCATGGAGATCGTTCTGTGGTGGCATAGAGTCCACTGCCTCAGCCGCCCGACTGAAGAAGATCATCTCGAAAGACCCAAATCAACAACCCAGCAGTTTGAAGCGAGGGGACGGTACCTACACTACCGACCTAGCGGAGACTGCGGGGGTGCTGATGGATACACATTTCCCAGATTGTACGGTAGCACCTGACCTTGCTTGGCCCGAGTACGTCGCCCCGGACCCTACTGCTGTAGACTGGGCTGTGGCCGCTCGCATTGCAAGGGCTTCAAAAGTAGCTTGGGCTATCAAATCGTTCCTTCCTCATAAATCACCCGGGCTGGATGGCGTGTATCCTGCTCTACTCCACTGGGGTTTGGAGATCATACTAGACCACCTGGTGCGAATCTTTCGGGCGTGTATCGTCCTCAGATACATTCCCGGGGAATGGAGGGAAGTTAAAGTAATATTTATACCAAAACCGGGGAAATCGGACTACTCCGCGGCAAAATCCTATAGGCCTATCAGTCTAACGTCTTTTCTTCTAAAGACCTTAGAGAGATTGTGCGACAGAGAGATTAGGGATACGGCGCTAGTGGAACGCCCTCTCCATCCCAGTCAACACGCATACATCCCAGGAAGATCGACCGAGTCTGCGCTACACGCAGTGGTGAGCAGAATCGAGAGGTCGATGGAGGTCAAATCATCTACCCTGGGAGTGTTTATAGACATCGAAGGCGCTTTTGACCGACCAACCTTCGAAAGCATAACCAAGGCACTACAGGAACACGCCGTAACCCCCATGTTGTGTGGGCTGATTCGGCATGCCCTGGAGTGGCGAGCAATACAGATAAGTGTAGGGGACTGCACCATCAGGGATGTCGTTAGCAAGGGCTGTCCACAGGGTGGAGTCTTATCCCCGCTAATATGGGACATATTAGTTGACGACCTGCTGCGCCGGCTCAATGAGTCGGGGTTCCGCACTATTGGCTATGCAGATGACCTGGCAATCCTGCTAACGGGTAAACATGAGAGCATACTCTGCAACATTATGCAGAGCGCGCTGAACATAGTTGATGAATGGACAACGGAACGCTCCCTCTCGGTAAACGCCGCGAAAACGGAGCTCGTTCTTTTCACGAAAAAACGAAAGCTAGGTGCAATGACCTTACCTAGACTTAAGGGAACCCAACTTAGTCTAACGAAGGAAGTCAAGTACCTGGGAATCGTACTTGACAGCAAACTCAACTGGAAAAGACACTTGGAGTTAAAAGTGAGCAAGGCATGCGCGGCCTTCTGGCAATGCCGCAGGGCTGTTGGGCGGTCTTGGGGCCTATCCCCTAGGATCGTCCTCTGGCTATATGTGGCGGTCATCAGACCCATGCTTTGCTACGGTGCGCTCGTCTGGTGGCCCAGAACCAGACAGAGGAACGAGATGGCTCATATAAGTCACATCCAAAGGCTGATATGCCTGGCAGTGACTGGGGCTATGAGGACGACCCCAACTGCGGCCTTGGAGACGATTCTCTGCCTGCCTCCCCTCGACCTGTACGTCGAGGAGGTGGCTCTGGGGACGGCTTTGAGACTGCGGGCTGAGGGTCTATGGAATGACAGAAACCACGATGGCGGTCACACTCGCATCCTGAATGAGGCGCTCATGAGAGTACCTATTCTGGGGGCGAGGTCTGATCGCATCCCGGTGAAATACAACTTCACAAGGCGTTATGGCATTGAAATAAACTGTTGCGAAGAAAAAGCATCGGACGTGAACATCTTCACGGACGGTTCCAAAAATAGTCGAGGCACGGGCTCGGGTATCTTCTCCGAAGATCCAGACCTGCGAGACAGTTTAGCTCTTGGATGCTACTCCAGCGTGTTCCAAGCGGAACTGACGGGGGTGACTCAAGGGGTCAAAAGAACCACTGAACTTGGAATCAGGGGCAAGTCTGTACGCATCATGACAGATAGTAGAGCGGTATTGCTAGCTCTGAGAGGGTCCAGGATCAACTCGGGGCTGGTCTGGGAATGCCACCTATCTCTGGAAAGACTGGCGGCAGAAAATGTCGTAGACCTTGCATGGGTGAAAGGACATACAGGAATACAGGGCAATGAAGAGGCAGATGAGCTGGCGCGCGAAGGCTCCGACCGACACCTGATCGGGCCGGAGCCGGCGCTACCGGTAGCCCTTTCTACTCTGAATACTCTGATTAAAGAAGACACCCGGACCAGACACTCTGCGCGCTGGGAATCGACTGAAGGCTACAGACAGGGGAGGGCCGCCATCAAGACACCATCCCTCAAAAGAGCCAAATTTTGCCTACGACTAACCAGAGACAATCTCCGAAAACTCGTATTGATATGGACCGGGCACGGCCGACTGAACAAACAATTCTACACGGTGGGCGTCGTAACCGATCCCACTTGTCGAGGGTGCTTAGAAGAGGACGAGACAGCGGAGCATGTGCTATGTCACTGCCCCGCGCTTGCGTCGACCCGAGGATCCATACTAGGGGACTTCTGGCCAAGTATGGCCGACATTAGCAACACCGCACCCGGTGCGGTCCTCGAGTTTATCAACTCTGTTGGTTGGCTTGAGGACTAGCGGCGGGCGGCAGGGAGTTGCGCCGGAGGGGTGGCACAATGGGCCCAAGTAAGAGGCCTAAGTGCTAGAGTGGCGCAAGCCACTCACCCTCCAAATCCTAATCCAGAATCCAGAAGCGATTCCCGGGTCGTGCGACTCAATAGCTCCACTAATAACGAAGTTATAGTCGTTTGAAAATTTTACTCTATTTTCAACGGTACAGCAATATTAGACGCATTTTCTCACTTCAGATGGTTCCATTAGAACCCAATTTGAATTTGCCGTCGATATCTCAACAAATAAGGGAGTTACAGCACTTTGAAATTTTCAAAAAGTTGAAAAATCGAACATTTTTTTCTCTTCAGATGAACCAATACCGGGCACATGTATCTACTCCAGGTGTCACAATAAGAAGCCAGTTTGAATTTTTTATCGATATCTCGACTAATAAGAATGTTTCGCCACTTTGAAGCTTGCGAAAATTGTTGAAATTTTCGTAAAAATTTCATGTCAAAAATTTAAAAAGCACGATTCTCGGTCAATTCGAAAGCTTTTCGCACATGTCCATTCTGTTTTCGATAGATTTTTCGATTCTCTTCCGATTGCCGGGTAGCCCGAATCGATATCTCGATCGGTTCAAAAGTTAGACTGGTTGCGATTTTACGAGACCGATGATTTTGTGATTTTTCGGAGGCCACAATTCACATGAAAAATTACCTTTTTCCGATGCGCTCTAGAAGCAATTCGTAGATTTTTTGACGCTCTTTCGAATGCGCGGCCGCCCATCCCGATCGGAGCTTCGGTTCGAAAGTTATGGTCTATTGAATATTTCGAGCAAAATTTGTACCCAAAGTGATGGATTTTCGAAAAAATCGAAAATCACTAAATGTCGTCTAAATCGAAATTCAGACACTTTTCTCGATAGATTTTGAGCTAACTAAGCGATTCCCGGGTCGTGCGACTCAATAGCTCCACTAATAACGAAGTTATAGTCGTTTGAAAATTTTACTCTATTTTCAACGGTACGGCAATATCAGACGCATTTCCTCACTTCAGATGGTTCCATTACAACCCAATTTAAATTTGCCGTCGATATCTCAACAAATAAAGAAGTTACAGCACTTTAAAATTTTCAAAAAGTTGAAAATTCGAAAAATCAAACATTCTCTTTCTCCTCAGATGAACCAATACCGGGCACATGTATCTACTCCAGGTGTCACAATAAGAAGCCAGTTTGAATTTTTTATCGATATCTCGACTAATAAGAAAGTTTCGCCACTTTGAAGCTTGCGAAAATCGTTGAAATTTTCGTAAAAATTTCATGTCAAAAATTTAAAAAGCACGATTCTCGGTCAATTCGGAAGTTTTTCGCACATGTCCATACTGTCTTCGATAGATTTTTCGATTCTCTTCCGATTGCCGGGTGGCCCGAATCGATATCTCGATCGGTTCAAAAGTTAGACTGGTTTTAATTTTACGAGACCGATGATTTTGTGATTATTCGGAGGCCACAATTCACATGAAAAATTACCTTTTTCCGATGCGCTCTAGAAGCATTTCGTAGATTTTTTGACGCTCTTTCGAATGCGTGGCCGCCCATCCCGATCGGAGCTTCGGTTCGAAAGTTATGGTCTATTGAATATTTCGAGCAAAATTTGTACCCAAAGTGATGGATTTTCGAAAAAATCGAAAATCACTAAATGTCGTCCAAATCAAAATCCAGACACTTTTCCCGATAGATTTTGAGCTAACTAAGCGATTTCCGGGTCGTGCGACTCAATGGCTCCACTAATAACGAAGTTATAGCCGTTTGAATATTTTACTCTATTTTCAACAGTACGGCAATATTAGACGCATTTTCTCACTTCAGATGGTTCCATTAGAACCCAATTTAAATTTGCCGTCGATATCTCGACAAATAAGGAAGTTACAGCACTTTGAAATTTTCAAAAAGTTGAAAATTCGAAAAATCGAACATTTTTTTTTCCTCAGATGAACCAATACCGGGCGCATGTATCTACTCCAGGTGTCACAATAAGAAGCCAGTTTGAATTTTTTATCGATATCTCGACTAATAAGAAAGTTTCGCCACTTTGAAACTTGCGAAAATCGTTGAAATTTTCGTAAAAATTTCATGTCAAAAATTCAAAAAGCACGATTCTTGGTCAATTCGGAAGTTTTTCGCACATGTCCATACTGTCTTCGATAGATTTTTCGATTGTCTTCCGATTTCCGGGTAGCCCGAATCGATATCTCGATCGGTTCAAAAGTTAGACTGGTTTTAATTTTACGAGACCGATGATTTTGTGATTTTTCGGAGGCCACAATTCACATAAAAAATTACCTTTTTCCGATGCGCTCTAGAAGCGTTTCGTAGATTTTTTGACGCTCTTTCGAATGCGTGGCCGCCCATCCCGATCGGAGCTTCGGTTCGAAAGTTATGGTCTATCGATTATTTCGAGCAAAATTTGTACCCAAAGTGATGGATTTTCGAAAAAATCGAAAATCACTAAATGTCGTCCAAATCGAAATCCAGACACTTTTCCCGATAGATTTTGAGCTAACTAAGCGATTTCCGGGTCGTGCGACTCAATAGCTCCACTAATAACGAAGTTATAGCCGTTTGAATATTTTACTCTATTTTCAACGGTACGGCAATATTAGACACATTTTCTCACTTCAGATGGTTCCATTAGAACCCAATTTAAATTTGCCGTTGATATCTCAACAAATAAGGAAGTTACAGCACTTTGAAATTTTCAAAAAGTTGAAAATTCGAAAAATCGAACATTTTTTTCTCTCCAGATGAACTAATACCGGGCACATGTATCTACTCCAGGTGTCACAATAAGAAGCCAATTTGAATTTTTTATCGATATCTCGACTAATAAGAAAGTTTCGCCACTTTGAAGCTTGCGAAAATCGTTGAAATTTTCGTAAAAATTTCATGTCAAAAATTTAAAAAGCACGATTCTCGGTCAATTCGGAAGTTTTTCGCACATGTCCATACTGTCTTCGATAGATTTTTCGATTGTCTTCCGATTTCCGGGTAGCCCGAATTGATATCTCGATCGGTTCAAAAGTTAGACTGGTTTTAATTTTACGAGACCGATGATTTTGTGATTTTTCGGAGGCCACAATTCACATAAAAAATTACCTTTTTCCGATGCGCTCTAGAAGCATTTCGTAGATTTTTTGACGCTCTTTCGAATGCGCGGCCGCCCATCCCGATCGGAGCTTCGGTTCGAAAATTATGGTCTATTGAATATTTCGAGCAAAATTTGTACCCAAAGTGATGGATTTTCGAAAAAATCGAAAATCACTAAATGTCGTTCAAATCAAAATCCAGACACTTTTCCCGATAGATTTTGAGCTAACTAAGCGATTTCCGGGTCGTGCGACTCAATAGCTCCACTAATAACGAAGTTATAGCCGTTTGAATATTTTACTCTATTTTCAACGGTACGGCAATATTAGACTCATTTTCTCACTTCAGATGGTTCCATTAGAACCCAATTTAAATTTGCCGTCGATATCTCAACAAATAAGGAAGTTACAGCACTTTGAAATTTTCAAAAAGTTGAAAATTCGAAAAATCGAACATTTTTTTTTCCTCAGATGAACCAATACCGGGCACATGTATCTACTCCAGGTGTCACAATAAGAAGCCAGTTTGAATTTTTTATCGATATCTCGACTAATAAGAAAGTTTCGCCACTTTGAAGCTTGCGAAAATCGTTGAAATTTTCGTAAAAATTTCATGTCAAAAATTTAAAAAGCACGATTCTCGGTCAATTCGGAAGTTTTTCGCACATGTCCATACTGTCTTCGATAGATTTTTCGATTGTCTTCCGATTTCCGGGTAGCCCGAATTGATATCTCGATCGGTTCAAAAGTTAGACTGGTTTTAATTTTACGAGACCGATGATTTTGTGATTATTCGGAGGCCACAATTCACATGAAAAATTACCTTTTTCCGATGCGCTCTAGAAGCATTTCGTAGATTTTTAGACGCTCTTTCGAATGCGTGGCCGCCCATCCCGATCGGAGCTTCGGTTCGAAAGTTATGGTCTATTGAATATTTCGAGCAAAATTTGTACCCAAAGTGATGGATTTTCGAAAAAATCGAAAATCACTAAATGTCGTCCAAATCGAAATCCAGACACTTTTCCCGATAGATTTTGAGCTAACTAAGCGATTTCCGGGTCGTGCGACTCAATAGCTCCACTAATAACGAAGTTATAGCCGTTTGAAAATTTTACTCTATTTTCAACGGTACGGCAATATTTGACACATTTTCTCACTTCAGATGGTTCCATTAGAACCCAATTTAAATTTGCCGTTGATATCTCAACAAATAAGGAAGTTACAGCACTTTGAAATTTTCAAAAAGTTGAAAATTCGAAAAATCGAACATTTTTTTTTTCTCCAGATGAACCAATACCGGGCACATGTATCTACTCCAGGTGTCACAATAAGAAGCCAATTTGAATTTTTTATCGATATCTCGACTAATAAGAAAGTTTCGCCACTTTGAAGATTGCGAAAATCGTTGAAATTTTCGTAAAAATTTCATGTCAAAAATTCAAAAAGCACGATTCTCGGTCAATTCGGAAGTTTTTCGCACATGTCCATACTGTTTTCGAATGCGCGGCCGCCCATCCCGATCGGAGCTTCGGTTCGAAAATTATGGTCTATTGAATATTTCGAGCAAAATTTGTACCCAAAGTGATGGATTTTCGAAAAAATCGAAAATCACTAAATGTCGTTCAAATCAAAATCCAGACACTTTTCCCGATAGATTTTGAGCTAACTAAGCGATTCCCGGGTCGTGCGACTCAATAGCTCCACTGATAACGAAGTTATAGCCGTTTGAATATTTTACTCTATTTTCAACGGTACGGCAATATTAGACTCATTTTCTCACTTCAGATGGTTCCATTAGAACCCAATTTAAATTTGCCGTCGATATCTCAACAAATTTTCAAAAAGTTGAAAATTCGAAAAATCGAACATTTTTTTTTCCTCAGATGAACCAATACCGGGCACATGTATCTACTCCAGGTGTCACAATAAAAAGCCAGTTTGAATTTTTTATCGATATCTCGACTAATAAGAAAGTTTCGCCACTTTGAAGCTTGCGAAAATCGTTGAAATTTTCGTAAAAATTTCATGTCAAAAATTTAAAAAGCACGATTCTCGGTCAATTCGGAAGTTTTTCGCACATGTCCATACTGTCTTCGATAGATTTTTCGATTGTCTTCCGATTTCCGGGTAGCCCGAATCGATATCTCGATCGGTTCAAAAGTTAGACTGGTTTTAATTTTACGAGACCGATGATTTTGTGATTATTCGGAGGCCACAATTCACATGAAAAATTACCTTTTTCCGATGCGCTCTAGAAGCATTTCGTAGATTTTTTGACGCTCTTTCGAATGCGTGGCCGCCCATCCCGATCGGAGCTTCTGTTCGAAAATTATGGTCTATTGAATATTTCGAGCAAAATTTGTACCCAAAGTGATGGATTTTCGAAAAAATCGAAAATCACTAAATGTCGTTCAAATCAAAATCCAGACACTTTTCCCGATAGATTTTGAGCTAACTAAGCGATTCCCGGGTCGTGCGACTCAATAGCTCCACTGATAACGGAGTTATAGCCGTTTGAATATTTTACTCTATTTTCAACGGTACGGCAATATTAGACGCATTTTCTCACTTCAGATGGTTCCATTAGAACCCAATTTAAATTTGCCGTCGATATCTCGACAAATAAGGAAGTTACAGCACTTTGAAATTTTCAAAAAGTTGAAAATTCGAAAAATCGAACATTTTTTTTTTCTCAGATGAACCAATACCGGGCACATGTATCTACTCCAGGTGTCACAATAAGAAGCCAGTTTGAATTTTTTATCGATATCTCGACTAATAAGAAAGTTTCGCCACTTTGAAGCTTGCGAAAATCGTTGAAATTTTCGTAAAAATTTCATGTCAAAAATTTAAAAAGCACGATTCTCGGTCAATTCGGAAGTTTTTCGCACATGTCCATACTGTCTTCGATAGATTTTTCGATTGTCTTCCGATTTCCGGGTAGCCCGAATCGATATCTCGATCGGTTCAAAAGTTAGACTGGTTTTAATTTTACGAGACCGATGATTTTGTGATTATTCGGAGGCCACAATTCACATGAAAAATTACCTTTTTCCGATGCGCTCTAGAAGCATTTCGTAGATTTTTTGACGCTCTTTCGAATGCGTGGCCGTCCATCCCGATCGGAGCTTCGGTTCGAAAGTTATGGTCTATTGAATATTTCGAGCAAAATTTGTACCCAAAGTGATGGATTTTCGAAAAAATCGAAAATCACTAAATGTCGTCCAAATCGAAATCTAGACACTTTTCCCGATAGATTTTGAGCTAACTAAGCGATTTCCGGGTCGTGCGACTCAATAGCTCCACTAATAACGAAGTTATAGCCGTTTGAAAATTTTACTCTATTTTCAACGGTACGGCAATATTAGACGCATTTTCTCACTTCAGATGGTTCCATTAGAACCCAATTTAAATTTGCCGTTGATATCTCAACAAATAAGGAAGTTACAGCACTTTGAAATTTTCAAAAAGTTGAAAATTCGAAAAATCGAACATTTTTTTCTCTCCAGATGAATCAATACCGGGCACATGTATCTACTCCAGGTGTCACAATAAGAAGCCAATTTGAATTTTTTATCGATATCTCGACTAATAAGAAAGTTTCGCCACTTTGAAGCTTGCGAAAATCGTTGAAATTTTCGTAAAAATTTCATGTCAAAAATTCAAAAAGCACGATTCTCGGTCAATTCGGAAGTTTTTCGCACATGTCCATACTGTTTTCGATAGATTTTTCGATTCTCTTCCGATTGCCGGGTAGCCCGAATCGATATCTCGATCGGTTCAAAAGTTAGACTGGTTTTATTTTTACGGGACCGATGATTTTGTGATTTTTCGGAGGCCACAATTCACATGAAAAATTACCTTTTTCCGATGCGCTCTAGAAGCATTTCGTAGATTTTTTGACGCTCTTTCGAATGCGCGGCCGCCCATCCCGATCGGAGCTTCGGTTCGAAAGTTATGGTCTATCGATTATTTCGAGCAAAATTTGTACCCAAAGTGATGGATTTTCGAAAAAATCGAAAATCACTAAATGTCGTCCAAATCGAAATCCAGACACTTTTCCCGATAGATTTTGAGCTAACTAAGCGATTTCCGGGTCGTGCGACTCAATAGCTCCACTAATAACGAAGTTATAGCCGTTTGAATATTTTACTCTATTTTCAACGGTACGGCAATATTAGACGCATTTTCTCACTTCAGATGGTTCCATTAGAACCCAATTTGAATTTGCTGTTGATATCTCAACAAATAAGGGAGTTACAGCACATTGAAATTTTCAAAAAGTTGAAAATTCGAAAAATCGAACATTTTTTTCTCTTCAGATGAACCAATACCGGGCACATGTATCTACTCCAGGTGTCACAATAAGAAGCCAGTTTGAATTTTTTATCGATATCTCGACTAATAAGAAAGTTTCGCCACTTTGAAGCTTGCGAAAATCGTTGAAATTTTCGTAAAAATTTCATGTCAAAAATTTAAAAAGCACGATTCTCGGTCAATTCGGAAGTTTTTCGCACAAGTCCATACTGTCTTCGATAGATTTTTCGATTCTCTTCCGATTGCCGGGTAGCCCGAATCGATATCTCGATCGGTTCAAAAGTTAGACTGGTTTTATTTTTACGGGACCGATGATTTTGTGATTTTTCGGAGGCCACAATTGACATGAAAAATTACCTTTTTCCGATGCGCTCTAGAAGCATTTCGTAGATTTTTTGACGCTCTTTCGAATGCGCGGCCGCCCATCCCGATCGGAGCTTCGGTTCGAAAATTATGGTCTATTGAATATTTCGAGCAAAATTTGTACCCAAAGTGATGGATTTTCGAAAAAATCGAAAATCACTAAATGTCGTCCAAATCGAAATCCAGACACTTTTCCCGATAGATTTTGAGCTAACTAAGCGATTTCCGGGTCGTGCGACTCAATAGCTCCACTAATAACGAAGTTATAGCCGTTTGAATATTTTACTCTATTTTCAACGGTACGGCAATATTAGACGCATTTTCTCACTTCAGATGGTTCCATTAGAACCCAATTTAAATTTGCCGTCGATATCTCAACAAATGAGGAAGTTACAGCACTTTGAAATTTTCAAAAAGTTGAAAATTCGAAAAATCGAAAATTTTTTTTTTCCTAAGATGAACCAATACCGGGCACATGTATCTACTCCAGGTGTCACAATAAGAAGCCAGTTTGATTTTTTTATCGATATCTCGACTAATAAGAAAGTTTCGCCACTTTGAAGCTTGCGAAAATCGTTGAAATTTTCGTAAAAATTTCATGTCAAAAATTTAAAAAGCACGATTCTCGGTCAATTCGGAAGTTTTTCGCACATGTCCATACTGTCTTCGATAGATTTTTCGATTGTCTTCCGATTTCCGGGTAGCCCGAATTGATATCTCGATCGGTTCAAAAGTTAGACTGGTTTTAATTTTACGAGACCGATGATTTTGTGATTATTCGGAGGCCACAATTCACATGAAAAATTACCTTTTTCCGATGCGCTCTAGAAGCATTTCGTAGATTTTTTGACGCTCTTTCGAATGCGTGGCCGCCCATCCCGATCGGAGCTTCGGTTCGAAAGTTATGGTCTATTGAATATTTCGAGCAAAATTTGTACCCAAAGTGATGGATTTTCGAAAAAATCGAAAATCACTAAATGTCGTCCAAATCGAAATCCAGACACTTTTCCCGATAGATTTTGAGCTAACTAAGCGATTTCCGGGTCGTGCGACTCAATAGCTCCACTAATAACGAAGTTATAGCCGTTTGAAAATTTTACTCTATTTTCAACGGTACGGCAATATTAGACACATTTTCTCACTTCAGATGGTTCCATTAGAACCCAATTTAAATTTGCCGTTGATATCTCAACAAATAAGGAAGTTACAGCACTTTGAAATTTTCAAAAAGTTGAAAATTCGAAAAATCGAACATTTTTTTTTTCTCCAGATGAACCAATACCGGGCACATGTATCTACTCCAGGTGTCACAATAAGAAGCCAATTTGAATTTTTTATCGATATCTCGACTAATAAGAAAGTTTCGCCACTTTGAAGATTGCGAAAATCGTTGAAATTTTCGTAAAAATTTCATGTCAAAAATTCAAAAAGCACGATTCTCGGTCAATTCGGAAGTTTTTCGCACATGTCCATACTGTTTTCGAATGCGCGGCCGCCCATCCCGATCGGAGCTTCGGTTCGAAAATTATGGTCTATTGAATATTTCGAGCAAAATTTGTACCCAAAGTGATGGATTTTCGAAAAAATCGAAAATCACTAAATGTCGTTCAAATCAAAATCCAGACACTTTTCCCGATAGATTTTGAGCTAACTAAGCGATTCCCGGGTCGTGCGACTCAATAGCTCCACTGATAACGAAGTTATAGCCGTTTGAATATTTTACTCTATTTTCAACGGTACGGCAATATTAGACTCATTTTCTCACTTCAGATGGTTCCATTAGAACCCAATTTAAATTTGCCGTCGATATCTCAACAAATTTTCAAAAAGTTGAAAATTCGAAAAATCGAACATTTTTTTTTTCCTCAGATGAACCAATACCGGGCACATGTTTCTACTCCAGGTGTCACAATAAAAAGCCAGTTTGAATTTTTTATCGATATCTCGACTAATAAGAAAGTTTCGCCACTTTGAAGCTTGCGAAAATCGTTGAAATTTTCGTAAAAATTTCATGTCAAAAATTTAAAAAGCACGATTCTCGGTCAATTCGGAAGTTTTTCGCACATGTCCATACTGTCTTCGATAGATTTTTCGATTGTCTTCCGATTTCCGGGTAGCCCGAATCGATATCTCGATCGGTTCAAAAGTTAGACTGGTTTTAATTTTACGAGACCGATGATTTTGTGATTATTCGGAGGCCACAATTCACATGAAAAATTACCTTTTTCCGATGCGCTCTAGAAGCATTTCGTAGATTTTTTGACGCTCTTTCGAATGCGTGGCCGCCCATCCCGATCGGAGCTTCTGTTCGAAAATTATGGTCTATTGAATATTTCGAGCAAAATTTGTACCCAAAGTGATGGATTTTCGAAAAAATCGAAAATCACTAAATGTCGTTCAAATCAAAATCCAGACACTTTTCCCGATAGATTTTGAGCTAACTAAGCGATTCCCGGGTCGTGCGACTCAATAGCTCCACTGATAACGAAGTTATAGCCGTTTGAATATTTTACTCTATTTTCAACGGTACGGCAATATTAGACGCATTTTCTCACTTCAGATGGTTCCATTAGAACCCAATTTAAATTTGCCGTTGATATCTCAACAAATAAGGAAGTTACAGCACTTTGAAATTTTCAAAAAGTTGAAAATTCGAAAAATCGAACATTTTTTTCTCTCCAGATGAATCAATACCGGGCACATGTATCTACTCCAGGTGTCACAATAAGAAGCCAATTTGAATTTTTTATCGATATCTCGACTAATAAGAAAGTTTCGCCACTTTGAAGCTTGCGAAAATCGTTGAAATTTTCGTAAAAATTTCATGTCAAAAATTCAAAAAGCACGATTCTCGGTCAATTCGGAAGTTTTTCGCACATGTCCATACTGTTTTCGATAGATTTTTCGATTCTCTTCCGATTGCCGGGTAGCCCGAATCGATATCTCGATCGGTTCAAAAGTTAGACTGGTTTTATTTTTACGAGACCGATGAATTTGTGATTTTTCGGAGGCCACAATTCACATGAAAAATTACCTTTTTTCGATGCGCTCTAGAAGCATTTCGTAGATTTTTTGACGCTCTTTCGAATGCGCGGCCGCCCATCCCGATCGGAGCTTCGGTTCGAAAGTTATGGTCTATCGATTATTTCGAGCAAAATTTGTACCCAAAGTGATGGATTTTCGAAAAAATCGAAAATCACTAAATGTCGTCCAAATCGAAATCCAGACACTTTTCCCGATAGATTTTGAGCTAACTAAGCGATTTCCGGGTCGTGCGACTCAATAGCTCCACTAATAACGAAGTTATAGCCGTTTGAAAATTTTACTCTATTTTCAACGGTACGGCAATATTAGACGCATTTTCTCACTTCAGATGGTTCCATTAGAACCCAATTTGAATTTGCTGTTGATATCTCAACAAATAAGGGAGTTACAGCACATTGAAATTTTCAAAAAGTTGAAAATTCGAAAAATCGAACATTTTTTTCTCTTCAGATGAACCAATACCGGGCACATGTATCTACTCCAGGTGTCACAATAAGAAGCCAGTTTGAATTTTTTATCGATATCTCGACTAATAAGAAAGTTTCGCCACTTTGAAGCTTGCGAAAATCGTTGAAATTTTCGTAAAAATTTCATGTCAAAAATTTAAAAAGCACGATTCTCGGTCAATTCGGAAGTTTTTCGCACAAGTCCATACTGTCTTCGATAGATTTTTCGATTCTCTTCCGATTGCCGGGTAGCCCGAATCGATATCTCGATCGGTTCAAAAGTTAGACTGGTTTTATTTTTACGGGACCGATGATTTTGTGATTTTTCGGAGGCCACAATTCACATGAAAAATTACCTTTTTCCGATGCGCTCTAGAAGCATTTCGTAGATTTTTTGACGCTCTTTCGAATGCGCGGCCGCCCATCCCTATCGGAGCTTCGGTTCGAAAATTATGGTCTATTGAATATTTCGAGCAAAATTTGTACCCAAAGTGATGGATTTTCGAAAAAATCGAAATTCACTAAATGTCGTCCAAATCGAAATCCAGACACTTTTCCCGATAGATTTTGAGCTAACTAAGCGATTCCCGGGTCGTGCGACTCAGTAGCTCCACTAATAACGAAGTTATAGCCGTTTGAATATTTTACTCTATTTTCAACGGTACGGCAATATTAGACTCATTTTCTCACTTCAGATGGTTCCATTAGAACCCAATTTAAATTTGCCGTCGATATCTCAACAAATTTTCAAAAAGTTGAAAATTCGAAAAATCGAACATTTTTTTTTTCCTCAGATGAACCAATACCGGGCACATGTATCCACTCCAGGTGTCACAATAAAAAGCCAGTTTGAATTTTTTATCGATATCTCGACTAATAAGAAAGTTTCGCCACTTTGAAGCTTGCGAAAATCGTTGAAATTTTCGTAAAAATTTCATGTCAAAAATTTAAAAAGCACGATTCTCGGTCAATTCGGAAGTTTTTCGCACATGTCCATACTGTCTTCGATAGATTTTTCGATTCTCTTCCGATTGCCGGGTAGCCCGAATCGATATCTCGATCGGTTCAAAAGTTAGACTGGTTTTAATTTTACGAGACCGATGATTTTGTGATTATTCGGAGGCCACAATTCACATGAAAAATTACCTTTTTCCGATGCGCTCTAGAAGCATTTCGTAGATTTTTTGACGCTCTTTCGAATGCGCGGCCGCCCATCCCGATCGGAGCTTCGGTTCGAAAATTATGGTCTATTGAATATTTCGAGCAAAATTTGTACCCAAAGTGATGGATTTTCGAAAAAATCGAAAATCACTAAATGTCGTCCAAATCGAAATCCAGACACTTTTCCCGATAGATTTTGAGCTAACTAAGCGATTTCCGGGTCGTGCGACTCAATAGCTCCACTAATAACGAAGTTATAGCCGTTTGAAAATTTTACTCTATTTTCAACGGTACGGCAATATTAGACGCATTTTCTCACTTCAGATGGTTCCATTAGAACCCAATTTGAATTTGCTGTTGATATCTCAACAAATAAGGAAGTTACAGCACTTTGAAATTTTCAAAAAGTTGAAAATTCGAAAAATCGAACATTTTTTTTTCCTCAGATGAATCAATACCGGGCACATGTATCTACTCCAGGTGTCACAATAAGAAGCCAGTTTGAATTTTTTATCGATATCTCGACTAATAAGAAAGTTTCGCCACTTTGAAGCTTGCGAAAATCGTTGAAATTTTCGTAAAAATTTCATGTCAAAAATTTAAAAAGCACGATTCTCGGTCAATTCGGAAGTTTTTCGCACATGTCCATACTGTCTTCGATAGATTTTTCGATTGTCTTCCGATTTCCGGGTAGCCCGAATCGATATCTCGATCGGTTCAAAAGTTAGACTGGTTTTAATTTTACGAGACCGATGATTTTGTGATTATTCGGAGGCCACAATTCACATGAAAAATTACCTTTTTCCGATGCGCTCTAGAAGCATTTCGTAGATTTTTTGACGCTCTTTCGAATGCGCGGCCGCCCATCCCGATCGGAGCTTCGGTTCGAAAGTTATGGTCTATTGAATATTTCGAGCAAAATTTGCACCCAAAGTGATGGATTTTCGAAAAAATCGCAAATCACTAAATGTCGTCCAAATCGAAATCCAGACACTTTTCCCGATAGATTTTGAGCTAACTAAGCGATTCCCGGGTCGTGCGACTCAATAGCTCCACTAATAACGAAGTTATAGCCGTTTGAAAATTTAACTCTATTTTCAACGGTACGGCAATATTAGACTCATTTTCCCACTTCAGATGGTTCCATTAGAACCCAATTTAAATTTGCCGTCGATATCTCAACAAATAAGGAAGTTACAGCACTTTGAAATTTTCAAAAAGTTGAAAATTCGAAAAATCGAACATTTTTTTTTTCTCAGATGAACCAATACCGGGCACATGTATCTACTCCAGGTGTCACAATAAGAAGCCAGTTTGAATTTTTTATCGATATCTCGACTAATAAGAAAGTTTCGCCACTTTGAAGCTTGCGAAAATCGTTGAAATTTTCGTAAAAATTTCATGTCAAAAATTCAAAAAGCACGATTCTCGGTCAATTCGGAAGTTTTTTGCACAAGTCCATACTGTCTTCGATAGATTTTTCGATTCTCTTCCGATTGCCGGGTAGCCCGAATCGATATCTCGATCGGTTCAAAAGTTAGACTGGTTTTAATTTTACGAGATCGATGATTTTGTTATTATTCGGAGGCCACAATTCACATGAAAAATTACCTTTTTCCGATGCGCTCTAGAAGCATTTCGTAGATTTTTTGACGCACTTTCGAATGCGCGGCCGCCCATCCCGATCGGAGCTTCGGTTCGAAAATTATGGTCTATTGAATATTTCGAGCAAAATTTGTACCCAAAGTGATGGATTTTCGAAAAAATCGAAAATCACTAAATGTCGTCCAAATCGAAATCCAGACACTTTTCCCGATAGATTTTGAGCTAACTAAGCGATTCCCGGGTCGTGCGACTCAATAGCTCCACTAATAACGAAGTTACAGCCGTTTGAATATTTTACTCTATTTTCAACGGTACGGCAATATTAGACTCATTTTCCCACTTCAGATGGTTCCATTAGAACCCAATTTAAATTTGCCGTCGATATCTCAACAAATAAGGAAGTTACAGCACTTTGAAATTTTCAAAAAGTTGAAAATTCGAAAAATCGAACATTTTTTTTTTCTCAGATGAACCAATACCGGGCACATGTATCTACTCCAGGTGTCACAATAAGAAGCCAGTTTGAATTTTTTATCGATATCTCGACTAATAAGAAAGTTTCGCCACTTTGAAGCTTGCGAAAATCGTTGAAATTTTCGTAAAAATTTCATGTCAAAAATTTAAAAAGCACGATTCTCGGTCAATTCGGAAGTTTTTTGCACATGTCCATACTGTCTTCGATAGATTTTTCGATTCTCTTCCGATTGCCGGGTAGCCCGAATCGATATCTCGATCGGTTCAAAAGTTAGACTGGTTTAAATTTTACGAGACCGATGATTTTGTGATTATTCGGAGGCCACAATTCACATGAAAAATTACCTTTTTCCGATGCGCTCTAGAAGCATTTCGTAGATTTTTTGACGCTCTTTCGAATGCGTGGCCGCCCATCCCGATCGGAGCTTCGGTTCGAAAGTTATGGTCTATTGAATATTTCGAGCAAAATTTGTACCCAAAGTGATGGATTTTCGAAAAAATCGAAAATCACTAAATGTCGTCCAAATCAAAATCCAGACACTTTTCCCGATAGATTTTGAGCTAACTAAGCGATTTCCGGGTCGTGCGACTCAATAGCTCCACCAATAACGAAGTTATAGCCGTTTGAATATTTTACTCTATTTTCAACGGTACGGCAATATTAGACGCATTTTCTCACTTCAGATGGTTCCATTAGAACCCAATTTGAATTTGCTGTTGATATCTCAACAAATAAGGGAGTTACAGCACATTGAAATTTTCAAAAAGTTGAAAATTCGAAAAATCGAACATTTTTTTCTCTTCAGATGAACCAATACCGGGCACATGTATCTACTCCAGGTGTCACAATAAGAAGCCAGTTTGAATTTTTTATCGATATCTCGACTAATAAGAAAGTTTCGCCACTTTGAAGCTTGCGAAAATCGTTGAAATTTTCGTAAAAATTTCATGTCAAAAATTTAAAAAGCACGATTCTCGGTCAATTCGGAAGTTTTTCGCACAAGTCCATACTGTCTTCGATAGATTTTTCGATTCTCTTCCGATTGCCGGGTAGCCCGAATCGATATCTCGATCGGTTCAAAAGTTAGACTGGTTTTAATTTTACGAGACCGATGATTTTGTGATTATTCGGAGGCCACAATTCACATGAAAAATTACCTTTTTCCGATGCGCTCTAGAAGCATTTCGTAGATTTTTTGACGCTCTTTCGAATGCGTGGCCGCCCATCCCGATCGGAGCTTCGGTTCGAAAATTATGGTCTATTGAATATTTCGAGCAAAATTTGTACCCAAAGTGATGGATTTTCGAAAAAATCGAAAATCACTAAATGTCGTTCAAATCAAAATCCAGACACTTTTCCCGATAGATTTTGAGCTAACTAAGCGATTCCCGGGTCGTGCGACTCAATAGCTCCACTGATAACGAAGTTATAGCCGTTTGAATATTTTACTCTATTTTCAGCGGTACGGCAATATTAGACTCATTTTCTCACTTCAGATGGTTCCATTAGAACCCAATTTAAATTTGCCGTCGATATCTCAACAAATAAGGAAGTTACAGCACTTTGAAATTTTCAAAAAGTTGAAAATTCGAAAAATCGAACATTTTTTTTTTCCTCAGATGAACCAATACCGGGCACATGTATCTACTCCAGGTGTCACAATAAGAAGCCAGTTTGAATTTTTTATCGATATCTCGACTAATAAGAAAGTTTCGCCACTTTGAAGCTTGCGAAAATCGTTGAAATTTTCGTAAAAATTTCATGTCAAAAATTTAAAAAGCACGATTCTCGGTCAATTCGGAAGTTTTTCGCACATGTCCATACTGTCTTCGATAGATTTTTCGATTCTCTTCCGATTGCCGGGTAGCCCGAATCGATATCTCGATCGGTTCAAAAGTTAGACTGGTTTTAATTTTACGAGACCGATGATTTTGTGATTATTCGGAGGCCACAATTCACATGAAAAATTACCTTTTTCCGATGCGCTCTAGAAGCATTTCGTAGATTTTTTGACGCTCTTTCGAATGCGTGGCCGCCCATCCCGATCGGAGCTTCGGTTCGAAAGTTATGGTCTATTGAATATTTCGAGCAAAATTTGTACCCAAAGTGATGGATTTTCGAAAAAATCGAAAATCACTAAATGTCGTCCAAATCAAAATCCAGACACTTTTCCCGATAGATTTTGAGCTAACTAAGCGATTTCCGGGTCGTGCGACTCAATGGCTCCACTAATAACGAAGTTATAGCCGTTTGAATGTTTTACTCTATTTTCAACGGTACGGCAATATTAGACGCATTTTCTCACTTCAGATGGTTCCATTAGAACCCAATTTAAATTTGCCGTCGATATCTCGACAAATAAGGAAGTTACAGCACTTTGAAATTTTCAAAAAGTTGAAAATTCGAAAAATCGAACATTTTTTTTTCCTCAGATGAACCAATACCGGGCGCATGTATCTACTCCAGGTGTCACAATAAGAAGCCAGTTTGAATTTTTTATCGATATCTCGACTAATAAGAAAGTTTCGCCACTTTGAAGCTTGCGAAAATCGTTGAAATTTTCGTAAAAATTTCATGTCAAAAATTTAAAAAGCACGATTCTTGGTCAATTCGGAAGTTTTTCGCACATGTCCATACTGTCTTCGATAGATTTTTCGATTGTCTTCCGATTTCCGGGTAGCCCGAATCGATATCTCGATCGGTTCAAAAGTTCGACTGGTTTTAATTTTACGAGACCGATGATTTTGTGATTATTCGGAGGCCACAATTCACATGAAAAATTACCTTTTTCCGATGCGCTCTAGAAGCATTTCGTAGATTTTTTGACGCTCTTTCGAATGCGTGGCCGCCCATCCCGATCGGAGCTTCGGTTCGAAAGTTATGGTCTATTGAATATTTCGAGCAAAATTTGTACCCAAAGTGATGGATTTTCGAAAAAATCGAAAATCACTAAATGTCGTCCAAATCAAAATCCAGACACTTTTCCCGATAGATTTTGAGCTAACTAAGCGATTTCCGGGTCGTGCGACTCAATGGCTCCACTAATAACGAAGTTATAGCCGTTTGAATGTTTTACTCTATTTTCAACGGTACGGCAATATTAGACGCATTTTCTCACTTCAGATGGTTCCATTAGAACCCAATTTAAATTTGCCGTCGATATCTCGACAAATAAGGAAGTTACAGCACTTTGAAATTTTCAAAAAGTTGAAAATTCGAAAAATCGAACATTTTTTTTTCCTCAGATGAACCAATACCGGGCGCATGTATCTACTCCAGGTGTCACAATAAGAAGCCAGTTTGAATTTTTTATCGATATCTCGACTAATAAGAAAGTTTCGCCACTTTGAAGCTTGCGAAAATCGTTGAAATTTTCGTAAAAATTTCATGTCAAAAATTTAAAAAGCACGATTCTTGGTCAATTCGGAAGTTTTTCGCACATGTCCATACTGTCTTCGATAGATTTTTCGATTGTCTTCCGATTTCCGGGTAGCCCGAATCGATATCTCGATCGGTTCAAAAGTTCGACTGGTTTTAATTTTACGAGACCGATGATTTTGTGATTTTTCGGAGGCCACAATTCACATAAAAAATTACCTTTTTCCGATGCGCTCTAGAAGCATTTCGTAGATTTTTTGACGCTCTTTCGAATGCGTGGCCGCCCATCCCGATCGGAGCATCGGTTCGAAAGTTATGGTCTATCGATTATTTCGAGCAAAATTTGTACCCAAAGTGATGGATTTTCGAAAAAATCGAAAATCACTAAATGTCGTCCAAATCGAAATCCAGACACTTTTCCCGATAGATTTTGAGCTAACTAAGCGATTTCCGGGTCGTGCGACTCAATAGCTCCACTAATAACGAAGTTATAGCCGTTTGAAAATTTTACTCTATTTTCAACGGTACGGCAATATTAGACACATTTTCTCACTTCAGATGGTTCCATTAGAACCCAATTTAAATTTGCCGTTGATATCTCAACAAATAAGGAAGTTACAGCACTTTGAAATTTTCAAAAAGTTGAAAATTCGAAAAATCGAACATTTTTTTCTCTCCAGATGAACCAATACCGGGCACATGTATCTACTCCAGGTGTCACAATAAGAAGCCAAATTGAATTTTTTATCGATATCTTGACTAATAAGAAAGTTTCGCCACTTTGAAGCTTGCGAAAATCGTTGAAATTTTCGTAAAAATTTCATGTCAAAAATTCAAAAAGCACGATTCTCGGTCAATTCGGAAGTTTTTCGCACATGTCCATACTGTTTTCGAATGCGCGGCCGCCCATCCCGATCGGAGCTTCGGTTCGAAAATTATGGTCTATTGAATATTTCGAGCAAAATTTGTACCCAAAGTGATGGATTTTCGAAAAAATCGAAAATCACTAAATGTCGTTCAAATCAAAATCCAGACACTTTTCCCGATAGATTTTGAGCTAACTAAGCGATTCCCGGGTCGTGCGACTCAATAGCTCCACTGATAACGAAGTTATAGCCGTTTGAATATTTTACTCTATTTTCAACGGTACGGCAATATTAGACTCATTTTCTCACTTCAGATGGTTCCATTAGAACCCAATTTAAATTTGCCGTCGATATCTCAACAAATTTTCAAAAAGTTGAAAATTCGAAAAATCGAACATTTTTTTTTTCCTCAGATGAACCAATACCGGGCACATGTATCTACTCCAGGTGTCACAATAAAAAGCCAGTTTGAATTTTTTATCGATATCTCGACTAATAAGAAAGTTTCGCCACTTTGAAGCTTGCGAAAATCGTTGAAATTTTCGTAAAAATTTCATGTCAAAAATTTAAAAAGCACGATTCTCGGTCAATTCGGAAGTTTTTCGCACATGTCCATACTGTCTTCGATAGATTTTTCGATTCTCTTCCGATTGCCGGGTAGCCCGAATCGATATCTCGATCGGTTCAAAAGTTAGACTGGTTTTAATTTTACGAGACCGATGATTTTGTGATTATTCGGAGGCCACAATTCACATGAAAAATTACCTTTTTCCGATGCGCTCTAGAAGCATTTCGTAGATTTTTTGACGCTCTTTCGAATGCGTGGCCGCCCATCCCGATCGGAGCTTCGGTTCGAAAGTTATGGTCTATTGAATATTTCGAGCAAAATTTGCACCCAAAGTGATGGATTTTCGAAAAAATCGCAAATCACTAAATGTCGTCCAAATCGAAATCCAGACACTTTTCCCGATAGATTTTGAGCTAACTAAGCGATTCCCGGGTCGTGCGACTCAATAGCTCCACTAATAACGAAGTTATAGCCGTTTGAAAATTTAACTCTATTTTCAACGGTACGGCAATATCAGACGCATTTTCTCACTTCAGATGGTTCCATTAGAACCCAATTTGAATTTGCCGTCGATATCTCAACAAATAAGGAAGTTACAGCACTTTGAAATTTTCAAAAAGTTGAAAATTCGAAAAATCGAACATTTTTTTTTCCTCAGATGAATCAATACCGGGCACATGTATCTACTCCAGGTGTCACAATAAGAAGCCAGTTTGAATTTTTTATCGATATCTCGACTAATAAGAAAGTTTCGCCACTTTGAAGCTTGCGAAAATCGTTGAAATTTTCGTAAAAATTTCATGTCAAAAATTCAAAAAGCACGATTCTTGGTCAATTCGGAAGTTTTTTGCACAAGTCCATACTGTCTTCGATAGATTTTTCGATTCTCTTCCGATTGCCGGGTAGCCCGAATCGATATCTCGATCGGTTCAAAAGTTAGACTGGTTTTAATTTTACGAGATCGATGATTTTGTTATTATTCGGAGGCCACAATTCACATGAAAAATTACCTTTTTCCGATGCGCTCTAGAAGCATTTCGTAGATTTTTTGACGCACTTTCGAATGCGCGGCCGCCCATCCCGATCGGAGCTTCGGTTCGAAAATTATGGTCTATTGAATATTTCGAGCAAAATTTGTACCCAAAGTGATGGATTTTCGAAAAAATCGAAAATCACTAAATGTCGTCCAAATCGAAATCCAGACACTTTTCCCGATAGATTTTGAGCTAACTAAGCGATTCCCGGGTCGTGCGACTCAATAGCTCCACCAATAACGAAGTTATAGCCGTTTGAATATTTTACTCTATTTTCAACGGTACGGCAATATTAGACTCATTTTCCCACTTCAGATGGTTCCATTAGAACCCAATTTAAATTTGCCGTCGATATCTCAACAAATAAGGAAGTTACAGCACTTTGAAATTTTCAAAAAGTTGAAAATTCGAAAAATCGAACATTTTTTTTTTCTCAGATGAACCAATACCGGGCACATGTATCTACTCCAGGTGTCACAATAAGAAGCCAGTTTGAATTTTTTATCGATATCTCGACTAATAAGAAAGTTTCGCCACTTTGAAGCTTGCGAAAATCGTTGAAATTTTCGTAAAAATTTCATGTCAAAAATTTAAAAAGCACGATTCTCGGTCAATTCGGAAGTTTTTTGCACATGTCCATACTGTCTTCGATAGATTTTTCGATTCTCTTCCGATTGCCGGGTAGCCCGAATCGATATCTCGATCGGTTCAAAAGTTAGACTGGTTTAAATTTTACGAGACCGATGATTTTGTGATTATTCGGAGGCCACAATTCACATGAAAAATTACCTTTTTCCGATGCGCTCTAGAAGCATTTCGTAGATTTTTTGACGCTCTTTCGAATGCGTGGCCGCCCATCCCGATCGGAGCTTCGGTTCGAAAGTTATGGTCTATTGAATATTTCGAGCAAAATTTGTACCCAAAGTGATGGATTTTCGAAAAAATCGAAAATCACTAAATGTCGTCCAAATCAAAATCCAGACACTTTTCCCGATAGATTTTGAGCTAACTAAGCGATTTCCGGGTCGTGCGACTCAATAGCTCCACCAATAACGAAGTTATAGCCGTTTGAATATTTTACTCTATTTTCAACGGTACGGCAATATTAGACGCATTTTCTCACTTCAGATGGTTCCATTAGAACCCAATTTAAATTTGCCGTCGATATCTCGACAAATAAGGAAGTTACAGCACTTTGAAATTTTCAAAAAGTTGAAAATTCGAAAAATCGAACATTTTTTTTTCCTCAGATGAACCATTACCGGGCACATGTATCTACTCCAGGTGTCACAATAAGAAGCCAGTTTGAATTTTTTATCGATATCTCGACTAATAAGAAAGTTTCGCCACTTTGAAGCTTGCGAAAATCGTTGAAATTTTCGTAAAAATTTCATGTCAAAAATTTAAAAAGCACGATTCTCGGTCAATTCGGAAGTTTTTCGCACATGTCCATACTGTCTTCGATAGATTTTTCGATTGTCTTCCGATTTCCGGGTAGCCCGAATCGATATCTCGATCGGTTCAAAAGTTCGACTGGTTTTAATTTTACGAGACCGATGATTTTGTGATTTTTCGGAGGCCACAATTCACATAAAAAATTACCTTTTTCCGATGCGCTCTAGAAGCATTTCGTAGATTTTTTGACGCTCTTTCGAATGCGTGGCCGCCCATCCCGATCGGAGCTTCGGTTCGAAAGTTATGGTCTATCGATTATTTCGAGCAAAATTTGTACCCAAAGTGATGGATTTTCGAAAAAATCGAAAATCACTAAATGTCGTCCAAATCGAAATCCAGACACTTTTCCCGATAGATTTTGAGCTAACTAAGCGATTTCCGGGTCGTGCGACTCAATAGCTCCACTGATAACGAAGTTATAGCCGTTTGAAAATTTTACTCTATTTTCAACGGTACGGCAATATTAGACACATTTTCTCACTTCAGATGGTTCCATTAGAACCCAATTTAAATTTGTCGTTGATATCTCAACAAATAAGGAAGTTACAGCACTTTGAAATTTTCAAAAAGTTGAAAATTCGAAAAATCGAACATTTTTTTCTCTCCAGATGAACCAAAACCGGGCACATGTATCTACTCCAGGTGTCACAATAAGAAGCCAATTTGAATTTTTTATCGATATCTCGACTAATAAGAAAGTTTCGCCACTTTGAAGCTTGCGAAAATCGTTGAAATTTTCGTATAAATTTCATGTCAAAAATTCAAAAAGCACGATTCTCGGTCAATTCGGAAGTTTTTCGCACATGTCCATACTGTTTTCGAATGCGCGGCCGCCCATCCCGATCGGAGCTTCGGTTCGAAAATTATGGTCTATTGAATATTTCGAGCAAAATTTGTACCCAAAGTGATGGATTTTCGAAAAAATCGAAAATCACTAAATGTCGTTCAAATCAAAATCCAGACACTTTTCCCGATAGATTTTGAGCTAACTAAGCGATTCCCGGGTCGTGCGACTCAATAGCTCCACTGATAACGAAGTTATAGCCGTTTGAATATTTTACTCTATTTTCAACGGTACGGCAATATTAGACTCATTTTCTCACTTCAGATGGTTCCATTAGAACCCAATTTAAATTTGCCGTCGATATCTCAACAAATTTTCAAAAAGTTGAAAATTCGAAAAATCGAACATTTTTTTTTTCCTCAGATGAACCAATACCGGGCACATGTATCTACTCCAGGTGTCACAATAAAAAGCCAGTTTGAATTTTTTATCGATATCTCGACTAATAAGAAAGTTTCGCCACTTTGAAGCTTGCGAAAATCGTTGAAATTTTCGTAAAAATTTCATGTCAAAAATTTAAAAAGCACCATTCTCCGTCAAATTCGGAAGTTTTTCGCACATGTCCATACTGTCTTCGATAGATTTTTCGATTCTCTTCCGAGTGCCGGGTAGCCCGAATCGATATCTCGATCGGTTCAAAAGTTAGACTGGTTTTAATTTTACGAGACCGATGATTTTGTGATTTTTCGGAGGCCACAATTCACATGAAAAATTACCTTTTTCCGATGCGCTCTAGAAGCATTTCGTAGATTTTTTGACGCTCTTTCGAATGCGCGGCCGCCCATCCCGATCGGAGCTTCGGTTCGAAAATTATGGTCTATTGAATATTTCGAGCAAAATTTGTACCCAAAGATATGGATTTTCGAAAAAATCGAAAATCACTAAATGTCGTTCAAATCAAAATCCAGACACTTTTCCCGATAGATTTTGAGCTAACTAAGCGATTCCCGGGTCGTGCGACTCAATAGCTCCACTGATAACGAAGTTATAGCCGTTTGAATATTTTACTCTATTTTCAACGGTACGGCAATATTAGACGCATTTTCTCACTTCAGATGGTTCCATTAGAACCCAATTTAAATTTGCCGTCGATATCTCGACAAATAAGGAAGTTACAGCACTTTGAAATTTTCAAAAAGTTGAAAATTCGAAAAATCGAACATTTTTTTCTCTCCAGATGAACCAATACCGGGCACATGTATCTACTCCAGGTGTCACAATAAGAAGCCAAATTGAATTTTTTATCGATATCTCGACTAATAAGAAAGTTTCGCCACTTTGAAGCTTGCGAAAATCGTTGAAATTTTCGTAAAAATTTCATGTCAAAAATTCAAAAAGCACGATTCTCGGTCAATTCGGAAGTTTTTCGCACATGTCCATACTGTTTTCGAATGCGCGGCCGCCCATCCCGATCGGAGCTTCGGTTCGAAAATTATGGTCTATTGAATATTTCGAGCAAAATTTGTACCCAAAGTGATGGATTTTCGAAAAAATCGAAAATCACTAAATGTCGTTCAAATCAAAATCCAGACACTTTTCCCGATAGATTTTGAGCTAACTAAGCGATTCCCGGGTCGTGCGACTCAATAGCTCCACTGATAACGAAGTTATAGCCGTTTGAATATTTTACTCTATTTTCAACGGTACGGCAATATTAGACTCATTTTCTCACTTCAGATGGTTCCATTAGAACCCAATTTAAATTTGCCGTCGATATCTCAACAAATTTTCAAAAAGTTGAAAATTCGAAAAATCGAACATTTTTTTTTTCCTCAGATGAACCAATACCGGGCACATGTATCTACTCCAGGTGTCACAATAAAAAGCCAGTTTGAATTTTTTATCGATATCTCGACTAATAAGAAAGTTTCGCCACTTTGAAGCTTGCGAAAATCGTTGAAATTTTCGTAAAAATTTCATGTCAAAAATTTAAAAAGCACGATTCTCGGTCAATTCGGAAGTTTTTCGCACATGTCCATACTGTCTTCGATAGATTTTTCGATTCTCTTCCGATTGCCGGGTAGCCCGAATCGATATCTCGATCGGTTCAAAAGTTAGACTGGTTTTAATTTTACGAGACCGATGATTTTGTGATTATTCGGAGGCCACAATTCACATGAAAAATTACCTTTTTCCGATGCGCTCTAGAAGCATTTCGTAGATTTTTTGACGCTCTTTCGAATGCGCGGCCGCCCATCCCGATCGGAGCTTCGGTTCGAAAGTTATGGTCTATTGAATATTTCGAGCAAAATTTGCACCCAAAGTGATGGATTTTCGAAAAAATCGCAAATCACTAAATGTCGTCCAAATCGAAATCCAGACACTTTTCCCGATAGATTTTGAGCTAACTAAGCGATTCCCGGGTCGTGCGACTCAATAGCTCCACTAATAACGAAGTTATAGCCGTTTGAAAATTTAACTCTATTTTCAACGGTACGGCAATATCAGACGCATTTTCTCACTTCAGATGGTTCCATTAGAACCCAATTTGAATTTGCCGTCGATATCTCAACAAATAAGGAAGTTACAGCACTTTGAAATTTTCAAAAAGTTGAAAATTCGAAAAATCGAACATTTTTTTTTCCTCAGATGAATCAATACCGGGCACATGTATCTACTCCAGGTGTCACAATAAGAAGCCAGTTTGAATTTTTTATCGATATCTCGACTAATAAGAAAGTTTCGCCACTTTGAAGCTTGCGAAAATCGTTGAAATTTTCGTAAAAATTTCATGTCAAAAATTTAAAAAGCACGATTCTCGGTCAATTCGGAAGTTTTTCGCACATGTCCATACTGTCTTCGATAGATTTTTCGATTGTCTTCCGATTTCCGGGTAGCCCGAATCGATATCTCGATCGGTTCAAAAGTTCGACTGGTTTTAATTTTACGAGACCGATGATTTTGTGATTTTTCGGAGGCCACAATTCACATAAAAAATTACCTTTTTCCGATGCGCTCTAGAAGCATTTCGTAGATTTTTTGACGCTCTTTCGAATGCGTGGCCGCCCATCCCGATCGGAGCTTCGGTTCGAAAGTTATGGTCTATCGATTATTTCGAGCAAAATTTGTACCCAAAGTGATGGATTTTCGAAAAAATCGAAAATCACTAAATGTCGTCCAAATCGAAATCCAGACACTTTTCCCGATAGATTTTGAGCTAACTAAGCGATTTCCGGGTCGTGCGACTCAATAGCTCCACTGATAACGAAGTTATAGCCGTTTGAAAATTTTACTCTATTTTCAACGGTACGGCAATATTAGACACATTTTCTCACTTCAGATGGTTCCATTAGAACCCAATTTAAATTTGTCGTTGATATCTCAACAAATAAGGAAGTTACAGCACTTTGAAATTTTCAAAAAGTTGAAAATTCGAAAAATCGAACATTTTTTTCTCTCCAGATGAACCAATACCGGGCACATGTATCTACTCCAGGTGTCACAATAAGAAGCCAATTTGAATTTTTTATCGATATCTCGACTAATAAGAAAGTTTCGCCACTTTGAAGCTTGCGAAAATCGTTGAAATTTTCGTAAAAATTTCATGTCAAAAATTCAAAAAGCACGATTCTCGGTCAATTCGGAAGTTTTTCGCACATGTCCATACTGTTTTCGAATGCGCGGCCGCCCATCCCGATCGGAGCTTCGGTTCGAAAATTATGGTCTATTGAATATTTCGAGCAAAATTTGTACCCAAAGTGATGGATTTTCGAAAAAATCGAAAATCACTAAATGTCGTTCAAATCAAAATCCAGACACTTTTCCCGATAGATTTTGAGCTAACTAAGCGATTCCCGGGTCGTGCGACTCAATAGCTCCACTGATAACGAAGTTATAGCCGTTTGAATATTTTACTCTATTTTCAACGGTACGGCAATATTAGACTCATTTTCTCACTTCAGATGGTTCCATTAGAACCCAATTTAAATTTGCCGTCGATATCTCAACAAATTTTCAAAAAGTTGAAAATTCGAAAAATCGAACATTTTTTTTTTCCTCAGATGAACCAATACCGGGCACATGTATCTACTCCAGGTGTCACAATAAAAAGCCAGTTTGAATTTTTTATCGATATCTCGACTAATAAGAAAGTTTCGCCACTTTGAAGCTTGCGAAAATCGTTGAAATTTTCGTAAAAATTTCATGTCAAAAATTTAAAAAGCACGATTCTCGGTCAATTCGGAAGTTTTTTGCACATGTCCATACTGTCTTCGATAGATTTTTCGATTCTCTTCCGATTGCCGGGTAGCCCGAATCGATATCTCGATCGGTTCAAAAGTTAGACTGGTTTAAATTTTACGAGACCGATGATTTTGTGATTATTCGGAGGCCACAATTCACATGAAAAATTACCTTTTTCCGATGCGCTCTAGAAGCATTTCGTAGATTTTTTGACGCTCTTTCGAATGCGTGGCCGCCCATCCCGATCGGAGCTTCGGTTCGAAAGTTATGGTCTATTGAATATTTCGAGCAAAATTTGTACCCAAAGTGATGGATTTTCGAAAAAATCGAAAATCACTAAATGTCGTCCAAATCAAAATCCAGACACTTTTCCCGATAGATTTTGAGCTAACTAAGCGATTTCCGGGTCGTGCGACTCAATAGCTCCACCAATAACGAAGTTATAGCCGTTTGAATATTTTACTCTATTTTCAACGGTACGGCAATATTAGACGCATTTTCTCACTTTAGATGGTTCCATTAGAAATCAATTTAAATTTGCCGTCGATATCTCGACAAATAAGGAAGTTACAGCACTTTGAAATTTTCAAAAAGTTGAAAATTCGAAAAATCGAACATTTTTTTTTCCTCAGATGAACCAACACCGGGCGCATGTATCTACTCCAGGTGTCACAATAAGAAGCCAGTTTGAATTTTTTATCGATATCTCGACTAATAAGAAAGTTTCGCCACTTTGAAGCTTGCGAAAATCGTTGAAATTTTCGTAAAAATTTCATGTCAAAAATTTAAAAAGCACGATTCTCGGTCAATTCGGAAGTTTTTCGCACATGTCCATACTGTCTTCGATAGATTTTTCGATTGTCTTCCGATTTCCGGGTAGCCCGAATCGATATCTCGATCGGTTCAAAAGTTCGACTGGTTTTAATTTTACGAGACCGATGATTTTGTGATTTTTCGGAGGCCACAATTCACATAAAAAATTACCTTTTTCCGATGCGCTCTAGAAGCATTTCGTAGATTTTTTGACGCTCTTTCGAATGCGTGGCCGCCCATCCCGATCGGAGCTTCGGTTCGAAAGTTATGGTCTATCGATTATTTCGAGCAAAATTTGTACCCAAAGTGATGGATTTTCGAAAAAATCGAAAATCACTAAATGTCGTCCAAATCGAAATCCAGACACTTTTTCCGATAGATTTTGAGCTAACTAAGCGATTTCCGGGTCGTGCGACTCAATAGCTCCACTAATAACGAAGTTATAGCCGTTTGAAAACTTTACTCTATTTTCAACGGTACGGCAATATTAGACACATTTTCTCACTTCAGATGGTTCCATTAGAACCCAATTCAAATTTGCCGTTGATATCTCAACAAATAAGGAAGTTACAGCACTTTGAAATTTTCAAAAAGTTGAAAATTCGAAAAATCGAACATTTTTTTCTCTCCAGATGAACCAAAACCGGGCACATGTATCTACTCCAGGTGTCACAATAAGAAGCCAATTTGAATTTTTTATCGATATCTCGACTAATAAGAAAGTTTCGCCACTTTGAAGCTTGCGAAAATCGTTGAAATTTTCGTATAAATTTCATGTCAAAAATTCAAAAAGCACGATTCTCGGTCAATTCGGAAGTTTTTCGCACATGTCCATACTGTTTTCGAATGCGCGGCCGCCCATCCCGATCGGAGCTTCGGTTCGAAAATTATGGTCTATTGAATATTTCGAGCAAAATTTGTACCCAAAGTGATGGATTTTCGAAAAAATCGAAAATCACTAAATGTCGTTCAAATCAAAATCCAGACACTTTTCCCGATAGATTTTGAGCTAACTAAGCGATTCCCGGGTCGTGCGACTCAATAGCTCCACTGATAACGAAGTTATAGCCGTTTGAATATTTTACTCTATTTTCAACGGTACGGCAATATTAGACTCATTTTCTCACTTCAGATGGTTCCATTAGAACCCAATTTAAATTTGCCGTCGATATCTCAACAAATTTTCAAAAAGTTGAAAATTCGAAAAATCGAACATTTTTTTTTTCCTCAGATGAACCAATACCGGGCACATGTATCTACTCCAGGTGTCACAATAAAAAGCCAGTTTGAATTTTTTATCGATATCTCGACTAATAAGAAAGTTTCGCCACTTTGAAGCTTGCGAAAATCGTTGAAATTTTCGTAAAAATTTCATGTCAAAAATTTAAAAAGCACCATTCTCCGTCAAATTCGGAAGTTTTTCGCACATGTCCATACTGTCTTCGATAGATTTTTCGATTCTCTTCCGAGTGCCGGGTAGCCCGAATCGATATCTCGATCGGTTCAAAAGTTAGACTGGTTTTAATTTTACGAGACCGATGATTTTGTGATTTTTCGGAGGCCACAATTCACATGAAAAATTACCTTTTTCCGATGCGCTCTAGAAGCATTTCGTAGATTTTTTGACGCTCTTTCGAATGCGCGGCCGCCCATCCCGATCGGAGCTTCGGTTCGAAAATTATGGTCTATTGAATATTTCGAGCAAAATTTGTACCCAAAGATATGGATTTTCGAAAAAATCGAAAATCACTAAATGTCGTTCAAATCGAAATCCAGACACTTTTCCCGATAGATTTTGAGCTAACTAAGCGATTTCCGGGTCGTGCGACTCAATAGCTCCACTAATAACGAAGTTATAGCCGTTTGAAAATTTTACTCTATTTTCAACGGTACGGCAATATTAGACACATTTTCTCACTTCAGATGGTTCCATTAGAACCCAATTTAAATTTGCCGTTGATATCTCAACAAATAAGGAAGTTACAGCACTTTGAAATTTTCAAAAAGTTGAAAATTCGAAAAATCGAACATTTTTTTCTCTCCAGATGAACCAATACCGGGCACATGTATCTACTCCAGGTGTCACAATAAGAAGCCAAATTGAATTTTTTATCGATATCTTGACTAATAAGAAAGTTTCGCCACTTTGAAGCTTGCGAAAATCGTTGAAATTTTCGTAAAAATTTCATGTCAAAAATTCAAAAAGCACGATTCTCGGTCAATTCGGAAGTTTTTCGCACATGTCCATACTGTTTTCGAATGCGCGGCCGCCCATCCCGATCGGAGCTTCGGTTCGAAAATTATGGTCTATTGAATATTTCGAGCAAAATTTGTACCCAAAGTGATGGATTTTCGAAAAAATCGAAAATCACTAAATGTCGTTCAAATCAAAATCCAGACACTTTTCCCGATAGATTTTGAGCTAACTAAGCGATTCCCGGGTCGTGCGACTCAATAGCTCCACTGATAACGAAGTTATAGCCGTTTGAATATTTTACTCTATTTTCAACGGTACGGCAATATTAGACTCATTTTCTCACTTCAGATGGTTCCATTAGAACCCAATTTAAATTTGCCGTCGATATCTCAACAAATTTTCAAAAAGTTGAAAATTCGAAAAATCGAACATTTTTTTTTTCCTCAGATGAACCAATACCGGGCACATGTATCTACTCCAGGTGTCACAATAAAAAGCCAGTTTGAATTTTTTATCGATATCTCGACTAATAAGAAAGTTTCGCCACTTTGAAGCTTGCGAAAATCGTTGAAATTTTCGTAAAAATTTCATGTCAAAAATTTAAAAAGCACGATTCTCGGTCAATTCGGAAGTTTTTCGCACATGTCCATACTGTCTTCGATAGATTTTTCGATTCTCTTCCGATTGCCGGGTAGCCCGAATCGATATCTCGATCGGTTCAAAAGTTAGACTGGTTTTAATTTTACGAGACCGATGATTTTGTGATTATTCGGAGGCCACAATTCACATGAAAAATTACCTTTTTCCGATGCGCTCTAGAAGCATTTCGTAGATTTTTTGACGCTCTTTCGAATGCGTGGCCGCCCATCCCGATCGGAGCTTCGGTTCGAAAGTTATGGTCTATTGAATATTTCGAGCAAAATTTGCACCCAAAGTGATGGATTTTCGAAAAAATCGCAAATCACTAAATGTCGTCCAAATCGAAATCCAGACACTTTTCCCGATAGATTTTGAGCTAACTAAGCGATTCCCGGGTCGTGCGACTCAATAGCTCCACTAATAACGAAGTTATAGCCGTTTGAAAATTTAACTCTATTTTCAACGGTACGGCAATATCAGACGCATTTTCTCACTTCAGATGGTTCCATTAGAGCCCAATTTGAATTTGCCGTCGATATCTCAACAAATAAGGAAGTTACAGCACTTTGAAATTTTCAAAAAGTTGAAAATTCGAAAAATCGAACATTTTTTTTTCCTCAGATGAATCAATACCGGGCACATGTATCTACTCCAGGTGTCACAATAAGAAGCCAGTTTGAATTTTTTATCGATATCTCGACTAATAAGAAAGTTTCGCCACTTTGAAGCTTGCGAAAATCGTTGAAATTTTCGTAAAAATTTCATGTCAAAAATTCAAAAAGCACGATTCTTGGTCAATTCGGAAGTTTTTTGCACAAGTCCATACTGTCTTCGATAGATTTTTCGATTCTCTTCCGATTGCCGGGTAGCCCGAATCGATATCTCGATCGGTTCAAAAGTTAGACTGGTTTTAATTTTACGAGATCGATGATTTTGTTATTATTCGGAGGCCACAATTCACATGAAAAATTACCTTTTTCCGATGCGCTCTAGAAGCATTTCGTAGATTTTTTGACGCACTTTCGAATGCGCGGCCGCCCATCCCGATCGGAGCTTCGGTTCGAAAATTATGGTCTATTGAATATTTCGAGCAAAATTTGTACCCAAAGTGATGGATTTTCGAAAAAATCGAAAATCACTAAATGTCGTCCAAATCGAAATCCAGACACTTTTCCCGATAGATTTTGAGCTAACTAAGCGATTCCCGGGTCGTGCGACTCAATAGCTCCACCAATAACGAAGTTATAGCCGTTTGAATATTTTACTCTATTTTCAACGGTACGGCAATATTAGACTCATTTTCCCACTTCAGATGGTTCCATTAGAACCCAATTTAAATTTGCCGTCGATATCTCAACAAATAAGGAAGTTACAGCACTTTGAAATTTTCAAAAAGTTGAAAATTCGAAAAATCGAACATTTTTTTTTTCTCAGATGAACCAATACCGGGCACATGTATCTACTCCAGGTGTCACAATAAGAAGCCAGTTTGAATTTTTTATCGATATCTCGACTAATAAGAAAGTTTCGCCACTTTGAAGCTTGCGAAAATCGTTGAAATTTTCGTAAAAATTTCATGTCAAAAATTTAAAAAGCACGATTCTCGGTCAATTCGGAAGTTTTTTGCACATGTCCATACTGTCTTCGATAGATTTTTCGATTCTCTTCCGATTGCCGGGTAGCCCGAATCGATATCTCGATCGGTTCAAAAGTTAGACTGGTTTAAATTTTACGAGACCGATGATTTTGTGATTATTCGGAGGCCACAATTCACATGAAAAATTACCTTTTTCCGATGCGCTCTAGAAGCATTTCGTAGATTTTTTGACGCTCTTTCGAATGCGTGGCCGCCCATCCCGATCGGAGCTTCGGTTCGAAAGTTATGGTCTATTGAATATTTCGAGCAAAATTTGTACCCAAAGTGATGGATTTTCGAAAAAATCGAAAATCACTAAATGTCGTCCAAATCAAAATCCAGACACTTTTCCCGATAGATTTTGAGCTAACTAAGCGATTTCCGGGTCGTGCGACTCAATAGCTCCACCAATAACGAAGTTATAGCCGTTTGAATATTTTACTCTATTTTCAACGGTACGGCAATATTAGACGCATTTTCTCACTTCAGATGGTTCCATTAGAACCCAATTTAAATTTGCCGTCGATATCTCGACAAATAAGGAAGTTACAGCACTTTGAAATTTTCAAAAAGTTGAAAATTCGAAAAATCGAACATTTTTTTTTCCTCAGATGAACCATTACCGGGCACATGTATCTACTCCAGGTGTCACAATAAGAAGCCAGTTTGAATTTTTTATCGATATCTCGACTAATAAGAAAGTTTCGCCACTTTGAAGCTTGCGAAAATCGTTGAAATTTTCGTAAAAATTTCATGTCAAAAATTTAAAAAGCACGATTCTCGGTCAATTCGGAAGTTTTTCGCACATGTCCATACTGTCTTCGATAGATTTTTCGATTGTCTTCCGATTTCCGGGTAGCCCGAATCGATATCTCGATCGGTTCAAAAGTTCGACTGGTTTTAATTTTACGAGACCGATGATTTTGTGATTTTTCGGAGGCCACAATTCACATAAAAAATTACCTTTTTCCGATGCGCTCTAGAAGCATTTCGTAGATTTTTTGACGCTCTTTCGAATGCGTGGCCGCCCATCCCGATCGGAGCTTCGGTTCGAAAGTTATGGTCTATCGATTATTTCGAGCAAAATTTGTACCCAAAGTGATGGATTTTCGAAAAAATCGAAAATCACTAAATGTCGTCCAAATCGAAATCCAGACACTTTTCCCGATAGATTTTGAGCTAACTAAGCGATTTCCGGGTCGTGCGACTCAATAGCTCCACTGATAACGAAGTTATAGCCGTTTGAAAATTTTACTCTATTTTCAACGGTACGGCAATATTAGACACATTTTCTCACTTCAGATGGTTCCATTAGAACCCAATTTAAATTTGTCGTTGATATCTCAACAAATAAGGAAGTTACAGCACTTTGAAATTTTCAAAAAGTTGAAAATTCGAAAAATCGAACATTTTTTTCTCTCCAGATGAACCAAAACCGGGCACATGTATCTACTCCAGGTGTCACAATAAGAAGCCAATTTGAATTTTTTATCGATATCTCGACTAATAAGAAAGTTTCGCCACTTTGAAGCTTGCGAAAATCGTTGAAATTTTCGTATAAATTTCATGTCAAAAATTCAAAAAGCACGATTCTCGGTCAATTCGGAAGTTTTTCGCACATGTCCATACTGTTTTCGAATGCGCGGCCGCCCATCCCGATCGGAGCTTCGGTTCGAAAATTATGGTCTATTGAATATTTCGAGCAAAATTTGTACCCAAAGTGATGGA
Organism: Salpingus planirostris; assembly: GCA_949788335.1. Taxonomy (NCBI): domain Eukaryota; kingdom Metazoa; phylum Arthropoda; class Insecta; order Coleoptera; family Salpingidae; genus Salpingus; species Salpingus planirostris. The sequence goes on from OX460918.1 coordinate 528,087, forward strand.
TTTTCGAAAAAATCGAAAATCACTAAATGTCGTTCAAATCAAAATCCAGACACTTTTCCCGATAGATTTTGAGCTAACTAAGCGATTCCCGGGTCGTGCGACTCAATAGCTCCACTGATAACGAAGTTATAGCCGTTTGAATATTTTACTCTATTTTCAACGGTACGGCAATATTAGACTCATTTTCTCACTTCAGATGGTTCCATTAGAACCCAATTTAAATTTGCCGTCGATATCTCAACAAATTTTCAAAAAGTTGAAAATTCGAAAAATCGAACATTTTTTTTTTCCTCAGATGAACCAATACCGGGCACATGTATCTACTCCAGGTGTCACAATAAAAAGCCAGTTTGAATTTTTTATCGATATCTCGACTAATAAGAAAGTTTCGCCACTTTGAAGCTTGCGAAAATCGTTGAAATTTTCGTAAAAATTTCATGTCAAAAATTTAAAAAGCACGATTCTCGGTCAATTCGGAAGTTTTTCGCACATGTCCATACTGTCTTCGATAGATTTTTCGATTCTCTTCCGATTGCCGGGTAGCCCGAATCGATATCTCGATCGGTTCAAAAGTTAGACTGGTTTTAATTTTACGAGACCGATGATTTTGTGATTATTCGGAGGCCACAATTCACATGAAAAATTACCTTTTTCCGATGCGCTCTAGAAGCATTTCGTAGATTTTTTGACGCTCTTTCGAATGCGTGGCCGCCCATCCCGATCGGAGCTTCGGTTCGAAAGTTATGGTCTATTGAATATTTCGAGCAAAATTTGCACCCAAAGTGATGGATTTTCGAAAAAATCGCAAATCACTAAATGTCGTCCAAATCGAAATCCAGACACTTTTCCCGATAGATTTTGAGCTAACTAAGCGATTCCCGGGTCGTGCGACTCAATAGCTCCACTAATAACGAAGTTATAGCCGTTTGAAAATTTAACTCTATTTTCAACGGTACGGCAATATCAGACGCATTTTCTCACTTCAGATGGTTCCATTAGAACCCAATTTGAATTTGCCGTCGATATCTCAACAAATAAGGAAGTTACAGCACTTTGAAATTTTCAAAAAGTTGAAAATTCGAAAAATCGAACATTTTTTTTTCCTCAGATGAATCAATACCGGGCACATGTATCTACTCCAGGTGTCACAATAAGAAGCCAGTTTGAATTTTTTATCGATATCTCGACTAATAAGAAAGTTTCGCCACTTTGAAGCTTGCGAAAATCGTTGAAATTTTCGTAAAAATTTCATGTCAAAAATTCAAAAAGCACGATTCTTGGTCAATTCGGAAGTTTTTTGCACAAGTCCATACTGTCTTCGATAGATTTTTCGATTCTCTTCCGATTGCCGGGTAGCCCGAATCGATATCTCGATCGGTTCAAAAGTTAGACTGGTTTTAATTTTACGAGATCGATGATTTTGTTATTATTCGGAGGCCACAATTCACATGAAAAATTACCTTTTTCCGATGCGCTCTAGAAGCATTTCGTAGATTTTTTGACGCACTTTCGAATGCGCGGCCGCCCATCCCGATCGGAGCTTCGGTTCGAAAATTATGGTCTATTGAATATTTCGAGCAAAATTTGTACCCAAAGTGATGGATTTTCGAAAAAATCGAAAATCACTAAATGTCGTCCAAATCGAAATCCAGACACTTTTCCCGATAGATTTTGAGCTAACTAAGCGATTCCCGGGTCGTGCGACTCAATAGCTCCACCAATAACGAAGTTATAGCCGTTTGAATATTTTACTCTATTTTCAACGGTACGGCAATATTAGACTCATTTTCCCACTTCAGATGGTTCCATTAGAACCCAATTTAAATTTGCCGTCGATATCTCAACAAATAAGGAAGTTACAGCACTTTGAAATTTTCAAAAAGTTGAAAATTCGAAAAATCGAACATTTTTTTTTTCTCAGATGAACCAATACCGGGCACATGTATCTACTCCAGGTGTCACAATAAGAAGCCAGTTTGAATTTTTTATCGATATCTCGACTAATAAGAAAGTTTCGCCACTTTGAAGCTTGCGAAAATCGTTGAAATTTTCGTAAAAATTTCATGTCAAAAATTTAAAAAGCACGATTCTCGGTCAATTCGGAAGTTTTTTGCACATGTCCATACTGTCTTCGATAGATTTTTCGATTCTCTTCCGATTGCCGGGTAGCCCGAATCGATATCTCGATCGGTTCAAAAGTTAGACTGGTTTAAATTTTACGAGACCGATGATTTTGTGATTATTCGGAGGCCACAATTCACATGAAAAATTACCTTTTTCCGATGCGCTCTAGAAGCATTTCGTAGATTTTTTGACGCTCTTTCGAATGCGTGGCCGCCCATCCCGATCGGAGCTTCGGTTCGAAAGTTATGGTCTATTGAATATTTCGAGCAAAATTTGTACCCAAAGTGATGGATTTTCGAAAAAATCGAAAATCACTAAATGTCGTCCAAATCAAAATCCAGACACTTTTCCCGATAGATTTTGAGCTAACTAAGCGATTTCCGGGTCGTGCGACTCAATAGCTCCACCAATAACGAAGTTATAGCCGTTTGAATATTTTACTCTATTTTCAACGGTACGGCAATATTAGACGCATTTTCTCACTTCAGATGGTTCCATTAGAACCCAATTTAAATTTGCCGTCGATATCTCGACAAATAAGGAAGTTACAGCACTTTGAAATTTTCAAAAAGTTGAAAATTCGAAAAATCGAACATTTTTTTTTCCTCAGATGAACCATTACCGGGCACATGTATCTACTCCAGGTGTCACAATAAGAAGCCAGTTTGAATTTTTTATCGATATCTCGACTAATAAGAAAGTTTCGCCACTTTGAAGCTTGCGAAAATCGTTGAAATTTTCGTAAAAATTTCATGTCAAAAATTTAAAAAGCACGATTCTCGGTCAATTCGGAAGTTTTTCGCACATGTCCATACTGTCTTCGATAGATTTTTCGATTGTCTTCCGATTTCCGGGTAGCCCGAATCGATATCTCGATCGGTTCAAAAGTTCGACTGGTTTTAATTTTACGAGACCGATGATTTTGTGATTTTTCGGAGGCCACAATTCACATAAAAAATTACCTTTTTCCGATGCGCTCTAGAAGCATTTCGTAGATTTTTTGACGCTCTTTCGAATGCGTGGCCGCCCATCCCGATCGGAGCTTCGGTTCGAAAGTTATGGTCTATCGATTATTTCGAGCAAAATTTGTACCCAAAGTGATGGATTTTCGAAAAAATCGAAAATCACTAAATGTCGTCCAAATCGAAATCCAGACACTTTTCCCGATAGATTTTGAGCTAACTAAGCGATTTCCGGGTCGTGCGACTCAATAGCTCCACTGATAACGAAGTTATAGCCGTTTGAAAATTTTACTCTATTTTCAACGGTACGGCAATATTAGACACATTTTCTCACTTCAGATGGTTCCATTAGAACCCAATTTAAATTTGTCGTTGATATCTCAACAAATAAGGAAGTTACAGCACTTTGAAATTTTCAAAAAGTTGAAAATTCGAAAAATCGAACATTTTTTTCTCTCCAGATGAACCAAAACCGGGCACATGTATCTACTCCAGGTGTCACAATAAGAAGCCAATTTGAATTTTTTATCGATATCTCGACTAATAAGAAAGTTTCGCCACTTTGAAGCTTGCGAAAATCGTTGAAATTTTCGTATAAATTTCATGTCAAAAATTCAAAAAGCACGATTCTCGGTCAATTCGGAAGTTTTTCGCACATGTCCATACTGTTTTCGAATGCGCGGCCGCCCATCCCGATCGGAGCTTCGGTTCGAAAATTATGGTCTATTGAATATTTCGAGCAAAATTTGTACCCAAAGTGATGGATTTTCGAAAAAATCGAAAATCACTAAATGTCGTTCAAATCAAAATCCAGACACTTTTCCCGATAGATTTTGAGCTAACTAAGCGATTCCCGGGTCGTGCGACTCAATAGCTCCACTGATAACGAAGTTATAGCCGTTTGAATATTTTACTCTATTTTCAACGGTACGGCAATATTAGACTCATTTTCTCACTTCAGATGGTTCCATTAGAACCCAATTTAAATTTGCCGTCGATATCTCAACAAATTTTCAAAAAGTTGAAAATTCGAAAAATCGAACATTTTTTTTTTCCTCAGATGAACCAATACCGGGCACATGTATCTACTCCAGGTGTCACAATAAAAAGCCAGTTTGAATTTTTTATCGATATCTCGACTAATAAGAAAGTTTCGCCACTTTGAAGCTTGCGAAAATCGTTGAAATTTTCGTAAAAATTTCATGTCAAAAATTTAAAAAGCACCATTCTCCGTCAAATTCGGAAGTTTTTCGCACATGTCCATACTGTCTTCGATAGATTTTTCGATTCTCTTCCGAGTGCCGGGTAGCCCGAATCGATATCTCGATCGGTTCAAAAGTTAGACTGGTTTTAATTTTACGAGACCGATGATTTTGTGATTTTTCGGAGGCCACAATTCACATGAAAAATTACCTTTTTCCGATGCGCTCTAGAAGCATTTCGTAGATTTTTTGACGCTCTTTCGAATGCGCGGCCGCCCATCCCGATCGGAGCTTCGGTTCGAAAATTATGGTCTATTGAATATTTCGAGCAAAATTTGTACCCAAAGATATGGATTTTCGAAAAAATCGAAAATCACTAAATGTCGTTCAAATCAAAATCCAGACACTTTTCCCGATAGATTTTGAGCTAACTAAGCGATTCCCGGGTCGTGCGACTCAATAGTTCCACTGATAACGAAGTTATAGCCGTTTGAATATTTTACTCTATTTTCAACGGTACGGCAATATTAGACGCATTTTCTCACTTCAGATGGTTCCATTAGAACCCAATTTAAATTTGCCGTCGATATCTCGACAAATAAGGAAGTTACAGCACTTTGAAATTTTCAAAAAGTTGAAAATTCGAAAAATCGAACATTTTTTTCTCTCCAGATGAACCAATACCGGGCACATGTATCTACTCCAGGTGTCACAATAAGAAGCCAAATTGAATTTTTTATCGATATCTCGACTAATAAGAAAGTTTCGCCACTTTGAAGCTTGCGAAAATCGTTGAAATTTTCGTAAAAATTTCATGTCAAAAATTCAAAAAGCACGATTCTCGGTCAATTCGGAAGTTTTTCGCACATGTCCATACTGTTTTCGAATGCGCGGCCGCCCATCCCGATCGGAGCTTCGGTTCGAAAATTATGGTCTATTGAATATTTCGAGCAAAATTTGTACCCAAAGTGATGGATTTTCGAAAAAATCGAAAATCACTAAATGTCGTTCAAATCAAAATCCAGACACTTTTCCCGATAGATTTTGAGCTAACTAAGCGATTCCCGGGTCGTGCGACTCAATAGCTCCACTGATAACGAAGTTATAGCCGTTTGAATATTTTACTCTATTTTCAACGGTACGGCAATATTAGACTCATTTTCTCACTTCAGATGGTTCCATTAGAACCCAATTTAAATTTGCCGTCGATATCTCAACAAATTTTCAAAAAGTTGAAAATTCGAAAAATCGAACATTTTTTTTTTCCTCAGATGAACCAATACCGGGCACATGTATCTACTCCAGGTGTCACAATAAAAAGCCAGTTTGAATTTTTTATCGATATCTCGACTAATAAGAAAGTTTCGCCACTTTGAAGCTTGCGAAAATCGTTGAAATTTTCGTAAAAATTTCATGTCAAAAATTTAAAAAGCACGATTCTCGGTCAATTCGGAAGTTTTTCGCACATGTCCATACTGTCTTCGATAGATTTTTCGATTCTCTTCCGATTGCCGGGTAGCCCGAATCGATATCTCGATCGGTTCAAAAGTTAGACTGGTTTTAATTTTACGAGACCGATGATTTTGTGATTATTCGGAGGCCACAATTCACATGAAAAATTACCTTTTTCCGATGCGCTCTAGAAGCATTTCGTAGATTTTTTGACGCTCTTTCGAATGCGCGGCCGCCCATCCCGATCGGAGCTTCGGTTCGAAAGTTATGGTCTATTGAATATTTCGAGCAAAATTTGCACCCAAAGTGATGGATTTTCGAAAAAATCGCAAATCACTAAATGTCGTCCAAATCGAAATCCAGACACTTTTCCCGATAGATTTTGAGCTAACTAAGCGATTCCCGGGTCGTGCGACTCAATAGCTCCACTAATAACGAAGTTATAGCCGTTTGAAAATTTAACTCTATTTTCAACGGTACGGCAATATCAGACGCATTTTCTCACTTCAGATGGTTCCATTAGAACCCAATTTGAATTTGCCGTCGATATCTCAACAAATAAGGAAGTTACAGCACTTTGAAATTTTCAAAAAGTTGAAAATTCGAAAAATCGAACATTTTTTTTTCCTCAGATGAATCAATACCGGGCACATGTATCTACTCCAGGTGTCACAATAAGAAGCCAGTTTGAATTTTTTATCGATATCTCGACTAATAAGAAAGTTTCGCCACTTTGAAGCTTGCGAAAATCGTTGAAATTTTCGTAAAAATTTCATGTCAAAAATTTAAAAAGCACGATTCTCGGTCAATTCGGAAGTTTTTCGCACATGTCCATACTGTCTTCGATAGATTTTTCGATTGTCTTCCGATTTCCGGGTAGCCCGAATCGATATCTCGATCGGTTCAAAAGTTCGACTGGTTTTAATTTTACGAGACCGATGATTTTGTGATTTTTCGGAGGCCACAATTCACATAAAAAATTACCTTTTTCCGATGCGCTCTAGAAGCATTTCGTAGATTTTTTGACGCTCTTTCGAATGCGTGGCCGCCCATCCCGATCGGAGCTTCGGTTCGAAAGTTATGGTCTATCGATTATTTCGAGCAAAATTTGTACCCAAAGTGATGGATTTTCGAAAAAATCGAAAATCACTAAATGTCGTCCAAATCGAAATCCAGACACTTTTCCCGATAGATTTTGAGCTAACTAAGCGATTTCCGGGTCGTGCGACTCAATAGCTCCACTGATAACGAAGTTATAGCCGTTTGAAAATTTTACTCTATTTTCAACGGTACGGCAATATTAGACACATTTTCTCACTTCAGATGGTTCCATTAGAACCCAATTTAAATTTGTCGTTGATATCTCAACAAATAAGGAAGTTACAGCACTTTGAAATTTTCAAAAAGTTGAAAATTCGAAAAATCGAACATTTTTTTCTCTCCAGATGAACCAATACCGGGCACATGTATCTACTCCAGGTGTCACAATAAGAAGCCAATTTGAATTTTTTATCGATATCTCGACTAATAAGAAAGTTTCGCCACTTTGAAGCTTGCGAAAATCGTTGAAATTTTCGTAAAAATTTCATGTCAAAAATTCAAAAAGCACGATTCTCGGTCAATTCGGAAGTTTTTCGCACATGTCCATACTGTTTTCGAATGCGCGGCCGCCCATCCCGATCGGAGCTTCGGTTCGAAAATTATGGTCTATTGAATATTTCGAGCAAAATTTGTACCCAAAGTGATGGATTTTCGAAAAAATCGAAAATCACTAAATGTCGTTCAAATCAAAATCCAGACACTTTTCCCGATAGATTTTGAGCTAACTAAGCGATTCCCGGGTCGTGCGACTCAATAGCTCCACTGATAACGAAGTTATAGCCGTTTGAATATTTTACTCTATTTTCAACGGTACGGCAATATTAGACTCATTTTCTCACTTCAGATGGTTCCATTAGAACCCAATTTAAATTTGCCGTCGATATCTCAACAAATTTTCAAAAAGTTGAAAATTCGAAAAATCGAACATTTTTTTTTTCCTCAGATGAACCAATACCGGGCACATGTATCTACTCCAGGTGTCACAATAAAAAGCCAGTTTGAATTTTTTATCGATATCTCGACTAATAAGAAAGTTTCGCCACTTTGAAGCTTGCGAAAATCGTTGAAATTTTCGTAAAAATTTCATGTCAAAAATTTAAAAAGCACGATTCTCGGTCAATTCGGAAGTTTTTTGCACATGTCCATACTGTCTTCGATAGATTTTTCGATTCTCTTCCGATTGCCGGGTAGCCCGAATCGATATCTCGATCGGTTCAAAAGTTAGACTGGTTTAAATTTTACGAGACCGATGATTTTGTGATTATTCGGAGGCCACAATTCACATGAAAAATTACCTTTTTCCGATGCGCTCTAGAAGCATTTCGTAGATTTTTTGACGCTCTTTCGAATGCGTGGCCGCCCATCCCGATCGGAGCTTCGGTTCGAAAGTTATGGTCTATTGAATATTTCGAGCAAAATTTGTACCCAAAGTGATGGATTTTCGAAAAAATCGAAAATCACTAAATGTCGTCCAAATCAAAATCCAGACACTTTTCCCGATAGATTTTGAGCTAACTAAGCGATTTCCGGGTCGTGCGACTCAATAGCTCCACCAATAACGAAGTTATAGCCGTTTGAATATTTTACTCTATTTTCAACGGTACGGCAATATTAGACGCATTTTCTCACTTTAGATGGTTCCATTAGAAATCAATTTAAATTTGCCGTCGATATCTCGACAAATAAGGAAGTTACAGCACTTTGAAATTTTCAAAAAGTTGAAAATTCGAAAAATCGAACATTTTTTTTTCCTCAGATGAACCAATACCGGGCGCATGTATCTACTCCAGGTGTCACAATAAGAAGCCAGTTTGAATTTTTTATCGATATCTCGACTAATAAGAAAGTTTCGCCACTTTGAAGCTTGCGAAAATCGTTGAAATTTTCGTAAAAATTTCATGTCAAAAATTTAAAAAGCACGATTCTCGGTCAATTCGGAAGTTTTTCGCACATGTCCATACTGTCTTCGATAGATTTTTCGATTGTCTTCCGATTTCCGGGTAGCCCGAATCGATATCTCGATCGGTTCAAAAGTTCGACTGGTTTTAATTTTACGAGACCGATGATTTTGTGATTTTTCGGAGGCCACAATTCACATAAAAAATTACCTTTTTCCGATGCGCTCTAGAAGCATTTCGTAGATTTTTTGACGCTCTTTCGAATGCGTGGCCGCCCATCCCGATCGGAGCTTCGGTTCGAAAGTTATGGTCTATCGATTATTTCGAGCAAAATTTGTACCCAAAGTGATGGATTTTCGAAAAAATCGAAAATCACTAAATGTCGTCCAAATCGAAATCCAGACACTTTTTCCGATAGATTTTGAGCTAACTAAGCGATTTCCGGGTCGTGCGACTCAATAGCTCCACTAATAACGAAGTTATAGCCGTTTGAAAACTTTACTCTATTTTCAACGGTACGGCAATATTAGACACATTTTCTCACTTCAGATGGTTCCATTAGAACCCAATTTAAATTTGCCGTTGATATCTCAACAAATAAGGAAGTTACAGCACTTTGAAATTTTCAAAAAGTTGAAAATTCGAAAAATCGAACATTTTTTTCTCTCCAGATGAACCAAAACCGGGCACATGTATCTACTCCAGGTGTCACAATAAGAAGCCAATTTGAATTTTTTATCGATATCTCGACTAATAAGAAAGTTTCGCCACTTTGAAGCTTGCGAAAATCGTTGAAATTTTCGTATAAATTTCATGTCAAAAATTCAAAAAGCACGATTCTCGGTCAATTCGGAAGTTTTTCGCACATGTCCATACTGTTTTCGAATGCGCGGCCGCCCATCCCGATCGGAGCTTCGGTTCGAAAATTATGGTCTATTGAATATTTCGAGCAAAATTTGTACCCAAAGTGATGGATTTTCGAAAAAATCGAAAATCACTAAATGTCGTTCAAATCAAAATCCAGACACTTTTCCCGATAGATTTTGAGCTAACTAAGCGATTCCCGGGTCGTGCGACTCAATAGCTCCACTGATAACGAAGTTATAGCCGTTTGAATATTTTACTCTATTTTCAACGGTACGGCAATATTAGACTCATTTTCTCACTTCAGATGGTTCCATTAGAACCCAATTTAAATTTGCCGTCGATATCTCAACAAATTTTCAAAAAGTTGAAAATTCGAAAAATCGAACATTTTTTTTTTCCTCAGATGAACCAATACCGGGCACATGTATCTACTCCAGGTGTCACAATAAAAAGCCAGTTTGAATTTTTTATCGATATCTCGACTAATAAGAAAGTTTCGCCACTTTGAAGCTTGCGAAAATCGTTGAAATTTTCGTAAAAATTTCATGTCAAAAATTTAAAAAGCACCATTCTCCGTCAAATTCGGAAGTTTTTCGCACATGTCCATACTGTCTTCGATAGATTTTTCGATTCTCTTCCGAGTGCCGGGTAGCCCGAATCGATATCTCGATCGGTTCAAAAGTTAGACTGGTTTTAATTTTACGAGACCGATGATTTTGTGATTTTTCGGAGGCCACAATTCACATGAAAAATTACCTTTTTCCGATGCGCTCTAGAAGCATTTCGTAGATTTTTTGACGCTCTTTCGAATGCGCGGCCGCCCATCCCGATCGGAGCTTCGGTTCGAAAATTATGGTCTATTGAATATTTCGAGCAAAATTTGTACCCAAAGATATGGATTTTCGAAAAAATCGAAAATCACTAAATGTCGTTCAAATCAAAATCCAGACACTTTTCCCGATAGATTTTGAGCTAACTAAGCGATTCCCGGGTCGTGCGACTCAATAGCTCCACTGATAACGAAGTTATAGCCGTTTGAATATTTTACTCTATTTTCAACGGTACGGCAATATTAGACGCATTTTCTCACTTCAGATGGTTCCATTAGAACCCAATTTAAATTTGCCGTCGATATCTCGACAAATAAGGAAGTTACAGCACTTTGAAATTTTCAAAAAGTTGAAAATTCGAAAAATCGAACATTTTTTTTTCCTCAGATGAACCAATACCGGGCACATGTATCTACTCCAGGTGTCACAATAAGAAGCCAGTTTGAATTTTTTATCGATATCTCGACTAATAAGAAAGTTTCGCCACTTTGAAGCTTGCGAAAATCGTTGAAATTTTCGTAAAAATTTCATGTCAAAAATTTAAAAAGCACGATTCTCGGTCAATTCGGAAGTTTTTCGCACATGTCCATACTGTCTTCGATAGATTTTTCGATTGTCTTCCGATTTCCGGGTAGCCCGAATCGATATCTCGATCGGTTCAAAAGTTAGACTGGTTTTAATTTTACGAGACCGATGATTTTGTGATTATTCGGAGGCCACAATTCACATGAAAAATTACCTTTTTCCGATGCGCTCTAGAAGCATTTCGTAGATTTTTTGACGCTCTTTCGAATGCGTGGCCGCCCATCCCGATCGGAGCTTCGGTTCGAAAGTTATGGTCCATCGATTATTTCGAGCAAAATTTGTACCCAAAGTGATGGATTTTCGAAAAAATCGAAAATCACTAAATGTCGTCCAAATCGAAATCCAGACACTTTTCCCGATAGATTTTGAGCTAACTAAGCGATTTCCGGGTCGTGCGACTCAATAGCTTCACTAATAACGAAGTTATAGCCGTTTGAAAATTTTACTCTATTTTCAACGGTACGGCAATATTAGACGCATTTTCTCACTTCAGATGGTTCCATTAGAACCCAATTTGAATTTGCTGTTGATATCTCAACAAATAAGGAAGTTACAGCACTTTGAAATTTTCAAAAAGTTGAAAATTCGAAAAATCGAACATTTTTTTCTCTTCAGATGAACCAATACCGGGCACATGTATCTACTCCAGGTGTCACAATAAGAAGCCAGTTTGAATTTTTTATCGATATCTCGACTAATAAGAAAGTTTCGCCACTTTGAAGCTTGCGAAAATCGTTGAAATTTTCGTAAAAATTTCATGTCAAAAATTCAAAAAGCACGATTCTCGGTCAATTCGGAAGTTTTTCGCACAAGTCCATACTGTCTTCGATAGATTTTTCGATTCTCTTCCGATTGCCGGGTAGCCCGAATCGATATCTCGATCGGTTCAAAAGTTAGACTGGTTTTAATTTTACGAGATCGATGATTTTGTTATTATTCGGAGGCCACAATTCACATGAATAATTACCTTTTTCCGATGCGCTCTAGAAGCATTTCGTAGATTTTTTGACGCACTTTCGAATGCGCGGCCGCCCATCCCGATCGGAGCTTCGGTTCGAAAATTATGGTCTATTGAATATTTCGAGCAAAATTTGTACCCAAAGTGATGGATTTTCGAAAAAATCGAAAATCACTAAATGTCGTTCAAATCAAAATCCAGACACTTTTCCCGATAGATTTTGAGCTAACTAAGCGATTCCCGGGTCGTGCGACTCAATAGCTCCACTGATAACGAAGTTATAGCCGTTTGAATATTTTACTCTATTTTCAACGGTACGGCAATATTAGACTCATTTTCTCACTTCAGATGGTTCCATTAGAACCCAATTTAAATTTGCCGTCGATATCTCAACAAATAAGGAAGTTACAGCACTTTGAAATTTTCAAAAAGTTGAAAATTCGAAAAATCGAAAATTTTTTTTTTCCTTAGATGAACCAATACCGTGCACATGTATCTACTCCAGGTGTCACAATAAGAAGCCAGTTTGAATTTTTTATCGATATCTCGACTAATAAGAAAGTTTCGCCACTTTGAAGCTTGCGAAAATCGTTGAAATTTTCGTAAAAATTTCATGTCAAAAATTTAAAAAGCACGATTCTCGGTCAATTCGGAAGTTTTTCGCACATGTCCATACTGTCTTCGATAGATTTTTCGATTCTCTTCCGATTGCCGGGTAGCCCGAATCGATATCTCGATCGGTTCAAAAGTTAGACTGGTTTAAATTTTACGAGACCGATGATTTTGTGATTATTCGGAGGCCACAATTCACATGAAAAATTACCTTTTTCCGATGCGCTCTAGAAGCATTTCGTAGATTTTTTGACGCTCTTTCGAATGCGTGGCCGCCCATCCCGATCGGAGCTTCGGTTCGAAAGTTATGGTCTATTGAATATTTCGAGCAAAATTTGTACCCAAAGTGATGGATTTTCGAAAAAATCGAAAATCACTAAATGTCGTCCAAATCAAAATCCAGACACTTTTCCCGATAGATTTTGAGCTAACTAAGCGATTTCCGGGTCGTGCGACTCAATAGCTCCACTAATAACGAAGTTATAGCCGTTTGAATATTTTACTCTATTTTCAACGGTACGGCAATATTAGACGCATTTTCTCACTTCAGATGGTTTCATTAGAACCCAATTTAAATTTGCCGTCGATATCTCGACAAATAAGGAAGTTACAGCACTTTGAAATTTTCAAATAGTTGAAAATTCGAAAAATCGAACATTTTTTTTTCCTCAGATGAACCAATACCGGGCGCATGTATCTACTCCAGGTGTCACAATAAGAAGCCAGTTTGAATTTTTTATCGATATCTCGACTAATAAGAAAGTTTCGCCACTTTGAAGCTTGCGAAAATCGTTGAAATTTTCGTAAAAATTTCATGTCAAAAATTTAAAAAGCACGATTCTCGGTCAATTCGGAAGTTTTTCGCACATGTCCATACTGTCTTCGATAGATTTTTCGATTCTCTTCCGATTGCCGGGTAGCCCGAATCGATATCTCGATCGGTTCAAAAGTTAGACTGGTTTTAATTTTACGAGACCGATGATTTTGTGATTTTTCGGAGGCCACAATTCACATGAAAAATTACCTTTTTCCGATGCGCTCTAGAAGCATTTCGTAGATTTTTTGACGCTCTTTCGAATGCGCGGCCGCCCATCCCGATCGGAGCTTCGGTTCGAAAATTATGGTCTATTGAATATTTCGAGCAAAATTTGTACCCAAAGTGATGGATTTTCGAAAAAATCGAAAATCACTAAATGTCGTTCAAATCAAAATCCAGACACTTTTCCCGATAGATTTTGAGCTAACTAAGCGATTCCCGGGTCGTGCGACTCAATAGCTCCACTGATAACGAAGTTATAGCCGTTTGAATATTTTACTCTATTTTCAACGGTACGGCAATATTAGACGCATTTTCTCACTTCAGATGGTTCCATTAGAACCCAATTTAAATTTGCCGTCGATATCTCGACAAATAAGGAAGTTACAGCACTTTGAAATTTTCAAAAAGTTGAAAATTCGAAAAATCGAACATTTTTTTCTCTCCAGATGAACCAAAACCGGGCACATGTATCTACTCCAGGTGTCACAATAAGAAGCCAATTTGAATTTTTTATCGATATCTCGACTAATAAGAAAGTTTCGCCACTTTGAAGCTTGCGAAAATCGTTGAAATTTTCGTAAAAATTTCATGTCAAAAATTTAAAAAGCACGATTCTCGGTCAATTCGGAAGTTTTTCGCACATGTCCATACTGTCTTCGATAGATTTTTCGATTCTCTTCCGATTGCCGGGTAGCCCGAATCGATATCTCGATCGGTTCAAAAGTTAGACTGGTTTTAATTTTACGAGACCGATGATTTTGTGATTTTTCGGAGGCCACAATTCACATGAAAAATTACCTTTTTCCGATGCGCTCTAGAAGCATTCCGTAAATTTTTTGACGCACTTTCGAATGCGCGGCCGCCCATCCCGATCGGAGCTTCGGTTCGAAAATTATGGTCTATTGAATATTTCGAGCAAAATTTGTACCCAAAGTGATGGATTTTCGAAAAAATCGAAAATCACTAAATGTCGTTCAAATCAAAATCCAGACACTTTTCCCGATAGATTTTGAGCTAACTAAGCGATTCCCGGGTCGTGCGACTCAATAGCTCCACTGATAACGAAGTTATAGCCGTTTGAATATTTTACTCTATTTTCAACGGTACGGCAATATTAGACGCATTTTCTCACTTCAGATGGTTCCATTAGAACCCAATTTAAATTTGCCGTCGATATCTCGACAAATAAGGAAGTTACAGCACTTTGAAATTTTCAAAAAGTTGAAAATTCGAAAAATCGAACATTTTTTTTTCCTCAGATGAACCAATACCGGGCACATGTATCTACTCCAGGTGTCACAATAAGAAGCCAGTTTGAATTTTTTATCGATATCTCGACTAATAAGAAAGTTTCGCCACTTTGAAGCTTGCGAAAATCGTTGAAATTTTCGTAAAAATTTCATGTCAAAAATTTAAAAAGCACGATTCTCGGTCAATTCGGAAGTTTTTCGCACATGTCCATACTGTCTTCGATAGATTTTTCGATTCTCTTCCGATTGCCGGGTAGCCCGAATCGATATCTCGATCGGTTCAAAAGTTCGACTGGTTTTAATTTTACGAGACCGATGATTTTGTGATTTTTCGGAGGCCACAATTCACATAAAAAATTACCTTTTTCCGATGCGCTCTAGAAGCATTTCGTAGATTTTTTGACGCTCTTTCGAATGCGTGGCCGCCCATCCCGATCGGAGCTTCGGTTCGAAAGTTATGGTCTATCGATTATTTCGAGCAAAATTTGTACCCAAAGTGATGGATTTTCGAAAAAATCGAAAATCACTAAATGTCGTCCAAATCGAAATCCAGACACTTTTCCCGATAGATTTTGAGCTAACTAAGCGATTTCCGGGTCGTGCGACTCAATAGCTCCACTAATAACGAAGTTATAGCCGTTTGAAAATTTTACTCTATTTTCAACGGTACGGCAATATTAGACACATTTTCTCACTTCAGATGGTTCCATTAGAACCCAATTTAAATTTGCCGTTGATATCTCAACAAATAAGGAAGTTACAGCACTTTGAAATTTTCAAAAAGTTGAAAATTCGAAAAATCGAACATTTTTTTCTCTCCAGATGAACCAAAACCGGGCACATGTATCTTCTCCAGGTGTCACAATAAGAAGCCAATTTGAATTTTTTATCGATATCTCGACTAATAAGAAAGTTTCGCCACTTTGAAGCTTGCGAAAATCGTTGAAATTTTCGTAAAAATTTCATGTCAAAAATTCAAAAAGCACGATTCTCGGTCAATTCGGAAGTTTTTCGCACATGTCCATACTGTTTTCGAATGCGCGGCCGCCCATCCCGATCGGAGCTTCGGTTCGAAAATTATGGTCTATTGAATATTTCGAGCAAAATTTGTACCCAAAGTGATGGATTTTCGAAAAAATCGAAAATCACTAAATGTCGTTCAAATCAAAATCCAGACACTTTTCCCGATAGATTTTGAGCTAACTAAGCGATTCCCGGGTCGTGCGACTCAATAGCTCCACTAATAACGAAGTTATAGCCGTTTGAATATTTTACTCTATTTTCAACGGTACGGCAATATTAGACGCATTTTCTCACTTCAGATGGTTTCGTTAGAACCCAATTTAAATTTGCCGTCGATATCTCAACAAATTTTCAAAAAGTTGAAAATTCGAAAAATCGAACATTTTTTTTTTCCTCAGATGAACCAATACCGGGCACATGTATCTACTCCAGGTGTCACAATAAAAAGCCAGTTTGAATTTTCTATCGATATCTCGACTAATAAGAAAGTTTCGCCACTTTGAAGCTTGCGAAAATCGTTGAAATTTTCGTAAAAATTTCATGTCAAAAATTTAAAAAGCACGATTCTCGGTCAATTCGGAAGTTTTTCGCACATGTCCATACTGTCTTCGATAGATTTTTCGATTGTCTTCCGATTTCCGGGTAGCCCGAATCGATATCTCGATCGGTTCAAAAGTTCGACTGGTTTTAATTTCACGAGACCGATGATTTTGTGATTTTTCGGAGGCCACAATTCACATAAAAAATTACCTTTTTCCGATGCGCTCTAGAAGCATTTCGTAGATTTTTTGACGCTCTTTCGAATGCGTGGCCGCCCATCCCGATCGGAGCTTCGGTTCGAAAGTTATGGTCTATCGATTATTTCGAGCAAAATTTGTACCCAAAGTGATGGATTTTCGAAAAAATCGAAAATCACTAAATGTCGTCCAAATCGAAATCCAGACACTTTTCCCGATAGATTTTGAGCTAACTTAGCGATTTCCGGGCCGTGCGACTCAATAGCTCCACTAATAACGAAGTTATAGCCGTTTGAAAATTTTACTCTATTTTCAACGGTACGGCAATATTAGACACATTTTCTCACTTCAGATGGTTCCATTAGAACCCAATTTAAATTTGCCGTTGATATCTCAACAAATAAGGAAGTTACAGCACTTTGAAATTTTCAAAAAGTTGAAAATTCGAAAA
The DNA here is from genome assembly GCA_949788335.1 of Salpingus planirostris. NCBI lineage: Eukaryota > Metazoa > Arthropoda > Insecta > Coleoptera > Salpingidae > Salpingus > Salpingus planirostris. The sequence goes on from OX460918.1 coordinate 545,178, forward strand.
ATCGAACATTTTTTTCTCTCCAGATGAACCAATACCGGGCACATGTATCTACTCCAGGTGTCACAATAAGAAGCCAATTTGAATTTTTTATCGATATCTCGACTAATAAGGAAGTTTCGCCACTTTGAAGCTTGCGAAAATCGTTGAAATTTTCGTAAAAATTTCATGTCAAAAATTCAAAAAGCACGATTCTCGGTCAATTCGGAAGTTTTTCGCACAAGTCCATACTGTCTTCGATAGATTTTTCGATTCTCTTCCGATTGCCGGGTAGCCCGAATCTATATCTCGATCGGTTCAAAAGTTAGACTGGTTTTAATTTTACGAGATCGATGATTTTGTTATTATTCGGAGGCCACAATTCACATGAAAAATTACCTTTTTCCGATGCGCTCTAGAAGCATTTCGTAGATTTTTTGACGCACTTTCGAATGCGCGGCCGCCCATCCCGATCGGAGCTTCGGTTCGAAAATTATGGTCTATTGAATATTTCGAGCAAAATTTGTACCCAAAGTGATGGATTTTCGAAAAAATCGAAAATCACTAAATGTCGTTCAAATCAAAATCCAGACACTTTTCCCGATAGATTTTGAGCTAACTAAGCGATTCCCGGGTCGTGCGACTCAATAGCTCCACTAATAACGAAGTTATAGCCGTTTGAATATTTTACTCTATTTTCAACGGTACGGCAATATTAGACGCATTTTCTCACTTCAGATGGTTTCGTTAGAAACCAATTTAAATTTGCCGTCGATATCTCGACAAATAAGGAAGTTACAGCACTTTGAAATTTTCAAATAGTTGAAAATTCGAAAAATCGAACATTTTTTTTTCCTCAGATGAATCAATACCGGGCGCATGTATCTACTCCAGGTGTCACAATAAGAAGCCAGTTTGAATTTTTTATTGATATCTCGACTAATAAGAAAGTTTCGCCACTTTGAAGCTTGCGAAAATCGTTGAAATTTTCGTAAAAATTTCATGTCAAAAATTTAAAAAGCACGATTCTTGGTCAATTCGGAAGTTTTTCGCACATGTCCATACTGTCTTCGATAGATTTTTCGATTGTCTTCCGATTTCCGGGTAGCCCGAATCGATATCTCGATCGGTTCAAAAGTTAGACTGGTTTAAATTTTACGAGACCGATGATTTTGTGATTATTCGGAGGCCACAATTCACATGAAAAATTACCTTTTTCCGATGCGCTCTAGAAGCATTTCGTAGATTTTTTGACGCTCTTTCGAATGCGTGGCCGCCCATCCCGATCGGAGCTTCGGTTCGAAAGTTATGGTCTATTGAATATTTCGAGCAAAATTTGTACCCAAAGTGATGGATTTTCGAAAAAATCGAAAATCACTAAATGTCGTCCAAATCAAAATCCAGACACTTTTCCCGATAGATTTTGAGCTAACTAAGCGATTTCCGGGTCGTGCGACTCAATAGCTCCACTAATAACGAAGTTATAGCCGTTTGAATATTTTACTCTATTTTCAACGGTACGGCAATATTAGACGCATTTTCTCACTTCAGATGGTTTCGTTAGAAACCAATTTAAATTTGCCGTCGATATCTCGACAAATAAGGAAGTTACAGCACTTTGAAATTTTCAAATAGTTGAAAATTCGAAAAATCGAACATTTTTTTTTCCTCAGATGAATCAATACCGGGCGCATGTATCTACTCCAGGTGTCACAATAAGAAGCCAGTTTGAATTTTTTATCGATATCTCGACTAATAAGAAAGTTTCGCCACTTTGAAGCTTGCGAAAATCGTTGAAATTTTCGTAAAAATTTCATGTCAAAAATTTAAAAAGCACGATTCTCGGTCAATTCGGAAGTTTTTCGCACATGTCCATACTGTCTTCGATAGATTTTTCGATTGTCTTCCGATTTCCGGGTAGCCCGAATCGATATCTCGATCGGTTCAAAAGTTACACTGGTTTTAATTTTACGAGACCGATGATTTTGTGATTTTTCGGAGGCCACAATTCACATAAAAAATTACCTTTTTCCGATGCGCTCTAGAAGCATTTCGTAGATTTTTTGACGCTCTTTCGAATGCGCGGCCGCCCATCCCGATCGGAGCTTCGGTTCGAAAATTATGGTCTATTGAATATTTCGAGCAAAATTTGTACCCAAAGTGATGGATTTTCGAAAAAATCGAAAATCACTAAATGTCGTTCAAATCAAAATCCAGACACTTTTCCCGATAGATTTTGAGCTAACTAAGCGATTCCCGGGTCGTGCGACTCAATAGCTCCACTGATAACGAAGTTATAGCCGTTTGAATATTTTACTCTATTTTTAACGGTACGGCAATATTAGACTCATTTTCTCACTTCAGATGGTTCCATTAGAACCCAATTTAAATTTGCCGTCGATATCTCAACAAATAAGGAAGTTACAGCACTTTGAAATTTTCAAAAAGTTGAAAATTCGAAAAATCGAACATTTTTTTTTTCCTCAGATGAACCAATACCGGGCACATGTAACTACTCCAGGTGTCACAATAAGAAGCCAGTTTGAATTTTTTATCGATATCTCGACTAATAAGAAAGTTTCGCCACTTTGAAGCTTGCGAAAATCGTTGAAATTTTCGTAAAAATTTCATGTCAAAAATTTAAAAAGCACGATTCTCGGTCAATTCGGAAGTTTTTCGCACATGTCCATACTGTCTTCGATAGATTTTTCGATTGTCTTCCGATTTCCGGGTAGCCCGAATCGATATCTCGATCGGTTCAAAAGTTCGACTGGTTTTAATTTCACGAGACCGATGATTTTGTGATTTTTCGGAGGCCACAATTCACATAAAAAATTACCTTTTTCCGATGCGCTCTAGAAGCATTTCGTAGATTTTTTGACGCTCTTTCGAATGCGTGGCCGCCCATCCCGATCGGAGCTTCGGTTCGAAAGTTATGGTCTATCGATTATTTCGAGCAAAATTTGTACCCAAAGTGATGGATTTTCGAAAAAATCGAAAATCACTAAATGTCGTCCAAATCGAAATCCAGACACTTTTCCCGATAGATTTTGAGCTAACTTAGCGATTTCCGGGCCGTGCGACTCAATAGCTCCACTAATAACGAAGTTATAGCCGTTTGAAAATTTTACTCTATTTTCAACGGTACGGCAATATTAGACACATTTTCTCACTTCAGATGGTTCCATTAGAACCCAATTTAAATTTGCCGTTGATATCTCAACAAATAAGGAAGTTACAGCACTTTGAAATTTTCAAAAAGTTGAAAATTCGAAAAATCGAACATTTTTTTCTCTCCAGATGAACCAATACCGGGCACATGTATCTACTCCAGGTGTCACAATAAGAAGCCAATTTGAATTTTTTATCGATATCTCGACTAATAAGGAAGTTTCGCCACTTTGAAGCTTGCGAAAATCGTTGAAATTTTCGTAAAAATTTCATGTCAAAAATTCAAAAAGCACGATTCTCGGTCAATTCGGAAGTTTTTCGCACAAGTCCATACTGTCTTCGATAGATTTTTCGATTCTCTTCCGATTGCCGGGTAGCCCGAATCGATATCTCGATCGGTTCAAAAGTTAGACTGGTTTTAATTTTACGAGATCGATGATTTTGTTATTATTCGGAGGCCACAATTCACATGAAAAATTACCTTTTTCCGATGCGCTCTAGAAGCATTTCGTAGATTTTTTGACGCACTTTCGAATGCGCGGCCGCCCATCCCGATCGGAGCTTCGGTTCGAAAATTATGGTCTATTGAATATTTCGAGCAAAATTTGTACCCAAAGTGATGGATTTTCGAAAAAATCGAAAATCACTAAATGTCGTTCAAATCAAAATCCAGACACTTTTCCCGATAGATTTTGAGCTAACTAAGCGATTCCCGGGTCGTGCGACTCAATAGCTCCACTAATAACGAAGTTATAGCCGTTTGAATATTTTACTCTATTTTCAACGGTACGGCAATATTAGACGCATTTTCTCACTTCAGATGGTTTCGTTAGAAACCAATTTAAATTTGCCGTCGATATCTCGACAAATAAGGAAGTTACAGCACTTTGAAATTTTCAAATAGTTGAAAATTCGAAAAATCGAACATTTTTTTTTCCTCAGATGAATCAATACCGGGCGCATGTATCTACTCGAGGTGTCACAATAAGAAGCCAGTTTGAATTTTTTATTGATATCTCGACTAATAAGAAAGTTTCGCCACTTTGAAGCTTGCGAAAATCGTTGAAATTTTCGTAAAAATTTCATGTCAAAAATTTAAAAAGCACGATTCTTGGTCAATTCGGAAGTTTTTCGCACATGTCCATACTGTCTTCGATAGATTTTTCGATTGTCTTCCGATTTCCGGGTAGCCCGAATCGATATCTCGATCGGTTCAAAAGTTAGACTGGTTTAAATTTTACGAGACCGATGATTTTGTGATTATTCGGAGGCCACAATTCACATGAAAAATTACCTTTTTCCGATGCGCTCTAGAAGCATTTCGTAGATTTTTTGACGCTCTTTCGAATGCGTGGCCGCCCATCCCGATCGGAGCTTCGGTTCGAAAGTTATGGTCTATTGAATATTTCGAGCAAAATTTGTACCCAAAGTGATGGATTTTCGAAAAAATCGAAAATCACTAAATGTCGTCCAAATCAAAATCCAGACACTTTTCCCGATAGATTTTGAGCTAACTAAGCGATTTCCGGGTCGTGCGACTCAATAGCTCCACTAATAACGAAGTTATAGCCGTTTGAAAATTTTACTCTATTTTCAACGGTACGGCAATATTAGACGCATTTTCTCACTTCAGATGGTTCCATTAGAACCCAATTTGAATTTGCCGTTGATATCTCAACAAATAAGGAAGTTACAGCACTTTGAAATTTTCAAAAAGTTGAAAATTCGAAAAATCGAACATTTTTTTCTCTTCAGATGAACCAATACCGGGCACATGTATTTTTTATCGATATCTCGACTAATAAGAAAGTTTCGCCACTTTGAAGCTTGCGAAAATCGTTGAAGTTTTCGTAAAAATGTCATGTCAAAAATTCAAAAAGCACGATTCTCGGTCAATTCGGAAGTTTTTCGCACATGTCCATACTGTCTTCGATAGATTTTTCGATTGTCTTCCGATTTCCGGGTAGCCCGAATCGATATCTCGATCGGTTCAAAAGTTAGACTGGTTTTAATTTTACGAGACCGATGATTTTGTGATTATTCGGAGGCCACAATTCACATGAAAAATTACCTTTTTCCGATGCGCTCTAGAAGCATTTCGTAGATTTTTTGACGCTCTTTCGAATGCGCGGCCGCCCATCCCGATCGGAGCTTCGGTTCGAAAATTATGGTCTATTGAATATTTCGAGCAAAATTTGTACCCAAAGTGATGGATTTTCGAAAAAATCGAAAATCACTAAATGTCGTCCAAATCGAAATCCAGACACTTTTCCCGATAGATTTTGAGCTAACTAAGCGATTCCCGGGTCGTGCGACTCAATAGCTCCACTAATAACGAAGTTATAGCCGTTTGAATATTTCACTCTATTTTCAACGGTACGGCAATATTAGACGCATTTTCTCACTTCAGATGGTTTCATTAGAACCCAGTTTAAATTTGCCGTCGATATCTCAACAAATAAGGAAGTTACAGCACTTTGAAATTTTCAAAAAGTTGAAAATTCGAAAAATCGAACATTTTTTTCTCTCCAGATGAATCAATACCGGGCACATGTATCTACTCCAGGTGTCACAATAAGAAGCCAGTTTGAATTTTTTATTGATATCTCGACTAATAAGAAAGTTTCGCCACTTTGAAGCTTGCGAAAATCGTTGAAATTTTCGTAAAAATTTCATGTCAAAAATTCAAAAATCACGATTCTCGGTCAATTCGGAAGTTTTTCGCACATGTCAATACTGTTTTCGATAGATTTTTCGATTCTCTTCCGATTGCCGGGTAGCCCGAATCGATATCTCGATCGGTTCAAAAGTTAGACTGGTTTTAATTTTACGAGACCGATGAATTTGTGATTTTTCGGAGGCCACAATTCACATGAAAAATTACCTTTTTCCGATGCGCTCTAGAAGCATTTCGTAGATTTTTCGACGCACTTTCGAATGCGTGGCCGCCCATCCCGATCGGAGCTTCGGTTCGAAAGTTATGGTCTATTAAATATTTCGAGCAAAATTTGTACCCAAAGTGATGGATTTTCGAAAAAATCGAAAATCACTAAATGTCGTCCAAATCGAAATCCAGACACTTTTCCCGATAGATTTTGAGCTAACTAAGCGATTTCCGGGTCGTGCGACTCAATAGCTCCACTAATAACGAAGTTATAGCCGTTTGAAAATTTTACTGTATTTTCAACGGTACGGCAATATTAGACGCATTTTCTTACTTCAGATGGTTCCATTAGAACCCAATTTAAATTTGCCGTTGATATCTCAACAAATAAGGAAGTTACAGCACTTTGAAATTTTCAAAAAGTTGAAAATTCGAAAAATCGATCATTTTTTTCTCTTCAGATGAACCAATACCGGGCACATGTATCTACTCCAGGTGTCACAATAAGAAGCCAGTTTGAATTTTTTATCGATATCTCGACTAATAAGAAAGTTTCGCCACTTTGAAGCTTGCGAAAATCGTTGAAATTTTCGTAAAAATGTCATGTCAAAAATTCAAAAAGCATGATTCTCGGTCAATTCGGAAGTTTTTCGCACATGTCCATACTGTCTTCGATAGATTTTTCGATTGTCTTCCGATTTCCGGGTATCCCGAATCGATATCTCGATCGGTTCAAAAGTTAGACTGGTTTTAATTTTACGAGACCGATGATTTTGTGATTATTCGGAGGCCACAATTCACATGAAAAATTACCTTTTTCCGATGCGCTCTAGAAGCATTTCGTAGATTTTTTGACGCTCTTTCGAATGCGCGGCCGCCCATCCCGATCGGAGCTTCGGTTCGAAAATTATGGTCTATTGAATATTTCGAGCAAAATTTGTACCCAAAGTGATGGATTTTCGAAAAAATCGAAAATCACTAAATGTCGTCCAAATCGAAATCCAGACACTTTTCCCGATAGATTTTGAGCTAACTAAGCGATTCCCGGGTCGTGCGACTCAATAGCTCCACTAATAACGAAGTTATAGCCGTTTGAATATTTTACTGTATTTTCAACGGTACGGCAATATTAGACGCATTTTCTCACTTCAGATGGTTTCATTAGAACCCAGTTTAAATTTGCCGTCGATATCTCAACAAATAAGGAAGTTACAGCACTTTGAAATTTTCAAAAAGTTGAAAATTCGAAAAATCGAACATTTTTTTCTCTCCAGATGAATCAATACCGGGCACATGTATCTACTCCAGGTGTCACAATAAGAAGCCAGTTTGAATTTTTTATTGATATCTCGACTAATAAGAAAGTTTCGCCACTTTGAAGCTTGCGAAAATCGTTGAAATTTTCGTAAAAATTTCATGTCAAAAATTTAAAAAGCACGATTCTTGGTCAATTCGGAAGTTTTTCGCACATGTCCATACTGTCTTCGATAGATTTTTCGATTGTCTTCCGATTTCCGGGTAGCCCGAATCGATATCTCGATCGGTTCAAAAGTTAGACTGGTTTTAATTTTACGAGATCGATGATTTTGTTATTATTCGGAGGCCACAATTCACATGAAAAATTACCTTTTTCCGATGCGCTCTAGAAGCATTTCGTAGATTTTTTGACGCACTTTTGAATGCGTGGCCGCCCATCCCGATCGGAGCTTCGGTTCGAAAGTTATGGTCTATTGAATATTTCGAGCAAAATTTGTACCCAAAATGATGGATTTTCGAAAAAATCGAAAATCACTAAATGTCGTCCAAATCGGAATCCAGACACTTTTCCCGATAGATTTTGTGCTAACTAAGCGATTTCCAGGTCGTGCGACTCAATAGCTCCACTAATAACGAAGTTATAGCTGTTTAAAAATTTTACTCTATTTTCAACGGTACGGCAATATTAGACGCATTTTCTCACTTCAGATGGTTCCATTAGAACCCAATTTAGATTTGCCGTTGATTTTTTTCTCTTCAGATGAACCAATACCGGGCACATGTATCTACTCCAGGTGTCACAATAAGAAGCCAATTTGAATTTTTTATCGATATCTCGACTAATAAGAAAGTTTCGCCACTTTGAAGCTTGCGAAAATCGTTGAAATTTTCGTAAAAATTTCTAGTCAAAAATTCAAAAAGCACGATTCTCGGTCAATTCGGAAGTTTTTCGCACATGTCCATACTGTTTTCGATAGATTTTTCGATTCTCTTCCGATTGCCGGGTAGCCCGAATCGATATCTCGATCGGTTTAAAAGTTAGACTGGTTTTAATTTTACGAGACCGATGAATTTGTGATTTTTCGGAGGCCACAATTCACATGAAAAATTACCTTTTTCCGATGCGCTCTAGAAGCATTTCGTAGATTTTTTGACGCACTTTTGAATGCGTGGCCGCCCATCCCGATCGGAGCTTCGGTTCGAAAGTTATGGTCTATTGAATATTTCGAGCAAAATTTGTACCCAAAATGATGGATTTTCGAAAAAATCGAAAATCACTAAATGTCGTCCAAATCGAAATCCGGACACTTTTCCCGATAGATTTTGTGCTAACTAAGCGATTTCCAGGTCGTGCGACTCAATAGCTCCACTAATAACGAAGTTATAGCCGTTTAAAAATTTTACTCTATTTTCAACGGTACGGCAATATTAGACGCATTTTCTCACTTCAGATGGTTCCATTAGAACCCAATTTAAATTTGCCGTTGATTTTTTTCTCTTCAGATGAACCAATACCTGGCACATGTATCTACTCCAGGTGTCACAATAAGAAGCCAATTTGAATTTTTTATCGATATCTCGACTAATAAGAAAGTTTCGCCACTTTAAAGCTTGCGAAAATCGTTGAAATTTTCGTAAAAATTTCATGTCAAAAATTCAAAAATCACGATTCTCGGTCAATTCGGAAGTTTTTCGCACATGTCCATACTGTCTTCGATAGATTTTTCGATTGTCTTCCGATTTCCGGGTAGCCCGAATCGATATCTCGATCGGTTCAAAAGTTAGACTGGTTTTAATTTTACGAGACCGATGATTTTGTGATTATTCGGAGGCCACAATTCACATGAAAAATTACCTTTTTCCGATGCGCTCTAGAAGCATTTCGTAGATTTTTTGACGCTCTTTCGAATGCGCGGCCGCCCATCCCGATCGGAGCTTCGGTTCGAAAATTATGGTCTATTGAATATTTCGAGCAAAATTTGTACCCAAAGTGATGGATTTTCGAAAAAATCGAAAATCACTAAATGTCGTCCAAATCGAAATCCAGACACTTTTCCCGATAGATTTTGAGCTAACTAAGCGATTCCCAGGTCGTGCGACTCAATAGCTCCACTAATAACGAAGTTATAGCCGTTTGAATGTTTTACTCTATTTTCAACGGTACGGCAATATTAGACGCATTTTCTCACTTCAGATGGTTTCATTAGAACCCAATTTAAATTTGCCGTCGATATCTCAACAAATAAGGAAGTTACAGCACTTTGAAATTTTCAAAAAGTTGAAAATTCGAAAAATCGAACATTTTTTTCTCTCCAGATGAATCAATACCGGGCACATGTATCTACTCCAGGTGTCACAATAAGAAGCCAGTTTGATTTTTTTATTGATATCTCGACTAATAAGAAAGTTTCGCCACTTTGAAGCTTGCGAAAATCGTTGAAATTTTCGTAAAAATTTCATGTCAAAAATTTAAAAAGCACGATTCTTGGTCAATTCGGAAGTTTTTCGCACATGTCCGTACTGTCTTCGATAGATTTTTCGATTGTCTTCCGATTTCCGGGTAGCCCGAATCGATATCTCGATCGGTTCAAAAGTTAGACTGGTTTTAATTTTACGAGATCGATGATTTTGTTATTATTCGGAGGCCACAATTCACATGAAAAATTACCTTTTTCCGATGCGCTCTAGAAGCATTTCGTAGATTTTTTGACGCACTTTTGAATGCGTGGCCGCCCATCCCGATCGGAGCTTCGGTTCGAAAGTTATGGTCTATTGAATATTTCGAGCAAAATTTGTACCCAAAATGATGGATTCTCGAAAAAATCGAAAATCACTAAATGTCGTCCAAATCGAAATCCAGACACTTTTCCCAATAGATTTTGTGCTAACTAAGCGATTTCCAGGTCGTGCGACTCAATAGCTCCACTAATAACGAAGTTATAGCCGTTTAAAAATTTTACTCTATTTTCAACGGTACGGCAATATTAGACGCATTTTCTCACTTCAGATGGTTCCATTAGAACCCAATATAAATTTGCCGTTGATTTTTTTCTCTTCAGATGAACCAATACCTGGCACATGTATCTACTCCAGGTGTCACAATAAGAAGCCAATTTGAATTTTTTATCGATATCTCGACTAATAAGAAAGTTTCGCCACTTTGAAGCTTGCGAAAATCGTTGAAATTTTCGTAAAAATTTCATGTCAAAAATTCAAAAATCACGATTCTCGGTCAATTCGGAAGTTTTTCGCACATGTCCATACTGTTTTCGATAGATTTTTCGATTCTCTTCCGATTGCCGGGTAGCCCGAATCGATATCTCGATCGGTTCAAAAGTTAGACTGGTTTTAATTTTACGAGACCGATGAATTTGTGATTTTTCGGAAGCCACAATTCACATGAAAAATTACCTTTTTCCGATGCGCTCTAGAAGCATTTCGTAGATTTTTTGACGCTCTTTCGAATGCGCGGCCGCCCATCCCGATCGGAGCTTCGGTTCGAAAGTTATGGTCTATTGAATATTTCGAGCAAAATTTGTACCCAAAGTGATGGATTTTCGAAAAAATCGAAAATCACTAAATGTCGTCCAAATCGAAATCCAGACACTTTTCCCGATTGATTTTGAGCTAACTAAGCGATTCCCGGGTCGTGCGACTCAATAGCTCCACTAATAACGAAGTTATAGCCGTTTGAAATTTTTACTCTATTTTCAACGGTACGGCAATATTAGACGCATTTTCTCACTCCAGATGGTTCCATTAGAACCCAATTTGAATTTGCCGTCGATATCTCAACAAATAAGGAAGTTACAGCACTTTGAAATTTTCAAAAAGTTGAAAATTCGAACATTTTTTTCTCTTCAGATGAACCAATACCGGGCACATGTATCTACTCCAGGTGTCACAATAAGAAGCCAATTTGAATTTTTTATCGATATCTCGACTAATAAGAAAGTTTCGCCACTTTGAAGCTTGCGAAAATCGTTGAAATTTTCGTAAAAATTTCATGTCAAAAATTCAAAAAGCACGATTCTCGGTCAATTCGGAAGTTTTTCGCACATGTCCATACTGTTTTCGATAGATTTTTCGATTCTCTTCCGATTGCCGGGTAGCCCGAATCGATATCTCGATCGGTTCAAAAGTCAGACTGGTTTTAATTTTACGAGACCGATGATTTTGTGATTTTTCGGAGGCCACAATTCACATGAAAAATTAAATTTTTCCGATGCGCTCAAGAAGCATTTCGTAGATTTTTTGACGCTCTTTCGAATGCGCGGCCGCTCATCCCGATCGGAGCTTCGGTTCGAAAGTTATGGTCTATTGAATATTTCGAGCAAAATTTGCACCCAAAGTGATGGATTTTCGAAAAAATCGCAAATCACTAAATGTCTTCCAAATCGAAATCCAGACAATTTTCCCGATTGATTTTGAGCTAACTAAGCGGTTCCCGGGTCGTGCGAGTCAATAGCTCCACTAATAACGAAGTTATAGCCGTTTGAAAATTTTACTCTATTTTCAACGGTACGGCAATATTAGACGCATTTTCTCACTTCAGATGGTTCCATTAGAACCCAATTTGAATTTGCCGTCGATATCTCAACAAATAAGGAAGTTACAGCACTTTGAAATTTTCAAAAAGTTGAAAAATCGAACATTTTTTTCTCTTCAGATGAACCAATACCGGGCACATGTATCTACTCCAGGTGTCACAATAAGAAGCCAATTTGAATTTTTTATCGATATCTCGACTAATAAGAAAGTTTCGCCACTTTGAAGCTTGCGAAAATCGTTGAAATTTTCGTAAAAATTTCATGTCAAAAATTCAAAAAGCACGATTCTCGGTCAATTCGGAAGTTTTTCGCACATGTCCATACTGTTTTCGATAGATTTTTCGATTCTCTTCCGATTGCCGGGTAGCCCGAATCGATATCTCGATCGGTTCAAAAGTTAGACTGGTTTTAATTTTACGAGACCGATGATTTTGTGATTTTTCGGAGGCCACAATTCACATGAAAAATTACCTTTTCCGATGCGCTCTAGGAGCATTTCGTAGATTTTTTGACGCTCTTTCGAATGCGCGGCCGCCCATCCCGATCGGAGCTTCGGTTCGAAAGTTATGGTCTATTGAATATTTCGAGCAAAAGTTGTACACAAGGTGATAAATTTTCGAAAAAATCGAAAATCACTAAATGTCGTCCAAATCGAAATCCAGACACTTTTCCCGATAGATTTTGAGCTAACTAAGCGATTCCCGGGTCGTGCGACTCAATAGCTCCACTAATAACGAAGTTATAGCCGTTTGAATATTTTACTCTATTTTCAACGGTACGGCAATATTAGACGCATTTTCTCACTTCAGATGGTTCCATTAGAACCCAATTTAAATTTGCCGTCGATATCTCAACAAATAAGGAAGTTACAGCACTTTGAAATTTTCAAAAAGTTGAAAATTCGAAAAATCGAACATTTTTTTTTCCTCATATGAACCAATACCGGGCACATGTATCTACTCCAGGTGTCACAATAAGAAGCCAATTTGAATTTTTTATCGATATCTCGACTAATAAGAAAGTTTCGCCACTTTGAAGCTTGCGAAAATCGTTGAAATTTTCGTAAAAATTTCATGTCAAAAATTCAAAAATCACGATTCTCGGTCAATTCGGAAGTTTTTCGCACATGTCCATACTGTTTTCGATAGATTTTTCGATTCTCTTCCGATTGCCGGGTAGCCCGAATCGATATCTCGATCGGTTCAAAAGTTAGACTGGTTTTAATTTTACGAGACCGATGAATTTGTGATTTTTCGGAAGCCACAATTCACATGAAAAATTACTTTTTTCCGATGCGCTCTAGAAGCATTTCGTAGATTTTTTGACGCTCTTTCGAATGCGCGGCCGCCCATCCCGATCGGAGCTTCGGTTCGAAAGTTATGGTCTATTGAATATTTCGAGCAAAATTTGTACCCAAAGTGATGGATTTTCGAAAAAATCGAAAATCACTAAATGTCGTTCAAATCGAAATCCAGACACTTTTCCCGATTGATTTTGAGCTAACTAAGCGATTCCCGGGTCGTGCGACTCAATAGCTCCACTAATAACGAAGTTATAGCCGTTTGAAAATTTTACTCTATTTTCAACGGTACGGCAATATTAGACGCATTTTCTCACTTCAGATGGTTCCATTAGAACCCAATTTGAATTTGCCGTCGATATCTCAACAAATAAGGAAGTTACAGCACTTTGAAATTTTCAAAAAGTTGAAAATTCGAACATTTTTTTCTCTTCAGATGAACCAATACCGGGCACATGTATCTACTCCAGGTGTCACAATAAGAAGCCAATTTGAATTTTTTATCGATATCTCGACTAATAAGAAAGTTTCGCCACTTTGAAGCTTGCGAAAATCGTTGAAATTTTCGTAAAAATTTCATGTCAAAAATTCAAAAAGCACGATTCTCGGTCAATTCGGAAGTTTTTCGCACATGTCCATACTGTTTTCGATAGATTTTTCGATTCTCTTCCGATTGCCGGGTAGCCCGAATCGATATCTCGATCGGTTCAAAAGTTAGACTGGTTTTAATTTTACGAGACCGATGATTTTGTGATTTTTCGGAGGCCACAATTCACATGAAAAATTAAATTTTTCCGATGCGCTCAAGAAGCATTTCGTAGATTTTTTGACGCTCTTTCGAATGCGCGGCCGCTCATCCCGATCGGAGCTTCGGTTCGAAAGTTATGGTCTATTGAATATTTCGAGCAAAAGTTGTACACAAGGTGATAAATTTTCGAAAAAATCGAAAATCACTAAATGTCGTCCAAATCGAAATCCAGACACTTTTCCCGATAGATTTTGAGCTAACTAAGCGATTCCCGGGTCGTGCGACTCAATAGCTCCACTAATAACGAAGTTATAGCCGTTTGAATATTTTACTCTATTTTCAACGGTACGGCAATATTAGACGCATTTTCTCACTTCAGATGGTTCCATTAGAACCCAATTTAAATTTGCCGTCGATATCTCAACAAATAAGGAAGTTACAGCACTTTGAAATTTTCAAAAAGTTGAAAATTCGAAAAATCGAACATTTTTTTTTCCTCATATGAACCAATACCGGGCACATGTATCTACTCCAGGTGTCACAATAAGAAGCCAATTTGAATTTTTTATCGATATCTCGACTAATAAGAAAGTTTCGCCACTTTGAAGCTTGCGAAAATCGTTGAAATTTTCGTAAAAATTTCATGTCAAAAATTCAAAAATCACGATTCTCGGTCAATTCGGAAGTTTTTCGCACATGTCCATACTGTTTTCGATAGATTTTTCGATTCTCTTCCGATTGCCGGGTAGCCCGAATCGATATCTCGATCGGTTCAAAAGTTAGACTGGTTTTAATTTTACGAGACCGATGAATTTGTGATTTTTCGGAAGCCACAATTCACATGAAAAATTACTTTTTTCCGATGCGCTCTAGAAGCATTTCGTAGATTTTTTGACGCTCTTTCGAATGCGCGGCCGCCCATCCCGATCGGAGCTTCGGTTCGAAAGTTATGGTCTATTGAATATTTCGAGCAAAATTTGTACCCAAAGTGATGGATTTTCGAAAAAATCGAAAATCACTAAATGTCGTTCAAATCGAAATCCAGACACTTTTCCCGATTGATTTTGAGCTAACTAAGCGATTCCCGGGTCGTGCGACTCAATAGCTCCACTAATAACGAAGTTATAGCCGTTTGAAAATTTTACTCTATTTTCAACGGTACGGCAATATTAGACGCATTTTCTCACTTCAGATGGTTCCATTAGAACCCAATTTGAATTTGCCGTCGATATCTCAACAAATAAGGAAGTTACAGCACTTTGAAATTTTCAAAAAGTTGAAAATTCGAACATTTTTTTCTCTTCAGATGAACCAATACCGGGCACATGTATCTACTCCAGGTGTCACAATAAGAAGCCAATTTGAATTTTTTATCGATATCTCGACTAATAAGAAAGTTTCGCCACTTTGAAGCTTGCGAAAATCGTTGAAATTTTCGTAAAAATTTCATGTCAAAAATTCAAAAAGCACGATTCTCGGTCAATTCGGAAGTTTTTCGCACATGTCCATACTGTTTTCGATAGATTTTTCGATTCTCTTCCGATTGCCGGGTAGCCCGAATCGATATCTCGATCGGTTCAAAAGTTAGACTGGTTTTAATTTTACGAGACCGATGATTTTGTGATTTTTCGGAGGCCACAATTCACATGAAAAATTAAATTTTTCCGATGCGCTCAAGAAGCATTTCGTAGATTTTTTGACGCTCTTTCGAATGCGCGGCCGCTCATCCCGATCGGAGCTTCGGTTCGAAAGTTATGGTCTATTGAATATTTCGAGCAAAAGTTGTACACAAGGTGATAAATTTTCGAAAAAATCGAAAATCACTAAATGTCGTCCAAATCGAAATCCAGACACTTTTCCCGATAGATTTTGAGCTAACTAAGCGATTCCCGGGTCGTGCGACTCAATAGCTCCACTAATAACGAAGTTATAGCCGTTTGAATATTTTACTCTATTTTCAACGGTACGGCAATATTAGACGCATTTTCTCACTTCAGATGGTTCCATTAGAACCCAATTTAAATTTGCCGTCGATATCTCAACAAATAAGGAAGTTACAGCACTTTGAAATTTTCAAAAAGTTGAAAATTCGAAAAATCGAACATTTTTTTTTCCTCATATGAACCAATACCGGGCACATGTATCTACTCCAGGTGTCACAATAAGAAGCCAATTTGAATTTTTTATCGATATCTCGACTAATAAGAAAGTTTCGCCACTTTGAAGCTTGCGAAAATCGTTGAAATTTTCGTAAAAATTTCATGTCAAAAATTCAAAAATCACGATTCTCGGTCAATTCGGAAGTTTTTCGCACATGTCCATACTGTTTTCGATAGATTTTTCGATTCTCTTCCGATTGCCGGGTAGCCCGAATCGATATCTCGATCGGTTCAAAAGTTAGACTGGTTTTAATTTTACGAGACCGATGAATTTGTGATTTTTCGGAAGCCACAATTCACATGAAAAATTACTTTTTTCCGATGCGCTCTAGAAGCATTTCGTAGATTTTTTGACGCTCTTTCGAATGCGCGGCCGCCCATCCCGATCGGAGCTTCGGTTCGAAAGTTATGGTCTATTGAATATTTCGAGCAAAATTTGTACCCAAAGTGATGGATTTTCGAAAAAATCGAAAATCACTAAATGTCGTTCAAATCGAAATCCAGACACTTTTCCCGATTGATTTTGAGCTAACTAAGCGATTCCCGGGTCGTGCGACTCAATAGCTCCACTAATAACGAAGTTATAGCCGTTTGAAAATTTTACTCTATTTTCAACGGTACGGCAATATTAGACGCATTTTCTCACTTCAGATGGTTCCATTAGAACCCAATTTGAATTTGCCGTCGATATCTCAACAAATAAGGAAGTTACAGCACTTTGAAATTTTCAAAAAGTTGAAAATTCGAACATTTTTTTCTCTTCAGATGAACCAATACCGGGCACATGTATCTACTCCAGGTGTCACAATAAGAAGCCAATTTGAATTTTTTATCGATATCTCGACTAATAAGAAAGTTTCGCCACTTTGAAGCTTGCGAAAATCGTTGAAATTTTCGTAAAAATTTCATGTCAAAAATTCAAAAAGCACGATTCTCGGTCAATTCGGAAGTTTTTCGCACATGTCCATACTGTTTTCGATAGATTTTTCGATTCTCTTCCGATTGCCGGGTAGCCCGAATCGATATCTCGATCGGTTCAAAAGTTAGACTGGTTTTAATTTTACGAGACCGATGATTTTGTGATTTTTCGGAGGCCACAATTCACATGAAAAATTAAATTTTTCCGATGCGCTCAAGAAGCATTTCGTAGATTTTTTGACGCTCTTTCGAATGCGCGGCCGCTCATCCCGATCGGAGCTTCGGTTCGAAAGTTATGGTCTATTGAATATTTCGAGCAAAAGTTGTACACAAGGTGATAAATTTTCGAAAAAATCGAAAATCACTAAATGTCGTCCAAATCGAAATCCAGACACTTTTCCCGATAGATTTTGAGCTAACTAAGCGATTCCCGGGTCGTGCGACTCAATAGCTCCACTAATAACGAAGTTATAGCCGTTTGAATATTTTACTCTATTTTCAACGGTACGGCAATATTAGACGCATTTTCTCACTTCAGATGGTTCCATTAGAACCCAATTTAAATTTGCCGTCGATATCTCAACAAATAAGGAAGTTACAGCACTTTGAAATTTTCAAAAAGTTGAAAATTCGAAAAATCGAACATTTTTTTTTCCTCATATGAACCAATACCGGGCACATGTATCTACTCCAGGTGTCACAATAAGAAGCCAATTTGAATTTTTTATCGATATCTCGACTAATAAGAAAGTTTCGCCACTTTGAAGCTTGCGAAAATCGTTGAAATTTTCGTAAAAATTTCATGTCAAAAATTCAAAAATCACGATTCTCGGTCAATTCGGAAGTTTTTCGCACATGTCCATACTGTTTTCGATAGATTTTTCGATTCTCTTCCGATTGCCGGGTAGCCCGAATCGATATCTCGATCGGTTCAAAAGTTAGACTGGTTTTAATTTTACGAGACCGATGAATTTGTGATTTTTCGGAAGCCACAATTCACATGAAAAATTACTTTTTTCCGATGCGCTCTAGAAGCATTTCGTAGATTTTTTGACGCTCTTTCGAATGCGCGGCCGCCCATCCCGATCGGAGCTTCGGTTCGAAAGTTATGGTCTATTGAATATTTCGAGCAAAATTTGTACCCAAAGTGATGGATTTTCGAAAAAATCGAAAATCACTAAATGTCGTCCAAATCGAAATCCAGACACTTTTCCCGATTGATTTTGAGCTAACTAAGCGATTCCCGGGTCGTGCGACTCAATAGCTCCACTAATAACGAAGTTATAGCCGTTTGAAAATTTTACTCTATTTTCAACGGTACGGCAATATTAGACGCATTTTCTCACTTCAGATGGTTCCATTAGAACCCAATTTGAATTTGCCGTCGATATCTCAACAAATAAGGAAGTTACAGCACTTTGAAATTTTCAAAAAGTTGAAAATTCGAACATTTTTTTCTCTTCAGATGAACCAATACCGGGCACATGTATCTACTCCAGGTGTCACAATAAGAAGCCAATTTGAATTTTTTATCGATATCTCGACTAATAATAAAGTTTCGCCACTTTGAAGCTTGCGAAAATCCTTGAAATTTTCGTAAAAATTTCATGTCAAAAATTCAAAAAGCACGATTCTCGGTCAATTCGGAAGTTTTTCGCACATGTCCATACTGTTTTCGATAGATTTTTCGATTCTCTTCCGATTGCCGGGTAGCCCGAATCGATATCTCGATCGGTTCAAAAGTTAGACTGGTTTTAATTTTACGAGACCGATGATTTTGTGATTTTTCGGAGGCCACAATTCACATGAAAAATTAAATTTTTCCGATGCGCTCAAGAAGCATTTCGTAGATTTTTTGACGCTCTTTCGAATGCGCGGCCGCTCATCCCGATCGGAGCTTCGGTTCGAAAGTTATGGTCTATTGAATATTTCGAGCAAAATTTGCACCCAAAGTGATGGATTTTCGAAAAAATCGCAAATCACTAAATGTCTTCCAAATCGAAATCCAGACAATTTTCCCGATTGATTTTGAGCTAACTAAGCGGTTCCCGGGTCGTGCGAGTCAATAGCTCCACTAATAACGAAGTTATAGCCGTTTGAAAATTTTACTCTATTTTCAACGGTACGGCAATATTAGACGCATTTTCTCACTTCAGATGGTTCCATTAGAACCCAATTTGAATTTGCCGTCGATATCTCAACAAATAAGGAAGTTACAGCACTTTGAAATTTTCAAAAAGTTGAAAATTCGAACATTTTTTTCTCTTCAGATGAACCAATACCGGGCACATGTATCTACTCCAGGTGTCACAATAAGAAGCCAATTTGAATTTTTTATCGATATCTCGACTAATAATAAAGTTTCGCCACTTTGAAGCTTGCGAAAATCCTTGAAATTTTCGTAAAAATTTCATGTCAAAAATTCAAAAAGCACGATTCTCGGTCAATTCGGAAGTTTTTCGCACATGTCCATACTGTTTTCGATAGATTTTTCGATTCTCTTCCGATTGCCGGGTAGCCCGAATCGATATCTCGATCGGTTCAAAAGTTAGACTGGTTTTAATTTTACGAGACCGATGATTTTGTGATTTTTCGGAGGCCACAATTCACATGAAAAATTAAATTTTTCCGATGCGCTCAAGAAGCATTTCGTAGATTTTTTGACGCTCTTTCGAATGCGCGGCCGCTCATCCCGATCGGAGCTTCGGTTCGAAAGTTATGGTCTATTGAATATTTCGAGCAAAATTTGCACCCAAAGTGATGGATTTTCGAAAAAATCGCAAATCACTAAATGTCTTCCAAATCGAAATCCAGACAATTTTCCCGATTGATTTTGAGCTAACTAAGCGGTTCCCGGGTCGTGCGAGTCAATAGCTCCACTAATAACGAAGTTATAGCCGTTTGAAAATTTTACTCTATTTTCAACGGTACGGCAATATTAGACGCATTTTCTCACTTCAGATGGTTCCATTAGAACCCAATTTGAATTTGCCGTCGATATCTCAACAAATAAGGAAGTTACAGCACTTTGAAATTTTCAAAAAGTTGAAAAATCGAACATTTTTTTCTCTTCAGATGAACCAATACCGGGCACATGTATCTACTCCAGGTGTCACAATAAGAAGCCAATTTGAATTTTTTATCGATATCTCGACTAATAAGAAAGTTTCGCCACTTTGAAGCTTGCGAAAATCGTTGAAATTTTCGTAAAAATTTCATGTCAAAAATTCAAAAAGCACGATTCTCGGTCAATTCGGAAGTTTTTCGCACATGTCCATACTGTTTTCGATAGATTTTTCGATTCTCTTCCGATTGCCGGGTAGCCCGAATCGATATCTCGATCGGTTCAAAAGTTAGACTGGTTTTAATTTTACGAGACCGATGATTTTGTGATTTTTCGGAGGCCACAATTCACATGAAAAATTACCTTTTCCGATGCGCTCTAGGAGCATTTCGTAGATTTTTTGACGCTCTTTCGAATGCGCGGCCGCCCATCCCGATCGGAGCTTCGGTTCGAAAGTTATGGTCTATTGAATATTTCGAGCAAAAGTTGTACACAAGGTGATAAATTTTCGAAAAAATCGAAAATCACTAAATGTCGTCCAAATCGAAATCCAGACACTTTTCCCGATAGATTTTGAGCTAACTAAGCGATTCCCGGGTCGTGCGACTCAATAGCTCCACTAATAACGAAGTTATAGCCGTTTGAATATTTTACTCTATTTTCAACGGTACGGCAATATTAGACGCATTTTCTCACTTCAGATGGTTCCATTAGAACCCAATTTAAATTTGCCGTCGATATCTCAACAAATAAGGAAGTTACAGCACTTTGAAATTTTCAAAAAGTTGAAAATTCGAAAAATCGAACATTTTTTTTTCCTCATATGAACCAATACCGGGCACATGTATCTACTCCAGGTGTCACAATAAGAAGCCAATTTGAATTTTTTATCGATATCTCGACTAATAAGAAAGTTTCGCCACTTTGAAGCTTGCGAAAATCGTTGAAATTTTCGTAAAAATTTCATGTCAAAAATTCAAAAATCACGATTCTCGGTCAATTCGGAAGTTTTTCGCACATGTCCATACTGTTTTCGATAGATTTTTCGATTCTCTTCCGATTGCCGGGTAGCCCGAATCGATATCTCGATCGGTTCAAAAGTTAGACTGGTTTTAATTTTACGAGACCGATGAATTTGTGATTTTTCGGAAGCCACAATTCACATGAAAAATTACTTTTTTCCGATGCGCTCTAGAAGCATTTCGTAGATTTTTTGACGCTCTTTCGAATGCGCGGCCGCCCATCCCGATCGGAGCTTCGGTTCGAAAGTTATGGTCTATTGAATATTTCGAGCAAAATTTGTACCCAAAGTGATGGATTTTCGAAAAAATCGAAAATCACTAAATGTCGTTCAAATCGAAATCCAGACACTTTTCCCGATTGATTTTGAGCTAACTAAGCGATTCCCGGGTCGTGCGACTCAATAGCTCCACTAATAACGAAGTTATAGCCGTTTGAAAATTTTACTCTATTTTCAACGGTACGGCAATATTAGACGCATTTTCTCACTTCAGATGGTTCCATTAGAACCCAATTTGAATTTGCCGTCGATATCTCAACAAATAAGGAAGTTACAGCACTTTGAAATTTTCAAAAAGTTGAAAATTCGAACATTTTTTTCTCTTCAGATGAACCAATACCGGGCACATGTATCTACTCCAGGTGTCACAATAAGAAGCCAATTTGAATTTTTTATCGATATCTCGACTAATAAGAAAGTTTCGCCACTTTGAAGCTTGCGAAAATCGTTGAAATTTTCGTAAAAATTTCATGTCAAAAATTCAAAAAGCACGATTCTCGGTCAATTCGGAAGTTTTTCGCACATGTCCATACTGTTTTCGATAGATTTTTCGATTCTCTTCCGATTGCCGGGTAGCCCGAATCGATATCTCGATCGGTTCAAAAGTTAGACTGGTTTTAATTTTACGAGACCGATGATTTTGTGATTTTTCGGAGGCCACAATTCACATGAAAAATTAAATTTTTCCGATGCGCTCAAGAAGCATTTCGTAGATTTTTTGACGCTCTTTCGAATGCGCGGCCGCTCATCCCGATCGGAGCTTCGGTTCGAAAGTTATGGTCTATTGAATATTTCGAGCAAAAGTTGTACACAAGGTGATAAATTTTCGAAAAAATCGAAAATCACTAAATGTCGTCCAAATCGAAATCCAGACACTTTTCCCGATAGATTTTGAGCTAACTAAGCGATTCCCGGGTCGTGCGACTCAATAGCTCCACTAATAACGAAGTTATAGCCGTTTGAATATTTTACTCTATTTTCAACGGTACGGCAATATTAGACGCATTTTCTCACTTCAGATGGTTCCATTAGAACCCAATTTAAATTTGCCGTCGATATCTCAACAAATAAGGAAGTTACAGCACTTTGAAATTTTCAAAAAGTTGAAAATTCGAAAAATCGAACATTTTTTTTTCCTCATATGAACCAATACCGGGCACATGTATCTACTCCAGGTGTCACAATAAGAAGCCAATTTGAATTTTTTATCGATATCTCGACTAATAAGAAAGTTTCGCCACTTTGAAGCTTGCGAAAATCGTTGAAATTTTCGTAAAAATTTCATGTCAAAAATTCAAAAATCACGATTCTCGGTCAATTCGGAAGTTTTTCGCACATGTCCATACTGTTTTCGATAGATTTTTCGATTCTCTTCCGATTGCCGGGTAGCCCGAATCGATATCTCGATCGGTTCAAAAGTTAGACTGGTTTTAATTTTACGAGACCGATGAATTTGTGATTTTTCGGAAGCCACAATTCACATGAAAAATTACTTTTTTCCGATGCGCTCTAGAAGCATTTCGTAGATTTTTTGACGCTCTTTCGAATGCGCGGCCGCCCATCCCGATCGGAGCTTCGGTTCGAAAGTTATGGTCTATTGAATATTTCGAGCAAAATTTGTACCCAAAGTGATGGATTTTCGAAAAAATCGAAAATCACTAAATGTCGTTCAAATCGAAATCCAGACACTTTTCCCGATTGATTTTGAGCTAACTAAGCGATTCCCGGGTCGTGCGACTCAATAGCTCCACTAATAACGAAGTTATAGCCGTTTGAAAATTTTACTCTATTTTCAACGGTACGGCAATATTAGACGCATTTTCTCACTTCAGATGGTTCCATTAGAACCCAATTTGAATTTGCCGTCGATATCTCAACAAATAAGGAAGTTACAGCACTTTGAAATTTTCAAAAAGTTGAAAATTCGAACATTTTTTTCTCTTCAGATGAACCAATACCGGGCACATGTATCTACTCCAGGTGTCACAATAAGAAGCCAATTTGAATTTTTTATCGATATCTCGACTAATAAGAAAGTTTCGCCACTTTGAAGCTTGCGAAAATCGTTGAAATTTTCGTAAAAATTTCATGTCAAAAATTCAAAAAGCACGATTCTCGGTCAATTCGGAAGTTTTTCGCACATGTCCATACTGTTTTCGATAGATTTTTCGATTCTCTTCCGATTGCCGGGTAGCCCGAATCGATATCTCGATCGGTTCAAAAGTTAGACTGGTTTTAATTTTACGAGACCGATGATTTTGTGATTTTTCGGAGGCCACAATTCACATGAAAAATTAAATTTTTCCGATGCGCTCAAGAAGCATTTCGTAGATTTTTTGACGCTCTTTCGAATGCGCGGCCGCTCATCCCGATCGGAGCTTCGGTTCGAAAGTTATGGTCTATTGAATATTTCGAGCAAAAGTTGTACACAAGGTGATAAATTTTCGAAAAAATCGAAAATCACTAAATGTCGTCCAAATCGAAATCCAGACACTTTTCCCGATAGATTTTGAGCTAACTAAGCGATTCCCGGGTCGTGCGACTCAATAGCTCCACTAATAACGAAGTTATAGCCGTTTGAATATTTTACTCTATTTTCAACGGTACGGCAATATTAGACGCATTTTCTCACTTCAGATGGTTCCATTAGAACCCAATTTAAATTTGCCGTCGATATCTCAACAAATAAGGAAGTTACAGCACTTTGAAATTTTCAAAAAGTTGAAAATTCGAAAAATCGAACATTTTTTTTTCCTCATATGAACCAATACCGGGCACATGTATCTACTCCAGGTGTCACAATAAGAAGCCAATTTGAATTTTTTATCGATATCTCGACTAATAAGAAAGTTTCGCCACTTTGAAGCTTGCGAAAATCGTTGAAATTTTCGTAAAAATTTCATGTCAAAAATTCAAAAATCACGATTCTCGGTCAATTCGGAAGTTTTTCGCACATGTCCATACTGTTTTCGATAGATTTTTCGATTCTCTTCCGATTGCCGGGTAGCCCGAATCGATATCTCGATCGGTTCAAAAGTTAGACTGGTTTTAATTTTACGAGACCGATGAATTTGTGATTTTTCGGAAGCCACAATTCACATGAAAAATTACTTTTTTCCGATGCGCTCTAGAAGCATTTCGTAGATTTTTTGACGCTCTTTCGAATGCGCGGCCGCCCATCCCGATCGGAGCTTCGGTTCGAAAGTTATGGTCTATTGAATATTTCGAGCAAAATTTGTACCCAAAGTGATGGATTTTCGAAAAAATCGAAAATCACTAAATGTCGTCCAAATCGAAATCCAGACACTTTTCCCGATTGATTTTGAGCTAACTAAGCGATTCCCGGGTCGTGCGACTCAATAGCTCCACTAATAACGAAGTTATAGCCGTTTGAAAATTTTACTCTATTTTCAACGGTACGGCAATATTAGACGCATTTTCTCACTTCAGATGGTTCCATTAGAACCCAATTTGAATTTGCCGTCGATATCTCAACAAATAAGGAAGTTACAGCACTTTGAAATTTTCAAAAAGTTGAAAATTCGAACATTTTTTTCTCTTCAGATGAACCAATACCGGGCACATGTATCTACTCCAGGTGTCACAATAAGAAGCCAATTTGAATTTTTTATCGATATCTCGACTAATAATAAAGTTTCGCCACTTTGAAGCTTGCGAAAATCCTTGAAATTTTCGTAAAAATTTCATGTCAAAAATTCAAAAAGCACGATTCTCGGTCAATTCGGAAGTTTTTCGCACATGTCCATACTGTTTTCGATAGATTTTTCGATTCTCTTCCGATTGCCGGGTAGCCCGAATCGATATCTCGATCGGTTCAAAAGTTAGACTGGTTTTAATTTTACGAGACCGATGATTTTGTGATTTTTCGGAGGCCACAATTCACATGAAAAATTAAATTTTTCCGATGCGCTCAAGAAGCATTTCGTAGATTTTTTGACGCTCTTTCGAATGCGCGGCCGCTCATCCCGATCGGAGCTTCGGTTCGAAAGTTATGGTCTATTGAATATTTCGAGCAAAATTTGCACCCAAAGTGATGGATTTTCGAAAAAATCGCAAATCACTAAATGTCTTCCAAATCGAAATCCAGACAATTTTCCCGATTGATTTTGAGCTAACTAAGCGGTTCCCGGGTCGTGCGAGTCAATAGCTCCACTAATAACGAAGTTATAGCCGTTTGAAAATTTTACTCTATTTTCAACGGTACGGCAATATTAGACGCATTTTCTCACTTCAGATGGTTCCATTAGAACCCAATTTGAATTTGCCGTCGATATCTCAACAAATAAGGAAGTTACAGCACTTTGAAATTTTCAAAAAGTTGAAAATTCGAACATTTTTTTCTCTTCAGATGAACCAATACCGGGCACATGTATCTACTCCAGGTGTCACAATAAGAAGCCAATTTGAATTTTTTATCGATATCTCGACTAATAATAAAGTTTCGCCACTTTGAAGCTTGCGAAAATCCTTGAAATTTTCGTAAAAATTTCATGTCAAAAATTCAAAAAGCACGATTCTCGGTCAATTCGGAAGTTTTTCGCACATGTCCATACTGTTTTCGATAGATTTTTCGATTCTCTTCCGATTGCCGGGTAGCCCGAATCGATATCTCGATCGGTTCAAAAGTTAGACTGGTTTTAATTTTACGAGACCGATGATTTTGTGATTTTTCGGAGGCCACAATTCACATGAAAAATTAAATTTTTCCGATGCGCTCAAGAAGCATTTCGTAGATTTTTTGACGCTCTTTCGAATGCGCGGCCGCTCATCCCGATCGGAGCTTCGGTTCGAAAGTTATGGTCTATTGAATATTTCGAGCAAAATTTGCACCCAAAGTGATGGATTTTCGAAAAAATCGCAAATCACTAAATGTCTTCCAAATCGAAATCCAGACAATTTTCCCGATTGATTTTGAGCTAACTAAGCGGTTCCCGGGTCGTGCGAGTCAATAGCTCCACTAATAACGAAGTTATAGCCGTTTGAAAATTTTACTCTATTTTCAACGGTACGGCAATATTAGACGCATTTTCTCACTTCAGATGGTTCCATTAGAACCCAATTTGAATTTGCCGTCGATATCTCAACAAATAAGGAAGTTACAGCACTTTGAAATTTTCAAAAAGTTGAAAAATCGAACATTTTTTTCTCTTCAGATGAACCAATACCGGGCACATGTATCTACTCCAGGTGTCACAATAAGAAGCCAATTTGAATTTTTT
This sequence comes from Salpingus planirostris, assembly GCA_949788335.1. Taxonomy (NCBI): domain Eukaryota; kingdom Metazoa; phylum Arthropoda; class Insecta; order Coleoptera; family Salpingidae; genus Salpingus; species Salpingus planirostris. The sequence continues at coordinate 571,745 of OX460918.1, forward strand.
ATCGATATCTCGACTAATAAGAAAGTTTCGCCACTTTGAAGCTTGCGAAAATCGTTGAAATTTTCGTAAAAATTTCATGTCAAAAATTCAAAAAGCACGATTCTCGGTCAATTCGGAAGTTTTTCGCACATGTCCATACTGTTTTCGATAGATTTTTCGATTCTCTTCCGATTGCCGGGTAGCCCGAATCGATATCTCGATCGGTTCAAAAGTTAGACTGGTTTTAATTTTACGAGACCGATGATTTTGTGATTTTTCGGAGGCCACAATTCACATGAAAAATTACCTTTTCCGATGCGCTCTAGGAGCATTTCGTAGATTTTTTGACGCTCTTTCGAATGCGCGGCCGCCCATCCCGATCGGAGCTTCGGTTCGAAAGTTATGGTCTATTGAATATTTCGAGCAAAAGTTGTACACAAGGTGATAAATTTTCGAAAAAATCGAAAATCACTAAATGTCGTCCAAATCGAAATCCAGACACTTTTCCCGATAGATTTTGAGCTAACTAAGCGATTCCCGGGTCGTGCGACTCAATAGCTCCACTAATAACGAAGTTATAGCCGTTTGAATATTTTACTCTATTTTCAACGGTACGGCAATATTAGACGCATTTTCTCACTTCAGATGGTTCCATTAGAACCCAATTTAAATTTGCCGTCGATATCTCAACAAATAAGGAAGTTACAGCACTTTGAAATTTTCAAAAAGTTGAAAATTCGAAAAATCGAACATTTTTTTTTCCTCATATGAACCAATACCGGGCACATGTATCTACTCCAGGTGTCACAATAAGAAGCCAATTTGAATTTTTTATCGATATCTCGACTAATAAGAAAGTTTCGCCACTTTGAAGCTTGCGAAAATCGTTGAAATTTTCGTAAAAATTTCATGTCAAAAATTCAAAAATCACGATTCTCGGTCAATTCGGAAGTTTTTCGCACATGTCCATACTGTTTTCGATAGATTTTTCGATTCTCTTCCGATTGCCGGGTAGCCCGAATCGATATCTCGATCGGTTCAAAAGTTAGACTGGTTTTAATTTTACGAGACCGATGAATTTGTGATTTTTCGGAAGCCACAATTCACATGAAAAATTACTTTTTTCCGATGCGCTCTAGAAGCATTTCGTAGATTTTTTGACGCTCTTTCGAATGCGCGGCCGCCCATCCCGATCGGAGCTTCGGTTCGAAAGTTATGGTCTATTGAATATTTCGAGCAAAATTTGTACCCAAAGTGATGGATTTTCGAAAAAATCGAAAATCACTAAATGTCGTCCAAATCGAAATCCAGACACTTTTCCCGATTGATTTTGAGCTAACTAAGCGATTCCCGGGTCGTGCGACTCAATAGCTCCACTAATAACGAAGTTATAGCCGTTTGAAAATTTTACTCTATTTTCAACGGTACGGCAATATTAGACGCATTTTCTCACTTCAGATGGTTCCATTAGAACCCAATTTGAATTTGCCGTCGATATCTCAACAAATAAGGAAGTTACAGCACTTTGAAATTTTCAAAAAGTTGAAAATTCGAACATTTTTTTCTCTTCAGATGAACCAATACCGGGCACATGTATCTACTCCAGGTGTCACAATAAGAAGCCAATTTGAATTTTTTATCGATATCTCGACAATTAATAAAGTTTCGCCACTTTGAAGCTTGCGAAAATCCTTGAAATTTTCGTAAAAATTTCATGTCAAAAATTCAAAAAGCACGATTCTCGGTCAATTCGGAAGTTTTTCGCACATGTCCATACTGTTTTCGATAGATTTTTCGATTCTCTTCCGATTGCCGGGTAGCCCGAATCGATATCTCGATCGGTTCAAAAGTTAGACTGGTTTTAATTTTACGAGACCGATGATTTTGTGATTTTTCGGAGGCCACAATTCACATGAAAAATTAAATTTTTCCGATGCGCTCAAGAAGCATTTCGTAGATTTTTTGACGCTCTTTCGAATGCGCGGCCGCTCATCCCGATCGGAGCTTCGGTTCGAAAGTTATGGTCTATTGAATATTTCGAGCAAAATTTGCACCCAAAGTGATGGATTTTCGAAAAAATCGCAAATCACTAAATGTCTTCCAAATCGAAATCCAGACAATTTTCCCGATTGATTTTGAGCTAACTAAGCGGTTCCCGGGTCGTGCGAGTCAATAGCTCCACTAATAACGAAGTTATAGCCGTTTGAAAATTTTACTCTATTTTCAACGGTACGGCAATATTAGACGCATTTTCTCACTTCAGATGGTTCCATTAGAACCCAATTTGAATTTGCCGTCGATATCTCAACAAATAAGGAAGTTACAGCACTTTGAAATTTTCAAAAAGTTGAAAATTCGAACATTTTTTTCTCTTCAGATGAACCAATACCGGGCACATGTATCTACTCCAGGTGTCACAATAAGAAGCCAATTTGAATTTTTTATCGATATCTCGACTAATAATAAAGTTTCGCCACTTTGAAGCTTGCGAAAATCCTTGAAATTTTCGTAAAAATTTCATGTCAAAAATTCAAAAAGCACGATTCTCGGTCAATTCGGAAGTTTTTCGCACATGTCCATACTGTTTTCGATAGATTTTTCGATTCTCTTCCGATTGCCGGGTAGCCCGAATCGATATCTCGATCGGTTCAAAAGTTAGACTGGTTTTAATTTTACGAGACCGATGATTTTGTGATTTTTCGGAGGCCACAATTCACATGAAAAATTAAATTTTTCCGATGCGCTCAAGAAGCATTTCGTAGATTTTTTGACGCTCTTTCGAATGCGCGGCCGCTCATCCCGATCGGAGCTTCGGTTCGAAAGTTATGGTCTATTGAATATTTCGAGCAAAATTTGCACCCAAAGTGATGGATTTTCGAAAAAATCGCAAATCACTAAATGTCTTCCAAATCGAAATCCAGACAATTTTCCCGATTGATTTTGAGCTAACTAAGCGGTTCCCGGGTCGTGCGAGTCAATAGCTCCACTAATAACGAAGTTATAGCCGTTTGAAAATTTTACTCTATTTTCAACGGTACGGCAATATTAGACGCATTTTCTCACTTCAGATGGTTCCATTAGAACCCAATTTGAATTTGCCGTCGATATCTCAACAAATAAGGAAGTTACAGCACTTTGAAATTTTCAAAAAGTTGAAAAATCGAACATTTTTTTCTCTTCAGATGAACCAATACCGGGCACATGTATCTACTCCAGGTGTCACAATAAGAAGCCAATTTGAATTTTTTATCGATATCTCGACTAATAAGAAAGTTTCGCCACTTTGAAGCTTGCGAAAATCGTTGAAATTTTCGTAAAAATTTCATGTCAAAAATTCAAAAAGCACGATTCTCGGTCAATTCGGAAGTTTTTCGCACATGTCCATACTGTTTTCGATAGATTTTTCGATTCTCTTCCGATTGCCGGGTAGCCCGAATCGATATCTCGATCGGTTCAAAAGTTAGACTGGTTTTAATTTTACGAGACCGATGATTTTGTGATTTTTCGGAGGCCACAATTCACATGAAAAATTACCTTTTCCGATGCGCTCTAGGAGCATTTCGTAGATTTTTTGACGCTCTTTCGAATGCGCGGCCGCCCATCCCGATCGGAGCTTCGGTTCGAAAGTTATGGTCTATTGAATATTTCGAGCAAAAGTTGTACACAAGGTGATAAATTTTCGAAAAAATCGAAAATCACTAAATGTCGTCCAAATCGAAATCCAGACACTTTTCCCGATAGATTTTGAGCTAACTAAGCGATTCCCGGGTCGTGCGACTCAATAGCTCCACTAATAACGAAGTTATAGCCGTTTGAATATTTTACTCTATTTTCAACGGTACGGCAATATTAGACGCATTTTCTCACTTCAGATGGTTCCATTAGAACCCAATTTAAATTTGCCGTCGATATCTCAACAAATAAGGAAGTTACAGCACTTTGAAATTTTCAAAAAGTTGAAAATTCGAAAAATCGAACATTTTTTTTTCCTCATATGAACCAATACCTGGCACATGTATCTACTCCAGGTGTCACAATAAGAAGCCAATTTGAATTTTTTATCGATATCTCGACTAATAAGAAAGTTTCGCCACTTTGAAGCTTGCGAAAATCGTTGAAATTTTCGTAAAAATTTCATGTCAAAAATTCAAAAATCACGATTCTCGGTCAATTCGGAAGTTTTTCGCACATGTCCATACTGTTTTCGATAGATTTTTCGATTCTCTTCCGATTGCCGGGTAGCCCGAATCGATATCTCGATCGGTTCAAAAGTTAGACTGGTTTTAATTTTACGAGACCGATGAATTTGTGATTTTTCGGAAGCCACAATTCACATGAAAAATTACCTTTTTCCGATGCGCTCTAGAAGCATTTCGTAGATTTTTTGACGCTCTTTCGAATGCGCGGCCGCCCATCCCGATCGGAGCTTCGGTTCGAAAGTTATGGTCTATTGAATATTTCGAGCAAAAGTTGTACACAAGGTGATAAATTTTCGAAAAAATCGAAAATCACTAAATGTCGTCCAAATCGAAATCCAGACACTTTTCCCGATAGATTTTGAGCTAACTAAGCGATTCCCGGGTCGTGCGACTCAATAGCTCCACTAATAACGAAGTTATAGCCGTTTGAATATTTTACTCTATTTTCAACGGTACGGCAATATTAGAAGCATTTTCTCACTTCGGATGGTTCCATTAGAACCCAATTTAAATTTGCCGTCGATATCTCAACAAATAAGGAAGTTACAGCACTTTGAAATTTTCAAAAAGTTGAAAATTCGAAAAATCGAACATTTTTTTTTCCTCATATGAACCAATACCTGGCACATGTATCTACTCCAGGTGTCACAATAAGAAGCCAATTTGAATTTTTTATCGATATCTCGACTAATAAGAAAGTTTCGCCACTTTGAAGCTTGCGAAAATCGTTGAAATTTTCGTAAAAATTTCATGTCAAAAATTCAAAAATCACGATTCTCGGTCAATTCGGAAGTTTTTCGCACATGTCCATACTGTTTTCGATAGATTTTTCGATTCTCTTCCGATTGCCGGGTAGCCCGAATCGATATCTCGATCGGTTCAAAAGTTAGACTGGTTTTAATTTTACGAGACCGATGAATTTGTGATTTTTCGGAAGCCACAATTCACATGAAAAATTACCTTTTTCCGATGCGCTCTAGAAGCATTTCGTAGATTTTTTGACGCTCTTTCGAATGCGCGGCCGCCCATCCCGATCGGAGCTTCGGTTCGAAAGTTATGGTCTATTGAATATTTCGAGCAAAAGTTGTACACAAGGTGATAAATTTTCGAAAAAATCGAAAATCACTAAATGTCGTCCAAATCGAAATCCAGACACTTTTCCCGATAGATTTTGAGCTAACTAAGCGATTCCCGGGTCGTGCGACTCAATAGCTCCACTAATAACGAAGTTATAGCCGTTTGAATATTTTACTCTATTTTCAACGGTACGGCAATATTAGACGCATTTTCTCACTTCAGATGGTTCCATTAGAACCCAATTTAAATTTGCCGTCGATATCTCAACAAATAAGGAAGTTACAGCACTTTGAAATTTTCAAAAAGTTGAAAATTCGAAAAATCGAACATTTTTTTTTCCTCATATGAACCAATACCTGGCACATGTATCTACTCCAGGTGTCACAATAAGAAGCCAATTTGAATTTTTTATCGATATCTCGACTAATAAGATACCACTTTGAAGCTTGCGAAAATCGTTGAAATTTTCGTAAAAATTTCATGTCAAAAATTCAAAAATCACGATTCTCGGTCAATTCGGAAGTTTTTCGCACATGTCCATACTGTTTTCGATAGATTTTTCGATTCTCTTCCGATTGCCGGGTAGCCCGAATCGATATCTCGATCGGTTCAAAAGTTAGACTGGTTTTAATTTTACGAGACCGATGAATTTGTGATTTTTCGGAAGCCACAATTCACATGAAAAATTACCTTTTTCCGATGCGCTCTAGAAGCATTTCGTAGATTTTTTGACGCTCTTTCGAATGCGCGGCCGCCCATCCCGATCGGAGCTTCGGTTCGAAAGTTATGGTCTATTGAATATTTCGAGCAAAATTTGTACCCAAAGTGATGGATTTTCGGAAAAATCGAAAATCACTAAATGTCGTCCAAATCGAAATCCAGACACTTTTCCCGATTGATTTTGAGCTAACTAAGCGATTCCCGGGTCGTGCGACTCAATAGCTCCACTAATAACGAAGTTATAGCCGTTTGAAAATTTTACTCTATTTTCAACGGTACGGCAATATTAGACGCATTTTCTCACTTCAGATGGTTCCATTAGAACCCAATTTGAATTTGCCGTCGATATCTCAACAAATAAGGAAGTTACAGCACTTTGAAATTTTCAAAAAGTTGAAAATTCGAACATTTTTTTCTCTTCAGATGAACCAATACCGGGCACATGTATCTACTCCAGGTGTCACAATAAGAAGCCAATTTGAATTTTTTATCGATATCTCGACTAATAAGAAAGTTTCGCCACTTTGAAGCTTGCGAAAATCGTTGAAATTTTCGTAAAAATTTCATGTCAAAAATTCAAAAAGCACGATTCTCGGTCAATTCGGAAGTTTTTCGCACATGTCCATACTGTTTTCGATAGATTTTTCGATTCTCTTCCGATTGCCGGGTAGCCCGAATCGATATCTCGATCGGTTCAAAAGTTAGACTGGTTTTAATTTTACGAGACCGATGATTTTGTGATTTTTCGGAGGCCACAATTCACATGAAAAATTAAATTTTTCCGATGCGCTCAAGAAGCATTTCGTAGATTTTTTGACGCTCTTTCGAATGCGCGGCCGCTCATCCCGATCGGGGCTTCGGTTCGAAAGTTATGGTCTATTGAATATTTCGAGCAAAATTTGCACCCAAAGTGATGGATTTTCGAAAAAATCGCAAATCACTAAATGTCTTCCAAATCGAAATCCAGACAATTTTCCCGATTGATTTTGAGCTAACTAAGCGGTTCCCGGGTCGTGCGAGTCAATAGCTCCACTAATAACGAAGTTATAGCCGTTTGAAAATTTTACTCTATTTTCAACGGTACGGCAATATTAGACGCATTTTCTCACTTCAGATGGTTTCATTAGAACCCAATTTAAATTTGCCGTCGATATCTCAACAAATAAGGAAGTTACAGCACTTTGGAATTTTCAAAAAGTTGAAAATTCGAAAAATCGAACATTTTTTTCTCTCCAGATGAATCAATACCGGGCACATGTATCTACTCCAGGTGTCACAATAAGAAGCCAATTTGAATTTTTTATCGATATCTCGACTAATAAGAAAGTTTCGCCACTTTGAAGCTTGCGAAAATCGTTGAAATTTTCGTAAAAATTTCATGTCAAAAATTCAAAAATCACGATTCTCGGTCAATTCGGAAGTTTTTCGCACATGTCCATACTGTTTTCGATAGATTTTTCGATTGTCTTCCGATTTCCGGGTAGCCCGAATCGATATCTCGATCGGTTCAAAAGTTAGACTGGTTTTAATTTTACGAGATCGATGATTTTGTTATTATTCGGAGGCCACAATTCACATGAAAAATTACCTTTTTCCGATGCGCTCTAGAAGCATTTCGTAGATTTTTTGACGCACTTTTGAATGCGTGGCCGCCCATCCCGATCGGAGCTTCGGTTCGAAAGTTATGGTCTATTGAATATTTCGAGCAAAATTTGTACCCAAAATGATGGATTCTCGAAAAAATCGAAAATCACTAAATGTCGTCCAAATCGAAATCCAGACACTTTTCCCGATAGATTTTGTGCTAACTAAGCGATTTCCAGGTCGTGCGACTCAATAGCTCCACTAATAACGAAGTTATAGCCGTTTAAAAATTTTACTCTATTTTCAACGGTACGGCAATATTAGACGCATTTTCTCACTTCAGATGGTTCCATTAGAACCCAATATAAATTTGCCGTTGATTTTTTTCTCTTCAGATGAACCAATACCTGGCACATGTATCTACTCCAGGTGTCACAATAAGAAGCCAATTTGAATTTTTTATCGATATCTCGACTAATAAGAAAGTTTCGCCACTTTGAAGCTTGCGAAAATCGTTGAAATTTTCGTAAAAATTTCATGTCAAAAATTCAAAAATCACGATTCTCGGTCAATTCGGAAGTTTTTCGCACATGTCCATACTGTTTTCGATAGATTTTTCGATTCTCTTCCGATTGCCGGGTAGCCCGAATCGATATCTCGATCGGTTCAAAAGTTAGACTGGTTTTAATTTTACGAGACCGATGAATTTGTGATTTTTCGGAAGCCACAATTCACATGAAAAATTACCTTTTTCCGATGCGCTCTAGAAGCATTTCGTAGATTTTTTGACGCTCTTTCGAATGCGCGGCCGCCCATCCCGATCGGAGCTTCGGTTCGAAAGTTATGGTCTATTGAATATTTCGAGCAAAATTTGTACCCAAAGTGATGGATTTTCGAAAAAATCGAAAATCACTAAATGTCGTCCAAATCGAAATCCAGACACTTTTCCCGATTGATTTTGAGCTAACTAAGCGATTCCCGGGTCGTGCGACTCAATAGCTCCACTAATAACGAAGTTATAGCCGTTTGAAAATTTTACTCTATTTTCAACGGTACGGCAATATTAGACGCATTTTCTCACTTCAGATGGTTCCATTAGAACCCAATTTGAATTTGCCGTCGATATCTCAACAAATAAGGAAGTTACAGCACTTTGAAATTTTCAAAAAGTTGAAAATTCGAACATTTTTTTCTCTTCAGATGAACCAATACCGGGCACATGTATCTACTCCAGGTGTCACAATAAGAAGCCAATTTGAATTTTTTATCGATATCTCGACTAATAAGAAAGTTTCGCCACTTTGAAGCTTGCGAAAATCGTTGAAATTTTCGTAAAAATTTCATGTCAAAAATTCAAAAAGCACGATTCTCGGTCAATTCGGAAGTTTTTCGCACATGTCCATACTGTTTTCGATAGATTTTTCGATTCTCTTCCGATTGCCGGGTAGCCCGAATCGATATCTCGATCGGTTCAAAAGTTAGACTGGTTTTAATTTTACGAGACCGATGATTTTGTGATTTTTCGGAGGCCACAATTCACATGAAAAATTAAATTTTTCCGATGCGCTCAAGAAGCATTTCGTAGATTTTTTGACGCTCTTTCGAATGCGCGGCCGCTCATCCCGATCGGAGCTTCGGTTCGAAAGTTATGGTCTATTGAATATTTGGAGCAAAATCACTAAATGTCGTCCAAATCGAAATCCAGACACTTTTCCCGATTGATTTTGAGCTAACTAAGCGATTCCCGGGTCGTGCGACTCAATAGCTCCACTAATAACGAAGTTATAGCCGTTTGAAAATTTTACTCTATTTTCAACGGTCCGGCAATATTAGACGCATTTTCTCACTTCAGATGGTTCCATTAGAACCCAATTTGAATTTGCCGTCGATATCTCAACAAATAAGGAAGTTACAGCACTTTGAAATTTTCAAAAAGTTGAAAATTCGAACATTTTTTTCTCTTCAGATGAACCAATACCGGGCACATGTATCTACTCCAGGTGTCACAATAAGAAGCCAATTTGAATTTTTTATCGATATCTCGACTAATAAGAAAGTTTCGCCACTTTGAAGCTTGCGAAAATCGTTGAAATTTTCGTAAAAATTTCATGTCAAAAATTCAAAAAGCACGATTCTCGGTCAATTCGGAAGTTTTTCGCACATGTCCATACTGTTTTCGATAGATTTTTCGATTCTCTTCCGATTGCCGGGTAGCCCGAATCGATATCTCGATCGGTTCAAAAGTTAGACTGGTTTTAATTTTACGAGACCGATGATTTTGTGATTTTTCGGAGGCCACAATTCACATGAAAAATTAAATTTTTCCGATGCGCTCAAGAAGCATTTCGTAGATTTTTTGACGCTCTTTCGAATGCGCGGCCGCTCATCCCGATCGGAGCTTCGGTTCGAAAGTTATGGTCTATTGAATATTTCGAGCAAAATTTGCACCCAAAGTGATGGATTTTCGAAAAAATCGCAAATCACTAAATGTCTTCCAAATCGAAATCCAGACAATTTTCCCGATTGATTTTGAGCTAACTAAGCGGTTCCCGGGTCGTGCGAGTCAATAGCTCCACTAATAACGAAGTTATAGCCGTTTGAAAATTTTACTCTATTTTCAACGGTACGGCAATATTAGACGCATTTTCTCACTTCAGATGGTTCCATTAGAACCCAATCTGAATTTGCCGTCGATATCTCAACAAATAAGGAAGTTACAGCACTTTGAAATTTTCAAAAAGTTGAAAAATCGAACATTTTTTTCTCTTCAGATGAACCAATACCGGGCACATGTATCTACTCCAGGTGTCACAATAAGAAGCCGATTTGAATTTTTTATCGATATCTCGACTAATAAGAAAGTTTCGCCACTTTGAAGCTTGCGAAAATCGTTGAAATTTTCGTAAAAATTTCATGTCAAAAATTCAAAAAGCACGATTCTCGGTCAATTCGGAAGTTTTTCGCACATGTCCATACTGTTTTCGATAGATTCTTCGATTCTCTTCCGATTGCCGGGTAGCCCGAATCGATATCTCGATCGGTTCAAAAGTTAGACTGGTTTTAATTTTACGAGACCGATGATTTTGTAATTTTTTGGAGGCCACAATTCACATGAAAACTTACCTTTTTCCGATGCGCTCTAGAAGCATTTCGTAGATTTTTTGACGCTCTTTCGAATGCGCGGCCGCCCATCCCGATCGGAGCTTCGGTTCGAAAGTTATGGTCTATTGAATATTTCGAGCAAAAGTTGTACCCAAAGTGATGGATTTTCGAAAAAATCGAAAATCACTAAATGTCGTCCAAATCGAAATCCAGACACTTTTCCCGATAGATTTTGAGCTAACTAAGCGATTCCCGGGTCGTGCGACTCAATAGCTCCACTAATAACGAAGTTATAGCCGTTTGGAAATTTTACTCTATTTTCAACGGTACGGCAATATTAGACGCATTTTCTCACTTCAGATGGTTCCATTAGAACCCAATCTAAATTTGCCGTCGATATCTCAACAAATAAGGAAGTTACAGCACTTTGAATTTTTCAAAAAGTTGAAAATTCGAAAAATCGAACATTTTTTTTTCCTCATATGAACCAATACCGGGCACATGTATCTACTCCAGGTGTCACAATAAGAAGCCAGTTTGAATTTTTTATCGATATCTCGACTAATAAGAAAGTTTCGCCACTTTGAAGCTTGCGAAAATCGTTGAAATTTTCGTAAAAATTTCATGTCAAAAATTTAAAAAGCACGATTCTCGGTCAATTCGGAAGTTTTTTGCACAAGTCCATACTGTCTTCGATAGATTTTTCGATTCTCTTCCGATTGCCGGGTAGCCCGAATCGATATCTCGATCGGTTCAAAAGTTAGACTGGTTTTAATTTTTCGAGACCGATGATTTTGTGATTTTTCGGAGGCCACAATTCACATGAAAAATTACCTTTTTCCGATGCGCTCCAGAAGCATTTCGTAGATTTTTTGACGCTCTTTCGAATGCGTGGCCGCCCATCCCGATTGGAGCTTCGGTTCGAAAGTTATGGTCTATTGAATATTTCGAGCAAAATTTGTACCCAAAATGATGGATTCTCGAAAAAATCGAAAATCACTAAATGTCTTCCAAATCGAAATCCAGACAATTTTCCCGATTGATTTTGAGCTAACTAAGCGGTTCCCGGGTCGTGCGAGTCAATAGCTCCACTAATAACGAAGTTATAGCCGTTTGAAAATTTTACTCTATTTTCAACGGTACGGCAATATTAGACGCATTTTCTCACTTCAGATGGTTTCATTAGAACCCAATTTAAATTTGCCGTCGATATCTCAACAAATAAGGAAGTTACAGCACTTTGGAATTTTCAAAAAGTTGAAAATTCGAAAAATCGAACATTTTTTTCTCTCCAGATGAATCAATACCGGGCACATGTATCTACTCCAGGTGTCACAATAAGAAGCCAATTTGAATTTTTTATCGATATCTCGACTAATAAGAAAGTTTCGCCACTTTGAAGCTTGCGAAAATCGTTGAAATTTTCGTAAAAATTTCATGTCAAAAATTCAAAAATCACGATTCTCGGTCAATTCGGAAGTTTTTCGCACATGTCCATACTGTTTTCGATAGATTTTTCGATTGTCTTCCGATTTCCGGGTGGCCCGAATCGATATCTCGATCGGTTCAAAAGTTAGACTGGTTTTAATTTTACGAGATCGATGATTTTGTTATTATTCGGAGGCCACAATTCACATGAAAAATTACCTTTTTCCGATGCGCTCTAGAAGCATTTCGTAGATTTTTTGACGCACTTTTGAATGCGTGGCCGCCCATCCCGATCGGAGCTTCGGTTCGAAAGTTATGGTCTATTGAATATTTCGAGCAAAATTTGTACCCAAAATGATGGATTCTCGAAAAAATCGAAAATCACTAAATGTCGTCCAAATCGAAATCCAGACACTTTTCCCGATAGATTTTGTGCTAACTAAGCGATTTCCAGGTCGTGCGACTCAATAGCTCCACTAATAACGAAGTTATAGCCGTTTAAAAATTTTACTCTATTTTCAACGGTACGGCAATATTAGACGCATTTTCTCACTTCAGATGGTTCCATTAGAACCCAATATAAATTTGCCGTTGATTTTTTTCTCTTCAGATGAACCAATACCTGGCACATGTATCTACTCCAGGTGTCACAATAAGAAGCCAATTTGAATTTTTTATCGATATCTCGACTAATAAGAAAGTTTCGCCACTTTGAAGCTTGCGAAAATCGTTGAAATTTTCGTAAAAATTTCATGTCAAAAATTCAAAAATCACGATTCTCGGTCAATTCGGAAGTTTTTCGCACATGTCCATACTGTTTTCGATAGATTTTTCGATTCTCTTCCGATTGCCGGGTAGCCCGAATCGATATCTCGATCGGTTCAAAAGTTAGACTGGTTTTAATTTTACGAGACCGATGAATTTGTGATTTTTCGGAAGCCACAATTCACATGAAAAATTACCTTTTTCCGATGCGCTCTAGAAGCATTTCGTAGATTTTTTGACGCTCTTTCGAATGCGCGGCCGCCCATCCCGATCGGAGCTTCGGTTCGAAAGTTATGGTCTATTGAATATTTCGAGCAAAATTTGTACCCAAAGTGATGGATTTTCGAAAAAATCGAAAATCACTAAATGTCGTCCAAATCGAAATCCAGACACTTTTCCCGATTGATTTTGAGCTAACTAAGCGATTCCCGGGTCGTGCGACTCAATAGCTCCACTAATAACGAAGTTATAGCCGTTTGAAAATTTTACTCTATTTTCAACGGTACGGCAATATTAGACGCATTTTCTCACTTCAGATGGTTCCATTAGAACCCAATTTGAATTTGCCGTCGATATCTCAACAAATAAGGAAGTTACAGCACTTTGAAATTTTCAAAAAGTTGAAAATTCGAACATTTTTTTCTCTTCAGATGAACCAATACCGGGCACATGTATCTACTCCAGGTGTCACAATAAGAAGCCAATTTGAATTTTTTATCGATATCTCGACTAATAAGAAAGTTTCGCCACTTTGAAGCTTGCGAAAATCGTTGAAATTTTCGTAAAAATTTCATGTCAAAAATTCAAAAAGCACGATTCTCGGTCAATTCGGAAGTTTTTCGCACATGTCCATACTGTTTTCGATAGATTTTTCGATTCTCTTCCGATTGCCGGGTAGCCCGAATCGATATCTCGATCGGTTCAAAAGTTAGACTGGTTTTAATTTTACGAGACCGATGATTTTGTGATTTTTCGGAGGCCACAATTCACATGAAAAATTAAATTTTTCCGATGCGCTCAAGAAGCATTTCGTAGATTTTTTGACGCTCTTTCGAATGCGCGGCCGCTCATCCCGATCGGAGCTTCGGTTCGAAAGTTATGGTCTATTGAATATTTCGAGCAAAATTTGCACCCAAAGTGATGGATTTTCGAAAAAATCGCAAATCACTAAATGTCTTCCAAATCGAAATCCAGACAATTTTCCCGATTGATTTTGAGCTAACTAAGCGGTTCCCGGGTCGTGCGAGTCAATAGCTCCACTAATAACGAAGTTATAGCCGTTTGAAAATTTTACTCTATTTTCAACGGTACGGCAATATTAGACGCATTTTCTCACTTCAGATGGTTTCATTAGAACCCAATTTAAATTTGCCGTCGATATCTCAACAAATAAGGAAGTTACAGCACTTTGGAATTTTCAAAAAGTTGAAAATTCGAAAAATCGAACATTTTTTTCTCTCCAGATGAATCAATACCGGGCACATGTATCTACTCCAGGTGTCACAATAAGAAGCCAATTTGAATTTTTTATCGATATCTCGACTAATAAGAAAGTTTCGCCACTTTGAAGCTTGCGAAAATCGTTGAAATTTTCGTAAAAATTTCATGTCAAAAATTCAAAAATCACGATTCTCGGTCAATTCGGAAGTTTTTCGCACATGTCCATACTGTTTTCGATAGATTTTTCGATTGTCTTCCGATTTCCTGGTAGCCCGAATCGATATCTCGATCGGTTCAAAAGTTAGACTGGTTTTAATTTTACGAGATCGATGATTTTGTTATTATTCGGAGGCCACAATTCACATGAAAAATTACCTTTTTCCGATGCGCTCTAGAAGCATTTCGTAGATTTTTTGACGCACTTTTGAATGCGTGGCCGCCCATCCCGATCGGAGCTTCGGTTCGAAAGTTATGGTCTATTGAATATTTCGAGCAAAATTTGTACCCAAAATGATGGATTCTCGAAAAAATCGAAAATCACTAAATGTCGTCCAAATCGAAATCCAGACACTTTTCCCGATAGATTTTGTGCTAACTAAGCGATTTCCAGGTCGTGCGACTCAATAGCTCCACTAATAACGAAGTTATAGCCGTTTAAAAATTTTACTCTATTTTCAACGGTACGGCAATATTAGACGCATTTTCTCACTTCAGATGGTTCCATTAGAACCCAATATAAATTTGCCGTTGATTTTTTTCTCTTCAGATGAACCAATACCTGGCACATGTATCTACTCCAGGTGTCACAATAAGAAGCCAATTTGAATTTTTTATCGATATCTCGACTAATAAGAAAGTTTCGCCACTTTGAAGCTTGCGAAAATCGTTGAAATTTTCGTAAAAATTTCATGTCAAAAATTCAAAAATCACGATTCTCGGTCAATTCGGAAGTTTTTCGCACATGTCCATACTGTTTTCGATAGATTTTTCGATTCTCTTCCGATTGCCGGGTAGCCCGAATCGATATCTCGATCGGTTCAAAAGTTAGACTGGTTTTAATTTTACGAGACCGATGAATTTGTGATTTTTCGGAAGCCACAATTCACATGAAAAATTACCTTTTTCCGATGCGCTCTAGAAGCATTTCGTAGATTTTTTGACGCTCTTTCGAATGCGCGGCCGCCCATCCCGATCGGAGCTTCGGTTCGAAAGTTATGGTCTATTGAATATTTCGAGCAAAATTTGTACCCAAAGTGATGGATTTTCGAAAAAATCGAAAATCACTAAATGTCGTCCAAATCGAAATCCAGACACTTTTCCCGATTGATTTTGAGCTAACTAAGCGATTCCCGGGTCGTGCGACTCAATAGCTCCACTAATAACGAAGTTATAGCCGTTTGAAAATTTTACTCTATTTTCAACGGTACGGCAATATTAGACGCATTTTCTCACTTCAGATGGTTCCATTAGAACCCAATTTGAATTTGCCGTCGATATCTCAACAAATAAGGAAGTTACAGCACTTTGAAATTTTCAAAAAGTTGAAAATTCGAACATTTTTTTCTCTTCAGATGAACCAATACCGGGCACATGTATCTACTCCAGGTGTCACAATAAGAAGCCAATTTGAATTTTTTATCGATATCTCGACTAATAAGAAAGTTTCGCCACTTTGAAGCTTGCGAAAATCGTTGAAATTTTCGTAAAAATTTCATGTCAAAAATTCAAAAAGCACGATTCTCGGTCAATTCGGAAGTTTTTCGCACATGTCCATACTGTTTTCGATAGATTTTTCGATTCTCTTCCGATTGCCGGGTAGCCCGAATCGATATCTCGATCGGTTCAAAAGTTAGACTGGTTTTAATTTTACGAGACCGATGATTTTGTGATTTTTCGGAGGCCACAATTCACATGAAAAATTAAATTTTTCCGATGCGCTCAAGAAGCATTTCGTAGATTTTTTGACGCTCTTTCGAATGCGCGGCCGCTCATCCCGATCGGAGCTTCGGTTCGAAAGTTATGGTCTATTGAATATTTCGAGCAAAATTTGCACCCAAAGTGATGGATTTTCGAAAAAATCGCAAATCACTAAATGTCTTCCAAATCGAAATCCAGACAATTTTCCCGATTGATTTTGAGCTAACTAAGCGGTTCCCGGGTCGTGCGAGTCAATAGCTCCACTAATAACGAAGTTATAGCCGTTTGAAAATTTTACTCTATTTTCAACGGTACGGCAATATTAGACGCATTTTCTCACTTCAGATGGTTCCATTAGAACCCAATTTGAATTTGCCGTCGATATCTCAACAAATAAGGAAGTTACAGCACTTTGAAATTTTCAAAAAGTTGAAAAATCGAACATTTTTTTCTCTTCAGATGAACCAATACCGGGCACATGTATCTACTCCAGGTGTCACAATAAGAAGCCAATTTGAATTTTTTATCGATATCTCGACTAATAAGAAAGTTTCGCCACTTTGAAGCTTGCGAAAATCGTTGAAATTTTCGTAAAAATTTCATGTCAAAAATTCAAAAAGCACGATTCTCGGTAAATTCGGAAGTTTTTTGCACATGTCCATACTGTTTTCGATAGATTTTTCGATTGTCTTCCGATTTCCTGGTAGCCCGAATCGATATCTCGATCGGTTCAAAAGTTAGACTGGTTTTAATTTTACGAGATCGATGATTTTGTTATTATTCGGAGGCCACAATTCACATGAAAAATTACCTTTTTCCGATGCGCTCTAGAAGCATTTCGTAGATTTTTTGACGCACTTTTGAATGCGTGGCCGCCCATCCCGATCGGAGCTTCGGTTCGAAAGTTATGGTCTATTGAATATTTCGAGCAAAATTTGTACCCAAAATGATGGATTCTCGAAAAAATCGAAAATCACTAAATGTCGTCCAAATCGAAATCCAGACACTTTTCCCGATAGATTTTGTGCTAACTAAGCGATTTCCAGGTCGTGCGACTCAATAGCTCCACTAATAACGAAGTTATAGCCGTTTAAAAATTTTACTCTATTTTCAACGGTACGGCAATATTAGACGCATTTTCTCACTTCAGATGGTTCCATTAGAACCCAATATAAATTTGCCGTTGATTTTTTTCTCTTCAGATGAACCAATACCTGGCACATGTATCTACTCCAGGTGTCACAATAAGAAGCCAATTTGAATTTTTTATCGATATCTCGACTAATAAGAAAGTTTCGCCACTTTGAAGCTTGCGAAAATCGTTGAAATTTTCGTAAAAATTTCATGTCAAAAATTCAAAAATCACGATTCTCGGTCAATTCGGAAGTTTTTCGCACATGTCCATACTGTTTTCGATAGATTTTTCGATTCTCTTCCGATTGCCGGGTAGCCCGAATCGATATCTCGATCGGTTCAAAAGTTAGACTGGTTTTAATTTTACGAGACCGATGAATTTGTGATTTTTCGGAAGCCACAATTCACATGAAAAATTACCTTTTTCCGATGCGCTCTAGAAGCATTTCGTAGATTTTTTGACGCTCTTTCGAATGCGCGGCCGCCCATCCCGATCGGAGCTTCGGTTCGAAAGTTATGGTCTATTGAATATTTCGAGCAAAATTTGTACCCAAAGTGATGGATTTTCGAAAAAATCGAAAATCACTAAATGTCGTCCAAATCGAAATCCAGACACTTTTCCCGATTGATTTTGAGCTAACTAAGCGATTCCCGGGTCGTGCGACTCAATAGCTCCACTAATAACGAAGTTATAGCCGTTTGAAAATTTTACTCTATTTTCAACGGTACGGCAATATTAGACGCATTTTCTCACTTCAGATGGTTCCATTAGAACCCAATTTGAATTTGCCGTCGATATCTCAACAAATAAGGAAGTTACAGCACTTTGAAATTTTCAAAAAGTTGAAAATTCGAACATTTTTTTCTCTTCAGATGAACCAATACCGGGCACATGTATCTACTCCAGGTGTCACAATAAGAAGCCAATTTGAATTTTTTATCGATATCTCGACTAATAAGAAAGTTTCGCCACTTTGAAGCTTGCGAAAATCGTTGAAATTTTCGTAAAAATTTCATGTCAAAAATTCAAAAAGCACGATTCTCGGTCAATTCGGAAGTTTTTCGCACATGTCCATACTGTTTTCGATAGATTTTTCGATTCTCTTCCGATTGCCGGGTAGCCCGAATCGATATCTCGATCGGTTCAAAAGTTAGACTGGTTTTAATTTTACGAGACCGATGATTTTGTGATTTTTCGGAGGCCACAATTCACATGAAAAATTAAATTTTTCCGATGCGCTCAAGAAGCATTTCGTAGATTTTTTGACGCTCTTTCGAATGCGCGGCCGCTCATCCCGATCGGAGCTTCGGTTCGAAAGTTATGGTCTATTGAATATTTCGAGCAAAATTTGCACCCAAAGTGATGGATTTTCGAAAAAATCGCAAATCACTAAATGTCTTCCAAATCGAAATCCAGACAATTTTCCCGATTGATTTTGAGCTAACTAAGCGGTTCCCGGGTCGTGCGAGTCAATAGCTCCACTAATAACGAAGTTATAGCCGTTTGAAAATTTTACTCTATTTTCAACGGTACGGCAATATTAGACGCATTTTCTCACTTCAGATGGTTCCATTAGAACCCAATTTGAATTTGCCGTCGATATCTCAACAAATAAGGAAGTTACAGCACTTTGAAATTTTCAAAAAGTTGAAAAATCGAACATTTTTTTCTCTTCAGATGAACCAATACCGGGCACATGTATCTACTCCAGGTGTCACAATAAGAAGCCAATTTGAATTTTTTATCGATATCTCGACTAATAAGAAAGTTTCGCCACTTTGAAGCTTGCGAAAATCGTTGAAATTTTCGTAAAAATTTCATGTCAAAAATTCAAAAAGCACGATTCTCGGTCAATTCGGAAGTTTTTCGCACATGTCCATACTGTTTTCGATAGATTTTTCGATTCTCTTCCGATTGCCGGGTAGCCCGAATCGATATCTCGATCGGTTCAAAAGTTAGACTGGTTTTAATTTACGAGACCGATGATTTTGTGATTTTTCGGAGGCCACAATTCACATGAAAAATCACCTTTTCCGATGCGCTCTAGGAGCATTTCGTAGATTTTTTGACGCTCTTTCGAATGCGCGGCCGCCCATCCCGATCGGAGCTTCGGTTCGAAAGTTATGGTCTATTGAATATTTCGAGCAAAAGTTGTACACAAGGTGATAAATTTTCGAAAAAATCGAAAATCACTAAATGTCGTCCAAATCGAAATCCAGACACTTTTCCCGATAGATTTTGAGCTAACTAAGCGATTCCCGGGTCGTGCGACTCAATAGCTCCACTAATAACGAAGTTATAGCCGTTTGAATATTTTACTCTATTTTCAACGGTACGGCAATATTAGACGCATTTTCTCACTTCAGATGGTTCCATTAGAACCCAATTTAAATTTGCCGTCGATATCTCAACAAATAAGGAAGTTACAGCACTTTGAAATTTTCAAAAAGTTGAAAATTCGAAAAATCGAACATTTTTTTTTCCTCATATGAACCAATACCGGGCACATGTATCTACTCCAGGTGTCACAATAAGAAGCCAATTTGAATTTTTTATCGATATCTCGACTAATAAGAAAGTTTCGCCACTTTGAAGCTTGCGAAAATCGTTGAAATTTTCGTAAAAATTTCATGTCAAAAATTCAAAAAGCACGATTCTCGGTCAATTTGGAAGTTTTTCGCACATGTCCATACTGTTTTCGATAGATTTTTCGATTCTCTTACGATTGCCGGAAAGCCCGAATCGATATCTCGATCGGTTCAAAAGTTAGACTGGTTTTAATTTTACGAGACCGATGATTTTGTGATTTTTCGGAGGCCACAACTCACATGAAAAATTACCTTTTTCCGATGCGCTCCAGAAGCATTTCGTAGATTTTTTGACGCTCTTTCGAATGCGTGGCCGCCCATCCCGATTGGAGCTTCGGTTCGAAAGTTATTGAATATTTCGAGCAAAATTTGTACCCAAAGTGATGGATTTTCGAAAAAATCGAAAATCACTAAATGTCGTCCAAATCGAAATCCAGACACTTTTCCCGATAGATTTTGTGCTAACTAAGCGATTTCCAGGTCGTGCGACTCAATAGCTCCACTAATAACGAAGTTATAGCCGTTTAAAAATTTTACTCTATTTTCAACGGTACGGCAATATTAGACGCATTTTCTCACTTCAGATGGTTCCATTAGAACCCAATTTAAATTTGCCGTTGATTTTTTTCTCTTCAGATGAACCAATACCTGGCACATGTATCTACTCCAGGTGTCACAATAAGAAGCCAATTTGAATTTTTTATCGATATCTCGACTAATAAGAAAGTTTCGCCACTTTGAAGCTTGCGAAAATCGTTGAAATTTTCGTAAAAATTTCATGTCAAAAATTCAAAAATCACGATTCTCGGTTAATTCGGAAGTTTTTCGCACATGTCCATACTGTTTTCGATAGATTTTTCGATTCTCTTCCGATTGCCGGGTAGCCCGAATCGATATCTCGATCGGTTCAAAAGTTAGACTGGTTTTAATTTTACGAGACCGATGAATTTGTGATTTTTCGGAAGCCACAATTCACATGAAAAATTACCTTTTTCCGATGCGCTCTAGAAGCATTTCGTAGATTTTTTGACGCTCTTTCGAATGCGCGGCCGCCCATCCCGATCGGAGCTTCGGTTCGAAAGTTATGGTCTATTGAATATTTGGAGCAAAATCACTAAATGTCGTCCAAATCGAAATCCAGACACTTTTCCCGATTGATTTTGAGCTAACTAAGCGATTCCCGGGTCGTGCGACTCAATAGCTCCACTAATAACGAAGTTATAGCCGTTTGAAAATTTTACTCTATTTTCAACGGTCCGGCAATATTAGACGCATTTTCTCACTTCAGATGGTTCCATTAGAACCCAATTTGAATTTGCCGTCGATATCTCAACAAATAAGGAAGTTACAGCACTTTGAAATTTTCAAAAAGTTGAAAATTCGAACATTTTTTTCTCTTCAGATGAACCAATACCGGGCACATGTATCTACTCCAGGTGTCACAATAAGAAGCCAATTTGAATTTTTTATCGATATCTCGACTAATAAGAAAGTTTCGCCACTTTGAAGCTTGCGAAAATCGTTGAAATTTTCGTAAAAATTTCATGTCAAAAATTCAAAAAGCACGATTCTCGGTCAATTCGGAAGTTTTTCGCACATGTCCATACTGTTTTCGATAGATTTTTCGATTCTCTTCCGATTGCCGGGTAGCCCGAATCGATATCTCGATCGGTTCAAAAGTTAGACTGGTTTTAATTTTACGAGACCGATGATTTTGTGATTTTTCGGAGGCCACAATTCACATGAAAAATTAAATTTTTCCGATGCGCTCAAGAAGCATTTCGTAGATTTTTTGACGCTCTTTCGAATGCGCGGCCGCTCATCCCGATCGGAGCTTCGGTTCGAAAGTTATGGTCTATTGAATATTTCGAGCAAAATTTGCACCCAAAGTGATGGATTTTCGAAAAAATCGCAAATCACTAAATGTCTTCCAAATCGAAATCCAGACAATTTTCCCGATTGATTTTGAGCTAACTAAGCGGTTCCCGGGTCGTGCGAGTCAATAGCTCCACTAATAACGAAGTTATAGCCGTTTGAAAATTTTACTCTATTTTCAACGGTACGGCAATATTAGACGCATTTTCTCACTTCAGATGGTTCCATTAGAACCCAATCTGAATTTGCCGTCGATATCTCAACAAATAAGGAAGTTACAGCACTTTGAAATTTTCAAAAAGTTGAAAAATCGAACATTTTTTTCTCTTCAGATGAACCAATACCGGGCACATGTATCTACTCCAGGTGTCACAATAAGAAGCCGATTTGAATTTTTTATCGATATCTCGACTAATAAGAAAGTTTCGCCACTTTGAAGCTTGCGAAAATCGTTGAAATTTTCGTAAAAATTTCATGTCAAAAATTCAAAAAGCACGATTCTCGGTCAATTCGGAAGTTTTTCGCACATGTCCATACTGTTTTCGATAGATTCTTCGATTCTCTTCCGATTGCCGGGTAGCCCGAATCGATATCTCGATCGGTTCAAAAGTTAGACTGGTTTTAATTTTACGAGACCGATGATTTTGTAATTTTTTGGAGGCCACAATTCACATGAAAACTTACCTTTTTCCGATGCGCTCTAGAAGCATTTCGTAGATTTTTTGACGCTCTTTCGAATGCGCGGCCGCCCATCCCGATCGGAGCTTCGGTTCGAAAGTTATGGTCTATTGAATATTTCGAGCAAAAGTTGTACCCAAAGTGATGGATTTTCGAAAAAATCGAAAATCACTAAATGTCGTCCAAATCGAAATCCAGACACTTTTCCCGATAGATTTTGAGCTAACTAAGCGATTCCCGGGTCGTGCGACTCAATAGCTCCACTAATAACGAAGTTATAGCCGTTTGGAAATTTTACTCTATTTTCAACGGTACGGCAATATTAGACGCATTTTCTCACTTCAGATGGTTCCATTAGAACCCAATCTAAATTTGCCGTCGATATCTCAACAAATAAGGAAGTTACAGCACTTTGAATTTTTCAAAAAGTTGAAAATTCGAAAAATCGAACATTTTTTTTTCCTCATATGAACCAATACCGGGCACATGTATCTACTCCAGGTGTCACAATAAGAAGCCAGTTTGAATTTTTTATCGATATCTCGACTAATAAGAAAGTTTCGCCACTTTGAAGCTTGCGAAAATCGTTGAAATTTTCGTAAAAATTTCATGTCAAAAATTTAAAAAGCACGATTCTCGGTCAATTCGGAAGTTTTTTGCACAAGTCCATACTGTCTTCGATAGATTTTTCGATTCTCTTCCGATTGCCGGGTAGCCCGAATCGATATCTCGATCGGTTCAAAAGTTAGACTGGTTTTAATTTTTCGAGACCGATGATTTTGTGATTTTTCGGAGGCCACAATTCACATGAAAAATTACCTTTTTCCGATGCGCTCCAGAAGCATTTCGTAGATTTTTTGACGCTCTTTCGAATGCGTGGCCGCCCATCCCGATTGGAGCTTCGGTTCGAAAGTTATTGAATATTTCGAGCAAAATTTGTACCCAAAGTGATGGATTTTCGAAAAAATCGAAAATCACTAAATGTCGTCCAAATCGAAATCCAGACACTTTTCCCGATAGATTTTGTGCTAACTAAGCGATTTCCAGGTCGTGCGACTCAATAGCTCCACTAATAACGAAGTTATAGCCGTTTAAAAATTTTACTCTATTTTCAACGGTACGGCAATATTAGACGCATTTTCTCACTTCAGATGGTTCCATTAGAACCCAATTTAAATTTGCCGTTGATTTTTTTCTCTTCAGATGAACCAATACCTGGCACATGTATCTACTCCAGGTGTCACAATAAGAAGCCAATTTGAATTTTTTATCGATATCTCGACTAATAAGAAAGTTTCGCCACTTTGAAGCTTGCGAAAATCGTTGAAATTTTCGTAAAAATTTCATGTCAAAAATTCAAAAATCACGATTCTCGGTTAATTCGGAAGTTTTTCGCACATGTCCATACTGTTTTCGATAGATTTTTCGATTCTCTTCCGATTGCCGGGTAGCCCGAATCGATATCTCGATCGGTTCAAAAGTTAGACTGGTTTTAATTTTACGAGACCGATGAATTTGTGATTTTTCGGAAGCCACAATTCACATGAAAAATTACCTTTTTCCGATGCGCTCTAGAAGCATTTCGTAGATTTTTTGACGCTCTTTCGAATGCGCGGCCGCCCATCCCGATCGGAGCTTCGGTTCGAAAGTTATGGTCTATTGAATATTTCGAGCAAAATCACTAAATGTCGTCCAAATCGAAATCCAGACACTTTTCCCGATTGATTTTGAGCTAACTAAGCGATTCCCGGGTCGTGCGACTCAATAGCTCCACTAATAACGAAGTTATAGCCGTTTGAAAATTTTACTCTATTTTCAACGGTCCGGCAATATTAGACGCATTTTCTCACTTCAGATGGTTCCATTAGAACCCAATTTGAATTTGCCGTCGATATCTCAACAAATAAGGAAGTTACAGCACTTTGAAATTTTCAAAAAGTTGAAAATTCGAACATTTTTTTCTCTTCAGATGAACCAATACCGGGCACATGTATCTACTCCAGGTGTCACAATAAGAAGCCAATTTGAATTTTTTATCGATATCTCGACTAATAAGAAAGTTTCGCCACTTTGAAGCTTGCGAAAATCGTTGAAATTTTCGTAAAAATTTCATGTCAAAAATTCAAAAAGCACGATTCTCGGTCAATTCGGAAGTTTTTCGCACATGTCCATACTGTTTTCGATAGATTTTTCGATTCTCTTCCGATTGCCGGGTAGCCCGAATCGATATCTCGATCGGTTCAAAAGTTAGACTGGTTTTAATTTTACGAGACCGATGATTTTGTGATTTTTCGGAGGCCACAATTCACATGAAAAATTAAATTTTTCCGATGCGCTCAAGAAGCATTTCGTAGATTTTTTGACGCTCTTTCGAATGCGCGGCCGCTCATCCCGATCGGAGCTTCGGTTCGAAAGTTATGGTCTATTGAATATTTCGAGCAAAATTTGCACCCAAAGTGATGGATTTTCGAAAAAATCGCAAATCACTAAATGTCTTCCAAATCGAAATCCAGACAATTTTCCCGATTGATTTTGAGCTAACTAAGCGGTTCCCGGGTCGTGCGAGTCAATAGCTCCACTAATAACGAAGTTATAGCCGTTTGAAAATTTTACTCTATTTTCAACGGTACGGCAATATTAGACGCATTTTCTCACTTCAGATGGTTCCATTAGAACCCAATTTGAATTTGCCGTCGATATCTCAACAAATAAGGAAGTTACAGCACTTTGAAATTTTCAAAAAGTTGAAAATTCGAACATTTTTTTCTCTTCAGATGAACCAATACCGGGCACATGTATCTACTCCAGGTGTCACAATAAGAAGCCAATTTGAATTTTTTATCGATATCTCGACTAATAAGAAAGTTTCGCCACTTTGAAGCTTGCGAAAATCGTTGAAATTTTCGTAAAAATTTCATGTCAAAAATTCAAAAAGCACGATTCTCGGTCAATTCGGAAGTTTTTCGCACATGTCCATACTGTTTTCGATAGATTTTTCGATTCTCTTCCGATTGCCGGGTAGCCCGAATCGATATCTCGATCGGTTCAAAAGTTAGACTGGTTTTAATTTTACGAGACCGATGATTTTGTGATTTTTCGGAGGCCACAATTCACATGAAAAATTAAATTTTTCCGATGCGCTCAAGAAGCATTTCGTAGATTTTTTGACGCTCTTTCGAATGCGCGGCCGCTCATCCCGATCGGAGCTTCGGTTCGAAAGTTATGGTCTATTGAATATTTCGAGCAAAATTTGCACCCAAAGTGATGGATTTTCGAAAAAATCGCAAATCACTAAATGTCTTCCAAATCGAAATCCAGACAATTTTCCCGATTGATTTTGAGCTAACTAAGCGGTTCCCGGGTCGTGCGAGTCAATAGCTCCACTAATAACGAAGTTATAGCCGTTTGAAAATTTTACTCTATTTTCAACGGTACGGCAATATTAGACGCATTTTCTCACTTCAGATGGTTCCATTAGAACCCAATCTGAATTTGCCGTCGATATCTCAACAAATAAGGAAGTTACAGCACTTTGAAATTTTCAAAAAGTTGAAAAATCGAACATTTTTTTCTCTTCAGATGAACCAATACCGGGCACATGTATCTACTCCAGGTGTCACAATAAGAAGCCGATTTGAATTTTTTATCGATATCTCGACTAATAAGAAAGTTTCGCCACTTTGAAGCTTGCGAAAATCGTTGAAATTTTCGTAAAAATTTCATGTCAAAAATTCAAAAAGCACGATTCTCGGTCAATTCGGAAGTTTTTCGCACATGTCCATACTGTTTTCGATAGATTCTTCGATTCTCTTCCGATTGCCGGGTAGCCCGAATCGATATCTCGATCGGTTCAAAAGTTAGACTGGTTTTAATTTTACGAGACCGATGATTTTGTAATTTTTCGGAGGCCACAATTCACATGAAAACTTACCTTTTTCCGATGCGCTCTAGAAGCATTTCGTAGATTTTTTGACGCTCTTTCGAATGCGCGGCCGCCCATCCCGATCGGAGCTTCGGTTCGAAAGTTATGGTCTATTGAATATTTCGAGCAAAAGTTGTACCCAAAGTGATGGATTTTCGAAAAAATCGAAAATCACTAAATGTCGTCCAAATCGAAATCCAGACACTTTTCCCGATAGATTTTGAGCTAACTAAGCGATTCCCGGGTCGTGCGACTCAATAGCTCCACTAATAACGAAGTTATAGCCGTTTGGAAATTTTACTCTATTTTCAACGGTACGGCAATATTAGACGCATTTTCTCACTTCAGATGGTTCCATTAGAACCCAATCTAAATTTGCCGTCGATATCTCAACAAATAAGGAAGTTACAGCACTTTGAATTTTTCAAAAAGTTGAAAATTCGAAAAATCGAACATTTTTTTTTCCTCATATGAACCAATACCGGGCACATGTATCTACTCCAGGTGTCACAATAAGAAGCCAGTTTGAATTTTTTATCGATATCTCGACTAATAAGAAAGTTTCGCCACTTTGAAGCTTGCGAAAATCGTTGAAATTTTCGTAAAAATTTCATGTCAAAAATTTAAAAAGCACGATTCTCGGTCAATTCGGAAGTTTTTTGCACAAGTCCATACTGTCTTCGATAGATTTTTCGATTCTCTTCCGATTGCCGGGTAGCCCGAATCGATATCTCGATCGGTTCAAAAGTTAGACTGGTTTTAATTTTTCGAGACCGATGATTTTGTGATTTTTCGGAGGCCACAATTCACATGAAAAATTACCTTTTTCCGATGCGCTCCAGAAGCATTTCGTAGATTTTTTGACGCTCTTTCGAATGCGTGGCCGCCCATCCCGATTGGAGCTTCGGTTCGAAAGTTATTGAATATTTCGAGCAAAATTTGTACCCAAAGTGATGGATTTTCGAAAAAATCGAAAATCACTAAATGTCGTCCAAATCGAAATCCAGACACTTTTCCCGATAGATTTTGTGCTAACTAAGCGATTTCCAGGTCGTGCGACTCAATAGCTCCACTAATAACGAAGTTATAGCCGTTTAAAAATTTTACTCTATTTTCAACGGTACGGCAATATTAGACGCATTTTCTCACTTCAGATGGTTCCATTAGAACCCAATTTAAATTTGCCGTTGATTTTTTTCTCTTCAGATGAACCAATACCTGGCACATGTATCTACTCCAGGTGTCACAATAAGAAGCCAATTTGAATTTTTTATCGATATCTCGACTAATAAGAAAGTTTCGCCACTTTGAAGCTTGCGAAAATCGTTGAAATTTTCGTAAAAATTTCATGTCAAAAATTCAAAAATCACGATTCTCGGTTAATTCGGAAGTTTTTCGCACATGTCCATACTGTTTTCGATAGATTTTTCGATTCTCTTCCGATTGCCGGGTAGCCCGAATCGATATCTCGATCGGTTCAAAAGTTAGACTGGTTTTAATTTTACGAGACCGATGAATTTGTGATTTTTCGGAAGCCACAATTCACATGAAAAATTACCTTTTTCCGATGCGCTCTAGAAGCATTTCGTAGATTTTTTGACGCTCTTTCGAATGCGCGGCCGCCCATCCCGATCGGAGCTTCGGTTCGAAAGTTATGGTCTATTGAATATTTCGAGCAAAATCACTAAATGTCGTCCAAATCGAAATCCAGACACTTTTCCCGATTGATTTTGAGCTAACTAAGCGATTCCCGGGTCGTGCGACTCAATAGCTCCACTAATAACGAAGTTATAGCCGTTTGAAAATTTTACTCTATTTTCAACGGTCCGGCAATATTAGACGCATTT